>OX459056.1:7369814-7969814 GCA_949775005.1 Orthosia gothica | reverse complement strand
TAAAACGAGGAAGGCCGTGGCGGACTCGAAGGCTAGCTTTACGAAATCGCGTGCCTTCTCCAAACAGGACAACCACTACACAAAATCTAAAACTTTGGATAGAGCCAATACTGTCTGTGAATCAACAGTGTCACCCAAACAAAACGGATTAGCGCGGGTCAAGTCGTTCATAAGAGATGTTATCAGCGATCGAAGCTCATCGTCAGATGAAAGAAAGTCCAGTGGTCAAAACTCCAGAAGAAGCTCTAGCGACAGTAGTTCTATCCCGACACCGACATCGAATAAAAAGTCCAATGAATCGCTCAACTCTAAAGCAGTCAAAACATGCAGACAAATATTAGTAAGATCTCTTTCAACATCGAACAAGCTGGATCAAGATTCAAAATGTAAAGTATCAAAGTCCTCGAGTTTTGCAGAGAAGACTCTGCCTTTACGAAAAGCACCTCCGCCACCGTTATCTCCAAAACCTAAGTTAAAACCAATGAAGCCCTTGCCTGTAAATAAAAGCCCTGTAAATAGGAATAAAACAAAGATCTCACCGGATATAAGCCCGTATTCATCCCCTATTGATGCTAAGCCCCCACAGAGCCCAGTGTCAGAAGCACCATACGCTTCAGTGGAGGAAGTTCAGGAGTTTGATGACAGGTTGCGGCACAGTCCATCAAAACAAGTCAGTACCACACCGGCTAAACAAGCCGAGCCAGGAAGTCCGAAAGTGGAAGATAATGTAAATAAAAATAACAACTCGCTGGAAAGAAAAACATCGAGGGTCACAGAAATGTTAATTTCAGAGATCATAGCTAGTAGAAACAATAATAAGGAAAAAGATGAAGCACACACTGTGATAGACAAAGGGAAAGATTCTGGGAACATGACTAACGGCAACGACACTCCGGAGAAAGAACTGATGAAGGACATGAACAACCACGAGATGTTGATATATGAACTGCAGACAATGCGCTCGCAATCCAACGTGCCGGAGACCTTGGACACCCCCGAGTACGCAGAAACAAATGGACAGTGTGATTCTGAAACTGAGGACTCTGAAGAACCGAACTACGCGATGTCTTCAGTGACCAGCGGGAATACAGACGACGATCAGGCTTACGCATACATACTCGATGATGACCTTAAGTCTAGGTGGGTTCTCAACGATGAATAGATTAACTTAATATTTCTTATCGTATGAATAAATCGTTACGTTGTACTTCTCTTCCGTGCTTCGGGTATGTTGTGGTTTTGTGTTAAAAGGTCATACGACTTGATTAAACCCGGTTATGAACGGTGTTAGACGAGTCAATACTGCGCACAATTTCTAGGTCGTTAAAATAACGAAGTAAACCTGAAAGTAATTGACGTCTTCACTTTTTACAATGGTGGTAAATTGCTTTTAAATAGTGCTTGTGGTTTTATTAATAAAATATCAATTGAATTCCACACTAATGATGGTGATTCATACCATCATACCATATTTTGGAGTACAATTCCAAGGTGATTGTTAAAAATCAATATCCCACCGGTACTTGACTGTTCAAAGTCTCCAAAAGATTCCTCATTCGTCCAAACTTTGCATTGTTAATGTCAATAATACGACTTTCTATAAGCTTAAAATATGGCGGTTTCACTGCCATATCCCTTTTACGAATCATAAGAAACAGTAGCTCCTCTTAATACAAGTTAATTTTTGTGGGCAGACTTCGTAAGCAGTTCCGCGCGATCAGCACCATGTCCCTGCAAGGTCTACCGCCTCTCCCGAAGAGCCTCAGCGGCTTCACAGAGGGCGAGCCTGACCTGCAGGATACTCCCTCACCACCCTCGGAAAAACCACCAACAGATCTCGACTCACAACTCGCTTATCTCAAGAAAGAAATGGTATGTTAAGCTTATTTCTATCTTTTTTATGTTCTTTAATCTCTTCTTTGTCTTCTACCTTATTAGTTTTAACGATTGCATTAATAATCATGACGCCAACAGTGATTACGTCAAAAAATTTACTCTTTTCCTTCATACCATAAAAGATTTTTAAGGTTTCGTAATCGGCAAGTTTATAAGTCATAAAGTTTACGAACGGGAAACTGGTGATGTTCCACAATTCCCGGTTTGTTGTTTATTTTACTTTAAACAAGAGCGTTATAAAATTTCCTTTTTCGGTCGTGAGTATGATGAAAAGAAAAATGTTGGCTGTACATTCCGTCGCTAAATAAGGATACTGGTTTCGATCATACCGGAATTACGAAAGACTACGAATATATATACTTACTACTAAAGCAATTTTATAGAAACTAGGAGTAGTGACACCAAAAATAGACTAGCTCCCCAGTATTCAATACAAACATGGCAACATGGAATAAATAATGAACGGCAGACACAAGCGCAGTTTAAAAAACAGATGTTGTTCGTGCATTTGGGCTTATCGGCCGTGCGCTGAACGCTATATATGGGGAGACGTGCATGCTCCCTTTACTTGGTCTTACAAACGAGTTTGGCAATATAGGAAATTGAAAATCAGGACACCTGTCGACACTTTTTATTAGGGTTCCGTAGCAAAATGGCAAAAAACGGAACCCTTATAGATTCGTCATGTCTGTCTGTCTGTCTGTCCGTCCGTATGTCACAGCCACTTTTTTCCGAAACTATATGAATTATGCTGTTGAAACTTGGTAAGTAGATGTATTCTGTGTACCGCATTAAGATTTTCACACAAAAATAAAAATAAAACAATAAATTTTGGGGGTTCCCATACTTGAAACTAAAACTAAAAATATTTTTTTCATCAAACCCATACGTGTGGGGTATCTATGGATAGTTCTTCAAAAATGATATAGAGGTTTCTAATATTTTTTTTTTCTAAACTGAATAGTTTGCGCGAGAGACTCTTCCAAAGTGGTAAAATGTGTCCCCCCCCCCTGTAACTTCTAAAATAAGAGAATGATAAAACTGAAAAAAATATATTATGATGTACATTATACTATGTAAACTGCTAGCGAAAATTGGTTTGAACGAGATCTAGTCAGTAGTTTTTTTTTAATACGTCATAAATCGTAAACCGCAATTTACCAAGTACGGAACCCTTCGTGCGCGAGTCCGACTCGCACTTGGCCGGTTTTTACTTACAACAAACGAACCATGAAATTCATATCAAAGTGGGTTAGAGATACAACTAATGTGCCGATTTAGATAGTATAAAGACTTATCTAATTCGCGTGTGGATAATAAAAACAATTGATTCCATGTAATGCCATACAGTCGACCAATATTGTACTGATGAGTGTTTATTTGTCATTACTACTTGATTATGAAAAGCCTTGAAGCTTTAACGCAACGTCGAAGACCACATATATTATGTGTGTCATCTTCGTTTCCAAACTCGTCTTTGTTTAAAGTTGGTCTTCTACGAAGCTGTATATATCCATAGCTATCTTCACGAGCTAGTCATCGGTCGGAAATGCCATACCTGTTACACTGTGTATTCTATATGAAACCCCACGTGTCATCTAGAGGAAAAAATATTTGCAAAAAAAATACTGACATTTATTTGCTACAAGTTAAAAACTTTGTAGAAAAATATATAAAAACTGCCAAGAAACACCTGACATGGGAATCATAGGTAATGGCGTATCATTATCGCATTACACAGCACTCGATGCATGACGCAAAAACATACAGTTTTAATTTAACCTATATAAATAGCGTCATAGACAAGCTTGACAATGAGAAAGGTCTCACCGAAACAATTCTCGGTGTGATGTACCACAGACCTGGGCCTGCAGTCTCGACATAGTTAACGATCGTTACGCTAGCTAACATTCGTTAAATCTTACCACAAAATAGTAAATATACAGAAGGGCCACTCCCGCCGTTTGGAAAATTGAAAGCTAAACTTGACAGATTCACTAGGGTTGTAGTGTTCGTGATATTAAATGGATATTTGATGCCCTGTCTACCCTCTAAGGCATGTAAGCATGATATGATGTATGTTTAGATGAATCTATGTATTTATGTTTGTAACTTGGGCAACCTACCCTTTTTTTTTAATTCGGTATCAATATAGTAGCAACCCTAGTGAATCTGTCAAGTTTAGCTGTCAATTTTCCAAACGGCGGGAGTGGCCCTTCTGTATACTTACTATTTTGTGGTAAGAGTTAACGAATGTTAGCTAACGTAACGATCGTTAGCTATGTCGAGACTGCAGGCCCTGCAATTGAATGACGCGGTGATATGTTTGTTGCGTCCTTATAAGACTTCCTAATCGTCGGTCGATCCGATTCCTTCTTCATGGCACGTCTGTTGCACGTAATCGAATTTCCTTACAACGATAGGATGGTCTCAACTTTTTAACCGACTTACCAAAAAGGAGGAGGTTCTATGTTCGACTTCATGTATGTTTTTTTTATGTATGTTCACCGATATCTCCGTCAATTGTGGACCGATTTTGAAAACACTTTTTTTGTTTGAAAGAGTATATTTCGAAATTGGTCCCATTTTAATTTGGTGAAGATCTGATGAAGAACTTCGGATATACGTATATACAACAGAACTCTTCAATAAATAACTGCAAATCATTCGGAATTGCTGCAATCGCATGTCTGTTTATTGTTTATACCATTTCATAACATAACATTGCGCCAGTACGCTCTAAAGGGGTACGCAGATTTGTACAGTTCACCTTGGTACATTCTCATTTCACCGGTTATGTTAATTTTCATGATATTCGGGTAATCTATTCTGGCATTATAGGTATTTACCTTACTTAAGGCGGTACCCCAAGCAAAACGCTGCGCAAGCAAGTTTTTTGTGCTGTTTTTAGGAGCTATCTACTCGTTATTTAAAAAGAAATATCAATTAATAAAAATACATTAAATTTCTACATAATATTGATTCTAAAATGGTAGATTTAGTTTTTTTTTTTAATGTTGTATATATTTCACTAATCTACTTCCAAAAAAACATGAAATTGAGAAATAATTATTGATATTATGCATCTCCTCGTAAAGTGTTCATTGATTATTTTTTGTACTAACACTAATGGATAGACAATTTAATAACGAACATTTTTGTAGAATTATTTTTTCCAAAAGACCAAAATTCGATTTTATAAAGATTTTATTCTGAAATCTGGGCGTATTCACTACTGTAATTCATGCGCCACCAGTGCCGCTAGATCAATAAGAACGCTCATACCTCACGCCGATTATTTGGTCAGGGTACCGTCTTAATGTATGTTTTTTAGGGTTCCGTACCCAAAGGGTAAAAACGGAACCCTATTACTGAGACTCCGCGGTCCGTCTGTCTGTCTGTCTGTCACCAGGCTGTATCTCATGAGTCGTGATAGCTAGATAGTTGAAATTTTCACAGATGATGTATTTCTGTTGCCGCTATAACAACAAATACTAAAAACAGCATAAAATAATGATTTAGGTGGGGCTCCCATACAACAAACGTGATTTTGTGCCGTTTTTTGCGATAGTGGTACGGAATCTTTCGTGCGCGAGTCGTACTCGCACTTGGCCGGTTTTTATTTTTTATATGTACCGATATCTCCGTCAATTGTGGACTGATTTTGAAAACACTTTTTTTTGTTTGAAAGAGTATGTTTCGAAATTGGTCCCATTTTAATTTGGTGAAGATCTGATGAAGAACTTCGGATATACGTATATACAACAGAACTCTTCAATAAATAACTGCAAATCATTCGGAATTGCTGCAATCGCATGTCTGTTTATTGTTTATACCATTTCATAACATAACATTGCGCCAGTACGCTCTAAAGGGGTACGCAGATTTGTACAGTTCACCTTGGTACATTCTCATTTCACCGGTTATGTTAATTTTCATGATATTCGGGTAATCTATTCTGGCATTATAGGTAACTTACTTAAGGCGGTACCCCGAGCAAAACGCCGCGCAATCCGTTTTTTGTGCTGTTTTTAGGAGCTATCTACTCGTTATTTAAAAAGAAATATCAATTAATAAAAATACATTAAAATTCTACATAATATCGATTCTAAAATGGTAGATTTAGTTTTTTTTTAAATGTTGTATATATTTCACTAATCTCCTTCCAAAAAAACATAAAAATGAGAAATAATTATTGATATTATGCATCTCCTCGTAAAGTGTTCATTAACTATTTTTTGTACTAAGACTAATGGATAGACAATTTAATAACGAACATTTTTGTAGATTTTTTTTTTCAAAAGATCCAAATTCGATTTTATAAAGATTTTATTCTAAAATCTGGGCGTATTCACTACTGTAATTCATGCGCCACCAGTGCCGCTAGACCAATAGGAATGCTCAAATCTCATGCCGATTTTTTGGTCAGGGTACCGTCTTAACTACTTGCCTATTAGGTAGGTACAACTAAAAAGTGAAAAAAGTGGTACCTACGAAAGACACCGACTTCCAAAAATAATGTTATTTTTCACTTTGTAGTTTTCTTATTTGGAAGTCGGTAGTATTTTTTTGCAAAAAAGTCTTTTGTATTGATCAACAGTAGGCTGTTCAAAAGGATTGTTATTATTTGGACAGGCTCCAAAAATGGCAATATGTTTACGGATGTACTATATCGAATAAATTAAGAATAAATTTTCCAGAAATGTTCGGCAGGAAATTACGAAGTTACCGCTATAATTATCTACGTTTTATTTTCGTACGAATCGACAAAGAATAACGAAACAGAAACATTGCAAAATTTTGCGGTATGAAATAGTTTTATGTTGGTGTTTCACAAACTAGACATAATATTAGATGTATATATCAATCAATTTTTTTTTTTTTTTTATTTCATGTAGGCCTACATGGGCACTTATAAAACGTCGACAAAAGGTGCACGGTTCGGGTTGGTCGTTTCCTATGGAGAAGAACCGGCAAGAAACTCCATGGTTACTCTTTTAAAAAATGGTTTGGTTTTACAATATTTCCTTGTTACAGCATTAGTACTTAGATATGTGGGGACAACGTAGGCCCGACAATAAGTCGTAAGAAAAACAAAAAAAAAAATTACATATTATTTAAACCAAAGAAAATAAAACGAGTTAAAAAGTTAACAAATGTTAACAAGCATCTAAAAGCCCTACAATGTTCACACATTTACAAAACAATCGGTAAAGGAATCTATACAAAAGTAAAATAAAAAAATAGACTAAATCTAACATGTGGCACAAATATTGATATCAGTGCTGTAACTATTCTTAGCAAAGGGCTATGAAGATGATTGAAAACCATTGTAAAAAGAATAGTCAAAAGAAGGAAAAAAAAATTCGCCCTCGTTTCTCACCCGCGCGACCCGAAATTTAGTAGTTTTTTGTACTTTTATTATTATTCTATGACTTTAAAAAAAAAGCTTCAGATCAAAATGTAGATAATTAAATTGTCTTTGATATGGTGTCGATTTCATTAAAATACGCCCAGCGGTTTGGTTGTGATTGTCGTGTTTTTGTCCGTTTTAGACATAACTTTACAAATTAATTACACTATGTTAGACGAATAAAACTCAAAACTTGCTCAGATGAAATTATTAAGAAAATGGTCTTATATAACATATATTTTTTCCAATAAATTACGACAAGCCGTTTAGACGTGATTCTCATTTTAAAATCAGCTACTCAAGGGAATCGGCGCCTTAAGACGACGACTAACGCCAACGACCTTGAGGGAACAAAACGCGCACTTGTTTCATACACGCGCGACCCAAAATTTAGTAGTTATTTGTACTTTCCTTATTATTCTAAGACTTTAAAAAAAAAGCTTCAGATCAAAATGTAGATAATTAAATTGTCTTTGATATGGTGTCGATTTCATTAAAATACGCTCAACGGTTTTGGTGCGATTGTCGTGTTTTTGTCCGTTTTAGACATAACTTTACAAATTAATTACACTATGTTATACGAATAAAACTCGAAATTTGCTCAGATGAAATTATTAAGAAAATGGTCTTATATAACATATATTTTTTCCAATAAATTACGACAAGCCGTTTAGAAGTGATTCTCATTTTAAAATCAGCTACTCAAGGGAATCGGCGCCTTAATGAGATTGAGAATAGTTAGAGACAACCACATATCTGTGCCGTTTATGAGTTGAAATAGAATCTTGTAGCAGTTGTAGTCGGTGTATAGTGACGCTATAGTGGCAATTATCACTCTACAACCTTGAACAACTCGTAATCATAATCATTTGCATCCCACACTTTACATTTACGGCGTAATATTATTATTATTGTTTATATCATACAAATTGACAATAAAAACAAAGGTAAAATAACTTTCTAAAAAGGCTAAGATATAACTTTCTCCAATAAAAGTAAAAAAAGTGCCAGGACTTGAGGTTTCCCGTCACGTTTTCTTTATAACTGAATTAAGCTAGGGTCCTCTTCTAAGTAATCCTTATTTCGTTGTGGGCGTCTTGAATTTGTCTTATTCTTCATTGTGAGATGTTTTATCGTGGTTTTCTCGCTAATCTGTGACTAAACGAATAATAGAAAATATTAAATACTGTCCTGTTTCCTTTAGTAAACCTTGGCAAATATGAGCCACTCCTTAGACGAAAGCCCAGGTGCAAATAGCAAAGAAAATGTAATATACTTTATGTTGCACCTTGTAATCGTATTCCCCTAAGCTAATTATACTTGTACGACTAAGCCGAAGGGTGATATCTCCGAGGTAGTTGAACGACATACTATTTACGAACCGGTCACGATCGAGATGTATATATCCAAGCACGTAGGCGCTTTTCTTGTCGCTAAAAGTTTTTCAGATAGATATAGTATGTTAGAGTATGATTGCAGATGTTCGTCATGCTTTTGGTTTACAATATTGTTTTCATGGGCAGTTATAATCTTGGCACCCAGCAAGCATACACTTAAGACGGTACCCTGACCAAAAAATCGGCATGAGATATGAGCGTTCCTATTGGTCTAGCGGCACTGGTGGCGCATGAATTACAGTAGTGAATATGCCCAGATTTTGGAATAAAATCTTTATAAAATCGAATTTTGGTCTTTTGAAAAAAATAATTCTACAAAAATGTTCGTTATTAAATTGTCTATCCATTAGTGTTAGTACAAAAAATAATTAATGAACACTTTACGAGGAGATGCATAATATCAATAATTATTTCTCATTTTTATGTTTTTTTGGAAGTAGATTAGTGAAATATATACAACATTTAAAAAAAAACTAAATCTACCATTTTAGAATCAATATTATGTAGAAATTTAATGTATTTTTATTAATTGATATTTCTTTTTAAATAACGAGTAGATAGCTCCTAAAAACAGCACAAAAAACGGCTTGCGCGGCGTTTTGCTCGGGGTACCGCCTTAAACAATCTACATTGTAGTTTTTACCGGAGCTACTTGTGCCACGTTTTGGCCACGGTTAAGATATCCAACAGTATTGTGACTCGGCCCTAACCTTGAAATAAGTGCCTACAAGCGCGCGTCACCTAAACACGCGTTAGGGCCGCCTCTACCTACTTGAGTTTCTTTCTAGTTTTGTGATTGTAAATAACTCAGATTCTTTTCTCTAATCTGAGGTAAATATTATGTATATGTAAGTAGCTAAGTACATAAGTAAGTAGATAGCCTAGCCTAGGAAACTACCTACAATTTTTTTTTTAAACCGAGCCTATACCCGAGCGTAGGTAGGTGACTCGTGTGTGACTTTATCACCCTATACACTTATTTATATTTATTAGTCCATGTATTTTACTCGGTGGAAAAGCGAAATACCTGCCATTTAAAAATAGAAACAAATTACGTATTATTAGGTTAGGAATATTTATTTTTACTGTCTTGCCTTTCGGAGGTTCCAGGTAATTTAAAAAATGTTATCTCTGAGTGCGTTATAGAAGAATTCAAGCAACCAAAAATAGCACAATATAGGCTTTAATTGCTCTCTGACATATTAAGTAAGTAAGTACTTGTACGTATTTGATTGAATAAAATATTCACAAATCGCACGCTTACTGCTTACAAAACCATCACACCGTTCGTACGTCACTGCGGCGCGTCCGCGACTGGTAGTATATCGAGTGTAGGCTGAGCTCGAGTCACGTAGGCATGACTCGCGTTCCGACCGTTTGTATGAAGATAGAATACTGTAGATATCTTTACCGTGGTTTGGTCCACACTTTAGTCTCTTGTTGACCGATTTTGAATCAGCTTTTCCAACTTTTGAATATTCCCTTGGAAAATGAATTGCCAATCAAATTAACTACAAATTGATATTGCTAAATTGCTCGTCTTCATTCAAAATAGATTGGCATAACCAGACGTAACATACCGAATTTAATGAATATTGAATAGAAATCTCATCGTTTTGATTGTAACTGCATCTCTGTGATAGATCCGGTTTAACACCATACAAGCTTAAAGTTACGTGTATGTCGTAATCTCGTTTGCATTTATATGAATCTTCGTTAACATTTGCGTAGGAGAGAAGCACATGGTAACCGTCTGTCATTGTATGTGTATATTCAATAGTTTTTTCAGTTGCATGCGTAGGCGATTGTTTATTATCCTACGTAGATCTGCAAGTAAATAAAGTCTAATATGGCTTGTAGCGTATACGTTGGATTAAATAAGTAGACCTCTGAATTGTATTGATACAAATGATAAGTGGAGAGGGATATGCTCGGAGTTTCCTTGCGTGATCGAATCAGACATGTAGAGATCCGCAAGAGAACCAAGGTTACCGACATAGCCCGAAGAATTGCCAAACTTAAGTGGCAGTGGGCAGGGCACATTGCTCGCAGAACGGATGGTCGATGGGGCAGAAAGGTCCTGGAATAATCATATCCAGTAGAAACTTATAAATAGTCACCTAAATAATATCACTTTGATAGATCAACTCAATTTTTTTGTTTTTGGTTTTTAAAGTATTATATTATTTTTTTTATTATTGTGAATGTGAAGACTATGTGGGTATTTTTTTTTCTTATTGTTTTTAATTTTAATTTATCTTAATTTTTAAACATGGTCTGGCAGTTTGAGTAGTTTATGCGGCCTACCCGAATGTCCTTTCTTTGGTATTGTTCGTCGAATCGTTGAGCTCCTTAAATTCTGAGTTGAGCTGCTCGGTTATTGACAAATGCGTGCGCTGACTGGACAGGTCCACTGAATCTGGCTGGTTCTTTACTCAAAAGACCATTTCAGACTTCAGTCTACGTGGTCTTCACATGATTTGTCAGGACTCTAACAAGAGACTGTGACCTCTGAGTTTATTCGGCCTTTCTTCTCAGAGTAGTCCAATAGGAAACGCCGACCTCATCTTGTTTTGAAAAATATGATCGACATGTTAAAGTGTTTGTACAAACCAACTTACAGAAATAAAATCATTTATCAATGAAAATCGCACTTCCAAATCAATAAGTCTTAGCAGCACCATTAACTTGTACCTTACGCGGTCCAGAAACCTGATATCAAGTGGAACCGGTTTCTAAATCACATTGCGATTCTTTAACGTGTGACTAAACATGCGCCCGCGCAGGCACTGGCTGTCAAGTCAAGCGTTATGCCATATCCTTGTATAAAGGCGATCGCTTGATAATGTTACCAGCAAAAAGTTTGCAGAGCAGAAAAAAAAAAAAAATTCGAAACGAATCGGAGTGGTCAAATGTTAACGAGTTTTTTATGGACTTTGTAAAGGTGAAAGGTGGAATGGTATAGTGAAGCTGAAAAGACCCTCATCTGGTAAAGAATTAGCTGAAGCTATTGAAAACTTACCTTTTTACCCGACTGCCGAAGGAGGATAATGTGTTTATCAGTCTATATATGTATGTATGTTTGTTCCTATATGGCGTTCCAGAGACCAAACGCGTTGACCGATTTTGAAGATTCGTACGTCAATCGATTCGTCTTAACCCTGCAAGTGTCACTGGCTACATTTAAATTGGACAATAGAAAAATGGCGGCTTTTGGGCGCCATATTGTGGGGGCCCAAATTTTTTTTTCTTCCAAACCCATCGTGTGGGGTATCAAAATAAAGGGTTTTAAGAGGTGATTTCAAAAATATATAATACTTATATGTTTAAATGTACCTAATTCGAAACAAAACTAACTAAAAAGTTATAAATAAAAAAAGTTAAATCAAAAACCCTACTGCTTCAAAAGCGAACTAAAAAGACGTAAACAAGGAGAAAATCATGCTGTGCAGGCGGAGGATACACCAGATTTTGGTCAGCCAGCCCGCGAATATGTATCCTCCGACTGCACAGCATGATTTTCTCCTTGTTTACGTCTTTTTAGTTCGCTTTTGAAGCAGTCGGGATTTTTGATTTTTTAGGGTTCCGAACCTCAAACGGGAAAAAAAGGAACCCTTCATAAGATCAATCTCTTGTCCGTCTGTCCGTGTGTTACCACCGATTTTCTCAGGAACTGTTGGACCTAGCAAGTTAAAACTTATACCAGATACTGAGATTTATAGTCCCTATTAGGTGTATAATAAAAATCAACACGATAAATATATATGGCAAATTTTGATTTTAGCTAAAACTTGTAAGTACCAAAATTTACCTTCATTTTCAACATTTTTAAATTTTTCAGAATTTTCCCTTTACTTGTGCTGTAAGACCTTAAAGTAAATTTTGGTACTAACAAGTTTTCGGGAAAATCTAAATTTGGCCATTTTTTTAAAACATAGCCACCAATAAAAATGATACCAATTTTATTACGGCGGTATAATGGGTAGGTACGGAACCCTTGGCGCACGAGTTTGACGCGCACTTGACCGGTTTTTATTTCTGTATAAGGCACCGGTTGACAATAAGCCTAGTTGACCGCCCATTCATGCTGTTTCTGCTTGACCAAGCAAGATCAATTCATAAATGATAATAGGGAGTACCTCATTGTATTGACCGAATCAAAACGTGACCATGTCATTATTACGTTCCGTCATGACTGCCGTTTTCCTTAAACATTTCCAAAACCAAGGTTTTCACACTAAAATAACGGATGTATTGTTCGAGGAAATTTCGTCAGTGTGGGGGAAGCCTGCATTGATAAATTGGAAATGCCATGCAGTTGTGTTATACATGACGTGTTCAAACTAAAAGTAAATGTTCGATTGAAGAAATATTCTTTATCGAATCAATGTTAAGGCGGTACCCTGACCAAAAAATCAACATGAGATATGAGCATTCCTATTGGCCTAGCGGCACTGGTGGCGCATGAATTACAGTAGTGAATACGCCCAGATTTTAGAATAAAATCGAATTTTAGGATTTTGAAAAAAAATACTACAAAAATGTTCGTTATTAAATTGTCTATCCATTAGTAATTAATGAACACTTTACGAGTAGATGCATGCTTTCAATAATTATATCTCATTTTTATGGTTTTGTTGGAAGGAGATTAGTGAAACATATATCTCTTTAAAAAAAAAGTACGACTACCATTTTAGAATCAATAATATGTAGAAATTTAATGTATTTTCATTAGTTGATATTTCTTTTTAAATAACGAGTAGATAGCTCCTAAAAACAGCACGAAAAGCGGCTAGCGCGGCGTTTTCCTCGGGGTACCGCCGTAACTCCTCAAGATACAGCTGTGTAGTAACATCTCCAAGTTGCCTATTTTAGACGTATTATGAAAGCTCGTTATCTGGACATCCTAATGAGACGACTTTCTATGTCTTTGTACGACGTCGTCTTCCCACACAATTGTTTTAAACACGCCCATAAACAGTTTGATGTGCTTTTACTTTACAACTCATAACACAGTATAACTGCTAGTAAATTAATTCATTGTCAGCTCATTTTGATTTATGATTAATTATTTAAAATTAGAAGCGCTCATTTAAGCCAGGATTTTTTCTTAATCATTGGTAAGCATGTGGAGTGCATCCATCTTTTCACGCTACATAATTTGGACAGTCAAACCATGATGCTTATAGAGGCCCACTTAAAATGCCAATCAATCGTTTAACTAATAATGCCAATGTAATTTAGTCACAGTCTGCGTACGAGTGTCCCTCTAAACGCCTGTAGAATGTGCTGGTGACGATTGATGTCTCCGCGGCGTTAACCCTCTACCCGCATTGTCTGTGGCACCGCATCCGCGTTGGCAACCACAGCGCCAGGATGTTGAACCCCTACTACGAGAATAACTCTCCTAAATGACACGGGTTCATAATCGTTGGCGTTTCTTTCGAGTAGTCAAAAACCTTCATTGTTTCTACCTCTTCGTGTGGCAATTTCTGAGTTTTCTACTTTCAGCTCTAATTCCTTAACTTTCTTTCCATCTATATTATTGAATTTCAATCTTACTTATTCATTTCTTTCTTTAATATTCGTGTATATCTGCAATACCTAATCATATCACCTACATTGTGTATGTGTACCAATGATTCAGGAAGAATATTTGAACTGCGGTTTAAATCAACGTCATATAACATTGATTAGTTTAGAAGCTTCCAAAGTAACTTTTCCAATTTTTCCTCGTCACTAGTTAGACGTTTATGTATTTTAATTCAAATATTGATTCCAAAAATGAACTCGCAATGAAGGAAAATCAAACTGTATCAAAAGCGATAGCAAATAATATATAAATATTTGTTGGCAAATAATATATTGCAAATTGAAAACAGAATTGATATTTTTCTTTGGCAAAGGCATTTTAGCAGGCTTAAATAGGCTGAAAAGATCAAGCGTACGAATCAAACGAAAGTTTTTGGAGTTCTGCCTATAGTTTGTCGTTTGTCATGTCAGCATGTGTGATATGGTAGGAGCCATCGTATATCGAGAGTATGTCGCGCCTGGAGGGAGCACGTGCTGGTATTTTTAGCACGAGCGACACCCGGGGGCGGGTTACGTCACATCTGTAACCGGATTAGACGAAAAGTTCGGTCTGATCGAGTAATGGACGGCGCAGCGGTTGTGCACCGTTGACAACGGTAATGAGAAATTGAATGAGATATTTTAGAATCGGATGACAGACGACACGGCTTTTAAGAATGATGCTGTCGTCCTAGTGTTAAATGACGTGGAACATGTTTTTGATTGGTTTACTTGCATCATTTGTTGATTGTAGATGTTTTGTTGTGAGGTAGTCTACCACAATTTTGTAACGTTTAAACCCTCAGAATTAACGTTATATTCTGAAGAAAGCATTTTCTACGACTTACGAACTTAAACAGCGTAGAATCAAGGGACTCTAATCCTGCCGAAGGTACTTGGTCAGGTTTTTAATAGGTGTACTTAGTGTAAAATTGTTCTTAAAAGTTTCCGTCCATTACAGAGATTAGACGCCAGGGTACAAGTTTCTCGCACTCGTGACGCGAAGGACGTGCGCTATCGCTGGTCCCAAATAAGTACCGGCTTACCATAAGCACATGTTTTGCCTAAAAGCCGGAATAATCCCAATGTTCAACCCACTCGCACTATAACAATTATCGCTAGCCAACCTCTAGAAATTGCTTTGGGATGTTTGAGGTTCGGATATAATGGAAAATTTACTCTTCGAAGAACATTTAACCCCTCGTGGATACTAGGGCTTAATAGGCGTAATAAACCCCAATGACGCAGGAGAAAGATGTGATAAAATGTCACTCGCCTGGTTTATTAGCCTATCAGATTATCTACGACTTTAGTAGACGCATGGAGACATTTCGGACGGCTCCAAAATGTTGTATATCATCTATAAATAACGGAGTCAACGAGGCATTAAGTAAAACAAACTGAACCTATGGTTTAATATAGACGACACGGCTCGTTTACTCGCGCAAGCTCTTTCATCCAATGTTTTTTTGTCGGCGTTCTCTTATGACAATTTGACATCTACTGTTGTTTTAACAGTCTTCACATTTTTAATCTACGCGATAACCTCGTTTTTACCCGACTGCCGAAGAAGGGTAATGTGTTTATCAGTCTATGTATGTATGTTTGTTCCTATGTGGCGTCCCAGAGAATAAACGCGTTGGCCGATTTTGATGATTCGTAAATCGTACGTCAATTGATTCGTCTTAACCCTGCGACTGTCACTGGCTACATTGAAATTGAAAAATGGCGGGTTTTGGGCGCCAGATTGTGGGGGACCAATTTTTTCTTCCAAACCCATCGTGTGGTGTAAATAAAGGGTTTTAAGAGGCGATTTCAAAAATATAAAACACTTATATGTTTAAATATACGAAATTCGACAAAAAATGTTAACTAAAAAGTGATAATACAAAAAAAAAAAACAAAACAAAAAAAAGTCAGAGGATACATATTCGCGAGCTGGCTGACCAAAACCAAATGTAACCTCCCGACTGCACAGCATGAATTTTTTTCTTGTTTTCGTTTTTTAGTTCGCTTTTTAAGCAGTCAGGTTTTTGGATTTTTGGAATTATTATTTTTTTGTTAAACATTCCCGTCATTTCCCTTTTTAGTTCATTTGCAGTATCATAAACAAAACGAAACGCTGCGCTGCGTTGAAAATCAAAACAATCTCGGCTATAACCACAAATTGAACTAAATTGGCTAATGGGAGCATTACATTATAGACTGCATCATAAAAATTTATGTCAACCATCAGCCACGGGGCAGTTGAATGGAAGTCCGTCGACCCCACAGTGGCACTGACATAATGCGCCTCGATTGGATTACTGACAACTTAACAACTCATCAATTACTTGCCGAGTCTACCAACTATCGCTGACTACTGACTAAACTAATAACATACGTAATTGGATTCAACAGTCCACGCCACACACAGCTAATTTAGTACTAATATAGAAACTATCTGTGTTATTGTTACGCGGTTTTATTTATTTCAGGATTCTGTGAGGTGCTAAAAATAAATCTTTTGTGTTAGTCAACGCTGCATTAGTGTTGTTATTTAATTTGATGTTTGTCTATTTCGTAACGTCTGACGAAAAATTTACAGTTATGACTTCTGCTAAAATACATAATTTAGAACTTCTTGTTATTCCTGTAATGGCTTCGTAATCGTTAACTGTTCCAACTAGTGATCTTTTGCAAGTATTTCTTTGAACGGGCGATATGATCTGGACGAATGGTTTTCAAAAGTGGGCTATTTTTTCTGTTGTTTCGTCAACAATAC
Source organism: Orthosia gothica (assembly GCA_949775005.1). Classification (NCBI taxonomy): domain Eukaryota; kingdom Metazoa; phylum Arthropoda; class Insecta; order Lepidoptera; family Noctuidae; genus Orthosia; species Orthosia gothica. The sequence goes on along the minus strand of OX459056.1, from coordinate 7,952,773 downwards.
CGAAATAGTGTTTGACGGTGTGTGTTATTCAGTACGTGGATTATCGAGTTACTGGTTCTGTTACACTTGGTTAATGGGGACTTGTTTTAGTTGCGTCTCACACCGTAGGTCGCTAACTTGTACATTATCGTTCGCACCTGTGCCCTGAGCTCAAACCACATGCAGTCTGTGCACGTGTTTATCTGTTCCATTAGCGATCCTCCGCTGTGCTCACATGTCGTAATGGACCCTTATTCTTGTTTGCTCTCCATGTTTTCTTATCTTAACAGTACTGTCAGCTCTTCTCAGAATCGGCTAGCTCTCTCGCTCACTTCTACTTTTGAGAAAGTTGACGTAATTATTATTGCTGTGATGTTTAAAACGGATGCTAATTAAAACTAAAAGACAAATTCAAATGCCTCGGAAACGATTAGATATTCAATAACGATACATCCACTGCTGTCAATTGATTTACCTTGGCTGGAGTAAGTGATCAAAAAGAGAAATCCAGTCTTTCGAAAAATAGAAACATTAATTTTAATAGCAATTTGGCATGATTGCTCTCGTATTACTAAAGTGTCTCACTAGCGTTGACCAGTCGCATTCGAATATCAATTTTATTAAAAACAGTTTGGCTATTACTGTCACTTTCGTTTTGCACACGCCAATAATCAATGGATTTATGTTTATTAGTTTTCTATACTTCATTCAACTAATTACTTTCAATATGCAACTTTCTGGTTTGTGTGCATACAAAGTATTTAATAATGTGCATTAGATAATTTGTCTGTGTTAGCTCATCATCTTCAGCCGAACACCGCCACAACGACTGATCCTTTGCTCCTCGCGATCTTCACTAGGTGGTTGTCATTGTGTTACCTTATTCTTAAGAACAGTATCTGCATTGATGTCTTCTTTGTTGAGTGCTATTGTTTTGGAGTCTGAAGTGTATGGTGTTGTGATAAAGCCAGCTGATTGAATCACTGGTGCATCTGCGCGTGCGCGATGGAGCGTGGCGGTCGCGCATCATGGCCGCCGCCCGCCGGACGCGCGCGCACGCACGCTCCCGACTACTTTCACATGTCATATTCGTACACAATTTCACCTACATTTGGATTAATCCTCTTTCGGTCAGTGGAATGCTGTAATAAATGTTTCTCTGACGATATCTCCGAAGAAAAGACTGAAAGTATGCCGTGAATATGTGGTAGTGGTTTTAATTTTAACTCCGTAGCAACTGTTACAGTGCCGCAAATGTTTATTATTATTGTTGATATTCATTGTCAATTCAACGTTTGCTTACAAAATAGTGTTACATCTCTGACCACTGTTCCAGATTATTAAGCTCTATTAATGACATGGTTAACATCAAAAATGATGATATTAGAATTACTGTATCACGACGTCGTCGATGTGGGCTAATGACATGCACGAGATCACTTCAGTCTGCGTTACTTATGGTCTCTTGCATAATTTGTGTCACCAATCCGAAGAGCCACGCTCGTTATTCAGTTTCGTTCTGTTTTCTATCATTTTGTAACGGTTATGTAAAGACCCTATTGGGACATTTTACTCTTTTGCGTATTCCCCAATTTACCTATGTGCCAAACTCGGTGGATACGGAACTCGAGGAATTCCACAGGGTTCTCACTAGGTCCATTGTTGATTAGTAAAATAGTTTCAATGATTTAAGATACAATAGAATGTGGTGTTCCGCTGCGGTAATGTTCCGTTAAATCTAACAATAGGCCGTTAAGACCTCGGATATTAAATGCTATAAATCATTCTGCAGTGTCAGAAACTGTTAACGTTTTTGCTTTTCCAAAGTTTATGTTAAAAAGATCAGACAACCTGTAGAACCAAAATTTCGAAGACTCCTCCATCCCGCACGGGGCCCGCGTCGTGGTTAATCAGGGTATGGCACATTCCTCTCCACAGAGAGAAGGCCTGTTCCCCAGCAATGTGAACGTTATCAGCTGATTACGTAAACAGACACAATAAAAAGATAATACCCATTTCCCAATATATTTTTTTATAGATTCTGATGTTTTTATAATCATATTCGTTGATTATATTGTTATTGAAAGTAAAACCAGCTGAAGCAAAACTGTAAACAGCTTAAGTTTTGTCAGACGTTGAGTCGGTAAAGTAATTATAATTGACTCATTATATTTAATTACTCGCGTGAACATAAAAATAAAAATGTTGAAATGTTAGAATAGAACATTAGACAGCTGTGTTATTAAGTAACAAAGATACTCAACTGTTTCTGTGTTTACTATTGAATTCTTGGTAAAGTCAGATGAAGGACGGTCATATTTTTCATAACTACTTGTAATTTATTACAAGCAGAAATATTTGATGTGGTTGGCCTCGGTCTCAAAATAATTAGTCACAAATATTTTGGTGAGAATGTTCGGTATCACAAATCACAAGTTCAGACTACCAAATTAATTTTGGTGGAACAAGGATCTTGGTTTTCCTTGCCAAATTAGATAAATGTTTGGATTTGACGGATATATTGTGAGATTTTGAGGAATACGTCTTTCATAGGACTTGTACCGTCAGTAGAGAATACAATCCCGAGCATGTTTTTCAATACCGGGATCACGGGATTTTTGAAGAGTAATCCCGGGATCCCGGGCCTAGCCCGTGATTAGACTATGTGGTTTCTAATTGGGCTGAAATGAAAAAGAACTTGATTAATTTAAAAAAATATGTCTTTGCATAACACAAATCACAATATAATAAGAAAAGAAAAGGACAAAACAAAAAAAATATATACTTGGCAGAAATCAAAAAAACAACACAAATAACTATTTAGAATTTCTAAAATATAATCGCAGAAATATCAAAGCATCCAATGATTGACTTCCAAGCCTGCTGCGTAGGTTATTCCCAACATAAGCAGCAGCTGAAAACGCTCTCTCAGGTTCTACGCTGGTTGGGATACGGCGTATCTAAGGCTTGTTTTTTGTCGTTACGTAATAAATGCTATTAATATAATCTAGGCTCGGTTATTGTCAAGACGCAACAGACTACTGAAAAAAAATAAGACTTGTTTGTGGAAATCCCGAGATTAGCCAAGTACAGTCCCGAGATTTTCGGGGCCAGATCCCGAGATTCGGCATCCCGGGATGGTATTCTCTAACCGTCAGTAACCGTGCAAAATATCATAGAACTTTCTGCCTGATTGTTAATCATCCACCGAATCTCAATCTCGTTGGTTATTTACTTATTTATCAAAGATGAAAGGTTACAAAATAGCGCGCGTGACAGCTCACGAAATGTTTTGCTAACATTATCCCGTTCATTTTCTCTATTTATTAAACAATCAATCTCGTGTCAGTTTGTTCGTTTAGCAACACTTTTACTGTTCTCTGTTGTACATTCCACCGTCACGCTTTCTTCAGTTATTTGGAAAAACGTATTCAAACTACCAATGTTTGGCTTTCAGAGCCTTCGTGTCAATTTGCTGCATTATCAACCAAATTGTTATTTAACACCAAAAGCAATAATTGCTCAATAATTATCTAATCTTCGTTAAATTATGCTGGTTCATGTAAATTCATCTTTAAATCGAAATTAACGATGGATCGTAGGTCCATTTGCAACGGTATATCATGGGTTTTACGTAAAGCGTTATTGCAAAATCATGGAGCTCTCAATGGGTGTGCATGGAAACGTGATGGTTTTTCATTTCCTGCTCTAGATTGTATGAATATTTTGTAACGTGAATTGTAATACATCAACGTCGTAGTAGGAAATGTTTAGGCAGGCTTTCTTAGGGTTATCACCATTTTTTCGGAAGGAATAGAGTATCTAGGAGTGTGATTTTAGAGTAAATGAAGGGTACAGACTTATAAAAAATATCACTTTTGTTATTATTATTTATTTATTGTGGTTTTTAGGGTTCCGTACCCAAAGGGTAAAAACGGGACCCTATTACTAAGACTCCGCGGTCCGTCTGTCTGTCTGTCTGTCACCATACTGTATCTCATGAACCGTGATAGCTAGACAGTTGAAATTTTCACCGATGATGTATTTCTGTTGCCGCTATAACAACAAATACTAAAACACAGAATAAAATTTGTGTGGCCAGTAAGTGGGGCTTCCATACAACAAACGTGATATTTTTGCCGTTTTTTGCGAATATGGTACGGAACCCTTCGTGCGCGAGTCCGATTCGCACTTGGCAGGTTTTTTTTTGTTTGAAAATAATTGTACGATTGCATTGCTAGTCAATTTTAATGAAGCCTGTTTTTCCCTTAGCATCGCTTTGCAAATATTACACCTCTCTCAGTGAAATCACTGGCTTTTCTGTAATTTGACAGGAATTCATCTTAAAGATAAATATAATTTATTTGTCCAAACATGGGTTCACTCACAGTAGGCATGCAGCATATTCATATATTTATTTTCGCACTTACATGTTTTGCTTATTGCTTTCATAGATTGTAAAGTACACCTAAGTGAAATAAGAGTACAATACTCTATATTAGAGTACGGTTGGGAACCCTAGCCTAGGCTTCCCTAATGGCCCATTCATGTGGTCTCTTTCATAGGAGGCGGCCGGGCGGGCCTCGTGACGTGACTCACGCTTCCCTCAAACACCATTAAATATGCACGTACAACACTGATACCTGTACTCATTTCTATTGATTACATTCCTTCAATGTATGTGTGAGGAATTTCAGAATTCACTGATTAGGAATGTAGAATCATTATCAAAAGAGACGTTGTTAAATAGAGCACCTATTAAGGATCCATTACTTCTCTTAAGGTTACACTAGTCGAAAATTCTTCCATACAAACGTAGTTTGGCGATTACTCCACTGTTTAACGAGGTACGTTCAAAATAAAAAAGGATATCAATTTGTCTCATCATTATCTAGCCCTTTATGGAAAAATTCAAGTAAAAAAATACAATATTTGAAAGTTATGAGTGTCGAAAGTTCCATATTTTAACACTAATTTTAACGCATCTTTGGGCGGAAATAAATCCCATAAGAAGAAGGAAAATTGCAAAACGGCCTCCATACAGGGATTTTATTATTATTATTTTAGTAATTCAACAATGCATTTTATTTTTTTTATATATACATTTAGTAGTTTTTTCATGATACCTAGACTCCCAAAGGTCTGTTCATAAAATTTCGCGCGCTCGTTTTCTTCCCAAATCATCATCCATTTCGCTACAAGATTGCAATTCGTACGAGAACTAGCTTCTTACTGCTCATCACAGCGTCAATCTCTTTCGGCACGTGGTGTCGGATGAGACAACAAGCATTTTAACCCCGCCCACAAAATAGTTCGTGCCGTTGACTACGGGAACCTTAACAAAGTTACTTGGTTTCTGGCTGGGACTAATTTTAGTTCGGCTTAATGTTTCGATCATTGCTTATTGCGACAGCAATCTTATTTATGACAATAGCAATTTAGTTCTTTGGGAGAGTAACATTACCTTCACGAAATAATTCGGACACAGTGAGGTCACGAGAAAGTAAAGTTTATGTCAGCGGTGGTCGGTGCGCACAAAATTCGTTCACTTGCCATTCAGAGAGTCACTCAAGTGAGTACGTGAACGAAACCGGGTCGAGAAGACGAAGCCTACTTGCCGCTGATTCCCACGACGCGATACTATTGAACAACAGCCTCTGAAACTCAGGAAGTACCTGTGGACTGGTACAAAGGGCTTGATTGTCAGAAATGAGCACTTGGTCATGCCCATTGTGTTCAAAGAGGTCATTACAAATCGAAAATTTAAAAAACTGCCTTTACTAAGCCCCACATTAAAAATTCAAAACCAACTTGCTTCTACCAATCGGTAAGTCAAAGGTAAGCGCTGAATGAATTCATTAATAAAAAAAACTGGCCAAGTGCGAGTCAGACTCGCGCGGTTCCGTACAAACCTCAGCTTAAAGGTATTATAGAACTGAGTATTTGATATGAATTTCAATTTAATACCTCTACGCGTTCATGAGGAAAGGGGTAGTAAGATAAAAATGATTAAAATCATTTTTTTATTATATGATTTAACTAAAAATTTACGGTTTTCGCAATTTTTCCTTTATCTGTGCTATAAGACGTTGCTTCGTACCAAATTTCAAGATTCTGAGTTCACGGGCAGTACCCTGTAGGTTTTGATTCCCTTGCGAGTGTCGATTGTGATTTTTTCACAGCTTTAAGGGACAGTAGACCTGAGTAGTTGATATAAATTTCAGCTTGATACCTCCACGCGTTCCTGAGAAAAAGGGTCTTGACAGACGGATGGACGTACAACAAAATGATCCTATAAGGGTTCCGCTTTTTCCTTTCGAGGTACGGAACCCTAAAAATGAAGCCACTTTTACGTCTACTCTTTTTATATATGCAGTGCATGTTCACCGCTGCACCAGCGCACGTGATCAATGTGCTGACCAAGGAAACGCAATTACTGCATCCGAATTTACAGGCAAATACCAAAATAATGTAGAACGAGCGAATTTGTTTACCTCAACTGTTCCGAATAACGGCCATGAGATGTAATTTTATTGGCTGTTCCTATTTGTTTCTTCTCATAACGCAACAGCTCTAACAATACGCCATTACATTGTTAAGGATAATGCTAGACTTTGAGAAACTGAAAACACATTTACGCAAGGTGCTTCGTTGAGAGAGGAAAGGGCAGTTTTCGTCAGTTTAGCTTTAAGCGACCAGACCAACACAATATTAATTGTACAGGAAATAATATTTACTGTATTATCCAACGTAAAGTCGACTACCGGTACACCGAGGTGTTGAACTGTATGTACAAAAACGCCTCCTTGTCAGTCCGACTTCAGAACCAGACCTCGGCACCTATCCTTCTGCAGCGAGGTGTGGGATAGGGAATTTGATATTTGTTTCTTCTCATAACGCAACAGCTCTAACAATACGCCATTACATTGTTAAGGATAATGCTAGACTTTGAAACTGAAAACACACTTACGCAAGGTGCTTCGTTGAGAGAGGAAAGGGCAGTTTTCGCCAGCGTAGCAAGCAAGCAAGGTTGAACTATATAGTCGACGGCACGAACTATTTGGTGCGCGGGGTTAAAATGCACGCTATCTTATCCGACAACACGTGCGAAAGAAATAGATGCTGTGATGAGCAGTAAGAAGCTAGTTCGTGTACGAATTAGCACTTTTGCAAGTTTGTAGCGAGATTGATGATGATTTAGGACGAAAACGAGCGCGCGATTTTTTATAAACAGACCTTTAGGGAGTCTAGATACCATGAAAAAACTACTAAATGTTTATTAACAAAATAATTTTTTTTGCATTGTTGAATTACTAATCTATACCTGTATGGAGGCCGTTTTGCAATTTTCCTTCTTCTTATAGTATTTATTTCCGCCCAAAGACGCGTTAAAATTAGTGTTGAAATATGGAACTTTCGACGCTCATAACTTTCAAATATATTATTTTTTTACATTTTTGTTTCCATACAGGACTAGATAATGATGAGACAAATTAAAACCATTTTTTATTTTAAACGTACATCGTCAAACAGGAGTAATCTCTAGACTACGTTTGTATGGAAGAATTTTCGCCTAGGCGACCAGACCAACACAATATTAATTGTACAGGAATAGTACATTACAGCAGAATCCAGTAAGTAAGCCTTCCTGGCCGAGTATGAGTTAACCGGACCGAACCGCAGGTGAGGTCCGGTTATATACGAGGCCAGGATGGCTTTCTTACTGGTTGAGGTTTGTATAATGCTTTTCTCAAAAATGAAAGAAAGTTTAACAACAAATTCGTTTAATTAATATTGAAGGTTACATTCATATTAGGGCAATTACTGATAGATATTGTGATCGATTTACCGGGGGCATTTATATTTGTTTGTTGTACATCTTGATTAACGGACTCTTTAATCCAACATGATTTATAAACTGAAATGACTAAATACAAACATAAAATCCCACACTATACTTCTACAACATTACTAAGTACAAAACGCAACGTGCATACTTTTTCTGCGTCGCGTTATGTGTCACAGACCCATAAAAAAAAAAAAAAAAAAAGTGTCACAGACAATAAAATGGATGTTTAAGGCTCCAAAATATATTATGTATCTCATAAAATGTCATACCAAAAAGAGATAGATATATATTTGGAGCCTCCCTCTAACCATGTTATAATGGCTAAACTCTAATCTGTGTCTGGTACTATGTTTTTTTTTTCTAAGCAGATCTAAAGAGGATGACCTAAACCGTGCGAAGCCATAAAAAAAAAAAGGGATGAAGGATGACCAAGTGTCCAGTAAGTAAATTACATACTTACTTACTGGACAGTAGGAGATTCCAAATTTAAAATCTCGCTTCTTACCGGACAGTTGTGAATAGTCTCCGGTAGAGTTCACTTTCTGGATACTTTTTAGAGATGTTATGTCAACATTACATACCATTTTTGAGAAAATAATATTTACTGTATTATCCAACGTAAAGTCCTCTGTTAGATGGTGAAATATAATGTGCTCCGTGAGAAGGCTATTGTTTCTATTCCGTCATAGAGCTCACCGGAGCGCGACTAAAGATCTCGAGGCCTAAGGCGCTGTGACTCAGCCAGCGTTTATACGGCTGTACAACACAAAACATCACTTTTTCTGACTGTATTTGTTCCAGTATTATCACGGACAACCTTCTGTGAGTCATTGATCAATCTTTTTACCCAACTGCAAGGAAAGGGTTATGTTCTTCGTGCGTATCTTGTATGTATGCATGTTTTTTTGTTTGTATGTATGTAATATTCTTTATTACCTCATATCTTTGAAACCGCTAGACGGATTTATATAATTAAGGCATCGTTAGATACGTCTTGACCGCCCAAGTGTTCTTAGAATGGTGAAGTCAAAAAAAAACAAATATGGTGGCTTTTGGGCGCCATATTATGCGGGTCGCAATATTTTTTTCTTCCGAACCCATCGTGTGGGATATCAAAATGAAGGGTTTTATGAGGTGATTACAAAAATATACACCACTTAAATATTTAAAAGAAATAAAAAAAAAAAATACCTAACCAAAAATTTGTAAATAAATAAGGTAATTTAAAAATAAAATCCCGACTGCTTACTTAAAAGCTGTAAACAAGAAAAAAATATGCTGTGCAGTCGGAGAATCAGGTGGTCAGCCAGCTCGCGAATATGTATCCTCCGACTGCACAGCATAATTTTTTTTGTTTACAGCTTTTTAGTTCGCTTCTTAACAGTCGGTTTTTTAGGGTTCCGTATCCAAAGGGTAAAAACGAGACCCACAGATGATGTATTTCTGCTACCGCTATAACAACAAATACTAAAAACAGAATACAATGAATATTTAAGGGGGGCTCCCATACAACAAACGCGATTTTTTTGCCGTTTTTTGCGATAATGGTACGGAACCCTTCGTGCGCGAGTCCGACTCGCACTTGGCCGGTTTTTTAATTTGAGAATCCCATAGAACTGTCTATAGTCTTGTCATTGAAATATAAGCCTTAGATTCACATCTTAACAGAAAAATAGCAACTTCTGTTCCAATATTTGTATTTTATTTAGCGAATAAACCTGCTTCATAAAGTATAAAAAGTTCGCAATGAATTTTATGATGCATTGTTCAAAGCCAACAAGGCACCACAAACTCGTTCTCGGGGATCGTATTTCATTCGCTCATCTAAACCACACGTTCTCCGCTTTTAACCGTATTATAAAGATTTTATAGAACTTGATTGTACTTTGAGGTATTAGGAACGAATACGCCGGAAACTTTAAGCAAGGAAATACATTTCCTGGCTGTAAATCTCACCAATATTATTATAAATGCGATAAAGATTGGGTTGTTTGATGTTTGTGACTTGATCACGCTCGAAGGAAGGCCTGAATTGATATGTTCGGTAAAGATGTAGGAAGACTGTATTCTGGAATATTCTGGATGGGAATCCCCCTCTTGGCATAATATTATTTGGCATACCGTTTTCGCATAACTTTTATTAGCATAATAATACTTTGGCATTATGCAAAACTTAGCATAACTTTCATTTGGTCTAATTTGTTTTGTCATATTTTGGAGTTGCATAAATATTTTAGGCATAATATTTATTCGTCATAATAATGTTATGGGTACATATTTGAAAGTCGAAAATTAAAATACTTACGGGTAAAATGTGTTTTATTAAATTTTCAAAAAAAACGTCAATTTTTATATAGATATATATAAATCGATTGAAAATTGATTTACCTAAGCTTATAATGTCTAATTAAATATATTTGATATAAGGACTCAAATTAATTGGGTTAAGGTGCGGCGGACTTGTTTATTGTATTCCAAAGAATGTGTAAATATCATTATGCGTTAAAGATTATGCATCATTATTATTATGCCAACAGTATTTATGGCAATATACATTATGGCAAAGCATTTAGGTATGCCTAAAATCATTATGCGTAATGATTATTATGTTTAATTTCGTTATGCCAATGTAAATTATGGGAATATTTTATATGCGTATCATTAGTAAACTATTCTGGATAACCTCTTTCCAGTCCAGATAACTTAAATCTTGCCCTAAACACAGTGTGAGTGTGATCTAATTCGGTGCTGGCAAATTGGCAACGGTATGAAGAAATTCAATGATTCATGTGCGAATTCGTCGGCTTGGCCTAGTTAAGGCGGTACCCTGACCAAAAAATCAGCATGAGATATGAGCATTCCTATTGGCCTAGCGGCACTGGTAGCGCATGAATTACAGTAGTGAATACGCCCAGATTTTAGAATAAAATCTTTATAAAATTGAATTTTAGTATTTTGAAAAAAAAATACGACAAAAATGTCCGTTATTAAATTGTCTATCCATTGTGTTAGTACAAAAAAATATTAATGAACACTTTACGAGGAGATGCATGCTATCAATAAATATTTCTCATTTTTATGGTTTTGTTCGATGAAGATTAATGAAACATATACCTTTTTTAAAGAAAAAGTAAATGACCATTTTAGAATCAGTAATATGTAGAAATTTCATAGATAGCTCCTAAAAACAGCACGAAAAACGGCTAGCGCGGCTTTTTGCTCGGGGTACCGCCTTAATATGATGCAGTCCTGCCAAACATTGATTTACTTCTGTGGTATACGCTTGCGAAGTTGCGAAAGCTTACCCGCGGCTTTACGGCTTGTAAGATAATCCCCGCAAAATGTTATCAAAACAAATCTGCGGCCGTTCAATTCCATTTCCTCGGCAATATTGGAGTGTTACAATATTGCGGGTCAATCGATTATACATTCAGATTGAAATTACGGGAGAACCATGTTCCTAGTACGTGAGAACCATGTTCCTATTTATCAAGTAAATGAATTTACCTGTTAGTGCTTGTAATTCTCTCATACCTATATGTAGTATAGTAGTGCTGGGTGCATCGTCCTCACGTATATGAATTTATTAATGTATGTACTTATGTAAATATTGTATAAAACTTTTTTTTTAAAGAGTAAGTATGGAGTTTCTTGTGCGTTCTTTTCCATAACAAGCTACATTTCCGAATGCACGGTAGAATCAATTTTTATTACTTGTAAATTTTAACGTTCAAAAGTGCCGCATAATGGCCTACTTGAAATAAACACATTTGACTTTGAAAAATGCTTATAAAGCTTAACGTTACTGGATTTGTGTTGTCTCTCTCTTTTATTCGGTCCCTCTTGTCTGAGGATCGTGGTCAGCATCAGGTTTACATCTGGAGCGGATGATCTGCCTCCGCCGGTTTCTATCCAGCGAGTCCCTTACGACCGTGTAGAAATTGGAGGAAGACGAGTCTTTTACTTGATCGGTCCATCTTGTTGGTGAACGACCGCGCGATCTCTTGCCTTCTGTGTTCCCAACCACAATCAGTATTTCTAAATTCTTGTCGCCTCTGCGCATTGTGTGGCCGAAATATGTGAGAATGCCTTGCTGGTATTTGTGTTGTAGAACTTGCTTAAATGAATTTCGCAGTTTTGAGGGTTTTAAAGTTGTTTTGTTTTCTCCGAATGATGTGCAGTTTTACATTGTGATCGTGCAGCATATTTTATTTTAGTTTCGGTTCCTCGTCAAACATATAGCGTAGCAACATAGGAGCTGGAATACCGAGAATTTGACGCCGCCTAAAACATAACCCAAATGGAAAATCTACGAAAAGCAAAAGGTTTTAACGACCACTAGCGCAAATGCGCAAAACACATCGTTAACAAGACCCATAACGCCCTGTTTTACATGATTTTTACAACTTCTGCAGAAAGATAAGCGAAGAGCACTTTGTTTCATTTCACGCCAGTCGTACTCTACTAAATACAAGAAGATAGAAACTGAGCATGCACAATTTGTGTGCTTGTGTGGTCTCCCTCTTTTTTTCTTTTTACCTGGCTGCCGACGGAGGGTAATGTGTTTATCAGTCTATGTATGTATGTTTGTTCCTATGTGGCGTTCTAGAGACCAAACGCTTTAGCCGTTTTTGATGAGTCTTACGTCAATCGATTCGTCTTAACCTTGAGAGTGTCACTGGCTACATTAAAATTGGAAAATCGAAAAATGGCGGATTTTGGACGTGCCATATTGTGGTGCCCAGTTTATTTTTTTCTTCCAATCCCATCGTGTGGGGTATCAAAATAAAGGGTTTTAAGAGGTGATATCATAAATATACAATACTTATATGTTTAAATGAACCTAATTCGAAGAAAAAAATGTCAACTAAAAAGTTATAAATAAAGAAAGTTATTTCAAAAAATCTTAAAACCCGACTGCTAAAGAAGCGAACTAAAAAGAGGTAAAAAAGATGAAAATCATGCTGTGCAGTCGGAGATTACATCTGGTTTTGCTCAACCAGCTCCCGAATATGTATTTATTAGATTTTTTTATTCACTCTGTATCCCAAACACTGAGCAGTGTGAGTGTCCTTCACTGCCTCATCTAGGCCTCTTGCATCCAACTCCCTCCTTTTACCGTGAACAAGGTGTATGGCGTTTATATTCGGTCTCATTAACTATATTAAAATGCCGTTTGTTATTTCAGCTTGTTCACGCAGAATGGAAATCATTTTCATTTAGTTCAACCGCAAATAGAGTTGTTTATATAACAGTTACCTATATATTAAGTAACGACGGCTATATATACATTACGGTGTCCGAGTGGCATATACGATTCATGACGTGAGTCATTGTCGACCTTTCCCGCGTCTAAATTCGCGCTGCCAACGACCGGCGTCTGCGCAAGGATCCATGCCGCTCCTTAATTGATCATTAAGACCGCATTAATTATGCCTGATTATATAAGCCGTACGCACATTTCACTTTCGTTTTTCATTGTGAATGTATGCAAGAGATCTGTACAAAACGTTTGGCTTTTCTTTTTTAACCCGCGCCGGAGAAAGAGGGGTGTCATAAGTTTCACGTGTGTTGCTATGGATCTGTGTATCGGTGTTTCTGTCTGTGGCATCATAGCGTCCAAATGGGTGAACCGATTTTGATTTAGTTTTTTTTGTTTAAAAGGTGACTTAATCGAAAGTGTTCTTAGCTATGTTTGAATAAAATCGTTCCAGCCGTTCAAAAGTTATGGGCGTTTTACTGTTTGAATCGGGGTGTTTTCGCAAGATATCGTGTCATAATTACGTGTTCAATAGATTACCGATCTAAGCGTATCTACTATGTACTAGCTAAATTATGTAGCATGAAAAAAAAACGTGTCGCGGGTTTTTAAAGTTTGAAATTTTACTTGTAGTTAATAATTTTATTTTTAACCCCCGCCGGAAAAAGAGGGGTGTTATAAGTTTCACGTGTGTTGCTGTATATCTGTGTATCTGTGTGTCTGTCTGTGGCATCATAGCGCCTAAACGGATGAACCGATTTTGATTTAGTTTTTTTGTTTGAAAGGTGATTTCGTCGAAAGTGTTCTTAGCTATGTATGAATCAAATCGGTTAATCCGTTCAAAAGTTATGGGCGTTTTACTGTTTGAATCGAGGTGTTTTCGCAAGATAAATGTGTCGGGGGTTTTTAAATTTTGAAATTTTACTTGTTCAAATGTCAAACGGCTCAAAGAAAATGCTAAGTTAGATGCTGGTTTGTTGTTTCATGTATTATTCAATGTTCTGTGTTATGTTCCGCAGGTTTTCATTTTAATGTTTTCTAATTCCCCGTTTCGTTACGACCTCTGTGAAAGGTCACGGTGTTTGTTCTAAATGCTAATCGCTATGCCATTACCTTCAAGGCAATTTCGTAAGCAGTTATTATATCAGCGTGATCTTTGCGAATTTTCTCCATAAACTTTAGATATTGTTAATTAGTTTTCAATAGTAACTTTCTCATCATATTTGATTAAGGCGGTACCCTGACCAAAAACTCAGCATGAGATATATGAGCATTCCTATTGGCCTAGCGGCACTGGTGGCGCATGGATTACAGTAGTGAATACGCCCAGATTTTAGAATAAAATCTTTATAAAATCGAATTTTAGTCATTTGAAAAAAAAATACGACAAAAATGACCGTTATTAAATTGCCTATCCGTTAGTGTTAGTACAAAAAATAATTAATGAACACTTTACGAGGAGATGCATGCTATCAATAATTATTTCTCATTTTTATGGTTATGTTGGAAGGAGATTAGTGAAACATATACCTCTTTAAGAAAACAAGTACGGCTACCATTTTAGAATCAATAATATGTAGAAATTTAATGTATTTTTATTAGTTGATATTTCTTTTTAAATAACGAGTAGATAGCTCCTAAAAACAGCACGAAAAAAATATTTAAAAATAACAAAAAACCCGACTGCTTAAAAAGCCAACCAACAAGAAGAAAATCATGCTGTGCAGTCGGAGGATACATATGCGCGAGCTGGCTGACCAAAACCATATGTATCCACCGACTGCACAGCATGATTTCCTTCTTGTTTACGTCTTTTTAGTTGGCTTTTTAAGCAGTCGGGTTTTTTGTTATTTAAAAAATAAAAAAAATAACAACTTTTTACTTATTTTTTTTTTTAGAATTAGGTACATTTAAACATATAAGTATTATATATTTTTGTAATCACCTCATAAAATCCTTCATTTTGATACCACACACGACGGGTCTGGAAGAAAAAAAAAATTTGTGCCCCCACAATATGGCGCCGAAAATCCGCCATTTTTCTATTTTGCAATTTTATTGTAGCCAGTGACACTCGCAGGGTTAAGACGAATCGATTGACGTAAGAATCATCAAAATCGGCCATCGCGTTTGGTCTCTAGAAAGCCATATAGGAACAAACATACATACATAGACTAATAAACACATTACCCTCCTTCGGTAGTCGGGTAAAAACGGCTAGCGCGGCGTTTTGCTCGGGGTACCGCCTTAAGTGTAATCATAGTGGAGACCAGTGAATCTCTGTAGACACGCCTTTTGCCACTTAGCTAAGGTCGTCTCTGGGCTCACAACAGCGGACGGCCGACCAAATCTAAGACGAGCGTGTACCGAATGCTAAATTATCGGGATTGTTTATTTATGCTACTCTTGTTCACCATTCACTCACGGCTTTCATATGATGCGGCCAAAAGCTGACGAGCACGTGACATCGAAATTTCTAAAAAGCTATTGTTCCCCCAACGCAATGTGCCATGCATCCATAGATATAATAAATAATATGGACTGGAAATACCTACAAAAAAAACGTGCCTACCTAAACCTTAAAATGTCACTTAAAATGGCTCCCGATGCTATGGTTGTGTCAATCACGGAACACACACACACACACACACATTAATAATACAAAAAGTAAACAACCATTTGACAGCAGGACTACCACGAACACTACCACAAAATTCGTCACATAAAATGGCGAATATGGCACGTACCTACACTGTCACTACGTCATAACAAAATATTGCCATAATGAGCAACAACTGAAATATTGTTGTCTCTCTTGTCAAATACGATTACTACATTAGAAAGAATGAAACACATTCTGTATCGTATTTCACTCATATTTGTATAAGCTAATGTATGTATAGAACATCGCGGCGCCTCCAAGTTTTTCCTAGCTCAATGCATGCATCAAGTAGCTTTTGACAGAAAAACATGTGCGTCGTCTTTGAAAAAAATACCACTGCTGCTGATGTTGCAATAGCAAAATTTCTTTCAAACATTCATTGGGTTGGGTGACTTTTGGTTCTAAAATAATAACTTTTTACCCGACTGCCGAAGGAGGGTAATGTGTTTATCAGTCTATGTATGTATGTATGTTTGTTCCTATATGGCGTTCCAGAGACCAAACGCGTTGGCCGATTTTGATGATTCATACGTCAATCGATGCGTCTTAACCCTGCGAGTGTCATAGGCTACATTAAAATTGGACAATAGAAAAATGGCGGATTTTGGCTGCCATATTGTGGGGCCCCAATTTTTTTTTCTTCCAAACCCTTCGTGTGTGGTATCAAAATGAAGGGTTTTAAGAGGTGATTACAAAAATATATAACACTTATAAGTTTAAATGTATCTAATTCGAAAAAAAACCTAACTAAAAAGTTATAAATAAAAAACTTAATTAAAAAAATCAAAAAACCCGACTGCTCCAAAAGCGAACTAAAAAGTCGTAAACAAGGGAAAAATCATGCTGTGCAGGCGGAGGATACACCAGATTTTGGTCAGCCAGCCCGCGAATATGTATCCTCTTACGACTTTTTAGTTCGCTTTTGGAACAGTCGGGTTTTTTGATTTTTTGAATTAAGTTTTTTTTTTTTTTTTGACTAGCTAACCCCCGCGGCTTCGCTCTCGTCAACTGGCTATCTATCTACCTACCACTTTGATGATAGAGATAGATGTTGATAAAACTCTTTCGCAAATGAACAACCTTGATTACCATTATAAAGGTTATAGTGAGTCAATCTTAAAAGATAGAGATATTCTGTCGCAAATATTTTTTAGAACTTTTAAAGAGGAATAATTCCATTATACATGATATTTGCGTAACATAGACCGTTTACGTAGCGCACGCAACAGAAGCTCTCAAAAATAGCCCGTCTTTGCAACATTTTTCATTTATGCTCAGCTCCCATTGGTCGTAGCGTGATGTTATATAGCCTATAACCTACCTCGATAAATGGACTATCCAACACAAAAATAATTTTTCAATTCCAACCAGTAGTTCCTGAGATTAGCGCGTTCAAACAAACAAACTCTTCAGCTTTATAATATTACTAGCTGACCCAGCAAACTTCGTTTTGCCATAAAAAGACCAAACATTTATCTACCCTACCTACCCTACCTTACACTACCTACCCTACCCTACCCGACCCTACACTACCCTACACTACCCTACCCTACACTACCCTACCCTACCATACCCGACCCTACACTACCCTAACCTACCCTACCCTTCCCTACCCTACCCTACACTACCCTACCCGACCCTACACTACCCTACCCTACCCTACCCTACCCTACCCAACCCTACACTACCCTACCCTACCCTACCCTACCCTACACTACCCTACCCTACCCTACCCTACCCGACCCTACACTACCCTACCCTACCCTACCTACCTACCAACTCGTTGAACTATTTATTTGAATAAGAAATAAAATACTACTATACGAATGTAACCAACTTTTGTTTCTACCGGCAGCGGCGATCTAATTAAAATTTAGAACATAAAAGTTGCTATTGTGAGTCAATCTTGAAAGATAGACATATGCTGTCGCGGACTTTTTTGTAGAACTTTTAAAGAGGAACATTTCCATGATACATGATATTTGCGTAACTTAAACCGTTTACGCAGCGCACGCAATGGAAGCTCTCAAAAAGGAATATCTTTGCCCGTTTTTTGCAATATTTTTCATTTATGCTCGGCTCCTATTGGTCGTAGCGTGATGTTATATAGCCTATAACCTTCCTCGATAAATGGACTATCCAACACAAAAAGAATTTTTCAATTCCAACCAGTAGTTCCTGAGATTAGCGCGTTCAAACAAACAAACAAACAAACAAACAAACAAACTCTTCAGCTTTATAATATTAGTATAGATATATTAGTATAGATATATATATATATACTAGCTGACCCGGCAAACTTTGTATTGTCATAAAAACGCCAAACATTTATCTACCCTACCCTACACTATCTTCCCTACCCTACTCTACGCTACACTACCCTACCCTACACTATCTTCCCTACCCTACCCTACCCTACACTACCCTACCCTAAGTTTCAATTTTTTTTCTTCACATAAACCATCTACTAAATAGTCCGAACCAAGCCTAAACATTTGGTTTGGATAGGTGAGCCCGTTCTTGAGTTATAAAATAACAACGAAAAGTGGCATTGATTTTTATATATGTATATATATATATAGTATAGTATAGATAAGTAATTAAATCATTTAAACTCGCTAGTGTATTATTGTCCGACGTCCCTGGCACCGACGAGTCTGACACGTTGTATTCAATACTCCTCTATCCTGCCGCCTGCGTCCATCGTCCACGCCGTGTCATTGTCTTCGTAGACAAAGTGGCTCTTTATATTCCGTAATGGCGACACAATGCTTTGTTTTACTATTTACTTCGAATGCACGGATGTCCCATGCGCTCTGCTCTTAAGGCGGTTCCCCGAGCAAAACGCCGCGCAAGCCGTTTTTTGTGCTGTTTTTAGGAGCTATCTACTCGTTATTTAAAAAGAAATATCAATTAATAAAAATAAACAATAAACATAATATTGATTCTAAAATGGTAGATTTAGTTTTTTTTTAAATGTTGTATATATTTCACCAATCTACTTCCAAAAAAACATAAAATTGAGAAATAATGATTGATATTATGCATCTCCTCGTAAAGTGTTCATTGATTATTTTTAGTACTATCTAACACTAATGGATAGACAATTTAATAACGAACATTTTTGTAGAATTATTTTTTTCAAAAGACCTAAATTCGATTTTATAAAGATTTTATTCTAAAATCTGGGCGTATTCACTACTGTAATTCATGCGCCACCAGTGCCGCTAGACCAATAGGAACGCTCATATCTCATGCCGATTTTTTGGTCAGGGTACCGTCTTAAGGCGGTACCCCGAGCAAAACGCCGCGCAAGCCGTTTTTCGTGCTGTTTTTACTCGTTATTTAAAAAGAAATATCAATTAATGAAAATACATTCAATTTGTACATAATATTGATTCTAAAATGGTAGATTTCGTTTATTTTTAATGTTGTATATATTTCACTAATCTCCTTCCAAAAAAAACATAAAAATGAGAAATAATTATTGATAGCATGCATCTCCTCGTAAAGTGTTCATTAATTATTTTTCGTACTAACACAAATGGATAGACAATTTAATAACGAACATTTTTATAGTATTTTTTTTCAAAAGACCAAATTTCGATTTTATAAAGGTTTTATTCTAAAATCTGGGCGTATTCACTACTGTAATTCATGCGCCACCAGTGCCGCTAGACCAATAGGAATACTCATATCGCATGCCGATTTTTTGGTCAGGGTACCGTCTTAAGGCGCTATATACGCCCCAATGTTAACGCAGTACTGACCGAGCGCCCGCTCGATGCCAAAATATCAATATTGAACCACCTTTTGAACAGTTTTGTTTGCTAAATATTATTTGATTGACATATGCTATGTTAGTTATGGAGAAATTCCAGCCATCATTTTTTCTGTGTAAAAATATTTTTAAACATCCAAGTCGTTTTGGAGGAGTTTCCAAAAGTTGCGAAAAAATATCGTGTTGTCAATTATGTACATGAATCTATAATGAATATATTTTTTTTTCAAATCTTTTAACCTAGCCGTTACTAAGGAGTATGCTTTAGAAAGTTACCCGTATTACGGCACTAAAGGGTATGTAGGCCCTTAAAGGAAACAAACAAAAGAACTATCCTGAATCATTTGACTTCAAAGCGGGGTGTTACACGATGATGTTTATCTACAATCAACATGGTAGCAAATGTGCGTAGTCTGGTTTTAGGGATGAGCGATATTCCAATGATTTGATCCGCTTGCACTGATAAATTGAACGCTACGTGAAGCAGTGCTGCTAACTTAGCGCTTTCAGCGCCAGATCTAGCGCGTTTTTTGTTCAATAGCGTGTTCTACCGCCTAGCGCTAAATCTAGCGCTTTTTAGGGTTCCGTAGCCAAATGGCAAAATACGGAACCCTTATAGATTTGTCATGTCTGTCTGTCTGTCTGTCTGTCCGTCCGTATGTCACAGCCACTTTTCTTCGAAACTATATGGACTATGCTGTTGAAACTTGGTGAGTAGATGTATTCTGTGAACCGCAATAAGATTTTCACACAAAAATAGAAAAAAAACAATAAATTTTGGGAGTTCCCATACTTGAAACTGAAACTATTTTTTTTTTTCGGCAAACCCATACGTGTGGGGTATCTATGAATAGGTCTTCAAAAATGATATTGAGGTTACTTATATCATTTTTTTCTACACTGAATAGTTTGCGCGAGAGACACTTCCAAAGTGGTAAAATGTGTGTCCCCCCCCTGTAACTTCTAAAATAAGAGAAAGATACAACTAAAAAAAATATATTATGTACATTACCATGTAAACTTCCAACGAAAATTGGTTTGAGCGAGATCTAGTAAGTTGTTTTTTTTAATACGTCATATATCGTAAACCACAATTTACCAAGTACGGAACCCTTCGTGCGCGAGTCCGACTCGCACTTGGCCGGTTTTTGATATCATATTATGATAAGCACATCTACTATTATTCATTCTCTGATGTGCGTAACACGGGACGAATAATTTATGTTTCCTAAGTTGGTGTCTTAGCCTATGAGTTGGGGATTCCTCGGGTTGGCAGCACTGATTCCTCGTTAACTATTTTTTTTTTATTGTTCCACAGTAATTTATAAGTTTCCGACAGTTATTCTGAGTCACTTTTAGGAGTTGTGCAGTGAGCTGATAATAAAATGGATGTCTTCTTCTTCTTTGTCCAACCCTCTTCCCAGTTCAGCTGGGGTCGGGTCTCCTTGTACCTCTGTGCCAGAGAGCTCTATTCTGGGTTGTCTGAGTGCTCAGGTTCTCCTTCCGGACCTCTTTCTGCATGTTTGACCACCAGGAGGCGGGCGGAAAAAAAAAATGGATGTGCCCTTATAAAAAAAAAACAAACGTTTATACATCCCTAGTCTAAAATTATTGGGCGTTTTGTTTGAATTTGGCGCCGAATACAGCGCTTTTTTGACTATGCTCGCTTAGCGCTTTCTAGAGCTAACAGCGCGTTTTTGCTTAGACGAGTTGGCAGCACTGTGAGTCAGAGTCACCCCACGGGTTGATCGATGGTTTGTGTAAACACACACCTTCGCGCGGCCAATGACTCCACGGTTTGGGGTCTCATTTCCTATAACATTGGCGTGGGTGGATGAATTTTTCACACGAACCTACGCGATGGCTTTTGGACCAAAGTTTATGTAAATCTTTTCGCTTTCCATTCTCTCCATTTATTGACGATAAATAATCCATACAGTTCTAAAAATACAATTTTTAGGCGGTTATGGGTGTTTAGTTGAAATTGTAAAAAGAAAGCTTGAATTTGACGATGTCCCATAAAAACTTAACAAAAGCTTTTTCAAGTGGTTGGTTAGTTGAATGACGTAGTACCCATATGCCTATCAAAGTGGTAACGATCGGCTGGTGAATGAAGTATATTAAAAAACCGGCAAAGTGCGAGTCGGACTCGCGCACGAAGGGTTCCGTACTTGGTAAATTGCGGTTTACGATTTATGACGTATTAAAAAAAAACTACTGACTAGATCTCGTTCAAACCAATTTTCGCTGGCAGTTTACATAGTAATGTACATCATATTTTTTTTTTAGTTTTATCATTCTCTTATTTTAGAAGTTACAGGGGGCGGGACACACATTTTGCCACTTTGGAAGTGTCTCGCGCAAACTATTCAGTTTAGAATTTTTTTTTATTAGAAACCTCATATCATTTTTGAAGACCTATCCATAGATACCCCACACGGATGGGGTTAATGAAAAAAAAAAATTAGTTTCAGTTTGAAGTATGAGGACCCCCAAAATTTTATTGTTTGTTTTCTATTTTTGAGTGAAAATCTTAATGCTGTTCACAGAATACATCTACTTACCAAGTTTCAACAGCAGAGTTCTTATAGTTTCGGAAAAAAGTTGCTGTGACATACGGACGGACAGACATGACGAATCTATAAGGGTTCCGTTTTTGGCCATTTGGCTACGGAACCCTAAAAAGCATCGATTCCATTGAGTCACTGCCTAGGTAGGCACAAATCTGACTACCGAACTGTGACTGAAATAGCCACCTGATTCATATTCCAGATTGAATCATTGATGAACGCGAACCAGAGCTAATATTCAGTGATTTGCTTCAATAACAAAGATACGTGAGTGATGGGATAATGTGTGCTTTGTACACTGCCCACGCGCACTATCTGTGAGATACGACTCGTCCTTTGAAGGTTTGTTTAGTTCTGTTTGTGTCACGCTTTGTTTCACCATGCAACTCTTCTATATCGTTATCAAACACAATGGTAAGTAAAAAATTTTTTTCCTAAAATCAAACATATTCGCGAGCTGGCTCACCAAATTCAGATGTATCCTCCGACTGCACAGCATGGTTTTTTATCTTGTTTACGTCTGTTTTGTTCGCTTTTAAGCAGTCGGGGTTTTTGATTTTATGTTTTTTTTAAATTTAACACTTTTTAGATTTTATAAAAAAAAAAAAGAAAAAAACATTTTTTTTCGAATTAGGTACATTTAAACATATATTTTTGAAATCGCCTCTTAAAACCCGTTATTTTGATATCCCACAAGACGGGATTGGAAGAAAAAAAAATATTGGGCCCCCACAATATGGCGCCCAAAAGCCGCCATTTTTCTATTTTTCAATTATAATGTAGCCAGTTACACTCGCAGTGTTAAGACGAATCGATTGACGTACTTACGAATCATCAAAATCGGTCAAAGCGTTTGGTCTCTGGAACGCCATATAGGAACAAACATACATAGACTGATAAACACATTACCCTCCTTCGGCACTCGGGTAATTACATGCCAGCTGCCAATATAGTTCGACAGTTCATTACTGTTTCGTTCAACTTTCAGGTCATGCCCTTGGCTCATTAGACTGTAAGGCTTGCCAAAAAATACTGATTCAACTGCACCTGGTTAACTGGCAACACAGCCTGTTACGTTGATGAAATATATATTATTGTTATGCAAAACTACAGTACATCTAACAGTTTTTTATCGCGTTACGTTCTCAGTACAGAAGCTTACGTTTTGCGAGGAATAGCATGTATAGTGATGATTCACATAGGGGCCATGTTAGTTTACTAATAGCAGCCTGCCAGCGATGTGATTCAGCAATTATGGATAGCTTGTTATGTGGTGTAGAGACAATTGCAGCTATATACAGTAGGATGGTCATCAATGCTAATATATCAGTGGATTGAGGAAACAATGATGACTGATCTAGTTGGTCTTCAATGTTTGGTTGCCAACTGCAGTGTAGTCTGAGATCATTGTTCAATTCAGATCTGTAAAATGATAAATCGTTTAGATTGGGAATCTGCCCTTGAAGGCAGTCTGGTCAGGTTCAACGCTGCTAAGACCTAGGCGTGTCTTTTTTCTGCTAAAAAGAGCCAATCCACCCGGCTCCTTCTTTCCGTAGTGTGCCGAAAACGGACAATCTTGAGCTTCTTGACGTTACGTTGACATCGACCCTCAATTTTGGTCCATTCATTGAGGCAAAATCTCAACTGGCTGTCATAAAGTTGAGGGTCCTTGCAAAGGTGAGACAGTACTTCACGTCAGAACAGTTGCTCAACTTCTATCAAGCGCAAGTTCGGTCATGCATGGAGTACTGCTCTTATCCCTGGGACGCATCTGCCAAGTACCAGCTGGATGCACTAGAGTCGATCGAAAAACGGGCCAAGAGGCTCATCGGCAATGAGATACTGGTCGAGTCGAGGCTCCATAGCCTTGAACATCGGCGCCACGTTGCCTGTCTGTCGATTTTTTATCGGTTGCATTTCGGGGAGTGTGCGTTAGAATTGCATGAACAAATTCCTCCTAGCCCTTTTCATCATCGGACTACAAGACGTTATACGGCGATGCGTCATCGGTACATGGTGGACATCCCACCCATACGCACCAAACGTTTTAGGAATACTTTCATTATGCGTACAACTAAGGAGTGGAATGCCCTGCCGGAGTCTGTTTTCCGTGATAGCTACAACCTGGGAATATTTAAGTCAAGAGTGAATAGGTTTCTTCTAGGTAAGCGTGCTACATCGTCGACCAAATCATCGCTTACCATCAGGTGAGATAGTGGTCAAGCGCGAGTCTATCAATAATAATTTAAAAAAAAGATTGTTGTTAAAAAATTTGTTACCTCATCAGGTAATAAATTTCGTTCAAATTTCCGATACAGACAGAGTGCTACTATATCAGTGGGTTGAGGAAACAATGGTGACTGATCCAGTTGGTCTTCAACACAGATCATAGAACTGTTGTTTCTATGATCTGTGGTCTTCAATGTTTGTTTGCCAACTACAGTTTAGTCTAAGATCATTGTTCAATTCAGATCTGTACACAACAGTTCACATAGATGAGGTAACAAATTTCACTCTACCTTCCGATACAGACTTTGTTGTACAGATTAGTAAATATTTAACATATCCATTGATGTATTAAAAAGAGGAAGATACGTTACGCGCTAACATGGCGATCAGAAAACCTGGGCTCGGCGCACGACTACATGCACCGAAACTCACACATCTGTGTTCAGTGTCATCACCAGTCCCAAACCTACAGTTACCGATAGACAAGGACAGAGATATGAGACGGCGCTGTAGTGCAAGCGAAATCGCGTTAGCCGCCGAATGTTGGCCGAATCACCGAATGTTTACTATTATGAATGAAATGACATTGCAATATGTGCGTATCGTGTCTCTCACGCATGTTTGTAATATCTATCTCGCTCTCACAAATATGGCGAAGCAAACATTAAATATTATTGTAATTTTCAACAAATTAACATTTTTGACTGTACTTACGAGTAAGTGATCCCGTGTGACTTATTTTTCTTCCTGGTATTATTTAAACACTGTTTAGCTACACAAGAAGTCATTTTGATGCGTATTTATTGCAAAAAAAAACATAAAAACACTGAAATTAATGAGCTGTGTGATCGACAATGTGCCGTGTGCGCGACTGAGTACCCGCTACGGGCATTCACTTAGATTAGTAGGACCAAGCGCTGTGAGCAGTCCCGTATCTTCCTCTTTTTAATATATCAATGAACATATCCATTGTTAGCTTTACATCAGATTCAGTGGCATAACAAGTAATTATTACAAATCCAATCAACTCAAGTGGTTGCCCGATATCGTTAGTATCTTTTGTTATCGTACTAACAAATGCCTTTATAAATTTAACTGTAAGCACTTGTAGATAAATAAAGTCAGTAAATCTATTTCATATATTGTTTCTAACATTCGCAGGTCTGACCTTCGTGATACTATCTATTCTAGTCCGAACGGCACTTGACTGGTCAAACCACTATTGTCTGTCTTTGATACCTTGTGCTGGTGCATAGAAATATTTACCTACATAGCTAGGTATTACATACAATATTAGTTTGACACCTTTTGTTGAGTGTTTTGCCGCAAAGCACACGTTTTAGTGATACGTTCATGAACGGGTATTTTAATATTTCAATGAGGCTTTGAACAGTGGCGTAGCTAGTCCTTTAGGGGCCCGGTTTCAAAATTTGTTGAGGGCCCTTTTTACTGGAATGCAGAAAAGACTAAAAACGTTAATGTTTCTTACAAAATAAATATAATTGGAGACTGACCTTCACTTGGGTAACTTCAACAGTTTTGAAGGACGAGGATGAAGCACGTGTGATACGAGCGTAAAAAAAGAGAATCCTGACTGGGATCGGATAAGTGTTCATGCTTCAGCTTAATAAATTAGAGCATAAGGATGCTATGAAGGCAAAGGATATATTATAGTGTCATCATAACAAATTAAGTATTTTTTAATAAAAATAAAAAGCCGAACCCTGTATCAAAAAGAATTTGATAACGGGTTTTTTTTAACTTTTGATTCCACTCGTCGGGGCCCTTGCGGCTCGGGGGCCCCGTATCATTGATATGGCGGTAGCTACGCCTCTGGCTTTGAATCATATAAGTTGTTACGTTTATTATATATTATTATTATTATTATTATTATTTATCACAGAACTAACTGAAATAGAAAAGCAAAACGTTGTTAAATGACGTTAACAGGATTTATTACTGTCATTTCTCAGAATCAGCAGTATTGCACAATGTAATTGTATCTAAAAACACAAGTATGCAACTGCTACAAGTGAAAAATGTGTCATTATTTTTATCAACACAAAAATTCCATACGAATGCACGCTACGAACGATATCTGTCTTAATTGTCGACTCATTTAGCGTATCAAACAAGAAAAAACTCATTTCACATTGTTATCTTTGCTTCTAAGTTTCTGCTCGAACAGGCAGCTTTAAGAGGAAATATAAGCAGAGAGCGCCGACTGAATTTCCTAAGTAAAAAGACATAATTCGAGGTTTGGCTCTCGTCTATTTCCTTCTCCAATATTGGACCAATTTAAAAGATATTCCATAAACTGGTAAAGTAAGATTATACTAAGACACGTATGTTTTCCTTTTTTCATTTATATTGTACACTAAGCCTCTGTTGACAGCGCAATTTTGAGCATTTTTTGAGGGTTCTAGTGCTTCTAAAGATAATGTATCATCAAAAAGGAAAACATAGGGACATAGAATAATATCTTTCATTTTCAGTTTATGGAATATCTTTTAAATTGGTTCAATATTGGAGGAGAAAATAGACGAGAGCCAAACCTCGAATTATGACTTTTTACCCGACTGCCGAAGGAGGGTAATGTGTTCATCAGTCTATGTGTGTATGTTTGTTCCTATATGGCGTTCCAGAGACCAAACGCGATGGCCGATTTTGATGATTCATACGTCAATCGATTCGTCTTAACCCTGCGAGTGTCATAGGTTGGACAATAGAAAAATGGCGGATTTTGGGCGCCATTTTGAGGGGGAAAAAAAATGTTTTCTTCCAAACCCATTGTGTGGGGTATCAAAATAAAGGGTTTTAAGAGGTGATTTCAAAAATATATAACACTTATATGTTTAAATGTATCTAATTCGAAAAAATACTAACTAAAAAGTTATAAATAAAAAAACTTAATTGAAAAATAAAAAAGCCCGACTATGATACTAGGATATACCAGATTTTGGTCAGCCAGCCCAGCCCACGAATATGTAGGTATCCTCCGACTGCACAGCATGATTTTTTCCTTGTATACGACTTTTTAGTTCGCTTTTGAAGCAGTCGGTTTTTTTGATTTTTCAATTAAGTTTTTTATTTATTTATTTAGGAAATTCAGTCGGCGCTCTCTGCCCCCGTTTCCTCTTAAGAATCTGGTTTGTTTGCTCTCTTGTGTAAGTCCAAATAAGAATGTTGGCAGCAGTTCTTGTATAATGGATAAACCGTAAGGCGCACCTTTATTGATAGGTCCCATTATATTAACGGTGGTCTGCAGACTGCCGCTACATCGGCCAGATCAACCTGTTGA
The DNA here is from genome assembly GCA_949775005.1 of Orthosia gothica. NCBI lineage: Eukaryota > Metazoa > Arthropoda > Insecta > Lepidoptera > Noctuidae > Orthosia > Orthosia gothica. Next base: position 7,925,142 of record OX459056.1, on the reverse strand, counting down.
CGACCTTGTAGGGAGACTGGGCTCTTGCACGTTGCACTCACCTACCTAGTAAATAAAGATCTAGGTACTATTATTATTGCATTCACCACTTCAAGTCCTCAAAATGTCCTACAAAGAACACACCTGTCGTTTGAGTCGTGGTCGCCGAAACTGGTCAGACAGCATTGCAAAAAAGGGGCGTGTGCTGCTTTTTTTTTTTTTTTTTTTATTTATCTATAGGCTCGCGTTTGACCACTGTCTCGCCTGATGGTAAGTGATGATGTGGTCGACGGTGAAGCACGCTTGCCTAGAAGTAACCTATTCACTCTTGACTTAAAGTCTTGCTGGCCATTGTTTAGGGACGACGGTTTATGACGTCATGCACGTTCAAGTCTTCAAGAGCACACTCCACATAATGGCCCAAGTTATTAAATACGGCAGCTGTTTATAAAATGTCTCAATAACCCGTAATGTCGGTTGTAATGTAGCTAAGGACTATTTGGAGAGGATCAGAGTGTTGTAAAAAATGGTAGATGCAGCTGCGGAGATGTTTTTAATTGCGAGTCGGCGGCACGTGCACAACCTGCGCCTAACGCTCGCGGCGATGCGAGGCTTAAGGTTCCCCTAGTCGGCGGCACGAACTATTTTGTCCGGGAGGTTAAAATGCATGCTATCTCATCCGACAACACGTGCGAAAGAGATAAATGCTGTGATGAGCAGTACGAAGCTAGTTTGCGTACGAATTAGCACTTTTGCAAATTTTTCTCGAAATGCATGATGATTTAGGACGAAAACGAGCACGCGAAATTTTATAAACAGACCTTTGGGAGTCCAGATATCATGAAAAAACGGCTATATTTATATTTTCAAAATAAAATTATTTGTATTGTCGATTTATTAATCTATCCCTGTATGGAGGCCGTTTTGCAATTTTCCTTCTTCTTATGGTATTTATTTCCGCCCAAAGATACGTTAAAATTAGTGTTGAATTATGGAAATTTCGACGCTCATAACTTTCAAATATTTATTTATTTATAAGTTTTTTGATTCCATACAGGGTTAGATAATGATGTGACAAATTGATATCATTTTTTTATTTTGAACGTACATCGTCAAACAGTGGAGTAATCGCTAGACTACGTTTGTATGGAAGAATTTTCGACAAGTGTAACCTTAAGAGTAAGAAGCGAATGGAGCAAATGAATCTTACAGCGAATCACTGACGGAAGATTTGGGAAGTACTAGTGTACAGTGCAGCCACAACTGCACTTATTTTTTCATCATATCCATTCATATCCTTTTGAATGCTTTCGAATCCCGAATAGAAAACACGTGTGCCAAAAATACATCTGGGACTTCTTTTACAAACCAATTGCAAGGGTTCTACGTGCCTAATTCTCTACAGTCTGTTAGTAGAATGTTACTTCGAAACCGGATTCAATATATCCTTCGCAAAAAACGTGCGTGTGCGCGCCTTCAACATACTCGGCGTTATAATTCTAAACAACTAATTAAGGTGAGCTGGTTTGTAAGGCAAAAATAATAAACTTAGTACCCATTTCAACAAGAACTAATGCTGTATGTTTAAAAACTTTCGGACTGTTTTTACAAAATATTATCGATCATTGAAAAGTTGACGTTCAATGATCGAGCAAGTCTACAAATATGGAGAAAAACACGAGGACTGGATTGAACGGCCGTGGGTGGACGGGTCCCACGAGGCCACGCGTTTTTCTAACGCCCTCTTGCGCTAACTGTACTCAATACTTAAACATACATGAACATTGAACAGGTACTACATGTTGGCACGTTGACAAAATCCACTGGTACCGAGAGCATCACAATACATTGACCCATTCGTAATGCATTACAGTAAGCCCCTCTTCATCATTCAAACATCCATTCAAACTATATACAGAACTTTCTATTTTATTGTTTAAATCACCACCCAGGATTAGACTAAAAAAAATCAAGAAAGTCACAATACAATATTCAAAAATTACATAGCAATTCCACTCCGAATGGACTGCAAAACTAGTTCCTATAGAAATGAAACTGTCACACGATTTTACGTTTTGAACGAACATGACGTATATAAGTATGACAAGAAAACAAGCTCATAGCCCACACCATAACGGGAGTCACGTATGATAATATAATAATACTTTCTTCCGGTCCAAAGTATTATCATGTAGGCATCTTGACTGGTATTGAATGTAAATTACATGGGAGACACGTGGGTGCTTCGGAGGCGCCAGCGTCGGCTCCCGAACCGAGACCATAGAGAAATAGGAAACATGTAACGGCAATCTTCAATTTATGCCCTATCATGTTCGGCTTATGGGCTCTTAGTGGTGTATTTATTATACCTGAGTATAATATCATCGTGGCAATAAATATCTGATAGCAACTGGATATGAAGTTCCAGTAACGTTACTAAAAAGTTTTAAATCCACAGATACGTTAAACACTCCCGACAAAAGTGTTCCGCACAGCAGCGGCAGCACACATACACACTTTTCATTCATCTGACATTTCGCTACAAGTCGAAAGGGATGGCTTGATAAAACCAAGAAGAAAAAAAGAGACAGCTAGTGTTTGTCACTTGCGTGTGAATGTAAACAAACATTATTCTAACCACCAATGTTTTTTCTTTTTCTTACCTCCAAATATCAGAAAATTAGGAAAAATATTGAAATAAATTAGTAAATTGAGGTGTATTGCGTCCTTATTATATGGTATGAGATCCCTTCTGTTTTATGTACTTTGGTATCATGATTGGTACACTTTCTAAATACACACTATGGCATTTTTTTTATTTTGTTTTTGTTTCAACAAAGCGTATCGCTCTTCGCCATGCGTGACATATACTAAAGACTATACGTCCCAATTAGGACGTATTCGAGTCTTTACAATGCGCGCTCTCATATCTTTTTACTAGTTTTTTTTTTGTTTTTTTATTATTTGTTATAGGCTCGCGCTTGACCACTATCTCTCCTGATGGTAAGCGATGATATGGTCGACGGTGGAGCACGCTTGCCTAGAAGTAACCTATTCACTCTTGACTTAAAGACCCCTAGATTGTAGCTATTGGGCAACACAGACTCCGGCAGGGAATTCCACTCCTTAGCTGTACGCATAATAAAATAATATCATTGTTTGCAAACATTTAATCGTAGATATCGTGATTACCATCATGTTTTCGTGCAGTTTACTCTCATTTCTGTTCTATTCTCGTTTCGTGTGAAATATTAATGTCGAATGTGTGCATGTGGAAATTGAAACCATGCCAATTAAGGATCATCTGGCATCATGCGACTGGTGTACACTCGAATGTACTGATATTTCATCTGGTCGATATTTATAGGAGTTCAATTAAATTACTTCATGCTTTATTCGCTATAAAACCGCAGGTTTTGCTCAGTGCCGATCAAATAACACGTCGCACAGTGGTGCAGGTAGTACGGGCATGCGGAAAATATTATTTTTAAATGAAAAGACGTTGCGTTTCTTCATAATACTTTATTAAAATGATATAATGGATGTACCAGTTTACAAAGAGAAAGATATAACACGTATTTTTTTTTTTATTAACCTGAAAATATTCATCAAATTTTTTCACATGAATTTCATATAATTAAATCAGCATTTTTAAATAAATAAATATTAATAAATTAAATATTAAATAGAGAAGACATATAGTTTTAGAGATGGGTACTATCCACACACTTATTATCCAAACACTTAATAATTAATGCACTTTTTCTTAATTACAGAGCGTCATTAGTTAAGGACCTGGTATTTCCAAGATCGCAGGTTATCGCAGCCAAAACTAATGTATTCTTAATCTATAGGGTCTAATTAATCTCCGAAAGTATATAATTCCGTATCGGTCGATAACGGAGATTAGTTATGATCTCATGATTGAAAACAAAAGGTTCCAAATGACCTTCTTCACTAAAAATGTAATAGCAAGTAATTATTCATTATATTATAACATTATGTTTACTATTTTATTAATACACACAATAAACTTATGACTAAACTAAAAATTAAAGTTGATAATTATAGTATTTTGGTTCTATTCATACTTGAAATAACAATATTTTTTGCACGAAATTTGTAAATTCTCGATCACCCTACTTTGGCATCATATAATTAAATACTGTATAATTATTTATCCGTATTAATTTTAGGACTTGTTTCTACTAACATTCTAGTATGTGTGTACCAAATTGTAGACATTTTAAACAAGGTTGAAACAAAGGACTTTTTTCCGCCCTTGTACCAATGTGCGTCGTGAAGAAAGTTTGCGTGAATGAAACTGATGCTTGACTACTGGACTACCGGAACTGCCAGCTATTATGTTACACTTGATCTCGACGAGATCTGCGTGGGATAACTTCACTTACACTAAGTTTCAATGTTTATTGGAAACAGCGGACCCTCGGGGCTTTGCTCCGTCAACTGGCTACCTACCTACCTACCCTGCCTTCCCTGCCTACCCTGCCTACCCTACCTACCCACAAATTTTTATCTATCATCAATAGTTTTCGCAGCGCACGCCAAAGAATGAATTTTATAGGCAACATTTTGCTACCTTGGGTTACATTATTGCAATTTTCATAAGGATCTCTAATTTTTTTGAAAATATACTATAGCCTAATATATTATACTCAGGCATAATGTAGCTTTCTACTGGTGAAAGAATTTTCAAAATCGGTTCATCTGTCCAGAGATTACTCCTTACAACGTCACAAACTCACAAACTTTACCTCTTTATAATATTAGTATAGATAATTAATGGACAAATTATATTTATATCTTTAATTTGCATTAATATTTTGGGTAGATCAACCAAGATACTGCAATATTGGAGGACAACATATTTGAACTTGCCAAAACGTCTCGAGCATATTATCTACACCTGCTTTGTTGGAATTCAATAAAAAAGATCTAACAAATATTCTTAATATGAGTGATAATGAGAAGCAGGTTATTGTAACAAACGTTGATGAAAATATTGAAAACGTCACAGAGACAACATATATTTGGAACTTGCCAAAACGTCTCGAGCATATTATCTACACCTGCTTTGTTGGAATTCAATAAAAAAGATCTAACAAATATTCTTAATATGAGTGATAATGAGAAGCAGGTTATTGTAACAAACGTTGATGAAAATATTGAAAACGTCACAGAGACAACATATATTTGGAACTTGCCAAAACGTCTCGAGCATATGATCTTAAACCTGCTTTGTTGGAATTAAATGAAAAAGATGTAACAAATATTCTAAATATGAATGATGATGAGAAACAGGTTATTGATACAAACGTTGATGAAAATATTGAAAACGTCACAGAAACAATATATCGCTAATCATACGAACCTTGCAAAGCAAGTAATGACGTAAGAGACTCGGAACAGTTCAGTACCTCAAATAAATAAATTCCAACTATAGACGCATTGGTACACAATAGACCGGACGCAGTGCAGCACAAATAGGGAGTTTCCTTTGAACTAGTTGTTGTAACAACAACGCCACAATTGTTAATGTAACCGCTTGCTTTCCTTCCTAGAAACTATTAAGCTTCTTTTATGGTTCTCTAGGTGCTCTACACAAGCTCTTTGATGAAACTTATTTAGAAAATTTCTTTAATGTATCAATTGGGTGTTGAAAATTTTATGAGAGAATTCAACAATATTTTGAACGTAACAAAGTTATTTTCTTTTAATACTCTGAAGCCATTTAGGAAATTCAGGATGGTAATGTGTTTATCAGTCTATGTATGTATGAATGTTTGTTCCTATGTGGCGTTCTAGAGGCCAAACGCGTTGGCCGATTTTGATGATTCGTACGTCAATCGATTCGTGTTAACCCTGCGAGTGTCACTGGAAATCATGCTGTGCAGTCGGAGGATACATCTAGTTTTGGTCAACCAGACCGCTAATATGTATCCTCCAACTGCACAGCATGATTTTCACCTTGTTTATGTCTTTTTAGTTCGCTTTTTAAGCAGTCGGGTTTTTTGTTTTATTTTTTTTGAAAGCTTTTTCAATGTCCGGCAGTGTGAAGGGGTGCGGGAAAGCTAATTCAATTAGTTTACCATTCGCCACCCCTTGGCCGTTATGTTATTACGATCCATTTCAAAGGGCCATCACGATATTCCATTATATCTGTACAATGATTACATTTTTAACTATGATTTGTCACGAACGTTTTCTAAAATGTTGTGAAGAACTTCCATACCGTCAACTCGTTTGCGATAAAAATATTTATCTACACTCACAATGTAATGTTCCAATTATGAATTCAAAATATATTGTATAAACACGTGCTTTATATTCGTGAATAGAAAATTTTTAAAAAAACCATTACACTGCAACATTCCTTCGATTTTCAAACAACTGCATCATAAAATAACTTTTATATTTTTATAGCATACTTTTACTTTTTAATTTATTGACGCTTGTGGGCTCATTGAAGTAGTGTCATTGTCTATGGATGCGCGCGCTGCGCAGTCATGCGCAATGAAAATCTAAATTGCCCGCTATACCACATATTTTTTTCCTTTTCCACTTTTGTTTCATTTCAACTGTGTGAGTGAAGATAAAATAGTGTATGCAACGGCATATAATTATGTATTAAAACACTCGCGTGTTAATATTATCACAACAACCACGAATCAACCCACGCTCGTGTTTTAATAACCCTTAATATATGACCATTGCATAAACTACGATTATTGCTCGAAAGTCATCAATAACAAACGTTATTCATCCATCACATAAAATCGTTTATTTTCTTTGAGCTGGCAATAGTTATTTGTGCAACAAGAGAGCAAAGTTGGTTTTTGCCGCGAGTGTTGATTTTGAATCCCGAGTAAGCGAAGGATTCTATATTTGAATCACGAGCGTAGCGAGTGATTCTAGGTTAGAATCCTGAGTGCAGCGAGGGATTCAAAGACACGAGATGCAAATAACTTTGGTCTCGTGTAGCACATACAACTTTTCACTTCAGCAGCGAGAACAAATAATCTAAAGGTAAAAAATACAACTTGGTAATATTTAAACCACATGTATATTTGTAAAAGTTAAAAGTAAAATTATTGCAGTTTTGCAAATTAAAAGTACCTACCAGTTTTGTTTGGAACGAATGGAACCGATATTGTTGTTTTAGCGACTTCAGTTTGAGTATTCACTGATTCGCTTTTTACTTACTGCTTCAATTCTTCCGGTGTTAAATTGCAGCAGACATCATCACTGGATTTACTCATATTTATTTATTATTATTTTAATAATATCCAACGTGTATCGCACTTTGTAGCTAGCGAACAGAAGAAGAAAACAATAAAAATTTAAGCCCGCTATTTTTTAAAGATGCGTTCGGAAATTGCACTATTACCAAATTATTCTGTCACAATAAAGACAATCTTTATTGTGACAGAATAATTTAGTAAAACTTTAAATAATTATGTAGATACATGATAAACTTCGTATTTTTTACTTCAACATCTCTTTATTTGATTATAAAAAAATATAATTCGATTATTAAGAGAAAAGTATAATAATTACATTTAAACCTTGATTTGAAATTTTATAGATGACGTGTTTCCGAACGTTTTATTGTTGGTTTCTTTTTTGAGCCTATTATATATGGAATTTGAAAATCGAACTTCGAATCGACTTGTTCCTATCTCTCGCTCTTTTCGTATTGAAGTGAAAGTGACAGAACAAAGTGAAGTTCAAATCTTTCGAATGTTGTGAGTAGACCCAGCACTGACTCGGCATTTAAAAAAAATAATTAAAAAGTTACTTTGTCTCACGCTCGCAGCAAAATCGAATTTTGCTCACTGTCTTTAAGCAGCAAAACCTGCTTGTTTGAGGTGCTGAGGTGAAAAATAATTTAACCTTCGTTCTGTTTATTTGATCCATTAACATGAAAACCATTTTGCGAATCTGGCAAATACAAATGTTTACAACACATTTCAACCACATGTCTCCACAATGAGCACATTTATAATTTCTTTCAAAAATACATGTTTTTCTTCGTTCGCACAACTGGCATATTACGGTAACATCAGTTAAATATTTGCCGCGACCTAATAATTTTCGGGTATTTGTTCTGTAGAGAGATTTATTTTCTATACCAAATTACATTCCATTGTGTCACTTGTCGAGCACTTTACAATCTGAATACAAAGTGGTTGAAATTGGTTCCAGGCATTCATACACTTGTTGAGGACAAATATCAATTTATTTCAACGTCTCTAAATCTGTCGTTGTGGAAAAGAGTCTTATGCACGAGTGAGTTTGTTGCTGTTTTATAACTCAATCACGTCATCGAGGAATTTATTGAATTACTAGCTGACAGCCGCGGTTTCGCTCCTGCCGATTGGCTATCTATCTACCTACCAATAAATTAATTACACTATGTTATACGAATAAAACTCAAAATTTGCTCAGATAAAATTATTAAGAAAATGGTCTAATATAACATATATTTTTTCCAATAAATTACGACTAGCCGTTTAGACGTGATTCTCATTTTAAAATCAGCAGCTTGAGTTTTGAATTTGAGTTTTATTCGTATAACATAGTGTAATTAATTTGTAAAGTTATGTCTAAAACGGACAAAAACACGACAATCGCACCAAAACCGCTAGGCGTATTTTAATGAAATCGACACCATCTCAAAGACAATTTAATTATCTACATTTTAATGTGAAGCTTTTGTTTAATGTCATAGAATAATAAGGAAAATACAAAAATCTACTAAATTTAGGGTCGCGCGATTGTGAAACGAGAGTGCGTTTTGTTCCCTCAAGGTCGTTGGCGTTAGTCGTCGTCTTAAATTAAGTAGAAGAGTTTCTCTTCATGCTTATCGTCTCGTCTGTGTATGATTGGAGCTGGCGAGTAAATGCTAATTATTCTGTCGGGACAGCCTCGATGGTTGCATCTCCAGCGAAGCGTGGACTCGATAGGCACTTTCCCTCTTTTCCGAAACATTCTCTACGGGATGCCAGCGACGTTAATTTTCTCTCGTGCTGCATTGAATTTCATGCAATGAATCATTGCATTTATTTCTCTTATCTCCTTGATTCAAAGTCAAAGTCAAATGTGTTTATTTCAAGTAGGCCATTATGTGGCACTTTTGAACGTTAAAATTTACATTTAATAAAAATTTATTCTACCGTGCATTCGGAAATGTAGGTTGTTATGGAGAAGAACGCACAAGAAACTCCATACTTACTCTTTTAAAGAAAAGTTTTACACAATATTTATATAGGTACATACATTATTAAATTCGTATACGTGAGGACGATGTACCCAGCACTACTATACTACATATAGGTATGAGAGAATTACAAGATTGCTTTGCTTGGATCAGTGACTTAATTGTCCATTGAATAATAGTTGTAACATCTTTGTATTATGTGAGTTGCGCTCAATTTCATTGATCCCTGCAATTTACTTTTATATCATTGAGAAAATCAATTGATCCCTGCAATTTACTTGTATATCATTGAGAAAATCAATTGATCCCTGCAATTTACTTGTATATCATTGAGAAAATCATTTGACCCCTGAATTCATCGACAATTTCTTATAATATACTTTCAATTAAACTTGGAAACACTGAAAGTGTGTCAGCAAAACTATAAATTTTAAAGCCTTGACGATTAGCAATAAAAAGGAAGATTCTAACGTCTAAGCAGAAACTGTTCGAAGCGACCTAAATATTTTTTATGAGATCGATTTTTATAAGACGATGTTATGTTACGGTTACATCTAGAGCTTATTCACCTAGTTCGGATCTAGATAGACCTGTCGCTTGTCGTCCAGATCCGCGAACCGCGTGCGCCGCGAATGTGTCGGCGTTGTGTAGCTAATATCAATAAGTTGTTCGGTTATTTCTGCGTCCCACATACAGTCGTGATCGTGCTGCATTCCTATCTAACGCAATCGACCAGAACGCTCGCGGAAGGTCGCTTCGAGCACTGTTGTCGTTACATTGTCATGGAAATTGTTGTAGCTTACAATATTTTATTTTAATTGTAGCTTCATTCTCTAGACACCGTACATAATCGACTTAAGGTTACCCTAGTCGACGGCACGAACTATTTTGTGCGCGAGGTTAAAATGCATGCTATCTCATCCGACAACACTTGCGAAAGAGATAAATGCTGTGATGAGCAGTACGAAGCTAGTTCGCGTACGAATTAGCACTTTTGAAAATTTGTATCGAATAGATGATGATTTAGGACGAAAACGAGCAGGCGAAATTTTATAAACAGATCTTTGGGAGTCCAGATATGAAAAACGACAATATTTATATTTTCAAAATAAAATTATTTGCAATGTTGATTTACTAATCTATTCCTGTATGGAGGCCGTTATGCAATTTTCCTTCTTCTTATGGTATTTATATCCGCCCAAAGATGCGTTAAAATTAGTGTTGAATTATGGAAATTACGACGCTCATAACTCAAATATAAATTGATATCATTTTTTATTTTGAACTTACATCGTCAAACAGTGGAGTAATCGCTAGACTACGTTTGTATGGAAGAATTTTCGACAAGTGTAACCTTATTGTTATCAGCTTTTCGGTTCGTTACAGAAGTTTGACCAATAAAACCCTTGATTAATTATCTAGTGATTGAATAAACCCACGTGTTACGATGTAGGCAGTAGGCTGAGCGGTTCGATAATTAACTAATGTTTACATTAACCGGATTCTAGAGTATATTTAAATAACATTTCTGTACCTGTTTATCAGGTCATGGTAATAAACGGCTAAATTGAACGCGGAGCAGTTAGTTCTTGTTTAAAGTGTTGAAATTCTGCCATTGCGGTCTCGATTTTTAGCTTATTTATATCTTTATCTACACTCACAACGTAATGTTCTAAATATGAATTCAAAAAAATATTGTAAAAACACGTACTTTATAATTTTTTTTAAATACCATTACAGTGCAACATTTTCCTTCTATTTTCAAACGACTGCATCATAAAATAACTCTTTAATTTTTATAGCACACTTTTACTTTTTAATTTATTGGCGCTTATGGGCTCATCAGCAAAACCAGGATTATTGAACTATTTTAATACGAAAACTTCAAACAAGACACCGATAAATCAAGAAAACATGTAGCATTCAATACCCTCTCTCACATAGAAAATACACAAAAATACTTATAAGGTAAGAAACATCTCCCAACCCGGCCGGTCACCGTGGGAGTATTAGACCAAAACCCTCCAGTGTAACTGAAATTATGTCATAATAACCTGCTCGATATAGTACTCTGGAGGAGGCCTTTACTCACACTTGATGTGAGGTTCATGCATGCCACGTATATTTGTACGGTTTTTGAATAGTTTTAAGTATAGTAACCAACTTTACAATTTAATAATCCTTGCAAAGAATAAATATGATTATGAATCTTATTTATGGTTTTAATGATTGATTGATAATTGATTTTAAACAATGTTTTAGTATTGCCATTACCTATATATAATGATGATCAATTTAATATATTTTTAAATAGTTTTAAGTACCCATCTTTTGTAAAATATAATAATATCTTTTGTTATTATTATTTTAGATTATTTAATTGATTAAATTATTGTATTTAAATAAAGATTATTGAATTATCATATTATAAAAAAAACGTTATGCAATTATTTATTATTAAATTAATCGCTTTATTAATTGTTATATCAATGAATGAAATATTTTATATACATTTTTATTTTTATTTTTACTATTTTAAAAGTCCACTTGGTATGATTATTTTTTGTCGTCGAAAATATCGTAAGAACCAATTTAAGTATTTAAACATTTTATGCAAATTTTTATAATTATGAATCTTATTTATGATTTTGATAACTGATTTGTACTAAACAATGTTTTTATGTTTTGTTGCCATCACCTAAATATTATATAGGGATTGAACAAATTAATAATCTAAATTAACAATCTAGATTAAATAAATTAACAATCTGTTATTTGTAAAAAATGTAATGCATGAAATATAAGGCTTTTTTATTTTTATTTTTTTTATTTATTTATTATGGGCTCATTGACAATATTGACATGACATTGACAGTCATGGTGCAATGAGAATCTAAATTGCTCGCCATACTGCATTATTTTTCTTTTATTTTATTTCAATTGTATGATTGAATATAAAATAGTGTATGCAACGGCATATAATTAGGTATTAAAACACTCGCGTGTTAATATTATCATAAACCCACGCTCGTGTTTTAATAACCCCTATTATATGACCATTGCAAAAACTACTATTTTATGTACACTGAGTTTGCCCCTTCGTATGTAAACTAGGATCCTGATAATTTCTTTACTTTCTCTGACCGAGTCTCGGTACGGTCGAGAAATTAAGATAACTGTTGATACATGAATTCCCCTTTATGCTTTTGGCGAAATTGCTTTTCCTGTTTCATTTCATTTTACTTTCATTATTTAAGTTGAAACTTGTTGAGATAACGTGAGTCTGTGTCGTTGTACAGTTTGGAATTAATTTCACTTCAATGAAATTGATACCTATAGCGTAAATCCAAACGGTTTTTTTTTTAAATCTCGCCACCAGTTGGTGACACTTTGGCGAAAGGTTATTGTCTTAAACGCAACTTATGATTTAATAAAAACTTTTTTACAAAAAAATAAATCGACTTAATAACCCAAAAGAGTGCAAAAATAACTTTCCTTTTCGAATTCGGTGTCTTTGGTACGTCTTGTTTTTTAACACCGACTTCCAAAACGAAAGTTATTCTAAATGTATGTTCCATATCTCGAAAACTGCTGAACCGATTTTGATGAAACTTTCTCTGTTTCCTAAGTTGAGAGATACGTAATCCAACAAAAAAAGAATAATCACGATCCGATAAGGAGTTTTGGAGAAATGCGTGGACAAACATACATACAAAAAACATACATACACTTATGCAATTTGGCACACTGTTTAGAAGCCCATACAGAGTAATATATGTGAATATTGTGCAATGCCAACAATATTACATACATACGTGTCGAATTGATTGCCTCTGTTATTTTGAAGTCGGTAAAAATTACGTTGATGTCCATTTAACTAATGACAGAAAAAATCAGGGGTTTCACTTGTGTCTGAACTGACGTCTCAGTGCTGCCGCCTAGTGGACATCATTTCAGAAAACCCTCATTCGGATAACTGAACTAACTCCCTTACTCAAGAAGATCGTTCTCATAACTAACATTTTAATTCTAATTTTCCAGGCGAGTCTACGGCAGCTGGACTTGTCTCTCCTGTCCGAGCTGTGGACGCTGAGCGAAGCCATGGCATCGTGGCGACGGCAGCTCGAGCGAGGGCCGCGCCTCCGCCCCGCGCCGCCTCCGCCTCCGCCCCCGCACTACCTTCGGACATAGCCACTAGCCACCCCATCAGCATTAGTAGACACTTGACTTCCCACATCCGTCAACAAACGCACGCACACTTGGATAAATAAATTGTTCTACGGATATACACTTACTGTAACATCGATCATATTTTAAAAACTGCGTCTGTTCTTGTATATGTACAAGTTTAGGGGTAATTCGGTAATTCCCAATTTATATACGAGATTTTCACGATTAAGGGCCACTTTTCACTACTACTAGGCGACACCTAAATGAATACATAAAGCACATTGCTGGCTTTTCAACACTTGACTTCGGATAGTGTTGAAAATCCGACAGGTTTTGGCGTAATGGGGGTAAAGTGGCACATATTCCGCGAACTGACCAACCACCATAAAGAGTGAACGGAACGTGGACGCGACACGATTGGTCAGTCGTTCCTAGTGTCAACTGACCAACCAATCGCGAGCTCGGAACGGTCCTAAACGTTCCCCGCACCCCGCTTCACTACCAAAGATACCTAAAAAACGACTTCCGCTCATCTAATGACTCTTGCCAACTTACGTGCCGAGGATAATAATTATATTTACGCATTCATTTAGTCCTAGTGAAAACGGGCATGTAGGTGTAATAAATGACGTGCTTTTTAAAGATGTTGCATCTGTCTGTTGACGGTTGTATGAAGTCAAGTATTGTGTATAGTTTGATTGAATCTGTACTCGAATAGTGAAGAAAGTGTTCAGTGTCATAATATTTGAACCAAGGACTGATAACGGTTCAACTGCAAGACTGGGTTGCCATAGCAAAAAAAGGAAACTGGGCTTTTCAGATTCCTTAGGAGAAGCCAATGTCCAACTGTGGCCTACTTTGAGCTGATTCAAATAGTTATCGCATCTGTACTGGAAAATAAAAGAGCTCTGTGGCAGCAAACACTAAACAATTAATTTAGTTTTTTGTTATGGCAATCCCAGCATCGACATAAAGTGTGGTTCACGAGTTTTCTCTAACAATGTTGATTGAATAATTTCATTGTATTTATTAAGTTATAATAAAACTCTTGTAAATAAACTGTTGTTATTACTGACCTTTTATTTAGAGATCTATTAGTTCAGGTAATCTATCCCGTCTTTTATGAAAATCATCCATTCTACATCTATATGCAGGTAGGCCAAACGTGGATCAAGCAGGGCAATATTTGGAGCTATTTGCAATAGATCATAACCCTAACTATCGCCCTGTTTCGTTTGATTTACGATTTTTGCCCACCCTGTCTAAAAAAGGCAATGTCCCGACTGACATGAGGTAATCTGTGGACATATCTAAGCCCAGCCTGAACCACAAATGAGAGAAGTTTGACGTTTTGAGAGGATATTGATTTTATACTGTCGGTGTCATCTATGAAAGGATTTAGGAAATAGGGGATGAAACTTAGAATGGTCATTTTTATTTACTCTAAGACCGTCTGGGAGCTCAGTTTGAATGTCCATAACTGACTGCAGCCTTAATGCGTAAGTGAATTCGGCAAGGCAAAGGGTTTTCACGCCATCAATCGACCAATCACATGCGAGATGAAAGACGCGATGTGTATTTCCGCCTATGTGATTGGTCGATTGACGGCGGTCAAACCCTTTACATTGCCAAATTATAAAAAAAAACATGCAGGTCGTAATCGTCTTAACTGGAACCCCTTAACTTTTAAGTGGCCGTGACAGTTTCACTGTGGTAAGAACAAACTTCTTACAGATAAAATTCATGCTGTGGCCTCCTATAATGAAGGGAGTGCACTTGTCATAACTTCATATTGATGATCATTTTATTTTTTGTGTACATCTTTCGTTGGAGGTCCTGAATAAATAAATAAATACAGATGCATTCTAATTGGAAACACTACATCAGCAATAAGTGAAGAACAAATAAGAAATGACGTCCATAAAAATACATTTTTGCAAAGACCAGCCGAAGATTGTGGGGTTTTGGGGTCGAGTGGTCAAGGCCAAATGGTCCGGGTGGAACTCTTGCCAATAACGACTCAAGCCACCAAGCAGGACATCAAGCATTAGTTTTCACCTCGGCGAGCTCTGAACCGTAGTAATAGTTATACCTCATGAGCAGATACTGTCTTCAAATAGCAACCAACCTCAGAACATTTCAGAAACAAGACTGCTATAAACATAGGCTATTTGGCCCAAAGGAACCGCTGCTAAAGGCATTGAGATAATAAAATGTAGTGCGTAGTACATTATTACCTCTATGGCTAGAGGTCGCACTATCGACACCATAGACATAAATCTAACTAGATAACGTATCTGTATGAAAACCATGCATGCCACTTTTTCACAAACAATTTAAAAACAAATTTACTTACCAATCAAAAAATACATTTCCAATGCCTCGGTCAACTTTTTCAATTATTATTTTTTAACCTTATGGCTCGCGCTTGACCACTATCTCACCCTTAGATGGTACTTTATCTAAGATCTCACCTGATGGTAAGCGATGATGTAGTTGACGGTGAAACACGCTTGCCTAGAAATAACCTATTCACTCTTGACTTAAATACCCCTAGATTGTAGCTATCGGGAAACATAGACTCCGGCAGGGAATTTCACTCCTTAGCTGTACGCATATTATAAGTGTTCCCAAAACGTTTTGTGCGTATGGGTGGGATGTCTACCATGTATCGATGGCGCATCGCCGTACATCTGGTAGTCCGATGATGAAACGGGCTAGGTGGAATTAGATCGTGCAATTCCATCGCACACTCCCCGAAATGTAACCGATAAAAAACCGGCAGGCTGGCAACTTGGTTATGTTCAAGACTCTGGAGCTTTGACTTGACCAGCGCCTCACCGCCGATGAGCCTCTTGGCTCGATTTCCGATCGACTACTGCGTCAAGCTGGTATTTGGCAGATCCGTCCCAGAGATGAGAACAGTAGGTACTCCATGCATGATCGAACTTGCGCTTGATACAAATTGAGGAGCTGTGCCGGCGTGAAGTACCTTCTCACGTTTGCGAGGATCATTCTATACATTATTTACACCTCAACATTTTTCTAGATTTCGATGAATTCCGGCGTCGATAATGCTAAATGAATAGCTCAGAATACGATCATTAATCGTAACTTTACTCGGTTTTTTGGCACGCGAAGTACATACAATCACGCCATCTAGTTAGATTTATGTCTGTGGTCGACACTTGCCACAAAACGAAGGTGCCACAGTTACTGTCTCGCTAAGAGTAAAAATGTTCTGTGGTTACTGTTGTTTACAGTGCTACACAAGTATCTTTTGGGGCTTGAATGATTTTGACAACTGTTAGCTTCGATCAACAATCATGTTCAACAAGTTAGAAATCTATAAAGCTTAACACGAATTATGATTTTTATTCGCGCGACCTATGGCATTGTATGAAGCACGCATGCAGAAAAACAATCACATGGAAATAAAACCGCAAGAAATCCGTGTTTTGCCACAGAATCCAGCGTACCGCGGCGCGGATTAAATTCGCGCGAATATTTTGAACTCTATGATCAGGTAGAAGGAGACAGAAGTCGCGCGGAATTACATCTACAGTGCGTGTTAGTTAAATTCAGTACGCGGATAAAAATTCGCGCGAGTAAATATCGCAATGCGTGCTAAGCCTAAATCGTAATGAAAACACAAAATGGTGACATCACTTCAGATTTTGCCAACACCAAAGGATCCATAAATTGTATAGCTATACCTATACTCGCACTACGGTCTACGAAAATGACGTAGTTATAGAATCAGATAAATTGACGGTCTAAATAGCGAAGGTGTTAGAAGGGGCAACGAGTTTTGTTGTTAAGTCGCAGCGTCAATAGACGCTGCTAGCGCTGATGCAACCTGCTTCCTGTACACCTGTAGTTAACACAATGTTACAATAATATTTTGTTAGATCTATCTAATACATTATTTATTTTAGTATACGAAAACTTAGAAAAAATTGGCTAAAAGACACATATCTAAACCAACAGCAAAACGCTTGACAGTCGTTAATAAAAGTTTGACATTTCATTTCATTGTCATTCTGAAAATAAACATTTCAATTTTCAATTCAATAATTTTCGAGCGTCTCCCAAAGTGTTATATTGTAACGATTAAAATATTATAAGAGAGAAATTAGACAAGTTGGATGAAAATTTGATAGTTGCAACCGATGTCAGATACTTCATTACAAGCCCAGCAAGCCTCCAAGGAAGAGCAACCTCCGTCCAAGATATCTGAATCCGTAAGGGTTAGTACGATTATACGGACTAATACTTCTATTGTTTTTATACAGTAACCATAACGATACTTTAGATAGGTACTAACATGCGAAACCGATTTATATCAAGGTACTAATAACCAAACCGCAAAATTACATTATTTCTAAACATACCCGCTTCTTTTATTTACAGAAAATAATATCAATGGAAAAGGAAAATGAGTCGAACGCCAATCGAAAATCCAGGATTGACCTGAATGCGCTTCCTACTCGTCAGTACCTCGACCAGACAGTTGTGCCAATACTGTTGCAAGGCCTGTCTGCCCTGGCTAAGGAGAGACCACCAGACCCAATCAACTACTTAGCGGCTTACTTACTGAAGAACAAGAATACCTTCGAGAGCAACTCCTCTACCAGCAATAACCCTCCACCTAACCCTCAACCATAATACTTTGATAGTTGTAAGATGTACAGCACAAGCATGCTGTTCAGTAATAATATGCATATTGTAGTTAGTTATAAATTTTGGTTATTATCTTTGTGACAAAGACTATTCTGCTTACATGGCAATAATAGAATTTTCCTCCATTTTAGAGAATGCTAATAATAGGAATCCAAACTATTGTTACAACAATATTAGTTGTAGTGATCAGTTTTGCTCCTCAGCGAACAGATCTCGGTGAAAATGTAATACTACGTTATAATCCCCGGCACGTAAGTTGGCAAGAATCGTTAGAAGCGCAGAAGTCGTTTTTTAGGTCTCTTTGGCAGTGAAATGGGGCACATCGAATGTTCCGAGTGCATGATTGGTTGTTCAGTTGACACAAGGATCGACTGACCAATTATTGCGTTTATGTTCCGTTCGCTCTACGTGGTGATTGGTTAGAAACTTGTCCCCACTACGCCAAAACCTTGCCAGCTTACATGCCGGGGACTATACTGAATACTTAGCATTTTTGCTAGTCAATTACTTGCTCAAGTTACCATGGCTGCTAGCTGTGTACACATTTCGTGTTTTAATAGTAGTTTGGAACAACTTCCAATCCTTAACCATAGAGAGAATTATTGTTCACATAGACTGCCGTACTGAAGAAATAAGATAGTTTTTAGATAAAAACTTTATGCATGTTATTATTACATTAACATAGTCTTATGAATATGATACTGCGGTGTACATACATGGGCCTTGATATGTCTTAATGATAATCACATAATGTTCCCGATGAAGTTCTAAACAAAATAAGTTGAAGTAATGTAGAAGTAATTTTATTTTGCTATTTAAATTAAATAATCTAAGACTAAACATTTTTATTTCTTATTCAATACTAGCGACCCGCCCCGGCTTCGACCGTAACAAATTATACACAAAAACAAATTATGCCGTAACAAATTATACTCTTTCTCACTGTTATTGGTATAAACCGCATGAAAACCCATTGTAGTTTTTGAGATTATATATTATTTAAATAAAACTATATTTGTTTTGTAAATATTTAACAGGTGAAACTTTAAAAAAAAATAAAGCAAATTGTGGATTTTTTGTATAATTGTGACTGGGTCACATAATATCATTCTGCCAGTGTCTCTGTCCTCACTAAAGCAAGTTCTGTGTTAAAAAAAAAATACGTAGCACAATTTTTATTTCTAATACCGTATTTTTTTTTATCTATTTAAGCGTGATGAATCCATTAATAAAGTAGGGTTTCACACGTTCTAACTTCAAATACTCTGCCTTATAGAGTTTAAAAAAGTCTATAGTCGGTTTAATCAATTTAATCAACAAAAAAATTAAACAAACACCTTAGGTACTCTATACATTAGAATGTACTACATAATTATAACACGTCATACAAATTATATAAAATCGATAAATAATATTATTTTCCTTCTTGCTCGGCCTCCTCAAGGAACTGCTGTCTATGCAAAAGCCAGGAGTCATTGTCATCTCCCCCTTCATCCTCGGGCACGACTGAAGGCAGTTCGAAATGAAGGTCGTCGGTGACGATGCAGCTTTCGTCCGTCAGAGAAGGGACTGAGTCACAGACAGGCAAAGGAACTGGCTCGTCGGGCAGGAACTCTGCGACATAAGCCGTGACATTGCGTGCACGCCATGTTGCGATCTTGCCTGCGAGGTAAGAAAGACAATAAATTACTATGGTTTTTTTGATAGCAGCCAAGGCGGAATCAGGGGTCAAAAATCACTATTGTTTGCCGAAAATTGAGTGTACTGCTGACTGTGGTTACCTACTCCTCTGCCTAGCCCTTCCGAGAATACAATACCATGCACCGATTACTGATACCATGTGGTGCCTGAAATGGCTCCCAAGTATCTAATGATCAGGGGCCGGAGCCCTGAAGTCAGTAGCGACTAGCGACATCTATACGGATACGTTAGAACTACACAACTAGCGAGCGAAACGAAACGACAGATGGCGACAGTACTGACGTCACACAATCGTGCAAGCGTGTCTACCGCGAAACTAGGGAAACATACCCAACCCTGAACCAGAAACCTGGTTAAAGCTGGCTTATAACCTTTGGGCTGTAAGCCTCAAGAAATAGTTCTCGCCAAACGTTTTAGCTCCGTTATTCTTTTCTGATTAATTTCGTTGCGGGATCTCCGGGACTTCGTCGAGCTTCATTCCCTCGGCGCTTTTCTGGTGGTCGCCAATGTTGATTCTAGCTTTCAAGAGTTGCAGTGGTTTGGGAATAGTGCGGTGGGATTGTCCCAAAAATCCCCGCCCTGAAGTTGGCTAAAATGGCTGCATAGCAGTAGTAAACCTCATACAAAAAATCAACGCACGAAACAAATACTTGTATGGCCTACAGATAGTTGTGACAATCTGGGTGTCTTGTTTATGTGAGTTTAATTGTTTGTAAACCCACCAATAAAGAAAGAAAGAAAAAAATAAGGAAATAATAAAAAAAAAAAAAAAAATTAATACCTGCAGGAAGAAATTCTTAGTGCGAAGCAAAAAAAAAACTTTTGTAATCACATTAGCCTTTCGTTGATCAAATGAGATAACATATGATATATATACCTATCTGTCGGTCTTGACTTTCTCGGCAGTCATCGGGCATTGAAAAGCCCATCCATTTTGTGACATTTTAAATTGTGCAGTTGCAGACACAACTTTTTAAATCTCGTTTGTCTAAAATTATAAGTTCGAGGTCACTCACGGACGACGACCTCAATCAAAAATTTGACTTGTATAAACTTGCTTGCATTAGATTTGCATAAATATTATTATAACCACCTACTGCTACCAAATCGCCAGTGGCACTAAGATCATTTAAACTTCCAAGTTTAAAACCCACTCAATATTGTCACCAACTTTTAAATTGCTAACTTTAAAATACCTAAGATTGTGGAACCAACAACCATTCCATACAAGTCATGATGTACCTCACGCCAACAAACGCTTTGGCAGCCCGGTTGTTGTTTGAAGCCCCCTTCTAACTCTTCTACATATATAAAAAAAAAGTTAAATCAAAAAACCCGACTGCTTCAAAAGCGAACTAAAAAGTCGTAAACAAGGAAAAAATCATGCTGTGCAGTCGGAGGATACATACGCGCGAGCTGGCTGACCAAAACCAGATGTATCCTCCTCCTGCACAGCATGATTTTTTCCTTGTTTACGACTTTTTAGTTCGCTTTTGAAGCAGTCGAGTTTTTTGATTTTTTGATTTAACTTTTTTTATTTATAACTTTTTAGTTAAGTTTTTTTCGAATTAAATACATTTAAACATATCCGTGTTATATATTTTTGAATTCACCTCTTAAAACCATTTATTTTGATACCCCATACGAGAGGTTTGGAAGAAAAAAAAATTTAGGCCCCCACAATATGGCGCCCAAAATCCGCCATTTTTCTATTGTCCAATTTTAAGGTAGTCTATGACACTCGCAGGGTTAAGACGAATCGATTGACGTATGAATCATCAAAATCGGCCAAAGCGTTTGGTGTCTGGAACGCCATATAGGAACAAACATACATACATAGACTGATAAACACATTACCCTCCTTCGGCAGTCAAGTAAAAAAGGTACCGATATTCCCTCATACCTGCTGTCTCATCAAACTCAATTGACTCTTCCTCCAATCTTTCTTCCTTAACTTCCTTTTCTTCTTTCTCTTCCTCGCCTTCACCGTATTCCTCCATAGCTGGGTCTTTGATAAGCAGATAGAAACCATGCTGCATACAATTGGTATCAAAGACGAAACACCCTGGGCCCTTCGGCTTGCCCTTCAACCAGGATCCATGGTAGCGGTAACGGGGGTAGATGATTTGTCCGGGACCTTGGATCGTTCCTTCAACCCATGTTCCCATGAATTTAATCTGGTACTCAGCGAAGAAATACGTTCCCAGGCCGTGTCGTTTGCCTTTAAACCAGGCGCCCTCGTATATGTCGCCGTTGGGGTAGTAGTAAGCGCCAAACCCTTGCTTCATGTCATGCCGCCAGTCTCCCTCGTAGTGAGAGCCATCTGGGTATACCATGCGACCCACTCCGTATTTCATGGCTCTGCGCCATTCTCCTGGAAGCAAGAAGTAAATGATGCATCCTGGTTCACGAAGTGCAGCTTGTGGAATTGATTTAATACATTATTGCTGTGGATTTGAATGAGCTTTATATTTCACGACAGAATCTTTAATGTGTGAGTCTTGAAACTTTGACAAAAGTGGACAAAACTATACTACCGTTACGGTATTTGAATCCCACATCTACCAAAGTTGTTTGATTTTCCCATAAGTTTCAGGTTACCATACCTTCATACCGAGCGCCATTCTTAAACACATACAAGCCTTTCCCGTTCCTCTGTCCGCGGCAGTAGCACCCTGTGTAGTAGTCTCCATTTGGGAGGACTGCCCAGCCCTCCCCATGTCTGTCACCTTGAGGATTCCTCTTTCCTACGTAGATCTAGGAAATTATGCTTGATAAGTGTCATAGACCCCTACACTAGTTTGTTTTTGTACCTAAGCAAATAAAAAAAACCCGGCCAAGTGCGAGTCGGACTCGCGCAACGAGGGTTCCGTACAAACCTCAGCTTAAAGGTATTACAGACCTGAATATTTGATATGAATTTCAATTTAATACCTCTAAGCGTTCATGAGGACAGGGATAGTAAGTTTAAAATTATTAAAATTATTTTTATTATATGATGTAACTAAAAATTTACGGTTTTCGCAATTATTCCTTTATCTGTGCTATAAGACGTCGCTTCGTACCTAATTTCAAGATTCTGAGTTCACTGGAAGTACCCTGTAGCACAGATAATATCCTGCAGGTTTTGATTCCCTTGTGAGTGTCGAAAATTTGCGGCATAAACGGCTGTATCTTTTGATTGCGTTGGCTTAGAAGTTTGATTTTGAGCTTTAAGGGACAGTAGACCTGAGTATTTGTCATAAATTTCAGTTTGAAACCTCCAGTCGTTCCTGAGAAAAGGCTCTTGACAGACAGACGGACGGACAACAAAGTGATCCTATAAGGGTTCCGTTTTTTCCTTTCAAGGTACGGAAACCTAAAAACTAGAATAATTTCCGTTTAGACAAGAAGCCCACCCCATCCCCAACGTAAGTAGTTGGAAAGGGCAGATGATAATGATGAAAAACTAAAATCGTTTGTAAATGCAGAAGTGTATAATAGCGAGTATCTGTAAGTATCGAGTTCCAAGCAAAACCACAGTTTTGCGGAATATTATTAGAAACTACTTCAACACAGCAGTTAGAATTTATTCATCGGAAGTCTACTTGAACAGTTTAAATCAATGTTCTTTTTATATAGTAATATTTCAGCTATACTTATAACAAGATATAAAGTTACCCCGATGGTATCAATATCCTCCCCTCTTTCGCCTTTTGCTTCTGCCATAATTATTGTTTAGAATTGATTTGATTACAAACAATTTCAAAACATTATTGTCAAGTAAATTGACATTCTAAACGTGATATGTGTTAAGTCATCGTCATGGAAAAATAAAACACGACCAGTGGCAAAATAACAGTAAATAGGTCTTATGTTTCAATTTACGTAGGTATGTAAACTCATTCAAGAAATTAAATAATAAAAATAAACAGAAATAGCTTTATTTCTCACACACCCATGTCTGAATAAATTAATAACACATCATACTCAAAATTGAAGCAAGCTATGCAAACGAGTTAAGTGAGCTGGGATAACTATATGGAACGCGAGACCGTGTGCATCAGTGGCTGAATAGACTCAGGCAATAGTTAAAAGTTCAGCTTCAGAGCACAAGCGAATGAGGAATCAATATTCAATAATAATAATAAAATAGACTTTAAATGCAGCTTCTACGATTAGAATAAGTTAAAATATGTCGTCCCAAGGTCCCAAGCGTCATTATGGAATCCTTTAGCTTTATTCCAGCTCACAGGAAAATCACAGACAATAATATTAATGTATAGCCTCAAAATTAACCAATTTTTCAAATATTTTCCATAAAATTAATAATTATTAATAACAATAAAAGAAAGTAAGAGGGAAATTATGTGAACGTTTGTCGAAGTAAAGATAAAATCCTTAAATCTAAAGATCTACAGTTACAATTCATATAGTAATTTTGTACTTTTCGGTTTCCCGCACATTGTTTTGTCGTGGCAAGTTATACATCACACTCTCTCTAAGGGCCTTAACACTAACTAAATTCAGTTACTTTTATATTTATAAGGTCGACACAGTTCTGCTCTTTAGGTCACGAGACAGCAGACCGATGACCTCAATCAAGTCGAATTCCATCTGCGTTTATTTTGAACAACTTTTTATTTACTCGTTCACCTCCTTCGATCGAACCCACTTTGACACTAAACTAGGAAACTTTAACTGTTTATTGTTTATGCTGTGTTAGCGCGGCGGGGCTTGCGGCGGCGCATCTTCTAGCTTACCCCACACGACGTTACACATTTCTCGCACTAGAGCCTGCTCTCCAGAATCTAGGTCTGGGGCTGGTCTTCTTCGCTCACGTTCTACACGTTCTCTCACTTCCAAAACCTGTAAAGCCCGCACCACGGCTTCAGGGCGTTCGTTTCCTCCATTCCCAAGTCCTTTCTCAGCTTCTAATCGTCGAACTTTTTGCTCTAAGTCTTTAACATACTGTACTGTTCGTTCTGCGAGCTGCGGATGTGTGATAGGTATGGCAGGCGCTGTACGCATACCTTCCTCTGCATTAGTCCCGCTACTGCTGCCGTCACCGTCGTCTCTCTCCCTTCCTGCTGCTCGACCACAATTACTACACGTACTCCTCTCACGTTCTTCGTCTAAGTATAAACACAATTCCTTCAACTCTAAATTATCACGAATTAATTCTTGCTGTTTGTCATCTAACTGTCTCAATTTGTTTTGGTATGCAGAAACTTCCTGTCGCATAACAGATGCTGTGTACCTTCCAAATCGTTGCCATTCTCGAGCTAGTTTTCTACCCTTCTGTCGATCATCGTCTAAGAAACAACACAAATCTCGCAGTTCCTGATTGTCCTCGCTTAATCGACGATTTGCTTCTTTCAGCGCTTTTATCTGAGCTAAGAGCGCTTGGATCTGTCTTTTCTGATCAGTCGAGCCTCGAGGTCCCTCGGGTTCTACGCGTTTGGTAAACTTGAGCATGTCAGCTGATCTTCTGTGAATCTGTTCTTCTTCGATGTTACGTTGCGCTCGCTGGATGTCGTCTGCACTTCTGGCTCGTGCAGTTGGCTCTACCGGTTCGTGCACAACAGCCTTCGTCACCACCTCGGATGGCCGTGGCATACGCTGAAGTGCTCCCGATTGTTGAGGATAACCCGGAGGATAACCTTGAGGATATTTCAAAAAATGAATTGATCCTCCACTGTACGAACCCGGGACAGAACCATGCGCTCCTAAGGGGTACTGCGACTTGTTAGGATCGATAGGTTTGCCAGCGTATGGCGGTTTGTACTCCTTGGCGGACGGGTCGATAGTGGCTAGTTTGGGCCCGCTCGCGGCTAGAGGAGGCGGATGATAACGCGGTGGAAAGTTGACCGGTTCCGGGCCCTGTTTACCTAGTTGTTGCTTCTGTTTATTAAATTGGCCTGCGTTCTGGTTGATTGACATTGTTGTTGGAACCGTTTTCGGTTACCAGCTCAGTCAATACATCGCTTTGTTTTGGAGCTCATTTCCAAATCTTGCAGATCATGTAGATGCGAAAGACGAGACGGCATGAGTTCAACGATTGGTCCTTGAATGAACGGAGGTGGGGAACGCCGCCGGCTGCGTAGGCTGTAGAGCGTGGCATTCGCGCAATTAACTCAACCGTGGTTCTTTGTGATCACGAAAAGCACTTGTCACACACTGTTTTGGAGCACTATGAACTGTTTCTTGTCAGAGATCTGATGAGATGTTTCGTTTGTTTCCCACGTTTATGTGATGTTGTTTTCGAAAAGCAGGTTATGCGTGTCCGTATGTCGACGGTACGACGCGGGCGCGCGGGGCGCATGTCTCGGACTGGCGGCGGCGGCGGCGGCGCTACCTGCGCGCAGGCTCGCGCGCGGCGTCCCGCTCTGGCGCGCCATCTCACCTGCGTGCACGCACACAGAGGCAAGCAATCATTGACTCCGAGAAGTAGCACACCAAGACACACTCGCGGCACACAACGACGCAGGCGCAGCCTCCGGGATGGCTCTCAGCTATTCATACTCTTGATTGAATTGCATACCTTTGTATGACAACAATAGTATACTAGCGGAAGAGAACTTTCGATGTTTCTGCTTGTACTCCTAATGCAGAATACTTGGGTAGGTACTAGGTACATAGAGCATGTACTTACAGATACATGTAATGTTATTCAAAGTCAAAGATTTATTTGCAGATAAGTATGGTTACAAAATTTCTTACAATGGTAGTATAAAGTAGCTTAACATATTTAATCATAGCATAATGACATGCATTTTTTTGGTAATTATACAATTAGGTCATTTAAATTTAAACTAAAGGAATTATTTTTAAGTATAGAAGGAATTCTTTTTAAGTATAGAAGGAATTCTCTATTAACCACCTGCGCAAAGTCCTTCTGAAGCGGACGATTGGAAGTTCTTTAACTTCGTTAGGAATCTTGTAAAAAAATTGAACACACATAGGTTTATTACATTAGGTATTGCGTAGTAGTAGCTTGCGTATTTGAACCATCATAAAGTTACAAACAGCCTCTAATAAAAATGACTACTGCTACTTTGTCCATAGCCGACGACATTGAAGATATCATGACTGCGAGGTCGACCCCTCTTCACAGCATCTTGCACTATCAACAACAACGAAATTAGTGTCAATCTTGAAATAAATCAAACTTGACTGGAGCCAAAGCGTATCGCTTATGGCCTATTGGTAAATAATAAACAATTTCTTGAGTTTTTTTCTGGCGATCTGCAGCCTAATTGTGTAAGTAAATTCGGTAACGGAAACAATCTGTTTCTTTCCCAAAAACACAGACATTCACAAAAAAGTTGAATAAAGATTTAACTTTTTTGTGTATGTGTGAGTTTTTGGGAAAGAAACCGATTGTTTCCGTTGCCGAATTTACTTACACAATTTGGCTGCAGGTATTCACACTGGTGGATCTAGCCTAGGTCTTAGTTTCTTACTCTGTTTAGCAGTTTTATGTAATGCACCACGGGAAGAATACATCTCAAAACAAGCCAGCCAACATCTCTATAATATCTATGACCCTACCGTTAGTTGTCAACTCTAGACTCGTCCTGGTAGTCTACTATTTTTGGTTCCTGTCACAATCTTAATAGCAATGTGCTTAATGGTAAAAGCTAGAGGGGACATTTATATTGTTAGGCGTTACATTAAGGCGGTACCCCGAGCAAAACGCCGCGCAAGCCGTTTTTTCGTGCTGTTTTTAGGAGCTATCTACTGGTTATTTAAAAAGAAATATCAATTAATAAAAATATATTAAATTTCTACATAATATTGATTCTAAAATGGTAGATTTAGTTTTTTTTTAATGTTGCATATATTTCACTAATCTCCTTCCAAAAATAACATAATAATGAGAAATAATTATTGATAGCATGCATCTCCTCGTAAAGTGTTCATTACTTATTTTTTGTACTAACACTAATGGATAGACAATTTAATAACGAAAATTTTCGTAGTTTTTTTTTTTCCAAAAGACCAAAATTCGATTTTATAAAGATTTTATTCTAAAATCTGGGTGTATTCACTACTGTAATTCATGCGCCACCAGTGCCGCTAGACCAATAGGAATGCTCATATCGCATGCCGATTTTTTGGTCAGGGTAACTCGGAAAATCATACAAACTTGCTATCCAATTAATCTCATGTGTTTTCTTTTATTTTTAGTTTTAAAAGAAGGGTACTTTATACGGCTATTGTTTTAGATAAAATGGAGGGTAACTTAGACTCCTGCCGGCTATAATCTAAACCGCCACTGGCTTATTAAGTACTAGCGGGTGCCTAGCGGTTTCACCCGCGTAGTTCCCGTTCCAGTGGGAATACAAGGATAATAAAAAAATGTTTTTGCTAAAACATACTACCGACTTCCAAATGAATAACTACAAGTGAAAAATAACTTAATTTTTGGAAGTCGGTGTCTTTCGTAGGTACCAATTTTTTTGCGATATGGACACCGACTTCCAAAAATTAAGTTATTTTTCACTTTGTAGTTTTTTTTAGTTTTTTTTTAGTTGGAAGTCGGTAATATTTTTTTGCAAATTTATTTTTGAATTTTTCCCTTTTTAGTTTTACCTAGGTACCTAATAGGCAAGTTGTTTAGTAAGGTCCTTATAACGCCACAATATATTACCCGAATAACATGAAACTTGAACATAACCGGTGAAATGAGAGATCTGCGCACCCCTTTAGAGCGTACTGGCGTGATGTTATGTTATGAAATGGTATAAACAATAAACAGACATGCGATTGCAGCAATCCCGAGAGTTTTGCCGTTATTTATTGAAGAGTTCTGTTGTATATCTGCGAATGTCTTCATCAGACCTTCACCAAATTAAAATGGAACCAATTTCGAAACATACTCTTTCAAACAACAAAAATTCAAAATCGGTATACAAGTGACGGAGATATTGGTGAACACACACACAAAAAAATAAAAACAAAGTCGAACATAGAACCTCCTCCTTTTTGGTAAGTCGGTTAAAAAGTAGCCTATGTCACCCGGGCATAGTGTAGCTTCCCAACGGTGAAAGAATTTTTGAAATCGGTCCAGTAGTTTTTAAGTTTATTTGTTACATACAAAAATACAATTCTACCCTTATTCGCGCGATCAAACGCTTTGTGTCATAAAAGTCAGCATTACCTGCAGTGTAGATATGGTAGGTCCTACAGAATCGTTTGCTAATCGCTCGCTGTTTGTCAAATGCATTTATTTGTAAAAAAAACCCGCCAATAACTCTACAACATCTGTATTGAAGAGCAATTATTGCGTAAAAAACGCTATCGTTTTGCTCTTGCAAAATACGTAAAGCCTGCCGTTTTTCTTCTTCCTTAGGAACTATGTATTAAGACGGTACCCTGACCAAAAAATCGGCATGAGATATGAGCGTTCCTATTGGTCTAGCGGCACTGGTGGCGCATGAATTACAGTAGTGAATACGCCCAGATTTTAGAATAAAATCTTTATAAAATCGAATTTTGGTCTTTTGAAAAAAATAATTCTACAAAAATGTTCGTAATTAAATTGTCTATCCATTAGTGTTAGTACAAAAAATAATCAATGAACACTTTACGAGGAGATGTGTACGGGACGGACGTGATCGTCCAAGACCGACAGGCAATCAGGAGGTTGTAAGGCTCCTGCTTGAACGCGTTGACGCCCCTTGCACCTATTGTTCAGTTGTCATCTGGTAACTATGGACCTTGGAGACACTTGAAGGCTGCCAAGTAGGTTGAGGTGAAAAACGTGATGTCCAGGTTAAATAAAACTATTTGTTCATGGCCAGAAGCGATGTTCCTTCATGGTCCTCGAAGCGCAATGATGCGTGGAAATACTTTAAGTGAAATAATGGCTACGAAATGTTCACGCGCCTGCGCACTATTAAAGAGGCGAACTCGACTGCGACGAGGACCACAACATTCCGACCGCAAAAACTTTTATTTTTCAAAAAATATACGCTAAGACTCGTAGCTTGAAACTGACAGGAACTACCCTTCCACTGGACCGATTCTGGTGAAACTTGTACTTTTGGATAGGTCTCGAGGAGACCTTCCCTCCGGTCTTTGATCCAGGTCCCTAGCCCCTACCATCAGGGAGTTCTCGTAAGGAGAATGTCGAAGAAAGGGAATTCCCGCCAGTTTGAAGCTTTACAATCGAGTTTCTCCTAAAACTAGACATGTTAGCTCTAGGGTACCAGCGAGGGACTTGGAGCCCTCCTACTGGGCCGTTGACACACATAAGTGTTACAGTTATATTCAAAACATTCAGGCGTACAGCCGCGAAATGGTGCGAGAAGTTAGCTTATGCCCCTGATCTTGGCACATAAACTCGATTCCTACTCAGACTGCTGGGTGGATTTTCAAGTTACATTCACACCCGGGTAGCCCTCGTGATGGGCTATCCCAAGGTAGAAGTCCGGTAGCTACATGTCCAACCCCCGATGAGTTATCGTTTGTTACAAGTTTGTTTACATAGCAAATCCATGTAACCTCGCACCATATCAGGTCGCTTAACTCCTCAACCACCAGAGCTAAGCTCCTTCCGGAAGTGTGGTTGGGTAGCTGGAAAACTAGGCTGTCTGACGGCGGTACCCTGATGGGTGTACCACCAGCCTTTCCGCAGCTTAAGGTGCCGGGAAGCGGCCGAATACTAAATTTTACGTTGTCTCACATCTTTAATGTGTCTGTGTGCGTTACATACCCCTATATACTAGTTTTGTGTCATGACTGAGTCTAGACGCCCGCCTGTGGGTCCACGAAGGTAATGCTTCAGACAGCATATCTATAATTGACCAGGCACCAAGTGTCCCTGGACGTAGTGACCCGTCGGCAGACGCATAGAAACGTCCATGCCGGCATACACAGACACATCACTTCAAGCAAGTGATGTCTATGTACTAGAATTACACAGGTGCTATCTATTTATAGGGCCTAGACAAAATTCTAGGTCACCTAGAAGCGCTAAATGGCTTGTATCGAATTTTCCAAACACTTACTTGAGTAAAATGTATGTATATTTCCCTTTTTAGAGTGAAAATGCACTATGACTGGCCATGTACTGCTATTATGTATAATTTCTCAGTCATGGTATCCAGCCATCCTATCTAGAACACCTAGGTGGTGTTTCCTAACAAAACAATTATGTGTAAGGAAGCAATCTGATTGGTTGGTGAATAGAATACCTATAGCACCACCTGATACCCTGCTCAAAACGGGGGGTCTAAAATAAGTAAACAAAATATTTTTATTTCCTTAAACCTATACATTTATCATATAACTAAGGTACCTTATGTATAATTCTAACACATAAGCGCTATATTCACACTATAAACTATGTAAAAGCCCCCAAAACATGAGTTTAAAGTTATCAAAATTCTACAAAAACTGGTTTTAGTATAAATATAAGGTGCCGCCCTCTTACAGGTCATTGTGAACTAAACGCTCGTTGAGGACGGTTGTTTTTTACGGAGTTAAATACTTGTTTCTTTCCGTAATAACACAATCAGTATGCTTATTAAAGCTTCTAATTTATTGTTATTAGACTATATAATTCTATTACCTACTGATAGACACATAAAATATAATTTTAGCGTCTCAAAAACATGAGCAAAAATTAGTTACGAGCTTTACTATAAAAGGTTTTTTCACCTACCGACATCGCTAGATAAAAAATTAAAGGTAGCCATCAGGGGGCTGCCCCCGGACACGGACCCCAAGGAGATCGAGGAGGAGCTCCGTACTCTGGGTTATGAACCAGAGTACGTGAGACATATAAACGCTCGCCAAGGACGCCCCGGCTGCGTATTTCACGCCGTACTCAGTAAAACTGAAAACGTACGCACGATTTTTGACACCACCGTGTTTATGTTTATGCGGGGTGTCAAGATCGAAGCGTGGCGAGGAAAGCGTGGGCCTGCCCAATGCCATCGCTGCCAAAAATTCAGGCACAGCTCACACCAATGCCACCGACCGCTCGCCTGTGTACGATGCGGGGAAGGGCACCTGGCACGTGAATGCACACGCCCTCGGGAAGAGCCAGCCACCTGCGCAAATTGCGGGGGCGCGCACCCGGCAAACAATATAAAATGTCCCGCATTCCAAAAGGAAATCCAGCACAGGCGGGTGGGAACGGTCGCTACCACGACCACCTCAGCACGCCGTCCACAAAAAGTGGTCCAAGAAGAGGCACAGCCGCGAGAAGAGGCCCAAGGTGAGTCGCTGATGGCAGCAGCCAATGGGCCCACGCAACGTGGTGAAACCACCTCCTCCTCTGGGCGGAGGAAAAAGAAGAGAGGGGGAAAAGGCAAGAGGCCAATCCCCCCACTGACTCAGGAAACAATCCAAGAGGCAGCCCCTGCAAACCAAAAATCGCAGGCAGTGGAACATACACACACACAGAATACGACAAACCATCATTACCCTCTCCGGCAGTCGGGTAAAAACATAAAGATGGCCGCTAGTGCCGGCACGGAACAACACAGGCGCCACCTACCGCATGAAAATGCAACCAAAACAGTCGCCGACCAATCAGCCGGCACTAGACAGTCCAGAGCGGCCAATCAAGAGGCGGCAAATATTAGGACCACACAAAACAGGAATTTCACTGCCTGCGCGATCAAACTCCTAATGGACTTGATTAAAGCCATCAGGCAGGGGCAAAATGTGGAACAGGTCATCCTTGATGGCCTGGCAGCGCTGTTGACTCTATATCATGGCTAAGTCACTGAGAATTATCCACTGGAACGCTCGTGGCCTCAGGAACAAAGTCACACTCCTCCGCCATCTCCTTCAGGAACAAAACATCGACGTGGCGCTGATAAGCGAGACACTCCTGGGACCAGAAGATAGGTGCAAGTTCCCAGGCTATCTCGCTTATCGCAAGGATGAAACAAACGCAGCAAATGTGCGTTACCGTGGCCTGGCTGTACTCGTAAAGAGAAGAGTCGTCCATCAGGAGCTCCCCCCACCGGCAATGAAAACAGCGTATGCGCTGGGTGTTCAATTACACGTAGCCGGCGAGGACCTAGCTATATATGCCTTCTATAAGCCGCCCAACAACAAGCTCGATATGGCAGAGTTACGGGCGATACTAGACTCAAAAAATCCCACCATCCTCGCCGGCGATTTCAACTCGAAACACTCAGCGTGGAACTCATTTTACACAAATGAGGGAGGAAGACGACTCTTCGCGGACTCTGAAGCCTTCGGGTACACGGTGTCGGGCCCAGAGGTACCCACACATTACCCGGACAGAGCAGCACACATGCCAGACGTGCTTGACATCATAGTACACCGAGGGCTAACATGCCAGGTCACTCAGCAGGTACTGGACGACGAGCTACAGTCCGATCACCATCCTGTGCTCGTCGTCTTGTCG
This sequence comes from Orthosia gothica, assembly GCA_949775005.1. Lineage (NCBI taxonomy): Eukaryota > Metazoa > Arthropoda > Insecta > Lepidoptera > Noctuidae > Orthosia > Orthosia gothica. The sequence goes on along the minus strand of OX459056.1, from coordinate 7,891,990 downwards.
GAAATGCCGATCCGGACTAACCCTCAAGCGCCACGTCGACTCATAAACTGGACTTTATTCACAGAAAGGATTGATGCTACCACACCGACTCGGCCTGTCACCACAGCGGAGGATGTCGACGCGCTAGCCGATGACGTCACTGCTTGCGTGACTCAGGCTCTAGAAGAAGCAACAATGACGCAACAGCAGAGGAGAGGGCCCCAGCCGCCTCTGCCCGCACGCATTCGCAACCTTATCACGCAGAAAAGACGCCTACGCAAGCAGTGGCAGCAGCTGCGCTGCCCGCACATGAAGACGCAACTTAACAAATTGACAGAAAAAGTGAAGGCCGAGCTCGACGCTCTGAGAACCGCGAGCTGGGAGGACCGAATCGACGCCGCGGAGGGCGACTGGACCTCCATCCACAGACTGTGCCGCCAGCTAAATAACACCCCAGCTCCGGTAAGACCACTCCAGAGCAGCGACGGGGCTCTGAAGTACATGGCCCAGGACCGGGCGGAGGTCTTTGCGGAACACCTGGAGCGTCAATTCCAGCCGAATCCGACCACAGAGCATGAGCATGTCGCGGCGGTTGAGAAACACCTTGGGGAGTACTTCGCTACGCCGATAGCTCCCGATGAAGACGCCATCTTTTTCTCGCCCGGGGCGGTCAGACGCGCCATCTTGCGAACGAAGCCTAGGAAGGCCCCAGGTGCTGACGGGATCACAAACACAGCGCTGCGCCACCTGCCGTACCGTATGGTCGCGGTCTTGGCGCGCCTGTTCACCGGGATCCTGCGCACGGGCTCCTTCCCGGCCTCGTGGAAAGAAGGGCGCGTCATAATGCTGCCCAAGGCGAGGAAAAACATCCTGAAGCCGGAAAGCTATCGGCCAATCACGCTGCTGTCAAACATCTCCAAGGTGTTTGAGTCACTCCTGCTGCGACAGCTCACACCACATATCACACCGCGTGAAGAACAATTTGGCTTCCGCGCTGATCACAGCACGACGCTCCAGCTGTCGAGGGTACTGCACCTGCTGTCATCGACGATGAATAAGAAGGAATACGCGGTAGCAGTATTCCTCGACATGGAAAAGGCCTTCGACCGCGTCTGGCACGACGGGCTAATATACAAGCTAGCCAAATCTAGCACGCCCCGTCGCGTGGTTAAAGTTATGCAATCCTTTCTGTCCAACAGGAGCTTCAGAGTGGTGGTAGAGGGTGCACTATCCGCCCCCCGCCCCATACTGGCGGGCGTACCCCAAGGCAGCTGCTTATCCCCTGCGTCTTACTCATGCTTCACAGACGACATCCCCACAACACCAGAGGCGACGCTAGCGCTGTATGCAGACGACGCTGCATACATCACAACATCGATCAACACAAAACATGCAGCGCGCAAGATGCAGCGCGCCCTCGATCTTCTACCCGAATGGCTAGCCAAATGGCGGCTGTCGGTGAACGTGAGTAAGACGCAGGCTCTAGTTACAGGTCACGTCCCCCTCCCACCACCCCTGAAGCTACAAGGAGCCGTCGTCGAATGGGCCCCCCAGGCCAAGTACCTGGGCGTCACCATCGACCGACGACTCACGATGGGGCCGCATGTCACAGAGGTGGTAAACAAGAGCAGGGTAGCACGCAACCTGCTCAATCCAGCGCTCTCATCCCGCCTCCCCGCCCGGGCCAAGCTGGGAATCTACAAAACCTACTTGCGACCGATTATCACCTACGCCGCCCCAGCTTGGTTCGCCCTCACCAGCGAGGCCAACAAGAAAAGACTCCGCGCGCAGCAGCATCTCTCACTGCGCAGAGTAGTAGGCGCTCCTCGCTGTGTGAGGAATGACATCATCCAGCGCGACACCGGGATTGAGAGCCTGGACGAGTTTGTGGGGCGCCTGGCGAAAGCTATGTTCGCGCGGGCCGACGCTTCTGCCTGGCCCCATGTGAAACACCTGGCGCCATGGCACGCGCGCCCGCCCGACAGAAAGCGCCTCCCCAGAGACCTGCTACCTGACATTGCGCCCCCATCCACCACCCGGATTTGACGCTTGAGTAAATCGCATCATTCTACACGCGATTTACTCATACAATAATACTGCCCACCTCACACGACACACTCGGCGTGAAGTTTGTTCTAAGTTAATATAGACAAGCTTTACGTCGTAAACAGACACGCATAACTTTACATTCGCAAGTACACATGCACCGAATAGCGCTGCGGTCGCCGCGCGCTATCGGCTATCATGAGCGGTGTAATACAGGTCATTGCCGCTCCCACATACACAAACGGCGCTAGTAGTAGCTAGTCGCTTTCACTATCAAACTGTAGGTTCGCCCGAAGTCGGCGCTCCTGCCGCCGGTCACCTTAGCTGGGCCTCCCAGGGTACGCTCTGGGTCTCACTCGGCTGGGGTGGACCGCCAGGAGGCCGTGAAGAAACGACGGACCGTTCATAACGGCCGTCGTGGCGCGCCTACAGTCACATACAGCAAGCCAAACATAGCGCGCGTTGATATCTTTTACACCAACATTTTTAAAAGAAATTTCAGCGCGCGCACAAGCTAGGTCCAGAGGACAACACAAAGACGGGTCCATTGTTATGGGCCCCGGTGCTGCACCCGCGGGCTAGGAACGATGTTCCGGCACCGCTCGCATCGCTCCCTTGCGGGAGCGACGCGACTTCCAAGGAGTCGACATCGCTTAGTATGCGATGGCGCTCTGGGGTGAGCAGACGTGTGTCTGTCAATACTATTTATATTTTACATATGACAACCTATCTAAAGGTGACGTATCGTCGCGAACATCTCTCCCGCCGTGCAGTGTCGCGTCGACTCGATGCTACGTTGGCGCGGCGCTGCATCAGCATTGTGAGCGGCGCACGTCGGCAGCGCTCGTGACCTCGACGCTCTGCGACACGTCGCTCAGCTCTCGCCGCTGGAACTCTGCTGCACTCATTTTGGCAAAGGAATGAGCTTCTTCACCGGACGCTTTAGAGTGCCGCCAGTGGTGCGCACCTCAGCGGTCCGGACTTCTCCATCAGGGCCAGGGTATATGGCCTCGATGCGGCCTCGCGGCCACGTGTTGCGAGGCAGCTGCCCGTCCGCGATAAGGACGGGGTCGCCCACCAGCAGGCCAGGCCCGCGGCTGTGGGGCTCCCGCCGGTTTTGGAGCTCCGGCAGGTATTCTCGCACCCACCGGCGCCAGAACATGTCGGCCAGGATTTGTGACCGACGCCACATCTTTTTGTGGTCGATGTCTTGCTCGGTGAACACGCCGGGGTTTGGGAGTCTAGCCGACCCACCAAGTAGGAAGTGGTTCGGCGTGATAGACTCGTCGTCATCGCCGTCGACTGATACATGTGTCAGCGGGCGGCTATTTACCGTGTACTCTGCCTCACAAATCAGTGTGGACAACACCTCTTCGTGTGGGTGTTTCTCTGTGAGTACGGTATACAATGCGTTTTTTACGCAGCGAACTAGACGCTCCCATGCACCTCCCATAAAGGGCGCTGATGGGGTGATGAAGCGCCAAGTGATGCCTCGGCGACTGGCCTCCTCTCGGAAGGCCTCTCGTAGCTCTCGATCGGCACCGTGCATGTTGGTGCCGTTGTCTGAGTGGATCTCAGTTGGACATCCTCTGCGGGCGGCGAAACGGCGCAGCGCTAATATTGCGCTGTCTGCGCTGAGGCTGGCGGCGATCTCGAGGTGGACAGCTCTTGTGGTGAGGCATGTAAACAGTGCTACATATCTCTTGTGATGCTGGCGACCCACGGTGACAGATAGCGGGCCGAAGTAGTCTAGCCCGGTGTACGTGAACGGCCTTTGGTGATGAGCCAGGCGCGTTCGTGGGTGGTCGCCGGTCGCTGGCACAGGTGCTTATGCCTTACGAATACGGCACTGAAGACATTGTGCCAGTACTTTCTTGGTGGTGGGACGCATCCTTACGACCCAATAATGCTGCCGTACCTCATTTATTGTGAGTTCAGTCCCACTATGTAGTAAGCTGCGGTGTGTCCAGTCTATATAGAGCTGGGTTATATGATGGTCGCCATGTAATATTGGCGGTCGCCTTACATCTTCCGTGACCTCGTCAGTGGCGGCTATACGGCTTCTAATACGTAGTAGGTCATCTACTACTTCTATTTGCAGCGCGTGTAGCGGACTATTTTTGTCCACTATTTCATGTGCATGCAATCTAGCTATTTCTTGAGCGAACGATTGCTGCTGTGCAACTTGTACGAGTATTTTCTCGGCTTTTTGAAGAAAGCTCGCATCTATGTACTGCTTTCGGACTTCTGGCGCTATGTATGACGGCTTGGTTGCTGCAGTCGCTGTCTTCTTTTTCTTTCGCCAGTCCGTGTCCTCCTCAGCGTTTTTCCGGGTTCTTTTGTAGAACGTTTTCTCTGTCCTTTGTTTACAGAGATGTATAAAACGTAGGACGGTAGCAGTCGCACGTAATAGCCGCTCCCATCTCGAAAAGTTGACGGGATTAGGTATAGCTTCTATGAGCTTCGAAGTGTATGTATGTCTGTCTGTTATTTTCTCCAAAACAGATTTTTCTTTTTCTGTGACAGTGAGCGTTCTTTCCTCTCCTGTCTCTTCTGTGATTGGAGGTTTTTCTGATGGCCATGAAGAAGGGTCTTCATACAAAAAACTTGGGCCACAGAACCACTCGTGTTGTGAGTCAAACCTCGGCGGCACGTCACGAGTCGCTATATCGGCGATGTTCAACTTCGTGGATATCCATCGCCAATCCTCCACTTTGCTACCTTCTTCTATGGCAGCTATGCGATGAGCTACGAAAGCTTTATAGGTTCGTGCTCCTTTTCTTATCCACGACAAGACTGTTTTGCTGTCTGTCCAATACGTGACCGACGATGGATTGTTGTCGTGTTCACGTTTCACAGCTGCAGCCAGACGGGTTCCCATCACCGCTGCCTGCAGCTCGAGGCGCGGTATCGATTGTAGCTTTAATGGAGCTACTCTCGCCTTGGCCATGACTAGGCTCACCTTCTGTGTGCCTACTGCTGTGGTGGCTCGCCAATACACAGCTGCTGCATATGCCAACTCGCTTGCGTCGGTAAATACATGTATTTGTATTTCTGTGGCATCACTATAACCAGGATAACATCTTGGTATGCTGATGCCCTTGAGCTGCCGCAGGTTTTCGATCCAACTTCTCCACTGAGATGCCAGGTCAGCGTCTAATAGCTGGTCCCAATCGACGCCTCGCCTCCAAGCTTCTTGCAATATTTGTTTAGCTCGAATCGTAACAGGCGAGGCTAGTCCTAGGGGGTCGTATAACGACATAACAATTTTGAGAGCCTCTCTTTTTGTAGGGGCCTCCTTTTCTAAAATTCCTGGCGGCAGTCTCGCAAGCGTTAGGTTGAAACCTAGCGTATCTTCACTAGGTCTCCAAATCAGGCCGAGTATTTTCTCTGCGCCTACTGTATCTCCGATGTTCACAACCTCAGTGCAGGTTTGTGACGGATCGATATTTTCTATCAGGCGCTTACTGTTTGATACCCATTTTGTTAGGTCAAACTTCGCCTGTTGGTGTATTTTCTTCACCATTGTCGCGACTTCTGTCGCTTCTTCGACTGTTTTATAGCTGTCCAGATAATCGTCCATATAATGGCTCTCTACTATAGCTTTCACTGCTACTGGATGCTGTTCGATGTGCTTTCTTGCGTTCCAATTTTTCGCAAAGATAGCGGTGCACGGCGAGCTTGCCGCGCCGAAAATGATGGACGTCATACGATATTCTTCTGGGGCTCCATCTCTTCTGTTGCCTCTCCATAGGTAGCGAAGTGAGTCTCGGTCTTCACTTCGTACTTTTACTTGCATGAACATCTCGGCTATGTCTCCGGAGATGGCCACGCAGTGTCTACGAAATCTCATCATGACGCCGGGCAGCGACTGCAGCAAGTCTGGTCCAGTTAGCAGGAAGTCGTTGAGTGACTTTCCTCTCGATTTTGCGGCGGCATCATGTACTATTCGAATTTTCTCTGGCTTCATGGGGTTGAAGACATCGAAATGAGGCAGGTACCAGGTTTTTCCTGGCGTGCTTGACTTGGGAGCCTTCTCAGCATATCCCTTTTCTATCAGGGAGTCCATCTGATGTGTGTATTTCACACGAAGAGCGGGGTTTTTATCCAGCTTCTTCTCTATGGAGACTAGCCTTTTGAGTGCTGTCTCGTAACTATCGGGCATCTCTATTTTCTCGTCCCGCCATAACATAGCGGTTTCTATGTGCCCATTTCCTAACTGTCTTGTGTGACGGTTCAGTATATCTTCTGCCCTCTTCTGGGGGTCAGAAGCTGGTTGTCGTGGATTGATAGCCAACGACTCGATAGCGAAGAATTCACGGAGCTGCTCGTTCAGTTCCGCATCTTGCCTTGCGTCAACGGACTGACACCCGTTGACATAGTGCACCTGCTGGCCCAGTGTTCTGGTGTGCGCGCCGTGCAATGTCCAGCCCATCATGGTTTTCGACGCGATGGGTTGGCTTCTAGGTCCTCTGCGGACTTCAGTGGCCAACAACAAATGCCAGTTGTCTTGGCCGACGAGTATCTTTGGCACTCCAGCAGGATACGTAAGCTGCGGCGTCAAGTCTCGAAGGTGCCTACAGCGGGCTACGTCTTCTTGACTGACTGCCTGTGGTGACAGGTTGAGCTTCGAAATGGTGCGCGCCTTGAAGGGCACCCTATCTCTCATGCGGCTTGTGAGAGTGACGGTTATACGTCTCGATAAGGGAGTGTCGATCATGGTGTTTCCAATAGCACCGATCTTCAGAGGGTCGATAGGGCCCACTGCTCCCACTCGCTGAGCGATTGCTTCGTCGATCAGCGAAACGGTGGATCCGTCGTCAAGGAGTGCGTATGTGTCTGCCTCTCCCGCCGGTCCTATTACCCGGACCGGTATCATCTTCAGGAAAGCTTGACTCGATTCAGTTCGCGAACTGGCCACCGTCTCCTGAGACTCCTTCTTCTCTTCTGGAACAGCAGGCTTCCTTGTCCTGTCTGTTTGAGGCTTCTTACCCCTATGAAGAAGTCGATGGTGCGTGGCTGTACACCCCTTATGATCACACTGCTTCTTGTTGCAAGTGTGTCCAGCACGACGTTGTCTTAGGCAGCGATAGCACAAGTTGTAATTCTTGGCTAGCTCCCATCTTTTGTCACTTGCTGCGTCTCTGAACCTTTGGCAGTCAGACGCGTAGTGACCACTTTTGTCGCAAATTCGACATTTGTTTACCGGCTTGTCGGTAGCTGTATGCGTCCGTTGTATGACGCGTTTTCCCGCTAGAGAATCCGTTTCCTTGATGTTCTCAGGCGGGGCGAATGCACTGCAGAAGTGAGCTTGCTCGGTTATGAAGTCGCTGAAGAGTGACAGATCCGGCAGCGACTGGTACTTTTCCGTGTACGTTCTGTACCATTGTACACGCAGAGAATTGGGTAGCTTCTCAGTTAGCTGGCGCACCAGCTCGGCATTGAGCAGATAGTGCCCCTTCTTGAGAGCTCGCAGAGTGACAACTCCGCTTCTGACTCGACTTGCAAAGGTGCAGATGTCCTTGGGCGACTCGCTGCATTTTGGTAGCCCTCTAAGTCGGTCTGTTTCGGCCTGAGCTATTGAGTCAGGACGTCCAAACTGTAGTTCCAATTCTCTCATGATCTCATCCGGCTTTGCGTTCCCGATGAGCTCTGAGCTCACTGTCTCCAGTGCGCGACCACGCAAGCTCCTTCTGAGTCTTGCCGTGTTTTCTATGTCGCTGAAGTAGGCATGAGTTGCCTCGTAAATGGCTCGAAAAGATAGCCATTCTGTATGAGCTCCACCGAAATTCGGCAGAGTCATGATAACCTGCGACGCCGATCGGTTAGGCGTCCATGGTTCGATTTTTCTGTCGGCTAGCGACGCTATAGCGGATGTCAGCTCCGTTAGAAAAGGACGGAGTGACTCTTTCGCTTCTATTTGCCTTGGCGGCTCCACGTTGGACGGCTCTGTCCTAGGTGGTTCGATGTTAGACTTCACTTGTGGATGTTCTATATGGTCGATATGTTTCCGGGAGTCCGCTATAGCGTCGACGGCCGCAGCCGGGGTCCAATCGTCATTGTCCCCTTTGGCGACGTCATTCTCCCTCAACGGTGTGGGCTCTGGCGCCTCTTCGAGCCACGAACGGACATACTCTTCATTAGAATTTCTGTCATCCATATATTCATCCTCAGAAGCTTCTTCTTCTGCTTTTTGAAGTGCTAACTTAGCGAGTTCCAACTTTATATTCAATAAGTCTTCACGAGCTCTTGAAATTTTCTTACGTGACCGGGTCGACTTGCTAGTTGACGGCGGTCCAGTATGTTCGATACGGGCGTCACCCCGGGTAGCCATTACTTCTCCTTGAACAAAGGTCTTATCCTGGATCCTTTGTTTTCTACCAGAAGGCTTCAGTGTTTTTTCTGAAGAATCTTCTGATTTCGATGCCTTCCTGCGTGTGCTTGGTTCCTGTGGTTCCTCCTCCACATGTGTGGGCGTGTTGTCACCTATCTGTGACGTTGGTGGGCTTCTGATTGGTATGGACTTTTCTGTCCCTTCAGTAGTAGACGGTGAGCGTGGGGGCAGCTGATGTTGTACGCCCGCACCTGGACGCTCAATGGGGACTGTCCATGATTCAGGCCTCTTGTCCTGGGATCTGGTAGTCGGCATCCTGATTGGTTCAAAATTTCAGTTTGAATACGCCAAGTCCAAGTCCAATCTTCAACTTGTCTTCAAAACGTTGGCTCGAAACGGCTGAGTCCAATTCTAGACTTCTTCAAAATGTCAGTTCGAATCGGCTGAGTCCAACTCTAGACTTCAACACGAACTGGTTGACATCTATTTTCGAGCTTCAAAACGGCTATGTCCAAACTTAATTTTTTCTTGAAAACTGCTAAGTGGTAACTCTGGGTTAAGTCCGATTTCAGTCGTCGGCTTGAAGAGGGTTCGCTTCCTTTTTCAAACTTCGAAAAGTATCTCCAAACTCCGGGTTAGTTTAAACTCCGGGTTATATCCGACCCTCTTAACTCCAGGTTATTCTTCAAACTATAAGTCGCTAGTCAGTCTTCAAAACTATAAGTTCCAAATCAGCTTCAAACTTCAATGTTGATACGTAAACAAGTTCACTATAAGACTTTCAACACAAAATGGGTAAGCACATGAGCATATGTTTTCACTGTACTTACTGTTGTCTAAGTGTCAACTTGTCCAGCAGCCTCCAAGGTTGAGCAGCCGGTCTGGTACCAATCACTGAACTGTTGGTCCAACTCTTGACGTTAGTAGTCACTTCAGACTCCAGATATCCAGGTTTGAAACTCCAGACTTCGATCGAGAGCTTTTATCTCGATAACGACTATTTGTTTTTAAACAAATTCTAAGTCGAAAATAAGCCTTCAGCTATAACGCTTCAGGAGATTTCAGCAACTATTTTTTCGTTCTATTTTATAGAACAAGTCGCCCACACGACTATTCAATATGCTTCTGTGCGTAAGCCTCTTCTTGGATAACGCTTCAGCGATAATCCTTCAGCCGTAACCCTTCAGGAATTCTATGAACGTCGTATGTTCGTTCTATCTCCTAAACGAGCTCCCAACACGCTGTTTGAAAACTCCGATTATGAGTTTCCTAGCGATAACTCTTCAGGCTATGCTATATTCCTTCAGGATACAGTTTCTGTGTAATCTTCGATTACTGTGAATTCTCAGTAAGCAGGTTACACAACAGAAACAGCTCAAAAAACCGTCTTTTCGCGACGGTAATCACACGGGAACGGTTAGCTTCTCAGGAAGCCGGTAGAACCACAGGAATAGCTCAGGAATGGCTGCTGTGTCCCAGCAAAATGGTTGTCTTCCAGGTAGTCCACGCGTGGGCCTAATCCACTCGTGCACTCTTCACGACTGTAGTCGCTCTGGAAGTTTCTACTATGAGACGATAGTACGTTGCGCCTTTTGACGACGCTAATCACCCAGTAATACGGTTGCTGACCAGTAACTGGGTTATCTCACCCAGGAAACGGGTTTCTATCGTCCCAGAGTGTACGCTATGTTTTTGACTGTTAAAGAAACATGATCTTAACCCTGGCACTTGTAAGGTTTACGAGATGGAACGTCAGTATTCTTATTTCCCTGGAACTTTTCTCACGAACGCAACGCTTAGTACCCCAGTTGGCACATTTGTGTGGTGTGTAATCTTACCAGATTTATATTGAGGGTACCTTGAGATATTTGAGCATCAGTTTTCTTTGTTCTCACGAATGTTCACAGGCGTGATCGTCAGTTTTCTTTGTTCTCAGGTACTAGTTTTCACAGGAACGATACGTTTTGACATTACCCAAGAAACAGGAATGTAACCTCAGTATATAAGGTCACTTTACATCAGGCTTGTTTATTCTCAAGGCAGCGTTCGTGTCCCCAGGGCATCAGGCTTCTTTTTTCACAGGAATGGGACATCAGTTTTCTTTGTTCTCGGGAACAAGGCTCTTCGTTGGCCTATATCTTCACAGCGTCCGCTGGTCTGGTATGTTTCCCAGAAAATTCGGCTCGACAGGACCAGCAAATGGTCCGTAGGTTACCAATATTCGGCTCGACAGGACCAGCAAATGGTCCGTAGGTTACCAATATACGGCTCGACAGGACCAGCAAATGTACGGGACGGACGTGATCGTCCAAGACCGACAGGCAATCAGGAGGTTGTAAGGCTCCTGCTTGAACGCGTTGACGCCCCTTGCACCTATTGTTCAGTTGTCATCTGGTAACTATGGACCTTGGAGACACTTGAAGGCTGCCAAGTAGGTTGAGGTGAAAAACGTGATGTCCAGGTTAAATAAAACTATTTGTTCATGGCCAGAAGCGATGTTCCTTCATGGTCCTCGAAGCGCAATGATGCGTGGAAATACTTTAAGTGAAATAATGGCTACGAAATGTTCACGCGCCTGCGCACTATTAAAGAGGCGAACTCGACTGCGACGAGGACCACAACATTCCGACCGCAAAAACTTTTATTTTTCAAAAAATATACGCTAAGACTCGTAGCTTGAAACTGACAGGAACTACCCTTCCACTGGACCGATTCTGGTGAAACTTGTACTTTTGGATAGGTCTCGAGGAGACCTTCCCTCCGGTCTTTGATCCAGGTCCCTAGCCCCTACCATCAGGGAGTTCTCGTAAGGAGAATGTCGAAGAAAGGGAATTCCCGCCAGTTTGAAGCTTTACAATCGAGTTTCTCCTAAAACTAGACATGTTAGCTCTAGGGTACCAGCGAGGGACTTGGAGCCCTCCTACTGGGCCGTTGACACACATAAGTGTTACAGTTATATTCAAAACATTCAGGCGTACAGCCGCGAAATGGTGCGAGAAGTTAGCTTATGCCCCTGATCTTGGCACATAAACTCGATTCCTACTCAGACTGCTGGGTGGATTTTCAAGTTACATTCACACCCGGGTAGCCCTCGTGATGGGCTATCCCAAGGTAGAAGTCCGGTAGCTACATGTCCAACCCCCGATGAGTTATCGTTTGTTACAAGTTTGTTTACATAGCAAATCCATGTAACCTCGCACCATATCAGGTCGCTTAACTCCTCAACCACCAGAGCTAAGCTCCTTCCGGAAGTGTGGTTGGGTAGCTGGAAAACTAGGCTGTCTGACGGCGGTACCCTGATGGGTGTACCACCAGCCTTTCCGCAGCTTAAGGTGCCGGGAAGCGGCCGAATACTAAATTTTACGTTGTCTCACATCTTTAATGTGTCTGTGTGCGTTACATACCCCTATATACTAGTTTTGTGTCATGACTGAGTCTAGACGCCCGCCTGTGGGTCCACGAAGGTAATGCTTCAGACAGCATATCTATAATTGACCAGGCACCAAGTGTCCCTGGACGTAGTGACCCGTCGGCAGACGCATAGAAACGTCCATGCCGGCATACACAGACACATCACTTCAAGCAAGTGATGTCTATGTACTAGAATTACACAGGTGCTATCTATTTATAGGGCCTAGACAAAATTCTAGGTCACCTAGAAGCGCTAAATGGCTTGTATCGAATTTTCCAAACACTTACTTGAGTAAAATGTATGTATATTTCCCTTTTTAGAGTGAAAATGCACTATGACTGGCCATGTACTGCTATTATGTATAATTTCTCAGTCATGGTATCCAGCCATCCTATCTAGAACACCTAGGTGGTGTTTCCTAACAAAACAATTATGTGTAAGGAAGCAATCTGATTGGTTGGTGAATAGAATACCTATAGCACCACCTGATACCCTGCTCAAAACGGGGGGTCTAAAATAAGTAAACAAAATATTTTTATTTCCTTAAACCTATACATTTATCATATAACTAAGGTACCTTATGTATAATTCTAACACATAAGCGCTATATTCACACTATAAACTATGTAAAAGCCCCCAAAACATGAGTTTAAAGTTATCAAAATTCTACAAAAACTGGTTTTAGTATAAATATAAGGTGCCGCCCTCTTACAGGTCATTGTGAACTAAACGCTCGTTGAGGACGGTTGTTTTTTACGGAGTTAAATACTTGTTTCTTTCCGTAATAACACAATCAGTATGCTTATTAAAGCTTCTAATTTATTGTTATTAGACTATATAATTCTATTACCTACTGATAGACACATAAAATATAATTTTAGCGTCTCAAAAACATGAGCAAAAATTAGTTACGAGCTTTACTATAAAAGGTTTTTTCACCTACCGACATCGCTTAGTATGCGATGGCGCTCTGGGGTGAGCAGACGTGTGTCTGTCAATACTATTTATATTTTACATATGACAACCTATCTAAAGGTGACGTATCGTCGCGAACAAGATGCATAATATCAATAATTATTTCTCATTTTTATGTTTTTTTGGAAGTAGATTAGTGAAAATATATACAACATTTAAAAAAAACTAAATCTACCATTTTAGAATCAATATTAAGTAGAAATTTAATGTATTTTTATTAATTGATATTTCTTTTTAAATAACGAGTAGATGGCTCCTAAAAACAGCACAAAAAACGGCTTGCGCGGCGTTTTGCTCGGGGTACCGCCTTAAGAAATGTTGCAAAAAAACTAAAATCTTTCTTGGGGAATACCTACTTACACACTTGTTTTGTAACCTACTCGAATATTTGCTTACTACCACGTCAGCGACATTGTTAAGTTCACAAGTCAAGTTCACCCATTTCACTTGCTCATCGGTATTCAAGGCATGTTATTTGGCAAGTATATGCAAAGTGTGCTACCGTACGGGGGTAGGCAGTGCCCCCACTGTCTCGAAGCGCCAGTAGCTTGCTCAGTGCTCGGGAAGGATGGCGCGTGTCCGTGCGCCTGCGCAATTCGCCTGCATTGCGATCGCGACCATACTCCTCGTACAAGGTAAGTTAAACATATGGCTGGCTTGCAAAACACTTTATTCGGAGTTTTTTATTTATATCATGTTGCCCCAGTTTGTAAGCGGCTATTTCTAAATATTTTGAAATTATCGAGATTTCGGCAATTTTCTGGGTTTGTAGTGGAAACTAGACGAAGATGTATTTTTAGTAAGCTTTTATCCTACTACATTATTCGTAATGTTTTTACTGCAATTGCAGTACCTTAATAATGCTGGTTTTTGTGATGATCAGTTTTCTCATAAACTGCTTATTATTGGCAAAGTAGAAGTAGCTAATGATTGGAAATCGCCACAAGGAAAGTGTAGCAGCAGAAGTGTAGACAGAGACCGTAATTTCAATTATCATTAATATGTAAATGCACTAGAGGCTCGTGGCTAAATAATAACAGCCGCAACGCTTGACGAGGTGGGTCCGTGGATTGGTGACCATTTCAAAATACAGAGTTTCCTCCGTGCCTCGGAAAGCACGTTAAGCCTTTGGTCCCGGCTGTCATTTGATGATCTTTGACAGTCGTTACGAGTAGTCAGAAGCTTGAGATCTGACACCAGTCTAGCCAAGGGGTATCGTGTTACTCAGTTACTGGGTTGTGGAGGTCAGATAGGCAGTCGCTCCATGTAAAACACTGGTACTCAGCTGAATCCGACCTCAACATAGTTGGGAAAAGGCTAGGCAGATTGATTTAAATGCTCTAAGAGTCACTTGTTTCCTAGGAGAAATATTACACTAACTTATCTACCTACCTTAATAATTCTGAAAGAAATATGGGCGCTCTACATTGAGAGCATACACCTATTCCGTCTGAGAGTAGTCCGTTCAGATTTTGGGCTTCGACACTGAATAATTCCCATCAGAATCAAATCTGCTACAAAATTTAGACAGCAAGAAGGAAGCTATTATAGCTTCCTTCTTGCAAACAACTGGCATAATTGATGATTTCTGGTGTTATTCAGGTGACACTAAGCTAATCCGTTCCCTTTCGTTGACTCTACACTCCTGTGATTCTATGCCATTGAGCTAGGAAAAATAATATGGAGGCGCCGCGATGTTCTATACATACATTAGCTTTTACAAATATGAGTAAAATACGATACAGAATGTGAAACATCGTTTTGTTTCGTTCTTTCTAATGTAGTAATCGTATTATTTCAGTTGTTGCTCATTAAGGCAATTATGACGTAGTGACAGTTGTAGGTACGTGCCATATTCGCCATTTTAAGTGACGAATTTTGTGGTTGTGTTCGTGGTAGTCCTGCTGTCAAATGGTTGTTTACTTTTTGTATTATTAATGTGTGTGTGTTCCGTGATTGACACAACCTTAGAATCGGCAGCCATTTTATGTGACATTTTAAGGTTTAGGCAGGCACGTTTTTTTTTGTAGGTATTTCCAGTCCATACTATTTATTCTGTCTATGTTCTATGCTAGACCACCGTGCAGTTTCTTTCGCTGAATCATTGCATAAACTGGTTATTACAACCATAATCGTTATTCACACACCATCAATTATATCATGCATCTATTTTGCGTAATAATCATACAATTATGCGGGTATATTGGGATTTATGACATCATAATCATTTATTGCTGTAATAATGCCACAATTTCTGGCCATTCATTATTATAGTCTATGTCTATTATTATATTATCTGTGTCGATGTTTAGATAGGATCGTAATAACTTTCCTTCACTTCTATCCTGGAATTGACATATTTAACTTAAAATGACTAAAAAATTATTAAAAAAAAAACCGAAAACATGATTTCTGAACCAATTACGTAAGAAAAAAATACTTACGAAAGACTAGGCAGATGGTTGAAATACTATAAACTGACCGATAAGCAAAACAAAAATTCCTTCACTTCACAAATATACTCAGTTTATTTGCTTTTCCTCAATCTGACTTGAAAACTTCGATTAAAATTCGTTAGGTTTAGTTTCCCTAAATCTGACTACTTTTAATCGAGCTTATCACTCCACAAGCCCATAATTTCTTCGTCAGATTTGTCTATAGGTTTGTCATTTTGCGTCAAGTCGCACCCGATCAAATTAAACTAGCCAAATGCGAATCGGACTCGCGCACCGAGGGTTCCGTAAAAACCTCAGCTCAAAGGTATTCTATACCTAAGTATTTGATATGAATTTCAATTTAATACCTCTACGCGTTCATGAGGAAAGGGGTAGTAAGTTAAAAATTATTAAAATATTTATATTTTATGATATAACCACGCGGTCTCATAGCTAAGAGAGAAAATTTGGTTCAAATAAATCTCACTAGATGGCGCGACATGTACACTCAATTCAATAGAATTGTGTGTAAAATTAACATTTTCTGGAATTGAACATAAAAATTGTATGTTCTTGTTTAATCAACTCTCCTAAGTACAAAATTATGGAATATTGGGCTCTTAATTCACATTTCAAAGATTATTTGAACGGATTATTTAAAATTGATGCCAATAGATGGCGCATTTTTTAATGTTTGAGGCATTCCGCTCGATTGTTAAAATTTGCATTGTAACTCATTTTGGTGCAAAAAAGCTGTAAAAACGTGCAATAAAATACTATAAAACGAACCTTCACTGTATTGAAAGAAAATTTTATTCACGAACCTAGTAAACCCTTTTACTTTCAAGCCGCTGCTAACACCATCTATTGCCGTGAAACGGGATTGAACGCGATTGATTTACTTCCAAAAATAACAAGATTAATCAGATGAAAAACGCTAGTTACGTCGCCACGGTTTCTTTGTATGGGATGAGGCATCTGTATGCTAGTATTATATTATCTGTGATATAACTAAAAATTTACGGTTTTCGCAATTTTTCCTTTATCTGTGCTATAAGACGTTGCTTCGTACCAAATTTCAAGATTCTGAATTCACGGGAAGTACCCTGAAGGTTTTAATTCCCTTGCGAGTGTGGAAATTTTGCGGCATAAACGGCTGTATCTTTTGATCGCGTTGGCTTAGAAGTTTGAGTTTTTTTCACAGCTAAGGGACAGTAGACCTGAGTAGGTATATGATATACATTTCAGCTTGATACCTCTACGCGTTCCTGAGAAAAAGGGTCTTGACAGACAGACAGATGGACGGGCGGACAACAAAGTGATCCTATAGAGGTGCCGTTTTTTCCTTTCGAGGTACGGAACCCTAAAAATGAACAGCCCTGCACATTAAGTAGGGAAAATCTGAAAATGGACTCCTGACCAAAGGGCTCCTATACTTTTCAGATATATTTTCGGTATTCTCTTAGCAAGCTGCAATTTTTCGCCCTGAATAACCCTCAAAAACCCTGCCTCTCCTTCACCAACTTTTAACATGTTCATTCTACTCTTGCTACAGGCGCATTCTCCCAACGGAATCCGATCAAGGAGGCTTTATTACTGCACAGCGATGCCTATGGTAACGCCACCTTTGAGGACTGCGTATGGCGGCGAGACAAGGAAGCCTGTCCAGATGCTGAAGTCAACCTGCACCTGTATACTGAGGCAGATCCTGTCAAGAATGTAGTGAGTATAACACCATTTTTGTAATTGTTGAGCTTGAGCCATTGAGAATAACCCAATCATCATCATCATATCAGCCGAAAGACGTCCACTGCTGGACATAGGCCTCCCCCAAGCGTCGCCACATTGATCGGTCCCGTGCGTCTCGCAACCAGCGGATCCCCGCAACCTTCACGAGGTCATCGGTCCACCTGGTGGGAGGCCTTCCAACGCAACGTCTTTCGGTTCGCGGTCGCCACTCCAGAACCTTTCTGCCCCATCGGCCATCCGTTCTGCGAGCAATGTGCCCTGCCCACTGCCACTTAAGTTTGGCAAAAACCCAAAAAAATAACCCAATACCATAGAGAAAAAGCGCAGAATAAAAAAAAAATAAAAAAAAATCTAGTTGAATAAGAAGCAAAGGTTCACAGATGGCAGAGACATTATTAGAGTTTCTAGCGACGCCGTCATTCCTGTCGTGCTCAATAACTGACAATGAAGGTTTTCAGAAAATTTCGCTTCTCCAGTTGGCGCCACTATGGCGAGAGGTCTTTTCCTTTAAAAACGCAACAAATAAAATCAACATGACGTTGACGTCAATTATCTAATGTCAGAAAACACAAGGATTTTGACATGTGTCTGGACCTCACGTCTCAGTGCTGCCACCTAGTAGGTATAATTTTAGAAAACTCTCATTATTTTGAAGTCTGGAACTGTTGTTTCAACTATAAATTTGGCCCCTGGGATATGTTAACTTTATATACCTTTGGGTCATGTGACCCGGAAAATCATCCCTCTCAAAATAAAGTGTCCTGATTCCCAACTGTGGTAACTGTTTAAGCTATGCTATCTTTGACCATAAAGGATTTATTTTTTGTATGTACCGAGCCTTTTTTTTTGCCTGGAGAAATGCTCATGCATACTGCGCTACCACGGGGAGATAGCGCAGTTATGTGGGACTCTAACCCACTAGAACTCCACGGTGTCCTCCTGTGCCGCTTATGGCGGGAACACGGGCACGCGTTAGCACTCACCGCGAACCCGCCGCGTATGTACCGAGCCTAGGCCCTCTGTTGATTGCAAAATTTTAAATAAATATGCAAAAGATTTTGTGTGAAACATCATCATTGTGTGTCACGTTTACCTAAATGTGAAAAGAAGATGGAAAATTATCCGTAAAACGTATTGTTTATGATCGAAGTTCCCACGTGTCTCTAAGAAGGTAGATATTTAATAAACTTGCAATTACTATTGTTTTCAATTCTTTAAATCTTCATACAATAGAATGTACACATAGATGCCTTTGCATAATACTTAACTTTGTTTGCATGCTGCATCCGTGCCTACCTGACCCCACAACCCGTGAAATAAACAGCAGTACAACATTAAAATTTAACAAATTGGCACAACAAAGATCCCATTAAACTAATCCTGATACTCTCTCTCTCTCTCTCATCCAAGGTCCCTGTCCCTCCTATTTTAATTAAGAAACAATGGCACCTACATAATTATATTCGAATAACTTTTCCCGCGCTTTCGTTCTCCGTTCCCCGTGGGCTACACAAGAACAGGGGGGTAACCACAAGCTCTTAGAGTAAGGTTATTTTGAGATCGAGTAAGTGACAGATGTATACAAGTCAGATACATCTGTCCCTTACTCGATCTCAAAATAACCTTACTCTAAGAGCTTGTGGTCACCCCCCTGCGCATTTTTCTGGATAAAAACGGTGTACAAATACCACAGATAATAGTGCGTTGCCAGACGTCCCGATTTTGGCGGGGCGTCCCGATTTTTATGTGTCCGGCGGGATGTCCCGCGCAGGACAGGCTCAGTCCCGCTTTTCGGGGATATTTAAACTAGTATTTTTCATATTAAGTATCCCAACAACAAACCGCTTTCCTGAACGCGTTTTTCCCCAGATTAATTTAAAATGGATGGATGCGAGAAATAAATGCTCCAGGTAACATACAAACATAAAAAAATTAGTTTAGGTGACATTGTTCTTGACTGACCTAAAATGCCTGAAAATTGAGCTAAAAGCCTCATGATTCGCGGCTTTTTTTTTTTTTTTCTACTAGTCTACAAAGAACGAAAACGACGCTATCTTGTAATATTTCAATATTAATTATGTGCATTATGAACGAAAGTCGCTCACCTTCGTGTTTCATCAGCTGTGACCACATTTGCACTTCTGTTCAGTACGGTAGTATCGCTCATTGAGTAATATTCAATAGTCATGCAAGATTTGTTTTGCGTATTTTTATAGTTTTTCCGTATCATCTACTATTCGGAATAAACCGGTGATGAGCAGGTAGGCAGATTTAAGGTGTTCCTTATGTCAACAATTGCCTTAAATCTAGCAAGGTAGATGTTGACAAGGAGTCCCAATGGAACCTTATAGAAATTGTTAACCGTTTTTCTGAACATTTTTATGTATGAAGAGTAGAGACTTAAAGAATTGATTTTCTCGCAAGATTTTTGTACTTGACTTAAGCCCCTTTAAATTAGAAATTCCGTAATTAAATATTTACATCCAAAGATTACTACCTACTACAAACGAACAAAAATCTTTTTACCCGACTGCCGAAGGAGGGTAATGTGTTTATCAGTCTATGTATGTGGCGTTCTAGAGACCAAACACGTTGGCCGATTTTGATGATTCTTACGTGAGTGAGTGTCACTGGCTAAATTACGGAAAAGAAAAAACACACGCCACAAAATTTTGTGGGCGGAAATTTTTTTTCTTCTTCCAAACCCATCGTGTGGGGTATCAAAATAAAGGGTTTTAAGAGGTAATTTCAAAAATATATAACACTATATGTTTGAATAAAAAATGTTATTTAATTAAAAAATTATAAATAAAAAAACTTAATTCAGAAAAAAAAAAAAAAACCCGACTGCTTAAGAAGCGAACTAAAAAGACGTTAACAAGAAGAAAATCATGCTGTGCAGTCGGAGGATAGATACATGTTTTGGTCGGCGAGCTCGCGAATACGTGGGACACTCAGAAAGTTTTGCGAAACTAAAAAAAATTGTTCTATACGTACATATATTTTTATTAAATCTTTTCAAAGTACTTTCCACCAGCCTCTATACAAAGATTCATGCGCCTAAACCAGTTTTCAAAACACTTTTTCCAGTCCGCCGCAGACACCTCGTTTACAGCCTGCTCGAACGCAGCCAGCGCATCTTCCGGCGACGAAAATTGTATCCCTTTGAGCTGATTTTTTATTTTTGGGAATAAAAAGAAGTCACACGGTGCTAGATCAGGGCTGTAAGGAGGGTGACCCAGGGGTTTGACTGGCGTGCTGTCCAGGAAGTCCCTCGTTTTGAGTGCGGTGTGCGCAGGTGCATTGTCGTGGTGGAGCAGTAGCCCGCGGAGCCCTGTGTTTGGTCGCTTGTTGCTTATAACAGAGAAAACTTCTGGCAAACATTTGGTAGTATACCATTCGGCATTAATGCTTCTTTGATCCCGTAAGGGAATTGATACCAAGTGGCCAGTCAAATTAAAAAAGCTAGCGATCAAAATCTTACCCCCGCTTCTAGATCGCTTCACTTTGGTAGGCGTTGGCTCATTTTGAAACACCCAAACAGTCGACTGGCGCTTGGTTTCTGGGTCGTATTGATAAATCCAGGACTCATCACCTGTAACGATGTCGTAAACACGCCGAGACGAGCCTGCTTCAAATTTGTTAAGCATATCACGGCACCATTCCACCCGGGCCTGCTTCTGAGCATCGGTGAGGTTGTGCGGCACCCAGCGTGATACTATCCTCCTCACGCGAAGATGGCTGTGTAGAATCTCGTGAACGCTTCCCGATCCAATCTTCAATATGTGTTGAATCTCCTGATATGTAATTCGCCTATTGTCTTGGATTAAATTTTTCACTGCTAGCACGTTTTCTTCGGTAACAGCCGTCAAAGGGCGACCGCTTCTTTCGTCATCCCCCAAAGTTGGTCGACCGCGCTTGAATTCGTTATACCAACGATACACGGTTGCCTTGGAAGGGCCTTCATCCATGAATGCCATTTGAAGTCTATCGTACGATTCATCCGGTTTCAGGCGACACTTGAAATCGTATAAAATCATAGCTCTAAAATGTTCCCGGCGCAGATCCATATTTCAGTGAGACACAATACTTTGAATTAACTCGCAAAAAATGTGGAGGGAAATTTTGAAATTGGAACTTACTTATTTTTACTTATAAATAATCATATTTTCGAAAAACATTATAACTGGCCAGTCTCCCATATATAAAAACTTTTTTTCGCAATACTTTCTGAGGGGCCTGGTATGTATCCTCGGAATGCACAACATGATTTTCTTCTTATTTACGTCTTTTTAGTTTGTTTCTTAAGCAGTCGGGTTTTCTGACTAACATTTTATTTATTTTGCAAACAAGTGGGCCTTTTCTACAAGTCTTTACACAGGAGCGAACCCGTGACTAAGCCGACACAATCGAAGCAAGTTTCACTTTTCTCATTACGATGTACACAGTGCGGCTGAATGCAAGAATGCGTCCGAAATACCGCTAGTCGTCCTCAACTCCTCAAGGGAACTCTCCTTTGCGGGACTCGTTAAGTTATTGCGTTCGCATACTGCCCATTCATGGTGGTAGCACTGAATTTACAATAACATACAAGAATATTGTGTTAGAAACCTACTTTTTACTATTTGGGACTGTCCTTGAATCGAAGAAGGCTTTGAGGGTTCTGTATTCTATTGGTTGGCGCAGTGGTTGAGCGAACGACTGCTGCGTTGCGTGTCGCGGGTTAGATTTCCGCACGGAACAAATATTTTTATGGCCTACATATAGTTGTTCCGTTCTGTTGTTTTGTGGATGTGAGTAAAATGTTTGTAAATGCACCCACGATGTTGGACAAAGATTTTATTTATTGAAAAAAAATACAGATGATTTTTGGGGTGCATCATCAAAAAAAATGCATGCCGTAATTTCTCGAAAGTTTATTTTTAAACTCACTTACAGCACAATTGATTATAGCTAAGTAGGTAAACGTATAATTAATTGTTAACAAGAATATAAAAAAGGAATATCTGTACCCAAACTACTAATGATCTATCTTACAAAAAACAAAACATTCATGAATCTTATCTTACACTAGCTTTCCCAACTTTGCGTAACTTTAACCACTTACGCAGCGCACGCAACGGAAGCTCTCAAAATCGGCCAAGTGCGAGTCGGACTCGCGCACGAAGGGTTCCGTACTTGGTAAATTGCGGTTTACGATTTATGATTTATTAAAAAAAAACTACTTACTAGATCTCGTTCAAACCAATTTTCGGTGGAAGTTTACATGGTAATGTACATCATATATTTTTTTTAGTTTTATCATTCTCTTATTTTAGAAGTTACAGGGGGGGGGGGACACATTTTACCACTTTGGAAGTGTCTCTCGCGTAAACTATTCAGTTTAAAAAAAAAAAAAACAGAAACCTCAATATCATTTTTGAAGACCTATCCATAGATACCCCACACGTATGGGTTGTTGGAGTTTATCAAAAATAATTCAATACTATTCAACACTATAGCCTTCTCTCTCTCTAACCATTAATTATATAGTTTATTATTTGAGCCCTTGTCAACACTTGAAACTGAAATGCTAGCTGGTCACGGTATAGTATTCCGTCAACCATAGATAGAATCACTCGTGCTACACACACCTTTCCGATATATAAAACAAAGGGTAATTAAACTGTTATTATTCAAACCCTAAAACAGTTATTTTCTTTGGTCCACCTTATTAACCCCAACATGGGTTTGATGAAAAAAAAGTCAGTCAAGTATGGGGACCCCCAAAATTTATTGTTTTTTTTCTATTTTTGTGTGAAAATCTTAATGCGGTTCACAGTATACATCTACTTACCAAGTTTCAACAGCATAGCTCTTATAGTTTCGGGAAAAATTGGCTGTGACATACGGACAGACAGACAGACATGACGAATCTATAAGGGTTCCGTTTTTTGCTATTTGGCTACGGAACCCTAAAAAGGAATAATTTTGCCCGTTTTTGCAACATTTTTAATTTATGCTCCGATCCTATTGGTCGTAGCGTGATGTTTTATAGCCTATAACCGTCCGTTAATGGTATATCAAAGACAAACATATTTTTTCAATTTTAACCAGAAGTTTCTGAGATTAGCGCGTTCAAAAAATCTCTACTTATACTATATATTAGTATAGATAACTGAGAACGTTTGATATCATCATGCAATTATTTTAAATAGTGCATCATTTTTAATGACAATGATCAGTATTGCACGCGATTTTTGTATATATTTGTACCAGTTCATAGAGCTCCAAATGTTCACGCGAATTTAATTCGTGCCGCGGTGCGGTGGGTTCTGTGGCAAAACACGGATTCCTTGTGGTATTATTTCCGCGTGTTTTTTTTTTACCGCAATGCGTGCAGCTTCTTACAATTCCATAGGTCGCAGAATAGGCGGACTAAGCCTATATAGATGATGTAAAAAAAAAGCACACTTCATTTCCTCGAAAGGTTAGGCAGCAAAGCATCGAGCACCCGCAGTTAAGTTTAAGTCTCATAGTATCCTTTTTTTTTTTTTTTTTTGGGACCATCCCACCGCACTATTCCCAAACCACTGCAACTCCTGAAAGCCAGAATCAACAGTGGCGACCACCAGAAAAGCGCCGAGGCAATGAAGCTCGACGAAGTCCCGGAGAATGAATTTACCTGTCTTGGATCCCGCAACGAAATTAATCAGAAAAGAATAACGGAGGAGTAGGAAAAATGTAAATTTCCACTTCCCTCCATATCAAGCAGGAGACAGAACAAACAAGGCCAATAGGCACAAAGGGTCATATACAACTGGGATAAGCCCAGTTGCCTAGCACCACGGATAAAAAATTAGCATTAATACATATTAATGGGTCCTAACATAATTCATAGTATCCTGTATAAGATTCAAAATTAATCAAATTCTTGTTATTTCTAGGTGGATCTCAGCAGTCAAGACTGGCTTCGTCAGAGCGGCTGGGACCCGGCGCACGAAAACATCCTGCTGATACATGGGTACGCAGGAGGAGACGACACCTTGCCTATCGTCGTTCTGAGAGATGGTAAGTATCATAGTAATAGCCTGTTGCCATCGTGGTGAAAGGATTAGTCAGCTAGATCCTGTGTTACTGGGTACTAGCTGTCCAGAGTGCGCCGGGCGTTAATTTGGAATCGCAATAGGTAAGGTATATTTGAGGGTTTACATACCCTTTAGTGCCGTAAAATGGTTACTTTCTAAAGCATACTCCTTAGTAACGGCTAGGTTAAAAGGTTTGAAAAAAAAATATTATTGATTCATGTACATAATTTTGAACACAAGGTTTTTTCGTGTAACTAAAAATAGTTTTGCTTTAAAAAAATAATTAACAACACGTTATTTTTTCGCAACTTTTGGAAACGCCTCCGAAACGACTTGGATGTTTAAAATTTTTATACACAGAAAAATTGAGGGCTGGAATTTCGTCATAACTAACATAGCATATGTAAATGAAATAATATTTTGCAAACAAAACTGTTCAAAAGGAGGTTCAATATATTGATATTTTGGCATCGAGCGGGTGCACGGCCAGTACTGGTAGTACAGTAGGCGGTATATACTATATACCGCCTTAACACCGTTCGGGGAGGCTTCTTTTATGCACCCTTGAAACGAGGCCAATGATAGAGCATTCCAGGTGGCCACATTTTGGTCAGATAAAATTTGAGAAGAATCGACACGTAAAGAATTTCTACTGAGAATTTCCTCATGTAAAATTCGAACTAGAAATGGAACCAAGCCTCAACTTATCAAGAGCGTTTAAAATTACTCAAACAACAAGATTTAAACAAAAAACCCGTTTGCTTCAAAAGCGAACTAAAAAGTCGTAAACAAGGAAAAAATCATGCTGTGCAGTCGGAGGATACATATTCGCGGGCTGGCTGACACAAATCTGGTGTATCCTCCGCCTGCACAGCATCATTTTTTCCTTGTTTACGACTTTTTAGTTCGCTTTTGAAGCAGTCGGGTTTTTTGATTTTTTGATTTAACATTTTTTGTTTATAACTTTTTAGTTAGTTTTTTTTTCGAATTTGATACATTTAAACATATAAGTGTTATATATTTTTGAAATCACCTCATTAAACCCTTTATTTTGATACCCCACACGATGGGTTTAGAAAGAAAAATAATTTGGGTACCCACATTATGGCGCCCAATATCCGCCATTTTTCTATTGTCCAATTTTAATGTAGCCTATGACACTCGCAGGGTTAAGACAAATCGATTGACGTACGAATCATCAAAATCGGCCAACGCGTTTGGTCTCTGGAACGCCATATAGGAACAAACATACATACATACATAGACTGATAAACACATTACCCTCCTTCGGCAGTCGGCTAAAAAACACTACTTTGCAGCAAGCAAAAATATCCAAATACATATTTTATAAGGCGGTGCCAATTTTGATCTATGTAATTATCATGGAAGGATGGTATGCGCATTGTGACGTGAATATTTTTTACGACATTGGCAGTTTGTAGTGCGACTGTTTAGTATGCTATACTTCCGCAAAAACCGGTACAGTTCTGATCGATGCCAATGTGATAGCATAACTTTTACTTAATTCACATTGATGACGACGAATGAATGAAGTACGGTAATAAATAATATCTTTATTTACATAAGGAAAAGAATACAATTCAGTGAAGTCCCTGACAGGAGCCAGTGCCCTCTCCCGGCAACAAATACAGTTCAATCTTATGCAATATTATCAAAATGAAATTAAAACTAAAGTTGGAAAGAGAAACACAGAAAAACAAAAAGGTTTGTTAGTAATAAACTGTAATGGTGAGTGTGTGTGTATGTGTGGTGTGTACCTACATCGATTGTATGAAACTACTGAGGAATGGATTTGTGTCACAAGAGCGTTATTAAAATCTGCTTAGTTTCTTCGTATTTGAGAGACATTAGCCATGACTTAAGGTTTTGTTTGACTCTATGCGAAGTTAGTTTGTATCTTGTTTATTCGGTTTTAAATGTGGGAGCTTTGAGCAAAATAGTGTCGTCGTGCTA
Source organism: Orthosia gothica (assembly GCA_949775005.1). Taxonomy (NCBI): domain Eukaryota; kingdom Metazoa; phylum Arthropoda; class Insecta; order Lepidoptera; family Noctuidae; genus Orthosia; species Orthosia gothica. The sequence goes on along the minus strand of OX459056.1, from coordinate 7,866,019 downwards.
GTGCAGAACGACATTGAACGGACGGACATACAGGAAAGCCTATTCGTCGACTAGCGATGTTACTGTTTAATGGCATCTTGGAATGACGACGCAAGACAGTGCGGAGAATGTATAGCTGTCTCACCGTTAATACCTTGGCATCGGAGTAGAGCTGGGCTGTGGGGTAGTCTCTTTGCCGGAAATACATAACTTTGAGTACAGCCCGCTGAGCTCGTTCCACCCTAAGCATTACGGTTTTAAAAGTCCCATCCCACACAGGAATGCAGTAACTTAGTATAGACTTACACAGGGAACGATACACAAGAGAAGCCGTTTTAATGTCAGCCGAGTGTCTGAGCTCCTTAAACAAATACATAAGTTTACGAAGCCGGGAGCACAGAGAATCTGTGTGAACATGCCAATCCAGCCTTTCGTCGATATGCACACCTAAGTATTTAATGCTTGGGACCATAGTCAGACAGGTACAGTTGTAAGATGCTGCATCGTGACAAATATTTGCAATTACTGTTTTAATATTTGAAGGTGGTTTAGGTGCGTTTGGCGGTAGATACGTGTAGTAGGTTAGTGGAAAGCCAGTTCATAACAGTCCGCAGTAAGTTCAGTTCTATGCTTAGCTTTGTCCCAGTCCTTATCGCATATCAACAGTACTGTGTCATCTGCATAGGTAAAAATGTCACATTGAATAAGCGGTAATTGACAGAGATCGTTAATATATATTTGAAATAGCGTGGGTCCCAAAAAACTTCCTTGAGGTATGCAGTAGTCGATAAACTCTTCGTCACTAAAAATGGAATCAATCTTAACACTTTGGCTAAGCCCATTGAGGTAATCTTTGAAAATATTTAGGGCCACACCACGTATTCCCATGTGATCCATTTTGGCCAAAAGTCTGGAAATGGAAACTGTATCAAAAGCCTTGGTTAAATTTAGAAAGACCCCATAGCATTTAAGACGATTGTCCAGCTTGTCGACCAAGGTGTTTGACAAATCAGAGACAGCGTCTTCCGTGGAGACTCCTGAGCGAAAACCGTACTAGTTGCTTGCGATAAGCTTATTTTTTAATAAAAAATAGACAGATTGGTCTCTCTAAGGGATCGAATCCGAAACGAGGTAATCCGGCAGAGAACCAAAGTTGTCGACATAGCTCACAGAATAAGTAAGCTGAAGTGGCAATGGGCCGGCCATATAAGTCGTAGAACCGATGACCGTTGGGGTAAACGTGTTCTTGAGTGGAGACCGCGAACTGGTAAACGTAAGGTAGGACGCCCTCAGGCTAGGTGGAGCGACGACCTTCGCAGGGTGGCTGGTAGCAGCTGGATGACAGTTGCCGTAAATCGAACCAAATGGCGTGCAATTGGATAGGCCTATGTCCAGCAGTGGACTGCTATAGGCTGATGATGATGATGATGAGACAGATTGGTGTTGAGGATTCGCCCAAGTACTTTGGACAAAGAGCTAAGCACTGAAATTGGCCGATAGTTGGACACGTCGTTCTAGCTCCAACTTTGTACACTGGATACTGGACTACTGCACGTTTGAAAGCTTTCGGATAAATGCCCGAAGTGATGGAGCAGTTGCAAATATGGGCAATGAAAGGAGCCAGATTTCTGCTAGATTGCTTGATAATGTTAGAAGGGATGTTATCCCATTGCACAATTACAGCGCCGCCTATTAATTGTACTTATTATAGGTGTTTCATCAACCAATGGAATAGCTAGAGAGTCAATTGGAGACGGGGAAGCAGATGTCTAGGTGGCTGCAGTCAAATTTTGATGCAAGGTCTCTTCCAACATTTACAAAATACTTATTGGCTTTTTTTACTGATTCGATAGGGTCAATAGAGGATTTTAGCAGAGCATTAGGCAGGTGTTTCTGTTTGTTGCTATGTGTAACTGACTTAATGGCTTTCCACGTAGCTCTGGGTTGTTATTAGATTTGTGAAATTCGGTGCTGTCATAGGCCCGCTTTACCTTTTAAGTAAAGAATTGCAAAAGATGCGGTATCGGGTATAAGACGTCTTTAGTATTAAATCATTCGGAGACTCCCCAACCCGTCGGTGCATTCTGTCTCGGTTACGTAGGCATCTTATTAAACCAGTATATATCGCGATTGCGACAGCTTGCTAAAATCAGAGGCCTTCCAATTTCTACAACACCACTCTAGCTGGAGAGATCTTAGGGCGTAGGTAAAACCACTAAGCCTTAACCCGAAAGGTCAAATAAATTATGACAACCACATCTCATAGATAGATGACGTAACTGCATAAGTTATAATAGTCATAAAGTCTCATGTTCTATGGGCCAATTTAGCAACCGGACTAATACTCCAACCTTTCGAAGTCAAAGCTTGAATGTTTCTTATTTCTATATTGTAAACCAAAAAAAACGTTACATACAGTGTGATAATAAAGTACATGTACAAAGGCGAGCTTAACTCAATGTTGAGTTCTCTTACAGCAAACCCTAGGGTGAAAGAGAAAGACGTAGGATCCAGAGTGCAATTAAAAAAAAACTTATGACGAATTAAATTAAATATACTTACATAAATAGATAATTTTATAAACATACTAATATCAAGTCATTGCGCAAAGAAATTATCTTTAATCTTCCTCTTGAAGACCTCTAGAGAAGGGCTGTCGCGTAGGTAGTGTGGGAGAGAGTTCCAGAGACGCACTGCTGTATCAGAGAAAGAGCCATCATAGCAGCTAGAAGTGTGTCGTGGAGTTTTTCTTCAAGTTGGTTGATTGTTTTCTAGAATTTCTTTTCTATACTAATTTGCCTCTTACCTAACCAAAGAAAACACAGTCCTTTGTAAGCAAACCGCGTGTTTTATTGCAATGAGGAGCCTACAATTACCATTATCAGCTTCCTCTGGATCGTCGTCAGAGGTGAAAGTGTACAAATGTTGCAGTGCAGTACTGTCATGTCCACAGGTATCCACAGAGTATATAATCACCTCGGCAGGAACCGTGAGTTGCGCACGCGTTTCATTTACAATGCGCGCAGTCGCTCCCACGGCTTTCTCTATGTATGTTGCAGTAGGTACCAGTTCAATGAACTGCATATCAGCAGTGACAGTTGTGGAAATTGTATCACTGCACCTGCACTGTGCGTTGCGTTATAAGGGAAAATTGGCATTACTTTATCCTTAAAGATATGCTTTTGCTATTGCAGGAAGTACATCATTTGAAAAGAAGCTGATTGAAAGTAATCGTTACTTTCGTCACAAGTCCATTCATGGTTTTATTTTTAGGGTTCTGCACCCAAAGGGTAAAAACGGAACCCTATTACTGAGACTCCGAAGTCCGTCTGTCTGTCTGTCTGTCTGTCACCAGGCTGTATCTCATGAACCGTGATAGCTAGACAGATGAAATTTTCACAGGTGATGTATATCTGTTGCCGCTACAACAACAAATACTAAAAAGCTCCCTTATAACAAACGTGATTTTTTTGCCGTTTTTTACCAAAATGGTACGGAACCCTTCGTGCGCGAGTCCGACTCGCACTTGGCCGGTTTTTTAAATCATTGCCACACACTAGTTATTTCTTTCAGTATCGTGGGTGCGTTTACAAACATTTAAACTCACATACACAAGACACCGAGATCGCGAACAACTATTTATTTATTTATTTAACCATTAAAGTACACACAAAATAAAGAGACAAGAAGAACAATGAACAGAAAATAGGTAGGTACAAAGGTACGCTTATTTCAAAAGAAATCTCTTCCGGCATACCTGCGAGAGGAGAGTTGGAAAAAAAGATATGTAGATACCGTGTGTGGGGCAATAAAAAGAAAAATATATAAAACAATTAATTAAAAATTAATAAACATGCATATTATTAAATTAAATATTACAATAATAAATACTAAATAATATCATAAATAAATAATAGGTAATAAATAATTATTTGCAACTATGACGGAAAGGAAAGATAGTATGTTCTTTCACTCTCTTTTTAAAAACAGCAAGAGTGTGGCAGAGTCCCTAATGTCAGGCGGTAAAGAGTTCCACAACCGCACCGCGTGCACAGTAAACGATTAGGAGTAAAAGTCGGTAGTGTGCGAAGGGGTTTCTAGGAGATGCTTAAGATGCGACCTGCACAGTGCATCGGAAGGACGGGAGAAGGAGAACCGTTCGCGGAGGCAGGAAGGCGTTTTAGGGTTGTGAAGGACGTTAAATAGCAGACACAAAATCCGAGAGTTCCTGCGAAGACGAATAGGGAGCCACTTGAGCATTTTGCGAAAGCCTGAAACATGATCATACTTTTTAAGATTGAAAATAAAACGAATACTTACATATATTTTGCAAACGCTCAAGTGTATTTAAAAGCTCATCGGTGGCATCCAAATAACAGGCGTCGGCGTAGTCGATAATGGGTTGAAGACGACGACTAACGCCAACGACCTTGAGGGAACAAAACGCGCACTCGTTTCACACCCGCGCGACCCAAAATTTAGTAGTTTTTTGTACTTTCCTTCTTATTCTATGACTTTAAAAAAAAAAGCTTCAGATCAAAATGTAGATAATTAAATTGTCTTTGAGATGGTGTCGATTTCATTAAAATACGCCAAGCGGTTTTGGTGTGATTGTCGTGTTTTTGTCCGTTTTAGACATAACTTTACAAATTAATTACACTATGTTATACGAATAAAACTCGAAATGTGCTCAGATGAAAATATTAAGAAAATGGTGTAATAAAACATATATTTTTTCCACAAAATTACGACTACCCGTTTAGACGTGATTCTCATTTTAAAATCAGCTACTCAAGGGAATCGGCGCCTGAGAGCAAGGGAAATTTTGGTGTTCAAGGACAAAAAGCTCTGGAGGCACATCAGCGAGTGGAAAGTATAGTGCACTTTGCGACTGACTTCAGCGACATGCGCAGTCCATGGTTCCATAAATAGGAGTCCATGATCACCCCCAAGTTTTTGGCCGTCTGTTTCGCATATGCCTACCGCCGATAACCATGGCCTGAGACTTACTAGGGTTGATTTGCAGCCGAAAGGATCGCGACCACTTTGTTTCCTTTGCCGAATTCACTTATAAAATGAGGCTGCAGGTCACTGTTAACGGCGGACACAGCGGCTTCCGCATCTTGACTATCTGTAGGTCATACAATCTTTTTTTCCGTGCGGGAATTGAATCCGCGACACGCAGCGCAGCAGGCGATAGCTCAACCTCTTCGCTACTTCAACCGTGCCGTCGAGATCTTTGACAGTCATAAGGTAGATAGAAGTTCGAGAGAAAAATCTTCTTAATTTGAGGTATTGTATCGTGTTACTCAATGGCTGGGTTGTGGAAGTTAGATGGGCAGTCGGATGAGACTCTCAATGTAGATGGGAAAAATCGGCCAAGTGCGCGTCCGACTCGCGCACGAAGGGAACCCTTCGTGCGTACCATTATCGCAAAAAACGGCACACAAATCACGTTTGTTGTATAGGAGCCCCACTTTAATATTTATTATATTCTGTTTTTAGTATTTGTTGTTATAGCGGCAACATAAATACATCCTCTGTGAAAATTTTAACTGTCTAGCTATCACGGTTCATGAGATACATCCTGGTGACAGACAGACAGACAGACGGACCGCGGAGTCTCAGTAATAGGGTCCCGTTTTTACCCTTTGGGTACGGAACCCTAAAAAGGATAACTCAAAAAATCAAAAAGCCCGACTGCTTGATTTTCTTCTTGTTTACGTCGTTGCAGTCGGGTTTTTTATTTTTTGGATTAACTTTTTTTATTTATATCTATTTAGTTAACGTTTTTTTTTCCGAATTATTTACACTAAAACATATGAGTTTAATATATTTTTGAAATCATTTTTGATCCCACACGATGGGATTGGCAGAAAAAAGGACCCCTTCAATAGGGCGCCCAAAAACCGCCATTTATCTATTTTCCAAGTATAATGTAGCCAGTGACACTCGCAAGGTTAAGACGAATTGATTAACGTAAGAATAATCAAAATTGGCCAACGCGTTTGGTCTCTAGAACGCCACATAGGAACAAACATACAAACAGACTGATAAACACATTACCCTCCTTCGGCAGTCGAGTAAAATGCTAGGCGGATTAAATCATCCTTTTTGTTGTTTTCCTGAATCGACATAGCTTCTTATTCTTCTCCTTTCAGACCATCCAAAGATTGTCTTTAAGATATTGCCTTGTGCGATAAGACCGCCCATTGTACACTTCATTTATGACAAGTAAAATTTCAAAATTTCAAAAACCCCCGACACATTTATCTTGCGAAAACACCCCGATTAAAACATTAAAACGCCCATAACTTTTGAACAGCTGAACCGATTTTATTCAAACATAGCTAAGAACACTCTCGACAAAAACACCTTTCGAACAAAAAAAAACTAAATTAAAATTAGTTCATCCGTTTAGGCGCTATGATGCCACAGACAGACACACAGATACACAGCAACACACGTCAAACTTATAACACCCCTCTTTTTCCGGCGGGGGTTAAAAATGGTTATCCCGTATGTTTTTTTTTGTGCGGTACAATAAAGTATATAATAATAGCTTAACCAAAACTTGATTCCAAGAAATGATTGTTCCAGCGTACCTCCGCCGCGGTGGCTACAATGTGTTCATGCTCGACTGGGGCGCTCTCTGCCAGCCTCCCTGCTACGTAGCTGCCGTGCACAACCTGCGTCCAGTGGCGCGCTGCGTGGCGGACGCGCTAGCAGCCCTGCGGCGCGCCGGCCTGAGGACCGACAACCTCACCTGTGTGGGCCACTCGCTCGGCGCGCATCTGTGTGGCATTATCGCTAACTATCTGACGTTTAGGATGAATAGGATTATTGGTACGTATGCATTGATTCGCCAACTACCCAAAGGCAAGATCTATCATGAGTTGAAAAACCAAGTATCTAAATGACATGAATAAACAGCACAGGAATAATTAACCGGGTTGCAATTCTTGCTACCCCCAAAACTATAGGGGATCAGTGCAATTTGGTTACAGAAACTCGGATCTACAAAATCTTTCAATTTTGTGACATTGCCTTCAATCCTCTGGAGAACTAGTAGCATAATTATTTAGCAGTAGCTGCGCTCACCTATCCGAGCTTCTTCCATCAAGAGGCATACAAGGTCTTTAGATCTTTGGTGTATTTTTCACAGCAGGAATAATTTGTACAAAAACTCTATATTTTTGCAACTCAAAGTTATACCAGCAATCCACTTTATTCCAGGTTTGGACCCAGCGCGTCCGCTGATCCGTTCAGCCCCAGCATTACGCCTGGACCCGGGCGATGCTCGCGCAGTCCACGTGCTACACACCAACGCGGGCCGCTACGGCGAGGCCGCACGACTGGGACATGCAGACTTCTGCCTCAACGGAGGACGCAGCCAGCCGTACTGTGAGGACACGCCCAGTGAGTAGATAGTGTTGTGTGTACATGTATTAATTGTACTTTACACTAACGCGGGCCGCTACGGCGAGGCCGCATGACTGGGACATGCAGACTTCTGCCTCAACGGAGGACGCAGCCAGCCGTACTGTGAGGACACGCCCAGTGAGTAGATAGTGTTGTGTGTACATGTATTAATTGTACTTTACACTAACGCGGGCCGCTACGGCGAGGCCGCATGACTGGGACATGCAGACTTCTGCCTCAACGGAGGACGCAGCCAGCCGTACTGTGAGGACACGCCCAGTGAGTAGATAGTGTTGTGTGTACATGTATTAATTGTACTTTACACTAACGCGGGCCGCTACGGCGAGGCCGCATGACTGGGACATGCAGACTTCTGCCTCAACGGAGGACGCAGCCAGCCGTACTGTGAGGACACGCCCAGTGAGTAGATAGTGTTGTGTGTACATGTATTAATTGTACTTTACACTAACGCGGGCCGCTACGGCGAGGCCGCATGACTGGGACATGCAGACTTCTGCCTCAACGGAGGTCGCAGCCAGCCGTACTGTGAGGACACACCCAGTGAGTAGATTGTGTTATGTGTGTACATGTACTATTTGTACTACACACTAACGCGGTCCGCTACGGCGAGGCCGCACGACTGGGACATGCAGACTTCTGCCTCAATGGAGGACGCAGCCAGCCGTACTGTGAGGACACGCCCAGTGAGTAGATAGTGTTGTGTGTACATGTACTAGTTGTACTTTATACTAACGCGAGTCGCTAGGGTGAGGCCGCACGACTAGGACATGCAGACTTCAGCCTCAACGGAGGACGCAGCCAGCCGTACTGTGAGGACACGCCAAGTGAGTAGATAGTGTTGTGTGTACATGATCTAGTTGTACTATACACTAACGCGGGCCGCTACGGCGAGGCCGCGCGACTAGTTCATGCAGACTTCACCCTCAACGGAGGACGCAGCCAGCCGTACTGCGAGGACACGAAGATACATACTTACGAAGAGTTGATAGTAGATACGTTAACACGATTTCGACGTGTAAAACAAAACGAATAATAATTTCGTTTGCATCACTACCTACTTATCAAACTGATAGGCACTGACTGGTTTTAGTGTTATTTGAATCTTCCATTTTTTCCCGAGCAGACGAAGCGCTATGCAGCCACATCTGGTCGATCTGCTACCAGGCGGAGAGCTTGTTCCGTGCGCGTGAGGCGGCGCCGTGCGGCCGGCGCTGCTCCGTCAAGGTGCCGCCTTCTAGGGCTTCCGCTCTGCCCGTGCCTATTGGGCAGCCTGCCCCTATGAGGTACGTTATTATCTGCTACTATTGCCTTCGGTTTCTAGCAGTCTTCCCCTCGGAATTATCATTTAAACGAAAAACTATCTTATCAAAAACTTTCGACTTGGTTTAAAATCATCGGGATCGGGATGGGGTAAGATATATATATATATATTAAAGAACAAGGAAGGATAAGCGACGTTCTCTGGACCGGTAGCCCCGGCCATCCACCAGGCACGTTGTTGACACAAAATACCTCGCTGCGCGCGAAATATTCACAAAACCAAACGCACAGGCGCCGCACAACACCAATCGCGAGTGGCGAGCGCAATTTTCAACAAAGATGGGTTGATTATTTAACAATTACAATATAATCAAACGAGAACCCTGTATCGCGTCGCACGCGCTTGGTCACAATTTTTCTAGTTAAGTGTCAAATGTCAACTTAACTCAATCAAAAGCTGTCAAAATCGCTGACATGGTGTTGCAACAAAATACCAAAAATAGTAACGGAACGTTTGGTACGAAACAAAACTGGTTCCTAAGGCCCTAATTATGATGTGAGAACAACGCTGCGGCTGTCTAGAACTTTTTGGTCCCATCAGCAATGCGAGCAACGTGCTACCCACGCAACCACTTAAAGTCTTAGGGCGGTAAACGCACTACATCCGATCCATGTCCATGAAATTTCGGTTCTGAAGTAGCCGTAGTACTTCTTGTATATGTGAACTCTATCCATCGTAATACAGAACATTTTGAACGTGGCACTTAAATCACGGACACGGACATGTAGTGCGTAACCGCTTTTAGGACATTCTTATGAACAAGTGTGACAAGCCAACTATTCCCAAATTCCAGTGCATCAGGCGCGTACTGCCTAGAAGACTTCTCGACGCCATTCTGCCCGTACACGTCGGGTGTGCAGGAAGGAGACCAGCGCTGCTGCCTCGACGAGCTGTACGCCGCCGCCGCCAACGAGCCGCCGCGCAGGAGACGCCCTGTGCGTCTGCGCGGCCCAAGGGCCAGGCCCAATAACAGCGAATATAATACTGTCGTCTAAAAAACTAAGGGATGATTTTGATTTAAGAAAATGCTACGTCTTTTGTTAAGATCTGTGGGCTTACGAGTTTTTACTCGTGCTCGATTCGTCAATTTGTATTGAAACTGGATAAGCGCCGTCTGGTGACAGTAAGGGGAAGTTAAAACTTTTTTTTGTTTATAAATTGACACCAGAGGACATTTTATTTTACGCGATCAAGTACGTTAAAAAACAAACACTACGGACTCTGACCAAAGTGGCTCCGGCGTCAATGACAGGGGGGGCGAAGGGGGACAGCACATACCGAGTCGCACCATGCTGCTTGCTGGGGCGGCGTGCGCCCGCGCAGCTGACTCGCGTCTCGGTGTGAACTGCCCCTTACAACGTCTGAAAGAATGTGTTAGATTATAGAAGTGAGAACATTTTGTACCTAATATTGTTAGTCGTAAGTACAGTTTTAAACCTTGTACAGATATTTTATGCAGTTGCAAGTTGTTTTGTATTATTTTTGGTTTTAGCAAGTATCTACCATAATTAAATTTTTTGAGAAAATTTACTAACAATATTTGACAAAGTCGTTACAAAAACAGTGCAAATCAGTGAAATATAAGAAAAAAAACTATTAAATAAATACTAATAATTAATGCAATATCCCATATTTTACTAGTTTACAATATAAAAACGAGTATATACCTATGTTATGTGTAAATGTGTATAGATTGGAGAAGTTTAGCCAAAGAAAATCTTACCATTTAGTAATATTGAATAAATTATTACTTACTTTTAAATGAATATCTTTTATTTCTTTCTCATACTTTTACCTATTTATAAGGGAATCCCTGAAAACTTGGCCAAATGACCCATCTTAGACCCATCTCACACACAGTGTGTGCCTTCGCAGGATATATCCATGAAGTTATAGGTAAAGATGGAGGCCACACTTGGAACAAAATCTTGAGGCAAATACCTACGTCTTTCTGTGGGCCGACCTCTCTTTCTAGTGTGGACTATAGTACCCTACTTAGACAGAGAGGGTCTGCCCACAGAGAGCGATATAGTGATACATAGGTTTTGCTTCAAGTAGGTATTCGAAGTGTGGTTTCCATCTTTATCTATACCTTCATGGATATACCCCACCCACAGATATAAATCTAAAATGACGCGATTGTATGTACTGCGCGTGTCAAAAAACGGATTAAAATTACGATCAATGATCGTAATCTGAGCTTTTCATTTAGCATTATCGGCACTCGGCGGAAATCCATCGAAATCTAGATAAATACCTTAATATGCCATATTGAGCTGTATAGATAGTATAGAAAAAGTTGGCCGAGGCATTGGAAATGTTTTCTTTCATTGGTAAGTAAATTTGTCTTTAGATTTTGTGTGAAAAAAAAGTTAATTCAAATTCATTTATTAGCCAGAATATAGGTTTACAAACTATGATCTTAAATCTATGACGGACCCTTTACATTCTACCATTAAATATGTTGTGCAAATATTTAATATTAGCTTGTACTATCGTCTCTTCAGAACATTTTGAACGTGGCACTTAAATCACGGACACAGACATGTAGTACGTAACCGCTTTTAGGACATTCTTATAGACAAGTGTGACAAGCCATCTATTCCAAAATTCCAGTGCATCAGGCGCGTACTGCCTAGAAGACTACTCGACGCCATTCTGCCCGTACACGTCGGGCGTGCAGGAAGGAGACCAGCGCTGCTGCCTCGACGAGCTGTACGCCGCCGCCGCCAACGAGCCGCCGCGCAGGAGACGTCCTGTGCGTCTGCGCGGCGGCTCGCTGGCTCTGTCTCTTCTTGTACTTTTTAAACAAGGGATTACAGCTATCCGTATAATGCGTGCAATATGTGGGGCCTGCCCACATATTGCACGCACACATTTTTTATTTTGTACGTTAAACGCTTTTATAACATCCACCGAATTACCCCACAACAAGAGACCATGAGTATGGACGACACGTAACCATGATATGCACAAAGAGCCGCTTCTTTTGATACCGTGACTCTTAATCTTTTTATTGCGTAGAAAAATCTGTCGAGTTTATCACAAACGTATTCGACGTGTGCTTTCCAATCACAATTTTGATCCAACATTATACCCAGAAAGGAGATGTTCGATTTTGGGCCATCACTATGTACACTACATAGATAAATAGGAAAAAAATAGAGGAATTCCATAAAAATACTAACAAATTAATTTGAAGAAGGGTACAGGAGTAATAAAAATTATCATTTATAGTTTTTTAATTAAATAACCCTATTTTTAGGGCAGCCATGACAGTTGTGTTTGACATGACGTCTGACGACTTTGACAGTTTTAAGAAGTGACTTCTTTGAGTCAATGATTGATTGATTGTTTTACTACTACGGACATTAATTGATTGCTTCTCTATTGCAATTGAATTAGTGTTGTTTTTATTGACGCAGATATTATGATGACACGTCAAACAAATGTCGTTGTCAAAATGACATTCTGCGCATACTGTCATTGTCAAAATGTCATTCTTCGCATACTGTCATTGTCAAAATGACTTTTTTCAACTACTGCTAATCTGACCCACCATGTTTCATTGTAAATTGTGTTGCTCTAATTGACAAAGTTAATTTGAGTTTACATTGAAACGAAGTGAAATTAAAGAAAATTAACAATAAAAAACAGTTACTAGTTACAGTTACATAAAGTGTACATAGAGCTGGCCCAGGCTCCATACATTTCTGGAACATCTCCTTTGGTACTTTGAACTTCTTCGATGATAGTATCATTATATTTAACATTTAAAGTCAATGCCTTTCTTTTATGCGTATGAAATTGGATCATTTTTCATCAAGATACAACAATTTTTTCAATGGGCCCCAAGTTCCCTTACAAAATGGGCATTCCCCTTTTAATAATAATTGAGACAAAAATCGATCAATAGGAAGAAGGGAGCAGCAGCCTAATTGTGTAAGTGAATTCGGCAAAGGAAACAATCTGTTTCTTTCCCAAAAACGACTTTTTGTATTGCGAAAAGTCGTTTTTGGGAAAGAAACAGTTTGTTTCCTTTGCCGAATTTACTTACACAATTAGGCTGCAGGAATAATAATACACACAAGTACTAGTACACTACTACAATTTAATTAAATCAATTTAAGGACTAAATCACATAGTGGGTTTAATAGTGAAAACCATGGACAATTTTAGTACAGAACTAACTTATTTTAGGTATAAGTACTGTTACTATAGAATGCTAAATACTTGTCTCTTCATCTAGTATGAAATTTTCAGAGGCATCATTGTTCCGTGATGCGTAAAGGGGATCGTGCTATACATCCATCTCCCTTACTCTCAATGGAAAAATGATGGCTCCACTTCGTGAAAATACGATCGTAGAAATAGTCTCGGACCCCACCGCTTAAATATTATGCCCGAAAAGGCAGAAATTAATTAAAATGGTTGCAACCACAGACATACTAAATATATAACGCAAGTCCCTCCATCTGTATGAAAACCATGCGTGCCACTTTTTCACAAACAATTTAAAAACAAATTTACTTTTACCATTATCAGAAATTAGTCCAATCCCTCGGCCAACTTTTTCTACAGCTCAATATGACAGACATTTTTCTAGATTTTGGTGGATTTCCAGTGCCGATAATGCTAAATGAAAAGCTCAGATTACGATCATTGGTCGTAACTTTACACCGTTTTTTGGCACGCGAAGTACATACAATCGCGTCATCTAGTTAGATTTATATCTGTGGTGACAACCTCTACTCGCCGTAGATAATTATTATACGGGCAACCATGGATTATAGATAATAGAAAAAGAAAAGTATAATATTTACTTGAAAAATACGTACATATGTGTACCTAAATATTAACAATAATATACCCGATAACACTTGCAACCTTTGCGTTATGAATTCGGCAACGCATAGGGCAAAGATAAACTATGAATAATCGACCAATCACATAGACGGAAATCCACATCGCGTGCTTCATCTCGCATCTGATTGGTCGATTGGCAGCCCATGGATTCCGGCTAATTGAGAGCTGGGAACCTTTCGTTTTCCCTATTTTCTACATCACTTTCTTTCAATGACGTTGGATTCACTTGAAACTGGGGTTTATTAACAAACATTAATTTCTATTTATTTTATTTAAAATAATTGCAGAGATATACTTGACGTCATAGAAATACTACATCGCGCAAGCAAAGTAATTCACGCAATTAGCCGTCCTCCGTTACATCACGTGAGGCTCGAAAGGGGGAAAAGGGGGTTTGAAAAACAAACAAAAAAAAATCACAAGGGGTGTAGTGAGACATCACGCACACGTGTATTAACTTTTTCGTTGCGTGCGCTATTGCAAAACCGTGACAAAACTATAGGTAGATACTTATCTCCAACCATAATGTCTGTCTGAACATATTTATCACGTTGCTTATTTTTCTAGAATTAAATTAGATTATACCTGATAAAGATTTAGGTTATATTTTTTTTAAGAAAATACACTTGTTTTTGTGTAGTCTAAAACCTCACCATGTATCACTAAGGGCAAGGGGTGATCAAAAAAAATCTAAAAACATCACGTGATTAAAGGATATATTTTAGTATAGTATACAACAATCATCAGGCAACTGCCCACCCACCAGACACAACCACCCGTCTGATCGGAGGAAACTTCCTTTCAGAATATGCAGAACATTCCACCTTGTTCCGCATAACTCTACGACTCTACAGATCTTTTTATAAAAAAAAAACATAATTTCATAATTCAACTATCGGCAATCATTGCATTTGCGAACACACGAATGCTAATTTCCATGTCCATCAATTATTACATTTATCGTGTACAATCATTTGAATTTAGAACTAATAATTTATTGTAGTTTTGTTTTGATTTCCTTGTGAAATACATAGAGATGTAAAAGTAGCAGCTTGCCTCCCATTCTTTAAATAAATTAAATTATGTTAAAAGGGTACTAACAACTCTGTATATTTCTAACTTGATTGAGAAATTCCGGTCTGCACCAAGTGCAAACGATAGAAAGCCGACGACTGACGAAACACGAAGTTAGCCGAGGAACATTAAGAAAATAGTTGTACTTTTGTAAGTATAAAAGAGTGCATCACAAAAAAAAAAACATTTATATCCTTGTATTTGGTGGCCGTTGATTTGGTAAAAAGGGTTGCCAAGTTTTTAACTAGGAACTGTTACGACTATACGAATGCAGAAGAAGCTATTTTTTATTTAGGTATAGCGTTTTAAATAATATATGTGTTGCCAAGATAAAAAACTAGGAACTGTTACGACTATACGAATGCAGAAGAAACTTTTTTTTTTATTTAAGTATAGCGTTTTATTATTATCTCATTAAACCCTAATTAATGGGTTTATTACGAATTGTGTGACAAAAAGCCCAAGGGTTAAAACTCACACGTGGGTAAATATTGTCTTATTTAAAACTGCACACAGATGTGTGCAGTTTTAAATAAGACAATATTTATACTTATATAAATATTTATATTTATACTGCAAAAATGTTCCATTGGAGATCCAATGGAACATTTTTGCAGTATTTGTGGTGTGAAATTATACCATGGCGATCTATACAAGCACTACTCTCCGTCCAGCCTGTAATTTTACATTTGACAGCTCAAAAAGTAGGTAATAATTTAGTGCTGAACTAGGTTACCTGGAAGATATCCCGGAATGCGATAAGGCCGCCCGTTGTATATTTTTTTTCTAGTATTTTCAGGTGTACAATAAAGTGTCTCTATATAAACTAATGCGGTACCAATTCTTTTTCATAAAACAATCGTCTTTATCAATGGAGACATTTTTATCGATTTACTCACTCGAGAATTAATACTTAATATTGTTACTGAGGGTTCAAGTAATATGATGCCTTATATAGCGAAGAATCCAACGATTAATCATAATAAAAACTTAAGTATTTTAGTTATTTTATTTGCTGTTTTTCTATATTTATATATCCAACAAACTTCACAACTTTACACTGCGTTAGTTAGGTATTGCAACGTAAATAATTTTAATTTATCAAAATAACGGAGCGAATAAGCACGTCGCTTCACTACTGCAAGTATTGCATTTTATTGTCTATGGTTGCCTGTTAATAATTATTAAACTTCTTAAGCGTGCATCTTTCAAATAACATGCTGGACGGAGAGAAGTGACACAAATAATAAGCATTTTTTCACAGTAATCGTATTTTAATGTCCTTTTATTAATTGGCAACCCTACAAGTCCACAGATGCATTATCAAGTTAGTATTGCTGTCAGCTCTTGTTGCCAGACATGAGAAGAGACAGAAGAGCTGCTTTTTCCTTCTCCTTCTTTCTTACGACGTCAAGACTGCGCGTACGCCACGTACTCTTTCTTAGCTTGATCGGTCTGCTGCCGACGTAGCGACCTGTAATGGTTGAAGAAATTTTATGAGGAAATTGAAAATCAAACACAGTACTTACTTAAAAAAAATACTGTTACAGTCCAGATAGTTTTCCACTATGAGGATTTAACAAACACCTACAAGGTGAGTCTTAGGGAGTTAATCTGAGGAGGGTAATGTGTTTATCAGTATATGTATGTATGTATGTTTGTGGCGTTCTAGAGACCAAACGCGTGGGCCGATTTTGATGATTCTTACGTCAATCAATTCGTCTTAACCTTGCGAGTGTCACTAGCATTCAATTTGGAAAAAAAGGAAATGGCGGCTTTTGAGTGCCACATTGTAGGGGCCCAATTTTCTTTTTTCTTCCAACCCCATCAAGTGGGATATCAAAATAAAAGGTTTTAAGAGGTGATTACAAAAATACACAGCACTTATATGTTTAAATATATATACCTAATTCGAAAAATAAAATAACCAAAAAGTTATAAATAAAAAATCTTAATTCAAAAAATCAAAACGTCGGATATTTCTGATTCTGGTCAACCAGCTCTTGTATCCTCCGACTACACAGCATGATTTTCTTCTTGTTTACGTCTTTTTAGTTCGTTTCTTAAGCAGTCGGGTTTTTGATTATTTAAATTAAGTTTTTTTAAGAAAGTATAAATATCTGACGACAAGTACATATTAGAAATTGGATTATGAAGAAAACAATGTGAAGAAACCATAAATAATTCATAATGCTGGGACTCGTGTACGAGACTGGGTCACAGCGCTGGCTTGGATGATTTATTTAGTAATTATAAGTAAAAGTGAGGAGTATGTAAGGATCGTAGCAGGTGGCGCTCTGTAGTTCCTGTCTATCCATGGAAAAACAGCGTCAGTTGTATGTATAAATAAAATTCTTACCATCCATCTCCTTCATAGCCTTGATGAAGTCTCCGGGGTCCTTAAAACTGACGAAACCGAAGCCTTTGCTCTTGTTCGTCCGTTTATCTCGTATCACTTTGGCTCTTTGAAACGAAGTGTATTTACTGAAGGTTCGCGTCTAAAAAGAACAGGGAAAATAAAATTATTATTTAAATAAAAAACAATAAGAATTTCGTATTCTCCTCAGCAAACTCTTTCATTAGGTACCCATATTATGGGGGTTCATAAAAAAAAATCTTTGGGAGCCTGCCATATTAGATTTGAGTGATATCATGTATGTATGTGTATTGTGGAGCAACTCTCTCGACATTCACAACCCAGTCACTGATTATTTTGGGAACCCAATTTTTCAAATACTTCAACAAAAGATATATTTTTTAAAGTTATTACACAATTGACAACTTCCTTTAGAGGAAATGCGGTCTCAGACATCCAACTGAATTGCCTAAGAATTATGATTTTTTACTCAGGAAATAAAGTAAAAAATCCATAATTCGAGGTTTGGCTATCACCTATTTCATCCTTCAATATTGGACCAATTTAAAAGATATTCCGTAACCTGAAAAAGAAAGATATATACTGTGCCCTTATGTTTTTTTTTTATTTATAGTTGTCAAACTTGTACAATAGGTCTTTTAATATTTTAATTAAATATTTTTAATGTAACTTTGACGACATCATTGCATTATTGTGACATTTTTACTGCAATTCAAACGATTGACATTAATTTGTATTATTTTATTCTCATTGTTATTTAAATTGATAATTAATCAATTTTTTTACTTTTAATTAGTGTAAATGAATTAACAATATCGATACCGGAAATTTCAATTGTCGTAAAGGACATTTTGCCGAAAATGAGTTATATATATATTTGGAATCAGCGGCGCGAGCTCTATCGATTCGTATATTTAAAATAATTCTATCTTAAAAAAAAAGCCCCTTACGAACTGGATTTTCAACAGCTCTAGCTCGTTTAATTTTTACTTCTTGGGATGTATCGTAAAAATATTTTTTTGTAGGGAGCGTAAAGTCATCTTTTCATTATTTATGAGATCGTAAATCTCATTTTTGCATTGAAAAGTGATATACGACATTATAAACAATATCGATACCGAAAATTTCAATTGTCGTAATGGACGATAAACACGACTTTTTAGTTAAATAGGTAGTAAAACTAAGTGAAATAAAAAGGTTTTTTTTAATTATCTATTATTTATTAATCAATATATTTAGTAAAAAAGTGGCATAAATGTTATTCTAATAGGAACTCAAAATTTAAACAAAATGTTATGCAATTTTTTTATTTATATCGCCAGTAATCGGTGCCGAAACTGAAAAACAACAGATTTTTTAGAATAATCAGCTAATAAACTAATCTAGTTGTTTTATTTCGTTTTTTAAACTCAAACAATATTATTTTATCAAAACAGTTATTACGCTTAATAATAAAATTAAAATAAACAAAATAATAAATGTTGCCCACCAGAACTCAAAAATCAAACAATTGACATTCTAAAATTAAAATCAATGATTTTTATTTCACATTGGCCTACATGGGCACTTATAAAACGTCGACAAAAGGTGCACGGTTCGGGTTGGTCGATTCCTATGGAGAAGAACCGGCAAGAAACTCCATGGTTACTCTTTTAAAGTCAGTTCACTTGACTTCAGTCTTTTAAAATTATTGGTAATGATAATGAAACTTATTTATTTGTCACTTAGTCTTCTATGTTATACCAATATTATAAAGAGGAAAGTTTTTTTTGTTTGTTTGTATGTTTGTACCGAATAGGCTCCAAAACTACTGGACCGATTTTAAAAATTCTTTGACCTATGGAAAGCTACATTATTCCTGAATTTCCCGAAATTTATTAACATAGGCTATAATTTTGACGGGAGCGAAGCCGCGAAAGTCAGCTAGTATGATACAAAATTAAAATAACCACAAAATTATAGTATTGAAAAAATCCTTTTTGTGACAAAATTCAATGCTCCAAGCGGGGTAACTGATTCATGTCCTGCCCGGCGAGCATGGCCTACTGTGACATCGCTTAAGTCACACTTTTAATCACAGTTTGGGCGATAAACTCATTTTGTCTTAAATGCTAGCACGGCGGCGTGAGATATTTTCTTGACTTGTGGCATAACTTCTTGACGTAAATTTTTTTCTTTTTCGGAAATTTTCCAATTTTATTGCAGTTTCGGTTTAACCTTGGCCATAAAAACCATTTATGTTCTGAGAAGCATAGCCCTACGACGCACTGTTGCCGAATTATGGGCCTCCGTATCTTATTTTATTTTGCAGATTTCCAAAATGATATCTCGAAAACGGTATGTCCTAGGCCAAAAATAACCAAAATTCAGCCCCCCCCCTTTGCTAGCCCCATGTTAGCAGCATCCCAACATGAATTATAAGTTTTTTTTTTTTTTACATTGTTTGGTTTTTGACTCGGTCATGACAAGTTATGATAAAAATATGTCATGTCTTACAATTTGTCTTAAATGCTAGCACGGGACAACCATATGACATAATTTACAGGCGCGACTTGCTTTTCTTGTTGTTGACTTCATAGTGCGACATAATTTGAATAGACGACCAAATAAAA
This sequence comes from Orthosia gothica, assembly GCA_949775005.1. NCBI lineage: Eukaryota > Metazoa > Arthropoda > Insecta > Lepidoptera > Noctuidae > Orthosia > Orthosia gothica. The sequence goes on along the minus strand of OX459056.1, from coordinate 7,846,347 downwards.
CAATACGTAAAAAAGTATGCCGTTCATACAGCGGAACAACTTTTTAATTTTGTTGGGAATAAATTAATATTTGACCCACGACCATAGACTTATGCACACTTTATTGTTCTTTGTTTGTTTGATAACATATTAAGTGTTTGTTAGAAAGATATATTTATTGTGAAAATTTTAATAATTACTAAAAAATATAATAGCTTGGGCCAATACCGGTGGACCCTTATTTTTTATATTTTAAATGTTTTTTGGGGATTTTATTTAAGAAACATTTAAAAATGTAGAAAGCAAGAAGATTATGGTATAAAAGAAAATAATTATAAAAAAAAAAACATAATTAAAATAAGAACAACAATAAAAAAAAATACAATTATGAAAAAGTAATAATATAAAATCAATTAATAATCCTGTAACATTTCAATAAATTAATAAGCATTGATCACCAATTCACCATACACACAAAATGAATTTATTGCCATTTGGTGCCGTAATTATTGGAAGGCAAATATATTTTTTTCAATTATAAAATTTTATCACCACCTCCGAACGAAAGTGATACATTTTTCTAAATCATCTGTCAAAATGTGACATTTGTGACAAAATGGGTGCGCCCGTATTAGCAATTAAGACCCGATGAGTCCCAAACAAACGTCAGGAAATTTTCTCACGCCGCCGGTGCTATTATTTAGGACAAAATGGCGTTATCGCCCAAACTGCGATGAAATGTGTGACTCAAGCCATGTCACAGTAGGCCGTGCTCGCCGGGCAGCGACAAGAAAGGCATGTTGTGCCTTTAAAATATGTCACATGTTTGAACCGTGCTAGCATTTAAGACAAATTGTAAGTTAGGACATAATTTATCATGTCATGTCACAAATGTCTTGGGTACGCCCATGCTCGCTAGGCTGCTGGGAAAATTGGATGATCATTTTGAAAGTAAAATCTTAAAGATCAATTGTGTCGATATCGTCTTACTCTTTAGTTTCTATTAGTTCCTAAAGACGGTTTATACCAAAGCGTTTTCGTAAGAAGTAGGTATTTAGATCTACCGCCTTTAGGAAGTGATTAGGTCATTCTTCGTAAAACTGGCGAGGAAGACGATATTGACACAATTGATGTTTAAGATTTTACTTTTAAAATGTTTATCCAATGTTCCCAGCGGGACACAAATTCATACCCTGCTGGGAGCATTGAATTTTGGAACAATAGGATTTTTCAATACTATATTTAGTAGTTATTTTAATTTTATTATTATAAAAGAACACTATGTTAAAAAAAAATGTATTAAATTCATTACTCATAATTTTAAAAGACTGCAGTTACTTGCCATTTAATCAATGGTGCACAAACTTTGTTATTATTTTGGTTATTTTTATTTTGTTATTAAGTTTAAGACTGTTGATAAACATTGTTTGACTTTAAAAAACTAGATAGTAAAAAACTAGTTAGAAGATTAGTTTATTTATCTGATTATTCTAAAAATCGAGTTGTTTTTCAGAATCGCAACGATAACTTGCGATTTAAATTTAAAAAAATAGCAATGCATTTAGTTTATATTTTGAGTTCCTATTAAAATAACATTTATGGTACTTTTTTACTAAATATTTTGAATATTAAATAAAATATAACAAAAAAGTATTTTATTTCACATAGTTTTACTACCAATTGTAGGTATTTCTATTTAGAACTTTAGTTTATTTGTTTCTTTTACCCCCTTAGTCTCTGATTTAATTGACTTTTACCACCCATTGATGACCAAAATTAGTCCTTTACGACACATCTGACCTTATCATAACCAATTTTTCGTTGCCGTAAAGTACTTCAGTTAATTTTTTTTGGGCTGTAAAGGACTCTCATTTTCGTCAATAACTAAGTTTGGTTTATTTTGTTAATGTTTATGGATAGAACACGAAAAAATAGTTAGGCTTTCTTTTGGCATCATGAATATAGGGTCATTTCGCCAGTTCGCGTCCATTTAGTGCAGTTAGCAAGTTTGAAGGAGAAAATAAAAATGTTCCAGCACTAGTTTCAATGAAAAAGTTATGTAATGTGTTCATTATATAGTCTACTATAGGATTCGCTTTCAGTTTTGTTCGAAACTACTTGTGTTTTTTTTATAAATAGAAAAACTTCAAAAATACGCGTTTTACCCACTTTGCGTCCAAAAAATCTAAATTGCGTCCACACATAGACCATTTTGCGTCCACCAGCTAAGAAAAGGAATGTAGGGGTGATATTTTTAAGATAATGTAAAGAAAAATTGTATTTTAACAGATTCTTTAATCAAGAATATAGTTATTTGAAAATCAACATTATTATCATTAATAAATCACTATAAAGAAAATAAGAATACCTATTTATTCTTCTCAACATTGATAGAACTTAAAACTACTTAAAAAAAACGAAACATTATTCTGAAACAGGTAATTAATAATTTTCAACAAAGGTCAACAACAATCAGCTCTGTTAATTTAACCCTAAAATCACGATATTACAAAATCACTGAAGATCAGCCTTGATTGATAAGTTGTTGGCTATATTATAGCAACAAAACAACACAATAGTTTTGTCTAATCCTACTACTAAAAGAAATGTTGAATCATAATATTATGATTATGAGACAATGTATGATTACTATTGCTTTCGAATTTTAATTAATCACACAAGTCACACTCAAAAGAATTATCTTTGGCTTCTGCATAACTTAATCCTAGAAATCGCGTGCATTTCAGATGATACCATCTAATACACTTGTCACAGCCAATGTTTTTCTCATCGTCATCTTCTACATCAGAAATTAATACATCGTCACATTCAGCACATTTCATTAGCTCCACGGCTGATACATTTTCTTTCTCAGATTCCACATCTATCGACTCTATCGTTTCCTGTGTGTGTGTGACTTTTATCTTCTTTTTTCGTTTCGGAGCAGTTTTTTGAACCTTTCGAGCTCTCTCCTGTTCTTTTTTCTCTATTCGTTCTAACTTTCTTTTTCGAATTGCATCCTGTTTTTCGTTCTTGATCTGCTCTTTATCTTCGTAATACTTTCTCCATGCAGCAGAAGATATGGCTGCTGGAGTCCTTTGCTTATTAGATTTTCTTGCTTCTTTAGAAATTTCAGGCAGCATCAGGTGGTTTTTAAATGGATCACAGGTTTTTTTTTGGCTTGAATCGCCAACAGCTGCTGAAGATGGTTGTACTAAAGGAGAGTTTTCTGTAGGTAAAACGAAGGATGGCGATACAATTGATACTGTATGAATCAAAGAGGTCAGAGGCGGTTCTGGCGTTTGTTCCTTAGTAGGAGTTTCTTTTTCAACACTTGACGTAGTGGGAGTGGGAGTTGATAATATAATATCTTCTAATGGTAGAATTAGAACGTCATCTAAGGACACGATAGAGTCAACATCAAGGCCAGAAAGGTGTAACGTCGAAAGAGACAAATCAGGGAACGAATTGTTTTTGTTGGTATCAAGAGTTTTAGAATTATCCGGATATAGTGTGATTTCATCATAGTCAATTTTAGAAGAAGCTAGATTTCTATTGCTGGTGGGTTTTGATGTGCAAGGCTCGGCATTGGTGGATGGTTTTAGTGCAGAATGTATATCGGCTGTTACTGTTTGAACCTGCACAGTCGAATGGGAGTTAGCTACATCATTTATGTTTTCGTCTTCTACGTGTAATGAAGAGATGGTGATTTCTTTAGTTGCATCCAATTCTAAAATAGTACTATTTTGTTCTATTGATAGTTCCATAAGAGACCTCTCAGATTCAGTTTCGATAGAAATCTCTGCAAAGCCAACTTCTGCAGGGAGAGTATTTTTCAAACTATTGACTGCTCTCGTAATAGTTCGAATGTTAATATTTTTTTCTTTTAGTTTCGGTTTCAGGTGTTTTAAAACTTTTTTAAAACTTTTAATGTCCGAATGGGTAATATCGTGTGACTGTTGATCAACGGCCTGTACATTTTCCAAAGTATTTCTTACACATTTAGTGTAATCAGGACTATTTGCATCGAATGGGTAAAGACCACATCGCTTAAACCCATTTTTGATGTTGTCGGCCATGTTAGGATGTTGTAATGCTTCATTTAATAATGTGCAAAAGTTTGTTTTTGTAACGGCAGAATTCAAATTTTCTGGTTTTGATAGAAATGCGCGGACTGTAGATTTCCAATATGTTTTTACTGGTGCAAAGACGCTGACGTCAGCTGGCTGTAAAATATGAGTGGTGTTGGGCGGCAGGGCATACAAAATAATTTGCAGTTCTTCGCATAACGTACTTAGCATTAATGACATATGCGATTTATGCCCATCTACCAGCAGTAGAATTGGTTTTATGATGTTATTTTCCACCACCCAGTTGTGAAACTCGTTGGTCACGTATTCAAAGAATACTTCTCCTCTCATCCAACCTGTCTCCGATCTGCCTAAGCACCATTCTTGGGGCATACTATTTACTACAGCCTTTGGTGGTCTAATGTATGGAAACACGACACAAGGTGGGCACATATCTCCATTCGCATTAAATGTCAATAATACCGTTAAGTTTTCTTTTTCATTACTTGGCTTTATTTGATATAAGTTCTTGAAACCTCTTGGGCCTAAAACTTTTCCTGTCTTTGGACAAAGAGCAAATCCACTTTCGTCTCCATTAAAAATTCTTTTCGGATCATTCAAAATGTCTTTTTGGTGTATACTGTCCAAATATTCCTCAAGTTCTCTAAACCACAATCTGATCGACTCTTCTGTGACTTGGGCTCTAGCTTTATTAATACCTTCCGCATTTTTAAGTGAGACTTCATTATTTCTGGCCAAGAATTTTACAAACCACTTTTGACCTGGGCGATCATCTTTGAATTTATTTTTAAACCCCCCATCACGAATTATTTTCTGAACAGTATTCAACAATTCCTGTTTTTTCACTGGAAACCCACATTTGGAAATATTAAGAAGCCATTCAACTACCTTTTTTTCACCATCTACTCCTAGCGCTGGTTCTGGTCCCGGTTTCTTAACTCCATCTGGTCTGCGTCCACTGATTTTGTCCAATAATGTGGTCTTGGGAATAGCATATTCTTTGCATATTTGTCTTATCGATTTTTTCTTCTCACGAATGTCACTTAATGCTTTCTTTAAATCTTCTTCTGTGTATGTTTTCTTTTCTTTTTTCTTACTACCTTCCGAAGAACTCATCTTAAACAGGAAAAAATAAAAAATTAAGCATTTCACTGCATTTAGTTTGTAAAAAATTGAATGTTAAACTCTTAGTTTTAATAAAAAAAAAAAAACATATTAAATTATTTTTACAAATAAGTTAAAAGAATATGTTTATGCTATTATTTGTATTTAATGAAAAATGGACGCAATTTGGTAAAATACTATTTCCCTGTAGGTATAGTTTGCGTCCACATGTGATGAACGATATTTGTATCTTTTTCTACAATCATAATAATGTGGACGCAAATTGCTCATTACGATTGCATGATATTAGTACATAAATAAAAAATAAAAACAAATTCCCTTTCATAATGTAATCACATAAAAATAAAGACTAACTAAATCATAGATAGACGAGTTCGCGTCCATTGTGGACGCAAAGTGCAAGTTTTATAAATTCGGTGTAGTAATTCGCGTCCACCTTATTTTAACTGTTAACTTTAAAAAAAACAAGCAAATACATAATTAATATTACTACTTTTTTCATGCTTTAAGTCTAGAAACAGCTGTGTATACTAAAATACGCATAAAACAATAAGTTACTTACCGTCGAACGCGCCCCTGCACACTATTTTTTTGCCGACATTCCGCGCGTCCGCGCTTCTTTGTTGAAGAACGGAGACTAACTATTTTTCTACACATGATTGATTGGGCACACAGAACTTTTGTCTATGTGTGTGTGCCTCTTATACGATGAGGTATTGGCGGTAACGACTTTTCGGTGATTTAGTGTGTAAATATACCTATTTTCGAGAATTTTTATAGGGTGGTCCGAAAATTGGACGCGAATAGGGCGATGGACGCGAACTGGCGAAATTACCCTAGTTCTTTGTTTGACAAAGATATTAGACAAAAACATTTTATATTTTTGTTTTTTGGCTCTACTGAAAAGTCGTGTTTTGTCCTTAGCGACAATTGAAATTTCCGGTATCGATATGTTTTGTATGCCCATGTGACGGTGGTGGCCCAGTGGTATCGGCCGCGACTTACAAGTTGTAGGTCGTGGGTTCGAGCCCAGGCAGGCGCTTTACTTTGTGTAAATTATTTCATCACCACTGCTCTCAAAACAGTGAAGGAAAACATCGTGAGGAAACCGGCATGTCCTAGAACCAAAAACTCGAAGACATGTGACATCCACCAACCCGCACTGGGCCCGCGTGGTGGATTAAGGCCCATTCCCTCTCACATAGAGGAGGCCTGTGACCCAGCAGTGGGAACATATTAATAGGCTGATGATGTGATGTGACGGTAGACCATGGAGGATTCTTATAATAAAACATCTATGTACTAAATACCCATGTTTACAAACCAATAAATGTTTTTTTTTTAACTTTATTAAAGTGTTAAATACTCACAAGCAGTTCATCTGTGACGTCATTTCCGAGATCTCCGCAGAACATGCGGAAATCATCATCTGTCCAGTCCAGTAGTGTCACATCCTCCCAAACCTGACCTCCGGCTGTCCTGACAACCTGGCAACAAACGAAAAGGATTGTTTATGGTTTAAATGACCCATAGAACAAAGAAGGATTGCCCTAGTGAAAAATTCAATGGGCAGAAAATTATTTAACATCATTTAAATCGTTTTAGGTATGCAGATTAATATCAGTATTTAATCACTCTGAGGAACTTCAGGATATTTGGTAATCATTTTAGAAAATAACAATTTATTGGTTAACTGTAAATTGTAAAAGTGAAAAAAAGGCATGCACACAACACATTTTTTTTTTTAAGAGTAAGTGTGGAGTTTCTTGTCCATTCTTCTCCACAACAAGCTACATTTCCGAATGGACGGTAGAATCAATTATTATTAGTTCTAAGTTATTATTTTTTTGACGTTCGAAAGTGCCGCTTAATGGCTTAATTGAATTGAATGCAACTGTATCCCGCGCATAGAGCGAACGGAACGTGGACACGACGCGATTGGTGAATAGATCCTTGTGTCAACTGACCAACCAATCGCGCCCTCGGAACGGTCACGGTAATGATATCTAACAGTATTCTATCTTCATACAAACGGTCGAAACGCGAGTCATACCTACGCGCTTCGAGTTCAGCCAACACTCGATACACTACAGTCGCAAACAGTCACGAACGGTGTGATGGTTTTGTAAGCAGTAAAGATTGAAATAAGTACAAGTAGGTACTTACTTTAATGGGTAGGTATTTCGCTTTTTACACCTAGTAAAATACCTAGCAACAAATAAATAAGTGGATAGGGGAGGAAAGTGACACACAAATGACCTACCTACGGTCGCGTTAAAAAGGACTAGTAGGTAATTTCCTAGGCTAATCTATCTACTTACTTATGTACTTAGCTTCTTACATATATTATTGAATTAGACGAAATATCATTATGAAATGATTATCTATGAGAGTAATAAATGGTAGGTACCTACATAGCAAGATTTAAAATAAGTATAATATTTAGCTCAGATAACAGAAAACAATCTGAGATATTTACAATCACAAAACTAGAAAGAAACTCAAGTAGATAGAGACGGGCAGCTCTAACGCGTGTTTACGTGACGCGCGCTTGTGGGCACTTATTTCAAGGTCAGGGCCGAGTCACAATACTTGCTTAACGTTCCCCGCGTCCCGCTTGGTAACCAAAGAGACTTAAAAAACTACTTGTACGCATGCAACAACTCTTGCCAAGTTACCTGCCGGTAACCATAATTAATATTATAAAGAGAGAGCCCGAATTTTGTGAATTGAACAGGAGGTGTAGGGTAATCTGTGGAGCGACGAATTTGAAAAAAGCTTTCACCATTAGAAAGGTACATTATTCCAGATGGTTATAGGCTATAAACTATTATGATCCAGGCAAAGCCGGGATGGGCCACTTGTTTAAGATAAAATTTGTAGAAAGAACAATAAAGGGGAATGCCCATTTTGTAAGGGAACTTGGGCCCCTTTGAAAAAATGGTTGTATCTTGATGAATTTGGTTGTATATTGTAGAAAATACATGTTATATTCATAATTAGAAAAGATTTTTTATTTATTTTGCGGTGTTCTCGAGATATAATGATGTTTCTGTTCTTGAAATGAACCCTTATTACAATGCAATAAGGTGCATACAAATGTCCAAGTGAAGGCATCTGATCTTTTGTTGTCTGTACATATAAAGTAAAGCACACGGATGAAAAAATATACAAAATATAAATCCTATTTTTGAATATTATTGAAATCGCAGACACGATACCTCTTAAGGGGCCTGTGTATGGGCAATCTCCTTTATTATTATTAATTGAAGGGTAAGTCGGGTACACTAGTACAGTAGATACATACCTTCCTGTTCTTCTTCTCCTTTTTGGGCTTGGCGATGGTGTCAGGGACGCTGATAGTGGGCGGCGGCGGCGGCGCCACGGGCGGAGCCTCCACTACCGGCTCCGGCCGCGGCGGTGGCGGCGGGGGAGTGCGCTTCTGTAACACACGGAATTAGCACAGGAATTAGAGACTGCGAACCATTGAAAATGCCCACGTTCTCAGGTTAACTTATTAAGACGACGACTAACGCCAACGACCTTGAGGGAACAAAACGCGCCCTCGTTTCTCACCCGCGCGACCCGAAATTTAGTAGTTTTTTGTACTTTTCTTATTATTCTATGACTTTAAAAAAAAAAGCTTCAGATCAAAATGTAGATAATTAAATTGTCTTTGATATGGTGTCGATTTCATTAAAATACGCCAAGCGGTTTTGTTGTGATTGTCATGTTTTTGTCCGTTTTAGACATAACTTTACAAATTAATTACACTATGTTATACGAATAAAACTCAAAATTTGCTCAGGTGAAATTATTAAGAAAATGGTCTTATATAACATATATTTTTTCCAATAAATTACGACTAGCCGTTTAGACGTGATTCTCATTTTAAAATCAGCTACTCAAGGGAATCGGCGCCTTAAGGCCATGCATGCTGTGTGTGTATCTAATGTATCTATCTCACTCGCACGTTCGCTTTGTCATCCCCACTTTCCCCCACACAGACATACACAATCTCGTGCAGCGTGCGCACCGCGTCATTGTTACTTTTCGAGAGCCTTTAGCGAGAGTAGACGTGTTGAAGTGTGGTCACTTAGTGCGTGTACGAGCCTGTGAATTGCCCTATAGAACCGCAGGCTTATTACGTTTCTCTTGCAAGAGCAAAACGATAGCGATCAAACGCTTTATGTCATAAAAATCGGCATTACCTGCAGTGTAGGTACGGTAGGTCCTACACAATCGTTTGCTGTTTGTCAAATGCACTTATTAAAAAAAAAAGTTATATATCAAAAAATCAAAAAACCCGACTGCTTCAAAAGCGAACTAAAAAGACGTAAACAAGGAGAAAATCATGCTGTGCAGTCGGAGGATACATATTCGCGGGCTGTCTGACCAAAATCTGGTGTATCCTCCGCCTGCACAGCATGATTTTCTCCTTGTTTACGTCTTTTTAGTTCGCTTTTGAAGCAGTCGGGTTTTTAGATTTTTTGATTTATAACTTTTTAATTAGTTTTTTTTTCGATTTAGGTATATTTAACATATAAGTTTTATATATTTTTGAAATCACCTCTTAAAACCCTTTATTTTGATACCCCACACGATGGGCTTGGAAGAAAAAATAAATTTGGGCCCAAAAGCCGCCATTTTTCTATTGTCCAATTTAAATGTAGCCAGTGACACTCGCAGGGTTAAGACGAATCGATTGACGTACGAATCATTAAAATCGACCAACGCGTTTGGTCTCTGGAACGCCATATAGGAACAAACATACATACATAGACTTATAAACACATTGCCCTCCTTCGGCAGTCGGGTAAAAAAAACCACCAACAACTCTAAAACTTTTGTATTGAAGTGCAATTATTGCGCAAAAATCGCTATCGTTTCAGTACACATACAACAGTAGTTTTTAAACAAGTTAATTAGGGCGAATACATGCATGCATGTTTTTCAAAATGAATATGATCTCTAGTTGTATGTTAAGTAAACAGTTATGTGAGCATTGTGAGCAAGCCAATTTATCTATGTCATGTCTTTGATCACTTCATGATGTGGCCGACCATTTCATGAAATGGTTATATTTCATGAAATGGCCAGCTAAAAATGACATTATCGTTTAACGTCAACGTTTGATGATATTATGTCAATCCTCGTTTGGCCATATCATTAATTATGGGTTTCCATAAAATTAAAGTTTTTTTTTCTTTAAAACTTTCGTAAAATTCAAGCAGTTCTCTGTCGTCATACGTAACGATTTTAGAATTCACGTATTGTTAAGAAATAACAATATCAAGTTAAGACCAAATGTTGGCTTTATTCAACTTTAAAATAAAAAGAGCCATTAGGATCATATTATGACAAATTCAAACACTAGAAAGCATAGACTCCTAATGATTCTGAATGTGGCGACTAAGAAGTTCACCACACGTTTATTTTCAATTGCATTAATAATAATAGATTTTTTTAATCAGAATAATTGTCCGCCGTCATGATGCATAACAAAACAAAATGTATGTATCAGCGCCTCTTACGGTGGATTATATAAATATATTAAGATATGGTCAGTAATGTTTGACCATATCATGAAGAAAGAATCGCTGATTATTCATTGATCTGGCCAGACCATATCATGATGTGGGCAAAGGCTATTTTCATTTCATGAAATACAACCATTTCATGTAATACAAACATTTCATGAAATACAACCATTTCATGTAATACAACCATTTCATGAAATACAACCATTTCATGAAATACAACCATTTCATGAAATACAACCATTTCATGAAATACAACCATTTCATGAAATACAACCATTTCATGAAATACAAACATTTCATGAAATACAACCATTTCATGAAATACAACCATTTCATTAAATACAACCATTTCATTAAATACAACCATTTCATGTAATACAAACATTTCATGAAATACAACCATTTCATGAAATACAACCATTTCATGTAATACAAACATTTCATGAAATACAACCATTTCATGTAATACAAACATTTCATGAAATACAACCATTTCATGAAATACAACCATTTCATGAAATACAACCATTTCATGCCTATTAATGTGCCCACTGCTGGGACACAGGCCACCTCTCTGTGAGAGGGAATGGGCCGTAATCCACCACGCGGGCCCAGTGCGGGTTGGTGTACGTCACATGTCTTCGAATTTTTGGTTCTAGGACATGCCGGTTTCCTCACGATGTTTTCCTTCACCGTTTTGAGAGCAGTGGTGATGAAATAATTTACACAAAATAAACTGGGCTCGAACCCACGACCTACAACCTGTAAGTCGCGGCCGATACCACTGGGCCACCACTGCTCCACTGGGCACATCATGAAGTGGTCAATTTTAAGATCTGGCCACAACATCTACACAGCGAGGCCTGGAACTTACCATGTAATTTGACCAGTCTTAACACATTCAGAGCCATAATAACCTTCGTCTTGATAAGCAGTGATTGATATAAATGAATCATGGGCTTTGATGGCTGTCTAGTGTAACTTTTGTCGTTGAAATATTGCTTTCTCTCCGAATAATTTGAATACTCTTGAAAAATATTAGAAACTCACCCTCTTCCGACTTTCTTTTTCCTTCTTCTCATCGTCCTCTTTAGGCTGCTTGTAGAGCTTGGGTGCGGCGGATAGCACCACAGGCTGTGGCTTGGGCGGAGGAGGTGGTATCAGCTGTGGTCCTGGCAGGCCGGGGCGGAGGAACGTTAGGGCAGGCGGAAACCCGCCGTCTGGGCCGCCGGGACGTAGGCGGACCTGGCAAAAGTATAATGTTTTTATAGGCCCACCACTTTATTGAGACGGTGGTCAAAGTAGCGGCCCAGTGCGGAGTGTCACAACACCCATCCCGAACATGTAAGAATCAGACTCGTATATAGTTAGAATTGTGCTTATTATTTTTGAAATAAATTGCTGCGAAAAATAGTCTCGGGTTATCATGGTTCTTCTGCTTTAAGGAGAGTACAGATAACGTATTGTGAAATATTAATGTCACAGGTCTACAGTTTGACTAAGATGGTGCCTGAGGTAGCTTTGTGAGGGTGTGGTGCTGATGCTCGTTGTGACATGGACCATACTCCTCCCGTGCGTGCAGCTACCAAACAAGGGCACCATCCCAGTTAAGTAGTCAGCCTTGACAATGGGCCTATGATTTTGATGATATAAAATAAATAAAGGTTCCCTTTCCCTATTGCCACCAACCAGCAAAAATCCAGTCACCCGCAGGCTGGATTTTTCCCCTGTTGAGAAAGGAAATTGCCCACACACAGGTCCCTTATGAGGTATTGTGGGTGTCGATTTAAATACTATCCAAAAAATCGGAATTATTTTTGTTTTTTCCATTAATGTCTTTTACTTTATATGCACAGACAAAAGCAGATCAGGTTATTTCACTTTGACATTTGTGTGCACTTTATTGCATTGTAATAAGAGTTAATTCAGAAAATTCAGAAAAAAATTTATTTTTAAACTATGAATGTAAATATGGTTTTTGTATAATGTACAACGGAAATCATCAAGGCACAATAATTTTTTAAGGGCCCCAAGTTCCCTTACAAAATGGGCAATCTCCTTTCAGATGGAAAACCCAATAACACGTTAAACCCAGCACCTCATGCTTAGCAGTAGCAAAGCACTGGGGCTACATGAGTATATTATTTTAAAAATAAATAAATAAAAATCACCAACAAAATACTCTTAAGTTATCACAGTTTCAGGGTTCTGGTTCAATATCCAACTGTAAAGGAAGATTCCAGATAAAACGTTTTAAAATAAAAATGTCAAAAGAAAATGAACTTCAATAAAACTGAGAACTATATCAAACAAAGCATAAAGTAATGGTGCAATTTGCATAATGATATGAACAATAAAGAAAAAAAAACTGCAGAAAATTTTTTTTTGTTTCGAACATGTAAGCTATTTCCGATCAGTAGGAACTATGAACTTACGTAGCATTTGAGGCTGTTCGTTATCTATCAGTTATTATATTTGTATTTTAAGATTTTTTTCAGTAGACTGTAGTGTCTTAGAATATGTTATCTTCATCATAATACCATTATTCCAAAGTACATGTGTTGTGACCAGAATTCAGCCAAGAATACGTAATGAAACATCAAATCACCTGTGAGGGCACCATGATCGACGGCGGCGGTGGTGGGGGAGGTACTGTGGGGTACATCATGGACATGTCGAAGGCAGGCATCATGGGTGCAGCGGCACGCTCAAGCTGTTGCTGAACGGCGCCAAACGTGGCCGCGCCAATCACGGCACGGGAAACCATGCTGACTCCATCACCACCTGAGATCTCCGCCTCAAATCTGTTCATCAGATTATTCAGGGTCAATAAAGTAGCTAAATCAATATAAGTTGTTATAGCGTTAATATGAAAATATGATACAAAGCACAGCACACTTTTATGTGATAACATTAATATTGTCTTGTCACCAGTCCTTGATAAGTGTGCAAAGTTTCAATTTAATCCGAATTTAAAAAGTGGGCGAACATTACATTCAAAGATTCCGTTACATACAATCATACATATAAATGAAGCAAATAAAAGAGTGTTAAAAACATGAACACTGACATCAGTGAACAATAAGAAAATGGGAGCACTGACATCAGCGAAAAATAAGAAAACATGAGCACTGATATAAGAAGATGTGAGACTGAACTTGATGAAAAAGTTTCTACAATCTTGTGTATACATGCAGCTCAGTTCTATTGTTTGAACCTCAGTTAGTGATGTTAATAAGAATATTTTAGTTACAGTCAAACATGGCACATGCATGGTATTTTGTATAGATGTCTTACTCATCCTGAGGCCCAAGCAGTGGTATAAATTAATATGAAGATACATAATTGCAGAACCTATGTTATTATTAGAAATATGGTTGCATGTAACCATTCTAAAACATTATCGGCATGTGTACTTTTACAAATGTATAGCGATGTGGGTTCTATGTTTTCATGTAAATACTAACCTTGACATTTCATCTTGCATCTGCTGGTATTTAGAAGAATCTTCCATGTTTCCGCTCGGAGTTTAACCTTAAAGCAGTCCAAAACGTTTACGTAGTAACTAGAAATAAAATGTACGCCACTAATTACTATCACTCTTGATACATACAGATCCACACATTTTCGGGAATATTAATGTAACAATCGTAATTTACTAGTTAGTTATAATTAACAGCAATCTCAGAGAAACCGTGGAAAGCAGTGACACTTGACAGTGACAGTGAAAGAATCAGTATACTTTGACGTGTGACAGACAAGACAAATGACAACAACAAACACAAAATGTCAAGAAATAAAGAAAGTCATAACGCTTAGTCGACTAAAATACTAAATAATAGCCTATGGAATTAATCGAGCCATACTCAACGTTAAGTTTCTTAAACTGAAATCCGTCGAAGGACGACGAGCTAGACCACACAAAATCAAGGTGCGGACGTGCAAACCTGACGGAATCACAGACATAAACGGACCTAGCCCACTGCTTATTCCACAATAATTATCGTTTGTGCAATGACGGGGTGTGCAAAGGGTAATAAAATCGATTGCTCTTTTACTTTTGACAGCCGATTTGTTACTATTCTAATTAATCCGAAATTGTGTAAGAAATAAATACACGAATAGTGAGTACGAGTAGTGGGCGTCAGGCGTCACTATAATGGGGATGTAAACTGCCTTTTTTTCACGATAGGTGGCGCATCGTTGCTATGGCTATTGATAGTCAATCCCAGTATTCATATATTGCCCAAAGATCAACGCTATACATATTTATAGGTTATGTTTTGTACCTGTCAAAGTACATTTACTTTGACAGTTACATGGCTTGGTAATCTTGGCGATATAGTGGAGTTATTAACGTTTCGATAAAGTTCTACAGCAGGAATGTCATTTGCTTGGCCTTCAAATGCTTAAGGGGTTTTGATTCCCGAAAATAAAATAAAACTTCGAACCTAAAACGTAAAGAATACCAACACATTATAGTAATGTTCGCTCATTTTTTGTTAATTTTCCCTACCATGAGTCAAGTAAGAAATAACTTGTTGAACTAAAAAAAATATCCAAATCTAGAACATATCACCGATAAAAAACTATTTTAGTTTATAAAAGTCTGCCTCACATTGAGATTTGTTTTCTTTCCAGTTATCCTTGCTCCTCAATTTTTTAGTTCGTTTTAAGTTTCCAGGGACAATACAAAATTATAATCAATAACGATGGTAGACCAGTTTAATCAAAGCAAAAATTATTTCACAGCAGCCATTGCACCGCCAGTGACATCTGCGCTAAGCTTTGCGTTCACATCCCCATTGTGTGCACTATAGTTCTCGTCAAAATTCAAGGGCGCCCTGTAGTTGGTTTTCCAATGCGTAAGGCTCGAAACGGTTTAATACTGCGCAGCCATTGTAGCTTACTTCAGGGTGGCCAAGAAGTTTGGCTAGAGATAACTATTCCCCCGGCATTTCTATGCTACTGCAGTCTGCAGTTTTATTAAAGTAATCGACTAACTGAGTAAAGTGTCAATTATTGATGCTACGGAAACTTTTTAAACGCAGCAACATTATTGAATCGCTGTCAAATATGACAATTTTACACTGTCATGGCCGCTAGCTGATTGTTTGGTTGGATTTACAAAATTTTAGAATTCCAATTTCCAGTAACTTCGGTTATTAGTTATACAATTAGGACAAAACATCATGGTTGAAGACGATGATAAAACAATTTGGTGCGGGAATTTACCTGAACAAGTTGACGAGGAAATACTTTACGAACTGTTCTTGCAGGTTTGTTTGTTTCCATTTTGTTGTCAAGTAAGCTTTCCGAATAGCCCAATTATCGGCCAGGCAACAATTTATTACCATATTTACATTTACAGGCGGGGCCATTGGAGAAAGTTAGAATTCCGAGGGATCGAGATGGACGCCAAAAGAATTTTGCTTTTGTTACATACTGTCACGAAGTTTCGGTGCCTTACGCTCTAAACTTATTTCGAGGTACCGTCTTGTATCATAGAACATTATCACTACAAAGTCGTGGACGAATGGTAAATCTGCCGCCGCCAATAAGATGTTACGGACTGGAACCACCTATAGAGTTTCCTCAACAAACAAACATTGCTAAACAATTTGTTGATATGACAGAGCATCTAAAAGAAGATAACTTCAAGCCTGTCAATGTGAATCGGCAGCAACTCGACTCTAATGACCCTTTGGTGATGGCCAGCTTACAGGGTAAATGGTCTCACCGGCATCACCCCTACAGGCCTAAAGACAAGGCATACAGAGATGACTTCAGACCCAGAGAAGCACACAATGACAACCATTATAGGAACAAAGATAATAGAAATAAGCACTCGGGAAACTGGAGAGAAAGGAGAAATAATAAGAAACCAAACTACCACAGGTAGAGGTTTTGTTGTGGCGAAACATTGTATATAAAAATGGATTATTGAAAGTTGCATGTGAAATACAATGTTGCTTATCAAACGCTCAAGTAATTTCGATTAGCCTTAGAGAACAGTAGAGCAAAAAATTATTTTATAATTTACTAGCTGACCCCGCAAACTTTGTTTTGCCATAAAAACACCAAACATTCATCTACCCTACCTACCCTACCCTACCGTACCTACCCTACCCACCTAACTCTACCTACCCTACCTATGTAGAGGTAAGGTACCATATTTTTTTAATATGATAAAATAAAACCTTCCGTGGACTTTAATGAAAATACAAAAAAAAAATTGCCGAACTGGTCCAGCCATTCTTGAGTTATGCGCTTACCAACATTCATTTTTATTTATAATAGATTGTACTGGGGTCTTGTGGCAATTATTTGGCCCGAGTTTGGTTGATCGCCTAAAATGTAATTCATAGATTGATTTGCAACTAAAGACTTCTAGCCAATGACATTCAGAAATTAAAACTGTAAATTTTCAACATGAACGGTGTTGTTTGATAAGCAATGATAATTATATTACTAAATAAGAACAAGGTTCTATCACAGACTCACAGTACAAGCACAGTATGGAAACTACCTACAAACGCTCGAAACGGCACACTCACAAAAACGTACGCACCGACGAGACCACTCAGGCACTTTCGAGGTAATCTCAGTACTAAGTGCCACGTCGCGACGAGCGGTCATGACATGTTTGTGTTATTGTGCCGATTCGAGCGTTTGTAGGTAGTTTCCATACTGTGTGTATATTTTTACTGTGGTACAAGTGCTTCCACATAGATACATTTACATAATTATGCCTTATCAATAAAGTGGGGAATCACCAATAAAAGACTTGTTTCTTTTAAATGTTTTTATTCTTGGTTATTGTTTATAACAAAGTTTCTTAGTATAATGGCAATCATCAATAATGAAGTGAAGTGACAAGAACTCCTAGATTCCCAACTGACATATTGGTGAATTGATACACTATTAAATAAATTATTTGTTCATTTTTGTGAGCTGGCAAGAGATATTGTTATCTGACAAAAACTGAGCATAAAATTTGCTTTCAGTAGCTCCTAATAAATGAATGGCAATATGAAATAAGTAATGTTAGTGTAATTATTAATGTTAATGTTTCCCTATCTTCACAACTTTGTAAAGTTTGACAACCATTGGTTGTATTCAATAGATGAAAACACAGCACTGACCAGATTCGAAGCTCGCGCGCCCACCATTCTACAATTTAGAAGTAATTGCAATAATATTGAAGAACCATACGTTTAATAATACTTTCGTATTAATATATGTGTGCGAGCAACATGTCTGACAGCCGTGCTGGCCATTTAATTTAAAAAAAAAAGAAAAACATATTAACCGTATTGGGTAAAGAATTTAAAAAATGTATGTGCCACAAAGCTGGCAATACAATTTAGACGGCGCGATACAATTTTATGCACTCATTCAACTCCCCTTTCGCTGTATTTTAGTCCTCGAAACAGAAGACATGAAAATGTTGCGCAATACTATGTTACGTGTGGAGTTAGTTTTGAAAGGTTGCGCAATGATTAGGTATTACACTAGTTTGAGCATGTAAAAATTTTATAGCGCAATATTTTTTCACTGCACCGTTTAAGCTAGGATGCATGTATTGCACATTTTTTTTAGTTCACTGCTTAGAGTTATAGCGATCGGTCAAGTGTAGATTAGGCTCGCGCATTAAAATGTAAAAACAAAGTACCTATTTTTTGTTACAATATCGTCAACACGGCTGCAGCTGCGAAAATATTGACACGAATGGCTCGTCAATTTTAATGGTTAAATAATTATAATTGAACGTTTGTTGTTCAACGGGATATTCAATATTATTGCACGATGAAAATATTGTGCAAAATTATTGCAGATGTATGGGATGCCATAGCTTCCGTTGGACCTAAAGCGCACGTCCAAAAACCATGACTTGCGGTCATCGGTGCGGTTTATTTTTGACTAAAAGACGTAAATTTAAGAGCCATTAATCTGTCCAGTGTCCACAAGTTTCTGGAAACAAAATATTAATGTGACGAATTGTCAAGCACGCGTTATCTGCTTTGATTGGTTGAATGTATTTTTAACAGCCAATCACAGGAGATAACGCGTGCTTGACAATTTGTCACTGATTTTGTATCCAGAAACTCAGCGCGTGTGTCAAAAATTTTCTGAACCATTCGTATTGAAGTATCTTTTCAAGGAAACTTTTTAGCGAGTCAAACGAACTCCGAATCTTAATTACGAGTATATTCGGGAATATCTACAGCTTTGGTACTGGTGTATTTAGTCCACTCAACGGACGACCTTAATAAAACGTTACCTGTACGATTTTATTTTAGCAGATAGAAGTTCTTGTCAGTTCATCGTTGATATATTGAAGTGATACTTACTTTAAATATTTTTACCAGAGTGCCCCGGTAGGGTAATGATTTTATCGTTACTTCGTTATGCCCGTTTTCAGGAATATTAAACGACATCTAAATAAAATTTAATGAACTGTTGCAGAAGGCAAAAACAGTGCTATATTAGTGAATAACTAAATAAATTGAGGTGTACCTGTGTACGGGCATAAGCGACAAACAACATTTTTAAACTATTGTTCTAACAAGGCATTCGCCAATATCCCGGTGGCGGTGTTTGTGCTACTTCATCCTTCTTTTCACTTTCTAATATGAATTGGGTTGCATAGAAGTATTCCCGCCTAAGTCCCGCTGCCTTCTGTACAAGAGAAAAAAAACAAAAATTGATTAAAAAAATAACATACAGAGAGAATGGATAATTTGTCACACAAAGAAAATCAACCCATGACCGGCTAAGGAAGGCAGCCAAGTTTTAATATAGGTACTTAAGGCGCCGATTCCCTTGAGTAGCTGATTTTAAAATGAGAATCACGTCTAAACGGCTATTCGTAATTTTTTGGAAAAATATATGTTAAATTAGACCATTTTCTTAATAATTTCATCTAAGCAGACATTGAGTTTTATTCGTATAACATAGTGTAATTAATTTGTAAAGTTATGTCTAAAACGGACAAAAACACGTTACGACAATCGCATCAAAACTGCTGGGCGTGAAATCGACACCATCTCAAAGACAATTTAATTAATCAGTTATTTAGCTTTTTTTTAAAAGTCATGGTATAATATGGAAAGTACAAAAAAATACTAAATTTTGGGTCGCGCGGGTGTGAAACTGGTGTGCGTTTTGTTCCCTCAAGGTCGTTGGCGACAGTCGTCGTCTTAAGTCTCTAACCCAAGTTTAGCATGCTATTCGAAATGCTTATTTCAAAACCACTGGGACCGTAATATGACATGTCAATGCCAGCATGATTCCTTTGTGAAAACGGGATACATCGTGCTATGCGTCCTGTATACCTAGCTCAGCGTCCTCTCTCTCTCTCTCTCTCACACCCACATCGGAATCATGATGGTTTTACGAGCTTCGAAAGTAAGCAGCAGCCGAGTTCAAATGATATGCAAATAGAATTTATAAACTGGCGACTGGCGTTCTGTAGTTTCTGCCTACCCCCATGGGAAAAAGGCGTGAGTTTATGTATGTATGTATGTATATTATTTCATCAATGTGCCTTGCCTAAGGCGGCTCTTCAGAAGTCTCATGCAAAAGGAAACAAAAATATTTTCAAATATTCCTAGCATTCCAACCTCTTTTATATCTGTTCTGTGATGCCAATTGGGTTGTTGAAATAAAATAAAAACGCTGTTTTTTATGTATTTTTAAACTTTACTTAATATTATCATAAATTATAATTCTTTTTCGTTGGGAAAAATTTTATATTTATCGGGAATCAATAAAATCTTTGAAGCTGGTTTGGACTGCCCCATCGGAGTTGAATTTTTTCCCTTGCAAAAAGTTATCCAAATTTCGAAAAAATGGTTATCTGTTGGAGCAAGGTCCGGGGAGTACGGTGGATGTCTTAGACATTCCAATTCAAGCTCCTCTAATTTGGTAGCCGTCTGTTGTGCAGTGAATGGTCTAGCGTTGTCCTGAAGCAGCAGTGGCCTAGAGCGATTGACCAGCCTCGGCTGTTTAGCAGCTAGCTTTTCCATCATGGTTTGCAGTTGCTGACAAAAGACATCCGCCGTAATCGTCTGGCCAGATTTAAGAAAACTGTAGTGAACGACACCAGCACTAGTCCACCAAACGCTCACAAGTAATTGTTTTTGAGGGAATTTTCGCTTGGGGCAGGATTTGGCTGGTTCGCCAGGGTTCAGCGTTTCGTTCTATGAGCGTTTCCGATTATTGTACATGATCCACTTTTCATCACAGATAATGTTTCGATTTTAATTCCTTCATTATTGTGCAGGTTGACTAATGTAACGCAGCAGTCGACGCACGTTTGTCGGTTTGCTGCACTCATTTCATGAGGTACCCACCTTTCAAGCTCTTTCACCTTCCCAATTTGCTTCAAAAGGATTAAAACAGTTTTATCACTAACACCGCAGCCTGCAGCTAACTTGGACGTGGTTTGCGATGGATCCGCTTCCACAATAGCCTTAAATTCTTCATTATCAAATTTGGTCTCCGGCCGTCCACAGGGCTTGTTCTGCAAGTCGAAATTTCCAGAAAGAAAACGTTGGCACCAATAACGCAGTGTTTTTTTTTTTGCGACACCGTTGCCATACACATCATTAATCCTTCGAGCCGTTTCTGCAGCACTGGTTCCACGATGGAACTCGTACTCGTAAATAACGTGATATTTCAAGTTTTCCATTTTGTAAACTGACTGGCGCAAAAAAAAAAACAAAAGAGGGAAAAAAACTTACACGGTGTAGGATACCAGATTTTGGTCAGCCAGCCCGCGAATATGTATCCTCCGACTGCACAGCATGATTTTTTCCTTGTTTATGACTTTTTAGTTTGCTTTTGAAGCAGTCGGGCTTTTTGATTTAACTCATAACTTGTTTTTATTTATATAGATTAGAATATGATAACAACATAATGAACACATTATAATTGGAATATATAATTAGAAATAGAAGATTTCTCAAAACTGTTACCGATTGAAAGGTATTAGGTGGAGTTTTTGTAGTATTCGTAGGTACATAATGATACAAAGCAAGCACGATAACTTATAAGGTTCCATATTTTTAATGTCGACGGTGTTTTTAGGGTTCCGTAGCCAAATGGCAAAAAACGGAACCCATATAGATTCGTCATGTCTGTCTGTCTGCCTGTCCGTCTGTATGTCACAGCCACTTTTTTCCGAAAATATAAGAACTACGCTGTTGAAACTTGGTAACGTAGTGGCACCAATGATCGACAAGAACCAATAACCGACACTTTTTTTTTTGATCCTATAAAATAAGAGTAGGCAACCGATTTCTTACTAAGCAAACATTGTTCCTTATACAGCATACTTTTGACTAGCTCCCATTGAAAGTTGAGCGTAATTCACCATTTTCAAACAAAATTGAGAGCGCGAAAACTGAGTGCGGCTAGAAATCTGGTGAAAATAGCAGAATTCCTTAGAGAAATCCTTAAGGAAATGGGTAATTTTTTTTTGTTAATTATCCTAATGTAATGTGGCTTCCTCGTATTTGATGTTTTTCACGAGTTATAAGGACTAAAGGATCGAGTTTTGTTATAACGGAAGTTTAAGGTTATTTTGATAATAGTAAATTGATGGTGTCGATCACTGCTTTTCAAAAACTGACTTTCCCAATAATCGACACGTGTCGATAATAATTTTTTGAAAAATATTTCATGTGGCAAGCGAATATAGTTCTTTTTGTTTTGCGTATTTGGTAGATATTTGAAATAGATTAATCAAAGTCGAGGTACCAGTAATCGACAGTGTCGATAATTGGGTAATAATATGTGTCGATGATTGGTTCTTACAGGTGGCTCTGAAAAATCTCGAAAAAAGATACCCCCGACCAATTAGAAATAGCCGCGCGTTGAGGCTGTAAAAAATGGCGAAAAAATTGCAATTGCTGCAAAACATTTCAGAGTACCTACGATTCCGCTCCATGATTAAATTTGGGGAAAACGACCATACAGTCATTATTCTTTGTGCATTGTCACAAATCACACCTAATAATGGAGTCGTAACTAATTTACGCATATTCTGCAACCGATGGACTAAAGCTCATTGGAAAAAAGCCGTGGCACAACAGAAAGTGGAGAACCTAGCCACAGTTTGTCGGCAAGAGAACTTTGCCCCAGTGCTGCAAAAAGCTCTCGCAAATATAACAAAAGATTGCGTGAATGAAACCTTCACCTTCATCTGGTTTCCTTATAGTAATAGGAATTAATAGCCACGGAACCGCAGTAGGTAGGTACATAACACCACAAAATAAGTATTTGGAAAATGCTTTTGGAGTGATTGTTCTATCTCCTTTTAAGAGGAGTTTGTTTTGGCCGAAAAATTTTGATAGTTATAAATATAGAATGAAACGAGAAAAAAATCCACCAACAGTAACAAGTAAAGCTTGGAAATTTTGTACTGTGCTGGTGGATTTTCATCACGAGAAAAATAAAAAACAACAAGAAAAGAAAAAGAGTAAGACAGAATAGAAAAAGACATTAAAAGTATAGTTAACCAATGAAAAGAAAACTAAAGGATAAGAAAGCAAAGAATACCGTTGAAGATGGTTTGACTTCAAAAGAGTCTGATGTGGAGATTTTCTACGTTAAAAGTGATATTAGTTATAATTTAGCGATGTTTACCTTACGGGTAATAGTCGATAACTGGGTGTCGGTAACTGGTAACTGTCGATAACTGGATGTTGATTATTGGAGATTCAGTGTCGATGATTGGTGATTTATACACTTTTTTATTTTATTGGATTTTTTTCTAGTCTATGTATAGATAATAAAAATAATACACCCTATTCTTATCTCAAGAATATACTTTACAATACTCAATTGTTACTTTTTGTTTAAAGATGACTAAATGACTTTTAATTTTATAAAGAAGCCCACTATCTCCTAAAAGTGTCGAGCATTGGTGCCACTACGTTAAGTAGATGTATTCTGTGAACCGCATTAAGATTTTTATATATAAAAAAAAAAAAATTGGGAGTCTTCTTTGTTTGAAATTGCGTCCTCCATTCGCGGGTGGTGTTGTGCATCGCCCGGACATTGATGTTTGGGTGTATTTCGCGCGCAGTGAGGTATTTTCGTGTCGGGAACGTGTCGGTGTCTGCTGGCAGCCGGAGCCACATTTTTATATATATTTTCCCTCTAACAACCCGACCACACACACGGGATTGACCTGAAGATCACCACGAGGACCAAGGGTAAATGCAAAGTTTATGTACCACTATCCAACTGTCAGACAGGAACCAGTATCTCAAAGAACAGGGGGGTGACCACAAGCTCTTAGAGTAAGGTTATTTTGAGATCGAGTAAGGGACAGATGTATCTGACTTGTATACATCTGTCACTTACTCGATCTCAAAATAACCTTACTCTAAGAGCTTGTGGTTACCCCCCAGACCCCTAGCTACTGCTGCTGCGCAATCGCAATGTCGCGGGTATAGACCTGATTGGATCCAAGAGTCGCAGTGTTGCTATGGGCTCCAACGTTGCCTCTTGGCTGTGATCCGCAGGCTCGTATTCAACATGATAACTTCGAAACTAAGCATTTTTCGACCACATATTGTGGGACTTTTTGTATAATTTTTACTTAAATACCTTGTGTAAAACAAGATAAATCGGTTAAAAGCTAAACATTGTATCAGCTGTTTGCTACAATGAGAAGATAAATAAGCATCGTGACGTCACACGGTCTCGGGTTTGTTCGGGAACTGTCGGCGTGTTTTCGGTACTGGATTCAAAAAAATATTTTCAGTTTGATATTAACTACTTTATAATTATAGCGAAAAATAAAAAACTAAAAACTATTTTTGTACTAAAACTTATATAAGATCTTACCATTTGTTACAAAAAAAAAGTTGGTTCAACAACCCAAATATGATTAGGTAGGTACCTACTCTTCCAAAACGTGCCAGTTTTATAAGAGGCAAGGAGGTCGCACTCCTTTCAGTAGGTACCTACTACTCGGTCAAATTAACTGTGCACTTGGTGCTGTCCTGTCACGTCACTCGCCTCTCGCTATTAGTACACACGCGAGCACGAGGCGAACATACATTCCGGCCAGATGCACTTTGATTTTGACCGTGTTGTAGATTGTAGATACCACTGAAAACTTCACTGTTAAAAAAACAAAACCAACTTACGATTCCTTTCTTGTATTTGTACCATATGAAGCCAGCTACATCGTAAATGAAGACCAGGGACACGATATAGAGAGACCCCGACAAGATTTTTTCTTCCAAATCAAAGAAGCTTGATCTTATAATGATGAACATCGCATAGGTGCCCAATACTCCGCGTAAGAAAAGAAACAGAACCAGATACATGAGCTCGACCACGGTGTACAATGAAGTTTTTCCATATCCCTCTTTTTTGAGAAACCTGTAGACAATAAAAAGGAATAATACGCAGTCGATAATTAAATATAATTGGCACAAACGCCTTCAGTTCAGGGGGGTACCAATTGATCATAAGCTCTTAGAATAAGGTTATTTTGAGTGTGTATACGGGACAGATGGATTATGACTTGCACCCTGATTGTAATTATTACCCGACTGGGTTATGTGTTTGGCGCGTATCTTGTGTGTATGTATGTTTGTATGTATGTAATATTCTTTATTACCTCATATCTTCTAAACCACTTGACCGAATTAAATAATTAAGACATCGATAGATAAGTCTTGATCGCCCAAGTGTTCTTAGATAGTTGAAGTTCTATAAAAACAAACATGGCGGATTTTGGGCGCCATATTGTGCGGGTCCCAATTTTTTTTTTCTTCCAAACCCATCACGTGGGGTATCAAAATGAAGGGTTTTAAGAGTTGATTACAAAAATATATACCACTTATATGTTTAAAAGCAATTCGAAAAAGAAAAATATAGTAGTTAAAATGTTGTAAATAAAAAAAGTTAATTTAAAAATCAAAAACCCGACTGATTAAAATCGAACTAAAAAGCTGTTAACAAGAAAAATCATGCTGTGCAGTTGGAGGATCAGGTGGTCAGCCAGTTCGCGAATATGTTTCCTCCAACTGCACAGCATGATTTTTCTTGTTATCAGCTTTTTAGTTCGATTCTTAATCAGTCGGGGTTTTCATTTTTACTTGGCATCTAAAGTTTCATACAGTGTTATAGTTCATGAAATCGCCAATTCTACAATCTGTAGACTAATTGTGTAAAAGAATTCGGCAAGGCAAAGCGTTTTTGTGATTGGTCGATTAATGGCGGTCAAACCCTATGCCATTGCAGATTGCCGCTAATTTATTGGATTTAATAATTTGGATACCGTGACTTTAGCAGCTATAGTCGCTTCATGGCTCAGAGAAAGGCAGGAGGATTGGAACTAGGGCTTGTAATATCGGAATAATATCGGAATTCCGATAAATTAATACTTGCTAGCTAAAGTCATCGGCACGTAACTTGGCAGGAGTCGTTAGATGCGCATAAGTCGTTTTTTAAGTCAATTTGGTTACCACGCGGGACGTGGACGACATTTAGCACCGTTCCGAGCGCGCGATTGGTTGGTCAGTTGACATATGGATCGACTGACCAATCGCGTCGCGTCTACGTTCCGTTCGCTCTATATGGTGGTTGGTCAATTCGCGAAATATGCGCGAACTTACCCCCACTACGCCAAAACCTTGCCTTGCTTGCTTTGCCTGGCTTTTTATTTTCTCGCAGTAGGCGCGAAAAGTAGAGTATGCTCTGGAATAAAGACTGTCTTCGTCTTGGGCAGCTTGAATCGCTCAAGACTCTCTCGCTAAGAGAGGGACACTGAGCGAGGGAGTTAGCGTTACGCTCAGGGTTCAATAAGCCCGTGACGTAAGACACTGCTTTATCCCCTTGGGGGCATAATCGACCCATTAAAAATTAAGTAGTTTTCTATATAAATTTGACAAAAGGAAAAACTAAGGTAGCTATTGTGGTACCTAAGCTGTTTTCAAAGTTAAAAACCGGCCAAGTGTGAGTCAGACTCGCGCACGAAGGGTTTCGTACTATTTCAGAAAAAAAAAACGGCAAAAAAATCACGTTTATACCATTCCCCCTCTAAAAAGCTTATTTTATTCACTGAAAACAGTGAATAAAAAGCACTTTTAATCACTGTTTTGGAGTTTGAATTTGGAACACACCAATGTATTAGACGTCCATCTCAATGCTATGTAACCTCTTTGCGCAAAAAATACTCGAGACAAACTTCTTGTGCAGAGAATATTCGACTTTCAAATTCCTTCTTCAATTTTAATTTTGTGTTTTTTTAATATTTAGGATTTTAATAATGATTTTGATTTTGGTCTAGGATATTTATTGAATACTTATTTGGATTGTAATTCTAATATTAATTGCAATGGTGTTTAATTAACTAAAATTATTTAAAGTAACGGTTGTGGTCACTGGCCCATGAAACACAGGTAACAGCACCTAGCTCAGGGGTCCACATTTTTTGTAAATTTTGAAGGAAATAAACCATTTATTTATTACTCGTAATATTCCTTGTGCTTTTCGCTTAGATCTTGCTTTTTCTCGAAGTCATGGTATAAAATTTAGTATGCAACTCTTGAATAAAACGGATTTATATCGAGGGCCATGAATCACTCGCGTCGCTCATGATTCTAACACTTGAATCACTCGCTATGCTCGTGATTCAATCATCATGAATCACTCCCTACGGTCGTGATTCAGTCGTTAGAATCCTTCACTTACTCGTGATTCTTGTTCATGTGTCTTTTATTCACTAGTTGCATAATATACTATTGTTGTATGGGAGCCGTACTTAAATATTTATTTTATTCTGTTTTTAGTATTTGTTGTAATAGCCGCGCCGCAACTGAAATACTCATCTGTGAAAATTTCAACTGTCTAGCTATCACGGTTCAAGAGATACAGCCTGGTGACAGACAGACAGACAGACGGACCGCGGAGTCTTAGTAATAGGGTCCTGTTTTTACCCATTGGGTACGGAACCCTAAAAACTAATAATTAGGCAATTATTTATTTTCTTTATCCACAATAGGTATCGGACAAGGTTATACCTACATGAAAATAAAAGGTTGGTATTTTTATTTGCTTTAAGGAGTACTAGAACTCACAATAGCAGGATAGAGGTAGCTACATAAGTTCAAGGACTAACTAGGTATGGTAATTAACAAATGGCGTTTCCGCTGGCCCTATTATTACTGCTCCAAAGTTAATGACATGAAAAAATCGAAGAACGGTTGAATATTTCAACGTTGTGAGTACCTTTATTTTTTTTTGGGCAATTCTCAGGGTTACCCTACGTCTGGGGAGAACAGAGGGTTATGGCGGGCTGCAACCGACTAAAACCCCATTGTTCCTTCCGCTACCATGCGTCGGAGGCCCGACCCGGCATACAATTATATTCACGCGCACTCCCGACCTCACAACGTAGTGTACGAGTATAGTTCTCGTCAAACTGCTGGGCCGCCCTGAAGTTGGCTACAAAATCTCTTACAAAAACAGCACCGTTTCGCGCCTTGCGCATCGGAAAGTCAACTTCAGGGCGGGCCAGAAATTTGGCGAGTACTATACCACAGAATAAATATACAAACATACGCACCGACGAGACCATTATGGCACTTCTGCAGTGCTGTCAGTAGTGCGCGCGTCTTAGGGGTCTCGTCGATGCGCATGTTTGTCTGAGTGTGCCGTTTTGAGCGTTTGTAGTTTTGTAGTAGGTAGTTTTAATACTGTTTGTATATTTTTTTACTGTGACTTTATCTGCCTATCGTAGGTATAACGTTGTCCAGCCTTACCTACCAAAAATAATCCTTGTGACCCATGCTTTCCAGTGGTTAGGAAGGTAACTACGCAGCTATAAGTTCTGTGCTTACTAGTAGAAGGATTTAAGAGGGGACTCTAGTGAGACTTTCTCCATACAAACACATTCTGCTGTTTTCTTCGTGGATAATGCCTCTAGAACAATGATTTTTTTCCATAAAAACTAGGTCTAATTAATACATGCCTGTATCATTTCCTTTTTTCCAAAACATAATCACAAAAAGAAAATGACAATCCAAAAATCCGAAAAAAATGCCCGTTTTTACCGCCATGTTCAGAAGACTTTCAGACAAAATTTATAAGTTTTTAACAAAAAAGGAAATGATAGGAGCATAGATATACTTTTCCTCTAAATTTTGATATAAGAATTTTTTAGATCAGACGAGGAGAGGTGACGCGACAGCAATAGTTTCTTCAAATACCTATTTTTCAAATTCCTGTTGACTAGAGTCCGCTCTTAACAAGAAAGCGAAAGGGTCTTTTATATAGGTCCGAAACGAAACATGATTTTAAGACGCACGCTGGTGCAAAAAACTGCGAGCAACTCAAAGTTTGAGTTGTAGACTTAACTAGAATATCACACAATATCTTAACACCTGTATTGCCCGAAGATCTGAACCCTGGAGAACCCTGGTATTGAAGCCTGGAGGACTCTACTATCAGCAGTAGCCAACAAGATCGATGACAATAACACCATTTGCATCACAATTGCATTATGCCGAGCGGTAAATTGGTAAAACTAATAGAGAGACTGTGATGCTGATGACTCTCGACGGTGTGACGCAGAGGCGGGGGAGGGGGGGAAGCTCAGTAACCGTGGCTTGGTCACACACGGTGAAGCCGAGCAACCCTAGGAGCTCGCCAGGGCTTTTGGCGATAAGCCGAAGACGTAGCGGCCAACATGTAGGTTGCGGTGCTGCCTAGGTGACTTCGCAACTGAGGCGATCCGCGATGTCGTATAGGGCCTCCCATACCCATACGATATCGCGGACGCGGTGGTGCCGCAGGGGAGGAGGAGTGTCGGTATAGCGTTGGCCGCTCTCTCCTACTTTGTCTTAGTTTTAAGTTTTCTTTTCGTTTTTCTGTTTTTTTTGTGTGCTCTAGTGGTTTTTGACAAATAAATGTATTTTCTTTCTTTCTCCCTTTCTTTCTTTTCCCTATCCCCTGCGGCCGAAAAACGATAGGTGGCGGGGCTATTGACCTTGACCCACCACAAGGGGACCAAGGGTGCCATAACACGAGGTTGTCTGGCACCCATGTGCTGGTGTGGTCCCTGGGGTGGTCACTGCGCATAGTGTGTTCTGGTGCGCCGGTGATGGAGAGGTACTCCCCAGAGGAGGGTCTTGTGACGGACAGCCGCGGCGGGTTCGCGGTTAGTGCTAACGCGTGCCCGTGTTCCCGCCATAAGCGGCATAGGACACCGTGGAGTTTTACTGGGTTAGAGTCCCACATAACTGCGCTATCTCCCCGTGATAGCGCAGTATTCATGAGCAATTCTACAAGCAAAAAAAAGGGGCTAAATTTTAATAGAACAGCTGGAAAACTAACCATCTTGCTTGCAGTAGGGGATTGGTAAGTTCCAAGAGAAGCAGCGAACATGCAAAGGAGCATCCTGTGTGCTGTTTTTGAATGTATCTCGTTACGGTAATGATGGCGGCGGCGTGGTGACACAGTACCAAGCGGTTCTCACTCCAGTACACCAGGCACCACAGCAGGTCGAAGGTGAAGTATCCCCACGACCAAATCATTAGACTGTACTGGGTCAGCATTATTCTCCCTAAAACGAATTTTCGGAAAATTATTATATTTTCTTTTTAACCAACTTACCAAAAAGGAGGAGGTTCTATGTTTGACATTATGTTTGTTTTTTTTTTGTTTATATTCACCAATGTCTCCGTCAATTGTGGACCGTTTTAAAAAAAATTTTTTTGTTTGAAAGAGTATATTTCGAAATTGGTCCCATTTTAATTTGGTGAAGGTCTGATGAAGAACTTCGGAGATATACAACAGAACTCTTCAATAAACCACCACCACTGTTGTGTTCTTTTTAACCCAAAGGTTGACTGGTAGAGAATGCCTTGCTGCATTAAGTCCGCCTATGTATCACCATTGTACATGAAGTTTAAATAAATAAATAAATAACGGTCAAACTCTCGGGACTGCTGCAATCGCATGTCTGTTTATTGTTTATACCTTTTCATAACATAACATCACGCCAGATCGCTCTAAAGGGGTACGCAGATCTCTCATTTCACCGGTTATGTTCAAGTTTCATGTCATTCGGGTAATCTATTCTGCGTTATAGAAACCTTACTTAACAATATTGCCTATTAGGTAGGTAAAACTAAAAAGGGAAAAATATACCTACCGACTTCCAAATGAAAAACTACAAATTGAAAAACTAACTTAATTTTTGGAAGTCGGTGTCATATCAGCGCAATGGTGTACTGCCTGTACTATGTGTGTCTATGTGGTGTGCCAAATAAGTGGAAGTTTCACTAATTCATTACTTATGTGCAACGACAGCCATGGGGTAGAACGAAAGGAGCGGTCGCTCAAGGCGCCAGATGTGAGATGACGAGGGGCGTCAAAACATCTAATAAATGCGAAAAAATTATTGCAAGCATATAAAAAAAATTGATGGTGCCTTTTGAGAGTCATGAAAAAGTGTTATTATAAGTATTGTTATAGATACATAGGTATTTGCTATAAAAGTTGAGTTTTGAAAATCGTTTTAGTATATTTAGAGTTTATCCAATAGATACAAACAAACAATCTAATATTATCTTTCCTCTTTATAATATTAGTGCTGATAAAAGAGAAGTAGAATATACGTGAAGTGGTGAAGTAAAAGTTTCGTTACTATAATATAATATAATATAATATAATATAATATAATATAATATAATATAATATAATATAATATAATATAATATAATATAATATAATATAATATAATATAATATAATATAATATAATATAATATAATATAATATAATATAATATAATATAATATAATATAATATAATATAATATAATATAATATAATATAATATAATATAATATAATATAATTGTACGGTTCGTACACTTGCAGAGTTGTTGTTGTTGAGGTTGAAGCACGAAGAGAAAAGATCACTCAGTTTTCGTTAGATTTATTACGTATTTTTGTGTTTACAAGTAATACGGTTGACGATTCCTTTCTCTAATGTTAGTCACCGCGTAGCAGTTATCGTACTCATTGATTTAAAGTGTTTCATGTGTATTTATAATATTATTGGAATGACGCACGTATGGTGCACGGCACCGCGTCAGCAAAATATGTACAGTTTTAGACTGTACATCTTGGCAACCCAAAAAGAAGAAACCAACGAGAAGAGAAAGGAAAAGTCATCACAAAGTTAGTTAAGTAATTAATCAATCAAATAGAAAGGCGATGTTCCTGTTCCCAGGTTGAGGCTCCCGCCGCAAGTCCTTTGTTGTTTGTGCTGCGACGGTTTCATGCTGCTGGCACTCTGTTTTGCGGAAAACTTGAAGTTCAATATCTTCAGGTTGACTCGAAGTTTTGTTCTTAGCGTTGTGTGTGCAATAGTGTGGACAACGATTTCTCCCAACCACGACAAGTACGACTATGATGGCGATCGCCAGCAAAGAGTAACTTATGGCATATTGATGAATGTCGTGACTTGTTAGTGTTGGTAGTGAAGCTTCATTTTGCCGTTGAGTTGCAATTTTCTGATCAATTGTTACAATTTCCTGATCCGTAGCCTTTGACTGAAGGATATTTGGAGCATAACGATATGTTAAGTTCACTATCTTGTTAATAGATGTATCAAATGTTGGAGCTGTAAACTCATAATCCATCTTCATATGACTGCTGTATCGGCGTTGAGCGTAGATGGTTAAGTCGTTGGATTGCAGTACGCATCCCTGAGATAATGTCACTATGCTCGATAATGCAATGGTTTGTGATGTGACGTCGTTGCTACATATGATTCGTAATGCACACGTTTCGCAGCAAATCGCCAGCCAGCTGTTTTGAGTTTGTAACTCTATCCAAGTGTCTTTGCATGACGCGCGTTCGACGTCACAAGGTTCATTGTTTTGATGCGATAGCAGTTTTGCCTCACAAGGAGCGTTTTTGCTGTGTAGGTCAAATGATGGCAGGTTTTTCTTGCATAAGAAATTCTGCGATTTTTGTTGCATGTAGTGTTTCAAGTCATCTTTGGACATAGACACGTAAATGTTCTTCTTGAAGTTGACAGCGATGTACTCGTTTGATAACTGCACATATGTAGTTTCCTTAGCATTGTTAACCGGTAAAGGTATCGCTTGGTATATTACGAAATCTTCGTTAGCTACAAGTGGAATATGTGCTTCGAAAAGAAAGTAATTTTCAGTAACTCGTGCTTTCACATTGATCAGCTTGTAGATATCTTTAATGTTTTCTTTGTAGTTCTCAACTGGTAGCGATAAAGATTTCGGAAGGCTTCCGGATATTTCCGTTAATTTTTGAATCAGACGCACCGGACTTATCAGATGGACATCTACATGACCTTGGTAGACGTTAGTTAGAGTATTAAACAGCATCTCCTGGAACGTCCTCAAGCTGTTGATCAATAGGTACGTCGTTAACGAAGCAGAGTTGAGGTAGGTAGTAGCCGAAAGTATTTCCATTTCCGTTTCGATGGATGCTATATTTTTATTGGTCTGATTGATAAAGTTATCAATGGAGTTGAATTGACGCTGAATATTGTCTTCAGTTTGTTTCAATACTTGATTCTCAAGCTCCACAATCGTTGTTTGATTTTTTAATAACTCAAGTAAGTAGTTCTCATTGGTTTGCAGAGATTGAATATCGTTTTGATATTTCTTAGCGAATTGTTGGTCCAATATCCCAAACAGACTGTTAGCTATGTAGCCGACTCCGTCGACTAGACCCCGTTTCTTCCTGTTGCTCAGGTGTTTGTGGGGATTTATAAGTATAGAGTTGTAGTAGTTTAGAAGTTCTAGTTCATGATTTAATTGTTCCATGGTTGATCTGCAGTGTTGTAGATTCGTTTTTTGGCATAAGTTGTGAATATTCTCGAAGTAAGTTTGAGTACGACGAGTCCCATCCCAATAGTTTGTTAGGTTGTAGTACATCATTAGTATCCATTCATCGTGCACTACTTGCATTTTGCCGACGGTGTCATAGTATATGGGCCGCTCGCGTTCCAGACTTGTAATCTGAGTGGTCGCCGCCGGCGCTCCGCGCGTGCCATCGGTGGCGGTATAAGATCCCGTTACAAATGTAAACAATGATAACATTGTTATTAGTAACGTTGAGATAAGATTCTTTGACTTCTTCCGCCGTTCGTTTTTCGATTTCTGTGGAGGCTTATTTTTCATTTCGTTTTCTTTGGTTTCCTCAGTTTCAGAGTTCAATGGTAATGGCGACAGTTTTGTTATTGGGCGCTTTATGATTCCTGCTTGAGTTTTAACAGTAGTTACTCGAACATATCCATCAGATCCTGGATGGGTTTCCAGAATCCGACCTAGGGCCCATTTTCCCGGCGGTAGATTGTTTTCTTTCACCAGTACTACATCGCCTTCTTTAACGTTTCTAGAAGGCTTGTTCCACTTACTACGTGTTTGTAGAGTGGTAAGGTAATCGTTTGACCAGCTTTTCCAATATTGTTGAAACATATGCTCGGTAAGCTGCCATCTACGGCGTAAATCAATGTTTTTTACGTCACTGTAATCCGAGAGTGGCATGGACAATATTGGGCTTCCTGTAAGGAAATGTCCAGGCGTTAGGCAGTTGTAGAACTCTTCTGGATCTTCAGTTAGCGGGCACAGAGGTCTTGAATTCATGCAGGCTTCTATTTTTGCTAAAATCGTTATGAACTCCTCGTACGTTAGTTTTTGGTCCCCCAGTACTCGTCGCAGATGGTGCTTCATAGACTTGACGGCAGCTTCCCACAGACCGCCAGCAGTTGGCCAGGCGGGGGCGTTGAAATGCCACTCCACCTCCAATTTGGCCAGTTCGTTGAAAACATCTGGTTTCAGTAGTTGTTTGAACTCTTCGAATTCCTGACGAAGCACCTTTGCAGCGCCGATAAAGTTGGTACCACAGTCAGAGTACATGTGTTTCGGGGTGCCGCGTCTCGCACATAGTCTTTGGAAGGCCGCCATAAACGTTTCTGTGCTAAGGTCTGATACGAGTTCAATATGAACAGCTTTCGTCGCCATACATATAAATATGGCTATGTATCCCTTTGAAGTTTTTACGCCTCTACCCTTGTTGTGTTTAACATCCACATGACCGGTAAAGTCTACTCCTGTGTGCGTGAAAGGGCGGCACGGAGTGATCCTTTGCGGTGGTAGGTCACCCATCAGTTGATAGCTATCTGTCTTGTTGAAGCGATGGCAGCGTACACATCTTCGAAGTTGGTTCTTGACAGCCCGGTTGCCGCCAACGATCCAGTAACGCTGTCTAATATAAGTCAGCGTTAGCCGAGCTCCTCCATGTAATGTGGCTGAATGTGCTTGTTCTATAAGAAGTTGTGTAAATCTTCCTTTATGTGGTACGATTATTGGATTCTTCATATCCCCAGTTAATCTTGAGTGTTTAAGACGACCTCCGACACAGATGATGCCCGCTTTGTTTACATAAGGATTCAATTTGCAAATTGCGCTTTTCTTTGATACTGTTTCGTTGTTAACGATTTGTTTGTATTCAGAATTGAACTGCAATCGCTGCGCTTGAATAATGATACTAATGCGCGCTGCGCTTAGTTCACTTGTTGTTAGGTACGTAGTTTCCGATTTCGTCCTATTGCGCACATTTGTAATGAAGCGTAATATCCATGCGATGACCCTGTTTGCTTGTGTCAATGAGCTGCATTTGCTCAATAAATTGATAATTATATTATGATCGATATTTTCTTGCGTGATTTTAGCGTGGTTTAAGCCGCCAAAATTCGTTTGGAAAGTGCAAGGCATATCTGCCGGCGGATCTTGTTTTGTTAAGAACTCTGGGCCTTGCCACCACAGGTTGAAGTTTACTAGTTTGCTTGGCAAAAGACCTCTTGAGGCGCAGTCTGCTGGATTTTGCTCTGATTTGACATAATGCCACTGAGCTGCAGGAATGACGTTTTTGATCTTTGTAACTCTGTTGGCTACGTAAGTTTCCCATCTTGATGTTTCGCCTTGAATCCACGCGAGGACCACTTGAGAATCCGACCAAGCCCGTGTTGATATGTTATATCCACAGAATGTTTCCTTGGTTTTCTCCATCAAGTCAGCTAGTAGCTGAGCACCACACAGTTCCAGTCTTGGTAGTGTTGTTTTCTGAGTCAGTGGAGCCACCCTTGTTCGAGCAGCAAGTAGAGTTACGATGGGTTGGCCATGTTCGTTGAACGCCTTGCTGTAAATAACGCAAGCGTACGCCTTTACACTTGCGTCGCAGAAGCCTAGCAATTCGACACATTGTTGTGTGTCGCCAATCCATCTATTTATCGTTATTTTATTAATGAACGGCAGTTCTGTTTTTAGGTTCAGCCACTCAGATTCAATGTTGCTGGGCACTATGTCATCCCAGCTAAGTTTACTCATCCAGACTTTCTGGAATAGTAGTTTGGCCTTGACCGTTACTGGGGAGAGCCAACCCAATGGGTCGTAAAATCTTGATATGGCTGAGAGTAAAGATCTCTTTGTTAGTTGTTTGGAGTTTTCCACAGGCCAGTTAAAGTGGAAGTTGTCGCTGTTTGGATTCCAACCGAGGCCTAACGTTTTGCTTGATTCTTCCCCTTTAAAATCAAACATGGTTTGAGTTGAAATTTGATCCTTGCGTAAGTCTTCCAGTATAGCGCGGTCATTGGCTGTCCACTTCCGTAAATTCATACCTCCTCCTTTTAACAGTTGGATCAAGGAGTTTTGCAGTTTTTTCGCTTCTGTGAGGTTGTTATGGCCGCTAATGACGTCATCTACGTAGCATTCTTCTATGAGTGTCTTGGCAGCTGCCGGATGTTTGTGACCGTCGTCAATGGCTAGTTGCTTCAATGTTCGCATAGCTAGCCATGGTGCGCATTTGGTCCCGTAGGTTACTGTGCAGAGCTGGTAATCGCGAAGATGTTGATCTCGTGAGTCCCGCCATACAATTCTCTGTAGATGTTGTTGTTCTTTTGAAATCCAAATGCAGCGGTACATCTTTTCAATGTCAGCCGTAAATGCGTATTTATACGTTCGCCATTTCAGTATAAGGGCCTGAATGTCCTTTTGTAAGTTGGCGCCTTTTTCCATGACGTTGTTCAGGCTGACGCCAGTCGTAGTTTTTTGAGAGGCGTTAAATACGACCCTCAACTTTGTTGTTGTCGAGTTTTCTCTCAAGACCCCGTGGTGCGGTAAGAAGTAGACGTCAGTAGGTATCTGAGGTGCTAATTTCATGTGACCCAGATCCGCGTACTCTTCCATGAATTTTTTGTACATGGAGGAAAGCTTTTCGTTCTTCTCTAGCCGTTTTTCCAACTGTAGAAACTGCGAAACCGCAATTGTTCTAGACTTGCCTAGTTTCTCTTTGTAGTCTGGAACTAGAGGCATTTTGACGATGTACTTTCCGTCAAATGATCTTCTTACAGTTTCGTTATAAAATTGTTCACACTGGTCATCTTTGGGGATATCTTTAGTTTTTTGAATTTCTTCATTCTCCCAAAATTTTGTTAAATCCTCTAAGTTGACTACAGTAACGTGGCAGTTAAACGTTTGTTTCATCTTTCCGCATAAAATCCACCCAATTTGCGTTTGTTGTGCAACTGGGGAGCTGTTATTGCCTTTCAATACACCTCCTAGGATAATTTCGGAGTATACGTCGGCTCCTAGTAATAGGTCGATTTGCCGAGATACGTTGAAGTCAGGATCTGCAAGTTTCAAGTTTTTCAAGTGACTCCATGCACCTTTCTCGAACGTTTTCATAGGCAGGTTGTTTGTTAGCTTCGTCATAATAAGTGCTTGAGTTTCAAAGTTATAATCGGAGTGAATCGATTGACAGGTAAGTTTCAGTTTTCCCCTGCATTCTCTGGAAACAGAGCCGATTCCCGATACTGATGCGTTGATCCCGCGCCGAGGAAGACGTAATGTTTGTGCAGCGTTTTCTGTTATCAAGTTCACCTGTGAGCCTTGATCGAGCAACGCACGTAGTGTTACATAAATCCCATCTGCAGATTTTATTCTCAGCTGGACCGTAGT
Source organism: Orthosia gothica (assembly GCA_949775005.1). Lineage (NCBI taxonomy): Eukaryota > Metazoa > Arthropoda > Insecta > Lepidoptera > Noctuidae > Orthosia > Orthosia gothica. Next base: position 7,808,562 of record OX459056.1, on the reverse strand, counting down.
CAGTAGAACCTCCATGTTGTCTTTAGACAAATGGTTAGATGTTGGTTGTTGAGATGAAGGGCGTTGTTCAACATTGTTTTTTCTAGTCGCTGACGTTATGGTTTGGTTGTCCGGATTGTGCAATAGTGTGTTGTGTTTCAAGTTACATTCTTTGCACATTTTCGTGGATTTGCACTCGTCATTTCCGTGGCTGAATAAACAGTTTTTGCACAGCTGCAGTTTCGACACGGTGTCATTTCGCTTGCCAAAGTCCATTTGTAGGAATTTGTCACATTGGCGCAGAACGTGACTTCCGTTGCAGAATGGGCATTTACCGTAAATAGCATGATAGTTGTTTGTTTTATTTTGATTGAAGTTATAGTTATGTTTCTTCATCTGGGTTTGCTTGTTGAATGTTTTCCAGTTGGATGATTTTTCTGTGGCTGTAGGGTTCGCCCTTTTAGCTGATTTCATCGTTTCGTATGCCATGAACTGTGTTTCGAGGAAATACAGGAAGTCGTGGAGGTTCTGTAGTTCTCTGTGATCTTGAAGTTCTTTCATGTAGTCACTCAAAGTACTGGAGTCCAGTTTTTGTGACATGATGTGCACAATGATCGGGTCCCAAGTTGAAGTATCAATACCGATGTTAGAGATGCCGTTCAGGCATTCGGTAATGACGTCATGCATCTTCTTCAAATTGTATGCGTCTGCATGTTGTATGATCGGCAGATTTAGCATGTTGTTCATAAATGAAGTAAACTGGAGGCGACGATTGTCGTAGCGCTGAATTAATATATCCCAGCATGAGTTATAGTTTTCAGTGCTAATGGTCAGATGCTGCACTAAGCGTTCAGCTTCTCCTCGCAGCTTGGTCTTTAAGTGTTGCATTTTCTGCGCGTTGTTGATCATAGGGTTTTTGTGAATAGCTTCCAGAAATAGGTCTTTGAAGGAGATCCACTGACTGTAGTTGCCGGAGAACTCAGGGATTTCGATCTTAGGTGTCGATTTCTGGTAGTGGACGGTGGACCAGATTTTGGCATGGATTTTCCTCTTTAGCTCATCATATTGTTGTTCAATGTCCGTGAACATTTTGTAGTAATGTTCGTTGGATCCTTTCAGTTGAAAGTCTATTTCCCAATGAAGTTTATCGATGGGTTCCCATTTCGATTTCAAGGTTGCGAAGTGGTCTTCCAGTTCCCATCTTTCCGATATAGTGATTAAGTCAATCTTGGAGATGACACGGTGAATCGCGTTGAAATTGCATTCTTGCTTGTTAAGCAAGAGTTGTATGTTGCTGTCGTCATCTTCTGAAGTCCCACCTAGGTCGAACTTCACGTTTTGTTTGCTCAAAGTCGTCAGTTTGCTAGTTATGTCTGTTTTAGTTGATAAGAACATTTCTTTAGTTTTTTCGTAGATGTCGTCCTTGAAATATGCTATGTTCTTATCTTCTAGTTCGAGCAACAGTTGGGCATGCCTGCCTTCGAAGTCTTGCCATTGGTTTTTTAGCGACGACAAGCGTTTCTTCAGGTATTCCACAGATTTTCGTGATGATGAATCCTTGCGATAGTTGACACATAATGCTTTGATGTTATCGAAGCACGTTGACTGCAATTCTAGCATATCCATGTTGATGCTTGCTGACACGTCGTTGACTGTGGCAGGAGAGCGTTGCGTTGTATTGCGAAGGCTACTGCGTTGCTTGTAGTCTTCTCCGTTTCAAATCTTGAAATCGTTGACTTACTTGATTTGAAATGGTCAGTGGAACTCAGCACCCTTGCACCTCTGTCACGATATTATGCGACTTCTCAATCTAGCTGGGGCGACCCGCTTCTGGGAGACCAGCTAAACCGATTCGCTACCGTAAAGAGACACAGTGGCACCAATATCCGGCTCGAAGGACCAAAAAATGTACGGTTCGTACACTTGCAGAGTTGTTGTTGTTGAGGTTGAAGCACGAAGAGAAAAGATCACTCAGTTTTCGTTAGATTTATTACGTATTTTTGTGTTTACAAGTAATACGGTTGACGATTCCTTTCTCTAATGTTAGTCACCGCGTAGCAGTTATCGTACTCATTGATTTAAAGTGTTTCATGTGTATTTATAATATTATTGGAATGACGCACGTATGGTGCACGGCACCGCGTCAGCAAAATATGTACAGTTTTAGACTGTACAATAATATAATATAATATAATATAATATCATCATCATTCATCATTTCAGCCGAAAGACGTCCACTGCTGGACATAGGCCTCCCCCAGGCGTCGCCACATTGACCGATCCCGTGCGTCTCGCATCCAGCGCCTTCCCGCAACCTTAACCAGGTCATCGGTCCACCTAGTGGGAGGCCTTCCAACGTATCGTCTTCCAGTTCGCGGTCGCCACTCCAGAACTTTTCGGCCCCATCGGCCATCCGTTCTGCGAGCAATGTGCCCTGCCCACTGCCACTTAAGTTTGGCAATTCTTCGGGCTATGTCGGTAACTTTGGTTCTCCTGCGGATATCATCATTTCTGACGTGATCACGCAAGGAAATTCCGAGCATAGCCCTCTCCATTGCCCTTTGGGTGACTTTAAGCTTTCTGATAAGGCCCATTGTGAGCGACCACGTCTCGGTCCCATAGGTGATCACTGGCAACACACACTGGTCATAGACTTTTGTCTTGAGACTCTGCGGTAAATTGGACGAGAAGATACCACGCAACTTCCCGAACGCCGCCCAGCCGAGTCGGATTCGACGGTTGACCTCTTTCTCGAAGTTGGACCTACCCAACTGGACCGTTTGTCCCAGGTAAACATAATCGTCTACAACTTCAAGTGTAGAGTCTCCGATCTTGATAGGAGTGGGTGTTACATGGGCGTTCACCATGACCTTGGTTTTGTCCATGTTCATTTTAAGACCCACTCTTTCGGAAGCTCTACTAAGGTCATCGAGCATTTTACTGAGGCTCTCCATGGTCTCAGCCATGATCACTATGTCGTCGGCAAACCGAAGGTGAGTGATGTACTCGCCATTAACGTTGATGCCAAGCCCCTTCCAGTCCAGAAGCTTGAAGACGTCCTCCAGCGCAGCAGTGAACAGTTTCGGAGAAATTACGTCTCCCTGTCTTACGCCGCGCTGGAGAAGGATAGGTTTCGAGGTCTGATCCTGAAGACGGACTGACATGGTGGCGTTTTTGTACAGACACTTCAACACCTCAATGTACCGGTAGTCGATCTGGCACCGTTGGAGAGACTGTAGTACAGCCCAAGTCTCGATCGAATCGAAGGCTTTCTCGTAGTCCACAAACGCTAAACAGAGAGGCAAGTTATACTCTTCGGTCTTCTGTATAACCTGCCGCAGCGTATGTATGTGGTCTACGGTGCTAAAGCCTTTTCGGAATCCGGCTTGTTCGGGAGGCTGGAAATCGTCAAACCTGCGCGCGAGACGATTCGTGATGACTCTTGAAAACAACTTGTAAACATGGCTAAGAAGCGAGATGGGCCTATAGTTCTTCAGCCGGGCATTGTCGCCCTTCTTGAAGAAGAGTACCACCACACCCCTGCACCATGCCTGTGGCGTTTTGCCCTCGAGTATGACGGAATCAAAAAGCTTCTGAAGGGCCTTGAGGACCGGTTTTCCACCCGCCTTCAGGAGTTCAGCCGTGATTCCGTCATCACCCGGCGCCTTGTTGTTTTTAAGCTGTTTCAGAGCCATCCTAATCTCGTACAGGCTGACGTCCGGGATATCTTCGGTATAGTGTCGGGTCAATCTAGCTCTTGGGTCGTTTGCTAGATTCGCAACGGGTTTACTGGTTGACGTGTACAACTGCCCATAGAAACTCTCGATCTCCCTCAGAAGCTCCGGTTTGGCGGATACAATCCTGCCATCATCGGTCTTCAGTTTCGTGAGCTGGCTCTGCCCAATAGACAGATCCCCTGAAAACACCCTGGAGCCTTTATTTCGCTCAATCGCGTCTTTAATACGATCGGTATTAAAGCGGCGGAGGTCTCTTTTCAAGGATTTAGAGATCTGTCTATTGATCTGCCGGTATTTGCACGCCTCATCTGAAGACTGCAGGATCATCTCACGCCTCTCCTTCATAAGCTTGAGGGTATGATCAGAGAGCTTTTTGTTTCTATCTGTACGAGTCTTGAAAAACTTAGACCCGACCGTATGGACAGCTTCCACGAACCCGTCGCTGTATTCGTCCACGGAGCTCCCCAGCTCCCCATAATATAATATAATATAATATAATATAATATAATATAATATAATATAATATAATATAATATAATATAATATAATATAATATAATATAATATAATATAATATAATATAATATAATATAATATAATATAATATAATATAATATAATATAATATAATATAATATAATAATAAATGCGTAAGTAACTCTGTCTGTCTGTATGTTACCTTTTCACGCTTAAACCGCTGAACCGATTTAGATGAGATTTGGTATGGCGATAGTTTGAGACCCTAGATAAAATCTATCCTATGTCCTTAGGATAGATTTTATCCTGGAAATCATACTTAAGGGGTGAAACTTTGTATGATGTACTAATAATTTCTCTAGTAAGGCGGTTCACACGCCTACAATATTATTGCACGATATAAAAAATAGGCTATTCCAAGTCCTAATGGTACGCAATCGAAGACGCGGGCAAAAGCTAGTAAGTATAAAATATATAAATATTATAAAGAGGAAACATTTTTTTTGTTTGTTTGTTTGTACCGAATAGGCGCCGAAACTACTGGACCTATTTTAAAATTCTTTCACCTATGGAAAGCTACATTATTCCCAAGTAACATAGGCTATAATTTTGACGGGAGCGAAGCCGCGGAGGTCAACTAGTAATAAATAATTAACTTTTTAGGGCAATATCGCCCAGAGTTTTTTTATTTTAGTTCAGAGAAACTTTTCTAGGTAATGTGATGGAAATATTTTGACCGTGACCTTAACTCTTCTAGCTAATAATAAGTTAAATGTATTACTAGCTGACCCGGCGAACTTCGAACCGCCTTAGAATTAGTAATGTTTAGAAAATTTAACTAAATATAGTATAAAATTAAACTAACTGGATAAAGTGTACGCATTTAAAGGAAAATTGCATTGCATGTAGCCGATGATAATACAGACACAACCGTGCAACAACGTCAGCACCCTGGAGCACCACTCCGGTCCCTTCTCCTTGCAGTGTTCGTATGTCATCATATACATCCAGTTCCAGAACAAGAAGGAGACCAGCTTGAACATGGACGCGTTTGATAGTTGGGGTCTAAACAAACCCGCCATTGCCACTCAGGTCTTGGGTATTGAAAATGAAAAATAAAATCACAACATATGCACTTCATATACATTATGCTACATATATATTTAATTTGTGTGCTTCGTCAGAATTCATGGTTTTATTGCATTTGGTATGGTTTTATTGTTTTTTTTGTGTAGTTTTGCTGTTTGAAAGATATTTGGATTTTGATGTTGACTGTCAGTTTGAGATTGTGATTTGGTGAATTGATATTTTTTTCTTAATGGAAAAGAAAAGAGCATGAAAGAGTCTTAATTAAAATTAAAATAATTCAGACTTTTTCATGCTCTCGTAAACCTGAGCTTTTCCTTTCAATCTAATGAATGAGCATTCACCAGGGTCAAAGAAGTCGAAGGTAACAGATCGATCCCTAATATAAATCTTTCAAAATACCAAATTCCTTATACTAGCAAATAAAACATCGCTTAGACCAGAATATTTATTTCCTAATAAAAGTTTATAAATGAATTGTCATATAATAAAGTTCGCTCCATTGGAGGATAACAATCAACTTCATTTAACACATCGTCATACTTAATTTATTTTACTACAAAAATACCTTTCGCATATTTCAGTCATCATTTCACAATTACACTTACAAGTAGCCGACTTCCATCGGGTTACGACTTTTGGGAGGAACTCTTAATTTCGGGAGCCAAAACCTCTGACCGGTTCTTATCGGTAGCGCAACTTGTCGACGTACTTCTCTATGGCGCGATATCGGGACGCTGTCATCGCTTCCTTGAGCATCTGTTTGAAGCGCGCATCCTCCCCGAGCGCCAGGCACAAGGAGCGCGCGTGCAGGCGCGTGTCCGCGCTGGCGTCCGCCAGCAGCTCGCCCGCCGCGCGCAGCAGGGATGTGCGCACCTCGCCCGGCAGCGACAGCGCGTGGGCCGCGCCGCCGTGCCGGACCAGCCGCGCCAGCGCCGCAGCCGCCGCCGCGCGCACTGGGCCCGCGCGGTGCGCCGCGCCACGCCGCGCCAGCGCCACCACCGCACGCACCTCGCTGCCGCCGCACGCCACCTTCACTAGCGCACTGGCCGCGTCGGCGCGGAGAAACCGGTTCACGTCGGCGCAGCGTTCGAGCAACGCACTGACGGCTTCTTCCACCTCAGGGTCGAGCGCACGCCCGCGATGCTCAAAGAGCGTGCCCAGCGTGCAGCACGCGGCCCGGGCGACGCGCGACCGCAGCGAACGCACGTGCGTCGAGGCCGAGCGCGTCGCCGCGCGCCAGCTGACGGCCGGGGCGCGCGCCGTCGTGTCCGCCGCGAGACGTTCGGTCTCCACGAGTCCGCTGACGATGACCTCCCAGTCCTCGTGGCGCGCGGGCACGATGCACTCAGCGAGCGCGGTGCGCACGTCCCGCTCGCTGGGGCGCGGCCGCTCGTCGTACGCGTCGCTGGCCGGCTCAGGCGTGGGCACACCGCTCCTCGCGGGTGAGGCGGCGCTGCTTCTTGGCGGCGTTGGGGACGGACGCGCGCTCACGCTCGCCCGCACCGGCGACACCTCGACGACGGTGCTCGCACGGGACTCCAGCGATTCATGGCCGGTGGAGGCCCCTGCGCTCCCTGGCGGCTGAGGTGTCGAGGGCTCGACTTGTAACTGTGACCGTCCACTAACCGGTGACGGGTTAGATCTCTCGGAGTAATCCTCAACGCGGATGGAGGGTGAACGTGGCGGAGATGGTACTGAATCCTTGAACTGGTCTGGTACAGAACCAGGTCGTACATCTAACTCGGTTGTAGCGTCTATTATCACCCTCTCATCAGATTCTTCCTTGGAAGCGGATACCTTTTTATTGTTTTCTCCGTCCTCATAGCTGGTAAGCGCGCTCGAGTCTCTGTGAACAGAAATAAATACAATAGCGTCACGACAAGTGTTTGTTTATTTGCTTGTGTCGGGAGGTGGACGCTAACGCCACTAACGCTACCTCGTGTGCGGGGGCAGGTCGGCCACGAGGTCGAGCTGAAGCGGGGCCGCGGGAGGGCGCGCAGGGCGCACGGGCGCGCGGGGGCAGCAGCAGCGCAACATGGCGCGCGCCTGCCGCCGCGGCGCCTCCGCGACTGACGCCGACGACACCACAAAGAGTGTAAAGAGTAGGCGAGGTGTGTGTACACCCACCGACACCGCCACGCCGCGATCAATTGGCCCTATGTTGATGAACTCACTCTACCTGCATATTATGCAGATTAGCACGCCTTCACGGAATTTGTAGCGGTCGCGCGGTCGGTAAAAGAGTCATTAGATCCGTGTAGTTCATGATATTAGTAACCATGAGTAAGGCTCAACTACATTAGTCAGACAGTATTCAATAGGGATCTTTAAACGACCTAACTACACACACAGGTACCTAGTTATTTTCAAAGAGCTCTAGGTATATAATTTCAGAAAAGTACTGATTTATTTGATTTCCAATACAACATCAGATTTACGAAGGTGGCCATCGGTGGTGGTGTAACTGCTCCATAATTTTCTTAATTATTAATAGAAGTTAAAGGGCTGTTAGTTACGTGGTGTTTGCTGACCACGAAAGTGGAACGATCTTACGATAAGGAAAATGGGTCGTCTCGTCAGTGGTTCATAAACGCTCTGAATGAAAGTGGGCCAATAATTTAACTTACAAAATGTAGGTTAGTTGTGGCACTGGCACGCTATTACAGCCATTACTCTCTTGGGTACTGAAGGCAGGCCAGTATGTACCTTGACGTAAGTCACACGACGAGCCTATGGTTAATACCTAACCCATCAGTGTTCAGTGCCCCTCGCTAGCCTTTAGCAATTAAATATTAAGTGGGTCGATATGTCAAGGGATACAATTTGCTCGATTCGATAAATTGAAGGCCCCATTAGGACGGGTGGAATTTGACGCCAGCCAGTGTTATTTGGGACGATTTCCCTTGAACATTGGGTTAGAGGGGTATATAATTATGGTCCGATCTGCAAGCTGAATACTTAGATAACTGGGCTTATACCAGTTGTAAACGACCCTTTGTGCCTATTGGCCTTGTTTGTTCTGTCTCCTGCTTGATATGTAGGGAAGTGGAAATTTGTATTTTTCTTACTCCTCCATTATTCTTTTCTGATTAATTTCGTTGCGGGATCCAAGACAGGTAAATTCATTCTCCGGGACTTCGTCGAGCCTCATTGCCTCGGCGCTTTTCTGGTGGTCGCCACTGTTGATTCTGGCTTTCAGGAGTTGCAGTGGTTTGGGATTGTCCCAATAATAAGCTGAATACTTATTTGTCGTTGTCAGACAGTGGAAATCTAGCAAAATAACGTTGTATTCAAAGTTATTTGTGTGATACAACTTTTCGCAACAAGTGAAACTCTTGCGAAAGTTTTCATTTCGTGAGTTGATGAAGCTCTACCATCCAAAAGCGCGCTGCATGTCACATAATTGCGCCTCGTCATGATACTAACCTACGCCGTTGCCACGCGACAACACTATTCACACCCCAAACTTTACCAAAATTACTTTGTTCTTGAAATTCAATACATAAATAAGTACATCATAAATTGTTTGCCGGTTGACATTTTCTTCGAGGTCGAATGACTTGTTTTCTTGAAAGCGTTACGAATACAACTTTACGAGTGTTTCGTTCCATCACGTTATCGATTTTAAGTCAGACTTTGAAATAGGGGTTAGTGACTTCACTGTGTAATTGGCGCCCGTAATCGGCGGGTAGATTTACATAGATAATATCGCGCAGTAGCGGTCAGCTGGGAGCTGGTAGCCGGTGATATAAAATCGAAATTGGAACACGAATTAACGCCGTGATTCTATTGAAGATTAGAACTCAATCACTTCTGTTCAAGGCTCACTCAATTTGATAAGGCCGGCGTCAATTAACAGAATATTATTCTCTGGAAATATGGAATTAGAACAGTCATAAAGCAAATCTATAGCGGCTCGATTTAGCTTTATTTGTAAGTAGAGATTCCGAGAGTTGGAAATGCCAAGACCTTTTCGAATTTCGACGAACTGTTCCAAAAAATCCTTCTCGTTATTTTCCATATGAAGCTAGATTCTTTCAGTATCCAATGGCCCTAGTTCTGGTACCCCTTATCCACTACACTATGATTTGATTTCAATAAAGCTATCATTTCTTCAAGTTCAGCTTAAGTTATAAACTATGACTGTCAGGTGCGTCAGTTCCCACGACCCGAAGGTCAAAGCATTTAGACCTAGCACTTGACTGACACAGGGTAGAAAACTTTTGTTTCTTGAATTTATTATTGCCTGCTAGTAGGTACTATATTTATGAGGATTTAGCTGATGTGTTATTAATTTTTTTAAGTAAGTACTTCATCTTTACAAAAAAAATAATTGCGATTATACGCTAAATCAGAAGTGGGATCATTCCAGTCTTGCCAAGGGGTATTGTGTTACCCAGTTACTGGGTTGTGGAGGTCAGATAGGCAGTTGCTTCATGTAAAACACTAGTACTCAGTTGAATCCGGTAAGACTGGAAGCCGACCCCAACATAATTGGGAAAAAGGCTAGGCAGATGATGATGAGAAGTGGGATCATTGTCTCGGTGTAAACGCCAAATAGATTGGTTCGAACTTCGAACGCCATTTAGGCGAATGAATAATGTGGTATTAGACAGAAAGCTCTAGAACCCTATTTCCGGATTTTCTGATTAAATTCTGTATAATTAATTTTGGAAGCTAAATTAGTTCTGATCGATACATTTAAGCAAGGACGTACCGAATTTAATTATTCATCGGTCAGACAAAACAAGGTATAATTATGAATTTCAACTTCCTCAGATACAGCTGTTATTTAGGTTCATGAACTTGGAACCAGTTATTGTATTGTAGGTACTTGAACTTAGGACATGGTGGAGCATACGGTGGAGATTTGCTCCGCTTGGGCTGGGCAACGCCGTGTCCTCGTGAAGGTGATCAGCGGTGGCAACCTCTCGCGTCCGGCCCTGATTCAGGCCATGTTACGGAGCGAGAGGGTATGGGAAGCTGTCTCCTTCTTCTGTGAAGCAGTAATGCTCGCAAAGGAGGAGGCGGAATGCTTGAGGGAGACGCAACGGAGACGCCCTCACGCCCCTAGCCACCACAGGAGACGCCCTGGGCATCGGGAGTCGCAAGCCGATTCCCGGCCACCGTAGGCGCGGGCTTGCGGACGGTGAGTAATGGGTAGCTCGCCGTCCGATAAGTACCAGGCCCGAGTCGACGGCGCGTTGTGTTCCACGGGCGCCTCAAAGAGATGTCAGCAGAACTGACGGGGTCCGTATAAATTTGAAAAAGAGTTACCGCGGCCCTGTGCCTGGCTGGAGGCTACTTAGTTTATAGTCTCCACAGGGAAGTCCGGTTAAGCATATGTCGGTCATTTTGACTATTTACGAGACGTAAAAAAAAAAGCCCTGGCTCAAGCAACTGATGGAACACGGGTGGGTTTTAGTCAGTAAAAGTCTGACACGTCCTCCCGCTACGAGAGCGGGAGAACTCATTGGATGATTTCCCACCCAAAAAAAAAGGCACTTGAACTTTTACAAAAAGTCCAAACACCTACATATCACCCATTTGTGTTAAGATGATTGATGATCGGTAAAATAAACCTGAATTCGAAATGGGGGCCTTATGAAGTTGTGATCCACAGCCGAATAGTCCTTAGCTACTTAGCCCCACGAAACAGTTAAATAAAGAATTGGAGGAATGAAGAAGAGAAGCATGGGTCTTCTTCATCTAAATTATTCTGGGAAGTAAAAAAGAGAACTAACCTGTCGCTCAGAGGAATCGGTGACAGCGGCTGGAATGGAATGTATTCCCTGCCTGGCTGCGACACACCTGTGGAAAGACATAAAGGGCTTAAATCTTAACGTGGACCATCTTTTAAGGAAATTGGCCAAAGTAAGTAAATCTGCTCAAGGATTCGTGATCAACATGACCATGAACCCGAAATACAAATGTGGTAGTGCAAACGATGGAACTTTACAATGTCCTGATTTTGCGGACGTTAGTGATATAACCAAGTTTTGGGTGGGTACGATCTACATTGCCGAATCACACATTAATAATGACATATCAAATAATTATAACATTGAAACTTGTTTCTACAACACAAAGCTTTGGTCCATCACATTTGGTGATTGGTTACATTTTTTTACTTCTTTGTAATCTTACCAGGCAGGGGTGCGGAGTCAGGCAGAGGCCTCAGTCTTCTGGGAGGGGGCGGCGCGGGGGGTGGCGTAGACCTGGCGCGACGTCTCACTGGCACTGGCAGTTGAGAGCTCCTGCACCAAAGGAATAATTAACATCTGCATAGAGGCATATCATCATTCTCATATGTCGTGGTCAGGTACCAATGTGACTTTTCCTCATTCATAATCATGTACTTTCTAAGTTTATCTTGTACATCACAGGCAACGGCGAAGGAAAACATCGTGAGGAAACCTGCAGCCGTATTGCGTAAGTAAATACGGCGCAATAACGCAAAGGGTTTGACCGCTTTCAATCGACCAATCACACTTAAGGAAATCCACATCGCGTCATTCATCTCGCATGTGATTGGTCGATTTGATAGCGGTCAAACCCTTTGCCTTGCTGAATTCACTTGCGCAATTCGGCTGCAGGACTTATATTGTTAATGTAAGTCTGAAATAGCCTATGTCTGTGGAAATAGCTAAATCGGAGGACTGTAGGTTGCCCAGAGGCGGCTTAATTAACTTTGTAGAAGATCATTCTTTTACACGTTTCCCAATTTGTTTGCGGTCAGTGCAAGATGTATTCTTCCTTCACACCGCACCGGTTTTATGTCCAATTCATACGCTGTCTTAACAATTAAGTTCTGGAACGCGCTACCCTTTGGTATTAAAAAGGCTGAAAGCAAATTCACTATTAAGAGAAAAGTTCATAACCACTATTTGTGTCAGACAAAATAGCTCTCATCTAGAGACGTCTAGTCATAATAATTATTAATAGGTTTCTCGTTTTTTTATTGGTATTTATTAGTCTATTTTATTTGTATATGTGTATTGTTAATATAAATGTAAGTATATACTTTTTCGTATACAAGTTGTTTTTTAAATATTATTTTGTACCCCTTCACAGCGTTGTTCTTTTATAACCCAAAGGTTGACTGGTAGAGAATGCCTTGAGGCATTAAGTCCGCCTATGTACCACTTTTGTACATGAAGTTTAAATAAATAAATAAATATTCTTCCTGCTTACTTCTGCATTAGTCGTAATCACCGCAGTCACAAACTTTCTATGCCACATTATCTTTCACGCAGTCCATCCTTCGTGTCTCAGGTCTTCCCCTACTCGCATTGACTATCTTATCCACGTTCATACGCAAAACTTTCCTGACGATGTTCATCATGAGGAGAAGGCACAAACATTACTAAAGGTTCGATCTCTGATCTGAGCGTTCCTGATCTCAGAAGGTTTAAGGTTACTTGAAGAACTAACCTGTTGACGTGACATGGCCTGATGTTTTCTATAGGACGATTCAGCCTTTCTCGCAGCTGCAACAAACGGAAACTGTAAACTTTTATATTTTATGTACAAGATAATTATAGTAAGTATTTACGAAAATGTACGATTGTATTAGTGTATCCGTAGGTAATTTCAACTGTAATTAGAACAGCTTCAAAGTTTCCTTCGGATATGTCTTCTGTGGTCTACATGACCGGGTCTACTCTTCACGACGGGATACCTACGCAAGTTGAAATTGGAACTCTAAGAGCGTCGAATAGAACAGAAGTCGAAAGTTGCGCCTCCATGACCAGACAAACTTGCATAATTAGATCTACCTTATTACAAAACACGTCGGCCCGGGCGGTGCCAGCCAGCCTCCTTCTCGCAGTAGACAATAAGCCAGCTGGACCCTGACTCCCTTGAATGAAGAGCAGCAGCTCTTACCAGGCACAGCGTGGCACACAGCTGAGTTCTTCGGATGTCGTACGTGTATACCACTTACCTTGTTACAGAACACGTCGGCCCGGGCGGTGCCAGCCAGCCTCCTCCTCACAGCTGATAGCACGGCAGCTGGACCCGCTGCCCTAGCCAGGCACAGCGTGGCACGTAGCTGAGCGCTTTGGATCACGTCCTTATCACAACCCACCTACACATAGGAGAACGAATATTAGATAAATTGAGAACCAGGATTCAGGGTCTGTTTTGGCTTAAAATCTTCGGATTTACCGCTTACAAATTCTGCTCACATTTTGAAGTTATCTGGTATAATGCGAATAAGAGACTTTCCATCTGAAGGTTGTGCAAGAACTGCAGGTTTTTACTATGCTGAACATCTATGCCAATCTCGTCAAATTTGTGTCAAAAAAATTAGTGTTCTCTACTTACGCCAATCATACTCGGATCAAAAATGAGGTCGACGATGTGATGCAGCGCGAGTCGTTGTAGCAAGGCGTGTGGTAAGGCTGCAGGAAGCGGTTCCCGAGCCATGCGCGATATCAGCGCGGAAAGAAGTTGACGTGCGCAGTCACTACTTGCACCCCGCACCAGGGCACACACCGCGCCCTCTGCGGGGGCTCTTGCAGCTGCCACCTTGCATACCACAAATAAAAAAAAAATGAGCTCGTGACTGAACTGAAAGGAATTGTTTTCACTTTTTATTAACCGACTTACCAAAAAGGAGGAGGTTATCAATTCGACTGTTTTTTTTTAATGTGTTACCTCAAAACTTGTTTCAAGGTGAACCGATTTTGATGATTCTTTTTTTCCGATTTTTGCTCCCATTTGATTTCCATCAAGATCTGATGAAGAACTTCGGAGATATACATCAGAACTCTTCAATAAATGATGGCAAATCACTAGGGATAGCTGCAATCGCATTTCTGTTTATCGTTTACACCATTTCATAACATAACATCACACTGGTACGCTCTAAAGGGGTACGCAGGTGTAAACAGTTCACCTTGGTATACTCTTATTTCACCGGTTTTGTTTAAGTTTCATGTTATTGGGTTAATCATTTCTGGCTTCACTTTGAGCATATATATTAACCTAGCATAGCTGGTACATTATGTACCACAACTAAAAAGTGAAAAATAAAAAATCTTTTTACAAAAACTACAACGACTTCCAAATAAAAACACTACAAGCCCTACAAGGTGAAAAATGGACACCGACTTCCAAAAATGAAGTTATTTTTCACTTTGTAGTGTTTTTATTTGGAAGTCGGTTGTATTTTTTGTAAAAAGTTTTTTTTATTGCCCTGCATACTGTTCCTCAATGCACGAATCTGGCTGGGGATGGGGAATAAAGTCTGTCTTAATCTTATCTGTCTGTCTGTCTGTCTAGTTTGCTGTGTGCATTTCTATTTTGCTTTTGTGGGAAACTAAAGAAACCTTTTTTTTTTATTTGCAAATTTTTATCCACAAGTTGGCATTTGATTAACTTCTGATTAAAAAATCAAGCACGTGTTTAACTCAAAAGAAAATTATTATATCGTTCGTATTGATAATACGGTGCCGGTGTATTTCTAATGGGCGCACGGTTGGCGCAGTGGTTGAGCGATTGACTGCTGCGCTGCGTGTCGCGGGTTCGATTCCCGCACGGAACAAATATTTGTATGACCTACAGATAGTTGTTCCGGCTCTGGGTGTTGTGTATGTGAGTTTATATGTTTGTAAGCGCACCCACGATACAGGAAGAAATTCCTAGTGTGGGACAACATTTTAAAGGAAAAAAAAAAAAAAAAAAAAAAAAAAAAATGGCTGCATACAAAACAAGATACAAATAAGTATTTTTATCAGTCACTTTGACACGCGACGTGGTAGAATAAGGTTCGTCCCCATTAGATAAAATATTTAAAAATAAGTTCAAAAACTAAAACCCAACTGTTGAAAAATTACTGTCAAAAAAGTATGAAAACAGAAAATATTCTCATCGAAATTGTTATGTACCAACTATTCCATAAAGGATAATCGTGGTCGTATGAAGGAACAGATGAACATACATACATACACACATACCGGTTAAAACATAACCGTCCTTTTTGCTTCGCTGTAGTCGGGTAAAAACTGCGACAATAATAGTGGCAGACAGGTCGTTAAAACGCTATAATTCCAAATAGCTACCTATCCGGCTGTTGTCATACGAACAGTAGGCAAATGAACTTCCAAAAGTCTAACCTAACCTAGTTTCAGTACTTTGCCTTTCCAAAGTCATAAGTTATCAACCTTTCTAAAAGTAGATTTCAACTTTTCAATTATTCATCCTCACTCAATTTTGCAGCAGAATTTGAGAAAACGTTTGTTTTAGTTGCACTTCCATGGTGTAGAGCTTTTGAAGGAGCCTATAAGTCTCTGGGATGTGGCGTACCCAAAGACCTTATACTTCAGAAATACGTATAAGGTCTTTGGGCGTACCTACCTATCTGATATTGCATATGTCAAAATAAAATAATTGACCGTCCAAACCACAGACATAAATCTAACTATCTATCGCAAGTCCCTCCATCTGTATGAAATCAAGCGTGCCACTTTTTCACAAACAATTTAAAAACAAATTTAATTACTAATGAATGAAAACATATCCAATGCCTCGGCCAAATTTTTCTATACATTCTTTACAGCTCAATATAGCATAAAAAGACATTTTTCTAGATTTCGGTGCGTTTCTGGTGCCGATAATGCTAAATGAAAAGCTCAGATTACGATCATTGATCGTAACTTTACGCCGTCTTTACCCGAAAGCCGAAGGAGGGTAATGTGTTTATCTGTCTATGTATGTATAGATACCAAAAGCGTTGTCCGATTTTGCTGATTCTTACGTCAACATCAAAATTGCAAAATAGAAAAATGGCGGCTTTTGGTCGCCATATTGTGGAGGCGCATTTTTTTTTTCTTCTAACCCTATCATGTGGGGTTTCAAAATGAAGGGTTTTAAGAGGTGATCACAAAAATATAAAATACTTATATTTTTAAATGCCTAATTCTAAAAAAAAATATATCTAAAAAGTTGTAAATAAAAAAAAATAACAAAAAACCCGACTGCTTAAAAAGCAAACTAAAAAGCCTTTTAAGCAGTCGGGTTTTTTGTTATTTTTAAATATATTTTTTTTGGCACGCGATGAACATACAATCGCATCATCTAGTTAGATTTACGTCTGTGGTCCAAACAAATTTACCCACCATACACTATTTGCACGACATAGCATCCCCCTTAACTTTCCCCCATGTTTGTGTTCTTATTTTGAATTATCATAATTATTTGTTTTAGTTGATCGTGTGAGCGATACATCAGTTCCATCATGGAACTGTTAATGGTACTAGTGACAACGAACGTAAAAAAGAAGGCGGCTTGCTAACGCAGTGCAAAATGCCAATGCGGGCTAGCGGGTTTGCCCGGCCTTAACTGTTTTTTTTTCGCAAACGTTAAACTACCTACCTATCAAAAACTATTTCGGCACCTCTAGCAAGTACCAACCTCTTACTTCTAAAAGATCAAAGCAGCTGAATATCAAAAAATCAAGTCAATAGTTGGAATAGTCTCCCTTTAGGACCTCGTCCATCGGACAAGATCACGGCTGGTTACACGACCGGCCCCAACCTTGGCCGCAGAAGTTCCGACCAAGCAAAGAATGGCCCTTCAGCATGAGAAATGTTGCTAAGAGACAAGCTCGTCACACTTTACCCAGCCACTGTAACTCCTGAAAACCAGAATCCAAAGTTGTGACCACTAGAAGAGCGTCGAGGCAAACTGGATGACAAAACTGTCTGGGACCCCGCAAAGTATTATTTATTTTCAGCCTGTTCTGCCCCACTGCAGGGCAAAGACCACCCAATCGTCCTTCCATTCCAAAGTAAAAAAAAAAATGCTAATAGAACATTACTTAAAACATTACACATTACTTTGTGTAAATTATTTTAAAAAGCGAACTGACACTCGCAAGGTTAAGACGAATCGATTGACGTTAGAATCATCAAAATCGGCCAACGCGTTTGGTATCTAGAACGCCACATAGGAACAAACATACAAACACACATACATAGACTGATAAACACATTACCCTCCTTCGACAGTCGGGTAAAAAGGCTGATTATGATGTATAGGGCATCTCTGTGCCAGGTCCTGCACTACGTTGCTCAGCAAGGTTTCGTGGGGTGATATCTACCTCATCGCTGAGAGCCCACATGTGCTGCACGAGGGACAGGGCGGCCGGCTCCACCTTCCTCACGCTGCTAGCCTCCAGTAACGTGCTGTGGAGCTGGTCCGCCGCCCGCACTGCTGCTATCCAGTTCTCCTATCACAAACATAGGATACGAACTATCAATAAGAAGTACCTACTCTACGTTGACGTTCGACCCTCGCTCTTGGCGCACGAGGCGAACGTGGGGTCCACAGTGGGGCACAGCAATTTTGACCGAGTAGTAGGCCACCTTATCAAACACTTTCGAGTATCCCGAGTCTAAAGCCAAAAAAATTGCAAAGAATTCAGTCAGCAAAAGTGCGCTCCAGTATGTTTATGCGTTCAACTGGGTTCAAATTCGGGCTATGGAATATATATAATATTGAACCTATACTGAAGAATTTCTAAAGGAAAAACCCTTGCAATAATCAGGGGATTGAATCCTGAGCCCAGTATTTAGGTGTTAGTTGTAGCTCAGTACTTAGGTAATCGCGTTTACAAGCACTAATGTATTGAGCATTCTAAACTAGGTAAGGTACATCAATTTAGATACTAGACAAAAGATACTAACAACAACATTATCGATTTATGTCATACCAAAATAAC
The DNA here is from genome assembly GCA_949775005.1 of Orthosia gothica. Lineage (NCBI taxonomy): Eukaryota > Metazoa > Arthropoda > Insecta > Lepidoptera > Noctuidae > Orthosia > Orthosia gothica. The sequence continues at coordinate 7,790,555 of OX459056.1, read as the reverse complement.
TGTTCCGTCTACCTATATGTGGTAGTCAATCTACATATGTGGATACTTACCTAAGTACAATGCGGTTTTCTAAACTTAAACATAGGGAAACTAGATGCCACCCGCGGATTAAAGATATATATATTATTGAATTCTAAGGTTTATGTTACATTAATGTATAGTTTCATCAAAATCCGTCCAGCAAAATTGGCGTGAAAGATTGACAATCATCAAGCCTCAAACTTTCACATTAGTAGGATGTAGGATTGGAAATAATGATGGTCTACCGTATTATGCAGCTGGTCAGAAACGTGTTGCGGAACTACCCCCAGTTCCTCCCAGTCGTAGTGAGCTCGCAGTGGAGTCGGGGTGCGCGGAGTTAGGATGTCGGTCTCCTTTGGCGGCGACGACGCCAGGAGACTTAACACAAACCTAAATGTCCAAGAAATTGATAAATAAGACATCCTAAACACCAAAATCTTTCATTTTATCAATGCCTGATTCAACAAGATAGATCTCAGACTTACCCATCACGCTCCAACTCTACCCTTGTTTGATGACGACGTGGTGACACAGATGGACTTCGCTGCAAGTTATGCAGAACCTCCACCTCCTTATGAGGCTCCACGGGACTACGAGAACTTCGCCCAGACTTCTCCGGAGAGCGCACTTCAGCCAATGATAACGCTAGCCCCGACATTTCTGGCAATTTATCTTCCTCTTCTTCGTTCTTCGTTCTGAAGTAATCGTACAACTCGCTCAAAGACTTTGATTTTACTTTGACTCCATTGTATTTAGCTACAAACGTCGGCTTCTGCTGCACCTTATTGTGGATCACTGGTAGAGGTATACCACTCTTTTTTCCTTGTTTGATTTGTGACTCTCTTTCTAATGCCTCTCGCTTTATTTCATTCATTCTACCGACTATGCCAGAGGTAACAGGTGCCATTATTTCTTTATAATTGTCTTTTCTTTTCTGCTGTTCATGAATGTTGTTGTCATCTTCACTTGTTAATAAATTATCGCTGTCAGGGGTCCGTATTTTAACACTCTCACCACCAAAACGCACTCTTTTAACCACAACATCCGTGTCCTCGGAATCACCATCACTATATTTTAACATGTTTCTGTCTGAGCTGTCGTAATCGTCCTCACTCCCCGTATTCTTATCAGATTCAGTCTCATCCTCTTCTAAAACGGTCATTGTGATCGCTGTATCAGAATCAAATTTTATTTCGGTTTCAATGATAACTTTTGCAAAATTGTTATTATAAAAAGGTATAGGCCCAAAAGAATCTTCTGAAGATGAATCAGTCGACACCCGAATAGGGCCCGAATGGTTATTATTAAAAACATGATTGATTTTTACTAAAGGTTGATTGTTATTATGTCTATAGGCAGTTTTTCTCGGAGCGTAATAAACATCCATTGAATCTTCATCGTAAGTTTCACACAAGTGTCGAAATCTTTCCTGAACTTTGGGATCTAATCTAGAAAGATATATCATGTAATCCCGTGGTCCACAAGCTCTTCTTAGCTTCAATAGAGATCTTTGCGCGACGTCTCTATGCACCGGGTCGTACAGCTTCTCGCCGAGAACTTGAAATATTGGTAACATATCTAGATGTGAGTGTCTCCTCTTCAGTATACCCATCACGGATGGTATCGACAATATAAGACCCGTAATAACGTTCACTTTTGTGTCAATATTCGCGGAATGAGGCCTTATGTTGTGGTAGGAACATTTGTCTAAAATGGCTCGCGCCGCACATTCCACATCTTCACAGTGCGTGCAGAAGACTTTAAGTGCATCCAGCGCAGCTTTCCGGACGTTGGGCGAGTTGTGTCCTAGGTTGTCAACAACTTGATCGAACGGAAACGATAGCGCATTCCCGGAGAGCGGCAGAAGATCGGCGAGGACACGAAGCGCGTGAAGACGTACTTCCCACTCGGGGTGCGTGAGGCGGTCCCTGATGGCGACGTAAAGCAGCTCCACGTCGAGGTCGGGCGGCAGGGCACGCGCCCGCAGCACGCGGTCCCACAGCGGAGCCAGCGGCGGCGGCGGGGTCTCGGGCAGTTGCATGATGGTGGACTGACGGCGAGGGCTCGCGTGCCCGGCCGGGCCGCGTCGCGCCACACAACTGGGTTAATGGTCGGACGGTAAGCCACGCCGCCCCTGACCAATCGATGGAAACACATAGCTACGTGTGCCGGCTACGACCACACGTACACCTACACATTCGCGTATACGCGCACTTACGTGCCACTTAATAATACTCGACCATTAGCATAATACTAATTTGCATGGAATAATACTCAAGTCGACGAAACTGTTTCGTTTCCTCTAAGTTTACAGGCGATAAATAATAATAGCTTGCTCTAAACTACCTATTACTGAAACTGAAAAGTTGGAAACGTCGAGAAAACTTTTGATATAAATATCTTTTGCAGGTGCAGACTTGCAAAAATGGGACGATAGAATTCAGGTAGTTATTACCTTGTATATTAAGTAAAACAGTATAGCGATAATGTGATTAGGTAATAAAATCATTTAGTAGGGCACCTTAAAAGTACAGAATGCTTCGGGTGCCACAATGCTATATTTGGTTTACCTACTTACTGTCACCTAAATACCGTTCCAATTATTCGAATTTCTCGGCAACCTACGCATTTATTATGTCGAAAAGGGAATCTATACAACCCTATTACTTTTTATGGCTCTGTATAGCCTTTATAAGTCTTTATATCAATCCATTTGATAAGAATTCAGGTCGCTTTGACACCAAGGCCGAGACCTTCGGATTTACACCTCAAGGGAGGCCTTGGGGTGCGTTACAAAACAATGCACAACAACTTGCTAAAAATCTACGATTAATTCTTTCGCACCGATTGCGTTTTTCGCCAATTTCGTAACAAGAATAGTTACTTACGTAAATTAAAATAAGTTTAAATTTAACTTTATCATTCGTTAAACTATGGTTAAACTGTTTAGACTTATTCTTCTATTAAGTTGAGGGGTCCGTGTAATTTTATTGTTCATTGAAGCCCTAAGCCTCATGTATTAACTAGTCACGAATCCAGAGAGCTGCTAGGTACTGAGAAATAAGGGATGGTGATAAAGAAAAATGAGGGATCTTGACTGGAACTTGTCCACGTCCAGCCACTATCGACTGCTTCTAATTACGTTCATTCCCCAGAATAATTTATTTTAGCATCTATCGAGTTGCCAGGCGTTCAAGAGGATAAATGCGATTGCAGACACCCGACTGAATATCCTAAGTAAAAAGTCATAATTCGAGGTTTGGCTCTTGCCTAGTTTTTAATCCAATATTAGACCAATTTAAAAAATATTCCATAAACTGAACAAGAATAGTAGATTATTAACCAAGGGGATAAAGCAGTGTCTTCTGTCGCGGGTGACGATTTAAATCGCGAGCGTAACGAAGGACTCGAGGTTTACTCCCGAGCGTAGCGAGGGTGTTAAAAACTTAAATCACGAACGAAGCGAGGGATTTAAGACGAGTCCTGAGTGTAGCGAGGGATTTAAGTTCACCCAAGACTAAGACAGCTTTATCACCGAGGAAAATACTCTACTTTTCGTACCATTTGCAAAAAAAATAACACAATATAAACTTAACGTTTATGTATTTGCAGAAAACAAAAACGCGGAAAATTCCTAGACTAATATTTTTTTGTCGGAAAAGCAAAGGCATCAAGCTCATACGGCCTCGTCGTTTTTCGTAATTTTATTTAATAATCATAACTGCATAATAAATACGTATTCCTTTTTCAAAAATATGTATAATGCTTTATATACAAACTCAATGGTGTAAACACAGATTTAGTTCAGTATAAATTTCGGTAAGTAGGTACGAGTATTCCAAATTTAAATCACATTCTCCCCCTAGAGGATGAATGAAATTCAGTACAATTTTCTTTCCCTGTTTTTAACAGATTAAAAATGACTATTGTTATGCTCGCTTTTTGTGGCATAGAATGTCACTTTTTTGAGCAAGTGGTACGAAAAGATATATAGGTTCGTGCCCCTATGTTTTCCTTTTATATCCAAAATTATTATTTTCTTATTGGACTGCACTACGGGAATCCTTAATCAATCATCACTTCTATGGTTATGTTAAACTTATTCTTAAAGCCAGCAATCTGATAGGATATTTCCATTTATTTTATTTTTAATACTTCATTTAGTGCAAGATGCAGTATTATCATCCTTAGTAATAATATAGCCATTAATTTAAGAGGGGACTCTAGTGAGACTTTCTCCATACAAAAACATTCTGCTGTTTTCTTCGTGGATAATGCTTCTATAGCAATGATTTTTCCCATAAAATCTGGATCTAATTAGTACGTGCCCCTATCATTTCCTTTTTTCAAAAACATAATCACTAAAATAAATATGACAATCCAAAAACTCGAAAAAAATGCCCGTTTTTACCGCCATGTTTAGACGGCTTTCAGACAAAATTGATAGGTTTTTAAGAAAAAAGAAAATGATAGATGCATAGATATACTTTTCCTCTAAATTTTGATATAAGAATTTTTTAGATCTGACCAGTTTTCATGAAGAAAACAGCAGAATACGAAACGTCTTTTAGTCAAAGTTTTTGTAGGTAAAATCAGCCTGAGCTGCAGTTGTCCCTTTCGCACTTTACGGGGTGAGGTTGGAGGTGACGCGACGGCAATAGTTTCTTCAAATACCTATTTTTCAAATTCCTGTTGACTAGAGTCCGCTCTTAACATAAGAACTATTGTATTTTTAGCTATAATGGTTAATAGATGTGAAGCTACGGGCCATTAAATAGAGAAAAGACAAACAAGTTGTTTTAATTTTGCCCACCGGCAGATTAAAAGTCTGACTCTTCCGATTAGTTCTTTCCGGCAACCTCTATTGTATTTGTACTGTGTGAATCTCCCTGGCGCCCGAGGTATTATCTTATTTTTATTTTCATTTTTGGGAGAACACATTTTTTTTTTGTAATTCTATAATAAACTAATAATCCATTACATTTAGCAAAAATTGCGCTGTCACAGAGGCCTAGTGTACAAATTTGGTAACTATAAATGAAAATGGAAATTATAGAAGCACAGTATACCTATATCTTTTTTATTAAATTTATGGTATATCTTTTACATTGGTCCAATATTGGAGGGGGAAATAAGCGACAACCAAACCTCGAATTATGACTTTTTACTAAGAAAATTCAGTCGGAGTTCTCTGCCCGCATTTCCCCCTAAGCCTGCCACTTTTGTGGAGGGTGCGTGCGCGTACGGTCTTGACTTTCGTCCTTAGAAACAAATTATCGGACGCGGCTTACGGACGCGACTGACAGCCGCGACTTATAGATTATCTAGGTAATGAATGTACATTACATTGTGCAAACTATCGGACGTAAGTCGCGGACGTGACCTTGGGCGTTCGGACGTCTGATAGTTTAAGCCCTCGCGTAATCGCGTTTGACCAGTTGCTACACGTTATTACAATGACTCTGCGGTAAGCGGTTGCTACAAGCACAACGCTATGTCGTAGCAGCTGGTCAACCGCAAGGTCTACGACTGCTACGAGAATAACGAGTACTACGACTTTCATAATAATATATAAAAAAAGTACTCTGTGACTACGACCAAAGAACAGGCTTTGATTTGATTACTCTCAAAAACGTCGACCGCCATTTATATAATTTTAGGAAAATTAAAATGAGTTTTTATGGCCAATATAAATGGCATTTCGATAAATTCTTTTCTCAAATTTGGTTTGGTTTCAAAACTGGCCAAAAAAAAAAAACTGCCTTTCCTAAAAATTACGTCAGGATCACAAATCCCAACAATGAACTTAGTACAATAGTAGTACTTTCATGCTTTACAAAACTAGCTAAATCCACATAAAAAGTTTGAAAACTAAAATATAAATGTGACTTTCGTATCAAAATTAGTCAAATCCCGAACAGCCAATCAACTGCGAGCATTTTTACTCGACTGCCGAAGGAGGGTAATGTGTTTATCAGTCTATGTATGTATGTATGTATGTATTGTATGTATGTATGTAAGAATGTATGTATGTATGTTTGTTCCTATATGGCGTTCCAGAGACCAAAGGCGTTGGCCGTTTTTTATGATTCGAACGTCAATCGATTCATCTTAACCCTGCGAGTGTCACTGGCGACATTAAAATTGAAAAATAGAAAAATGGCGGATTTTGGGCGCAATATTGTGGGGGACCAATTATTTTTTTTCTTCCAATCCCGTCGTGTGGGGTATCAAAATCAAGGGTTTTAAGAGGCGATTTCAAAAATATATAACACATATGTTTAAATAGGTATACCTAATTCGAAAAGAAAAATAACTAAAAAGAGTTAAATAACATGATTTTTTTCTTGTTTACGTCTTTTAGTTCGCTTTTTAAGCAGTCGGGTTTTTGATCTTTTTAATTATTATTTTTTTTGTATAGTCGTGTCGCCAATATTGTTTTCTCTTCATTTTGCGGTTTATTCGGGTGAATACCCTTTTGCTGGTTTTCGATAAAAAAAAAATATGCAATAATGGAGGTAAGTGAAATGTGTGTAGAGGAAACTGCGCCCGAATTATCGAGACACGGCCACTACAAAAACACAAATGAAATATCACACCATACAAGCAAAAGTTTCTAGTTAGGTAAAATTTCCAAGTCTCTCATGTTGGTGTATTCCCGTTGTCCCCGTCACTGGGACTACAGAACGACATAAAATTTCCTTACCGTCTCCCATAAGTGCGTACGGGCAACGGGGATAACGGACAAAGACTTCACGTATCGTTGTCGAATATTTCCCATAAGCCATATGCGTCAAATCTGCGTGCGAGGCGATTCATGATGACACGAAAACAGCTTGCAGACATGGCTATGAAGCGCGAGGCATTATCACCCTTCTTAAAAAAGAGTACCACCACACCCCTGCACCATGCTTGCGGCGTTGTCTTCTCGAGTATGGTGAAATCAAACAGCTTCTAAAGGGCCTGAACAACCGGTTTTCCACCCGCCTTCAGGAGTTCGGCCGTTGCCTTGTTGTTCTTAAGCTGTTTCAGTGCCATCCTAATCTCGTACAAGCTGACGTCCGAGTGTCGGGTCAATCTAGCTCTTGGCTAGTTTGCTAGATTCGCAACGGGTTGACTAGTTGACATCTACAACTGCCCATAGAACCTCTCAATCTCCCTCAGAAGCTCCGGTTTGGCGGTTACTATCCCGCCATCGTCGGTTTTCAGTCTCGTGATCTGACTCTGCCCAATAGCCAGAACTCTTGCAAACATCTTGGAGCCCGTATGCCGCTCAAGCGCGTCTTATGCACGGTATTAAAGCGGCGGAGGTCGCTTTTCAAGAACTTGGAGTTATGTCACTGTCTATTGAGCTGACGGTATCTGCACGCATCGTCTGAAGACTGCAGGATCATTTCACGCCACTCCTTCATGAGTAGGGTCAGAGAGTTTTTTACCCGACTGCCGAAGGAGGGTAATATGTTTATCAGTCTATGTATGTATGTATGCTTGTGTCTATATGGCGTTCCAGAGACCAAACGCGTTGGCCGATTTTGTTGATTCGTACGTCTACCTGTAAAAAATTAGACTTCTATTTGTAAAAACAAAAGGTGCATGAGACTTTGAATTTTTAGTGTTTCATTGTTGAACACATGACCCTACCGAGCGTCAACGCGCTGGGGAAGAAGACTTATACCTTCCCGTATACAGAGCTCAAGCGATCACGTCCGTCCGGTATGGTCCGGTACAATACTAGAGTATATAATAGTAATCTTTGCTAGAGTAGGTAACAAAAATGGTCAAATCCACCAAGCACCATTCAAAATCTGTCAAATCTGTCAAAACTTTCAATATCAGTCAAACAAATCCTTCCTTATTAACAAAACCGGCCAAATCCTTGAGATAATTGAAAATGTTTAACTTTATTTGTATAGGACTAGAGTTGTTTCAAAGGTAGGACTAATCTTTAACTTCGTTTGAATCACTCGCCAAAAATTAACTTTGAAAGAGGCTGCATATAAAAACTAGTTTTCGTCCGGTACTGAAAAAAGTGACATGGAAATGAAAGGAGGTAAATAATTAAGGATATTATCTATTGAATACAAAATGCGGCTTATAACCGTCGGATCGGATAAAGCCGTTTTTTTTGACAACTTCGAGCGAAGTGAAAACGAAATAAGCTCGAAAATTTCACCTAAGAATTTTCGCAACATTATGAATGATAAGTTGTGGAACGGTTGGTTTACAACAAGAACCAATAACATTCGACAGCGAAGCGAGCTTGAAAATTTAAGCACCACACCACGAATAAGTTAGGTTTTCTAATGAAATGAAAAGAGCTGTTAGTTCAGTTTCAGTTTGGCCGCCCCTCATATAAGCCGCTCTTGGCATTTGCCCGGCTCACCCCCCCGCTTAGATCCGGCCCTGTGTCTGTGTGACAGGAATTCGTTAACAAAATATTTTAATATTTAAAAAGCCATGCATACTTACTATTATGAACAAAATATTGTATTCAGTTTGCTTATAATTTAAATATAAATTTTGTTAAAAGTAAAATAAATACAAATTATGCTCACGCACTCAACACAGTGTATATCGGAACGCGTTGGGCCGACCGCCATGTTTATTTTGTTAATGTCATTTTTCAATATCGTCTTGGCTTGTGCTGTGGCTATTGCGTTACTAATTTTTTATTTATAAACAATTGTTTCCTTTATTATCGATGAAGTCTATCAAAGAAAATCATGTGGAAATATCAGTGCGAATAATGCAAAGGACGTATTACTTCAGAAATATGCTACCGTGATGAGATTTAAAGTGAGTGCCGATCAAAGATAATGCCGACAAGATGAAGGTTTTATCGTTGTTATTTATGATTACGACGAGTTGCGGTGTCTGTGTGATCCTCGCTCAAAGCGATAACTGTACTAGAACTAACAGTCGTGGTGATTATAAACTATGTGTTCGCAAGCTATCAGATACTTTAGCAAGTAAATTTAGTGAAATTGTGGTCAAAGAACTAGGCAGCGAGTACACGGCGCGCTTTGAAATCCGGACCGCTTATAAAGTGAGCCGATACCAAACATCGGACAATGATGTGCTAACCAGTATCGCTGACAAACTGAGCTACAAGCTATCATCAGCTACAAACATACTTCGCGACATGAATAACGTTATAAGCGACAACAGTACTCCGTCCTTCACACATCCTTGTCCATTCAACTCTATTCGTAAGTCTGTGTTTATTAAAAGTTCCAATGTATACGACAGCCTGCCTTCACAGGATCCTAAAAATAATATGCTGGGTCGCTTTAAGGATCTAAAAGTTAAGAGACAGTATTTCCTATCGCACATGGACTATGCCACTGATAAGGATTGTGCAACAATGCCCCACTCTAATTTGAGGTACCTCTATCATAAGATTGTGCATCCTGAACCAAAATTAGTGGTGTTTATAATTGATAATAATATGAAGGAAGATTCATTACAACATGCTGTGCATGTTGCTAAAGAGACTGTGTATGCACTGCAAGACTCTGACATGATCGCTCTGAAGATGACAAATATGACAGAATTCCTTAAATTTGAAGATACTTGCAGTACAGATGGGATGTCTGACCTGGGAAATGCCACGGAGAACAATAAACTACTGCTGAAAGAATACCTAACATCTTTAGATGTTGCTCCAACTAATGTGTCTCCTCTTGCTATTAACAGAGAACTAAAAAGGTTGCTCCTCCAGAGGGATTTACCAAATCACAAGCTATTCATTTTCCTGACAGACACAAAGGTTTTGAAAAATGAAACATGGCTCAAAATATTTCCATACTCTTCAAACAAAGATGAGAGCTTAAAGTTTGCTATTGGATTAATTTATGAGAATCAAGCAGATAAGAACAGTTCATTGGGCATATTGCACATTGACAAGTGGCACACACATACTAACAATCATTCTGTCATGAGGCTGCACATAAATGACAGTGGAGTGGTTGGACAAGTTGCTTCTGCATTTATATCTCTACTGCCCGGTCACTATGGCAGTAAGAGGATTAAAATTGAAGGTCCAGTTTGGGAGGCAACAGAAAGAGACTTCATGATATCTTTAGTGCTACCAACAACAAGTGGGGTACTCGGACTTGACCTGTATTGGTCAGATCTTGCTGAAGACATTGTGTACTTTAAAGGCACTAATGAAAGAAAAAGAGCTTTTGTGATGGATTTTTCAGGTACAGTGTTAATGCATACATTCTTCCCAAGGCCAGAATCTGCTTCAGATAAAATTAAATTCACGAAACTAGAAAGTGTGGAAACATACACATTCATTACAACTGTAAAAGAAGAAATGTTAGCTAATAACTCGGGCAATTTGACTATGTCTGAGCGTAACTCTACTAAATCAATTATTTACTCTTGGAAATGGATAGGAAACTTGTATATAATTTGTATTGTATCTGAAATAACTGAACCTGCTGCATTTAACAAAACAAACATATTTTTTACTAGAAGTAACAAGGAGATATTGTTTCACAGGTTGGATTTATTCCCTCCCAAAATGGGCAAAATGTGCCGTCATTTTAAACAAATAGCCACTATAGATCAGGGTACTGTGTACTTAAGTCCATCTAGCTTCCAATCTCCTTTCACTTATTTGTATGATATGGGTGATGGCCAGGAGGCTGTAACATACATGCAGAACTATTTAGCTTATTTAAAAAGTGTCGCCCATGGCTTACTCTCCAATCCTGGTCTTAAGAATGAAATTCAGCAAGATGTTGGTTTTTTGAACTCTATTTTGTCATATTATAAAAGACAACATTTGCATGGACCTTATTCAAAATATATAGTAAGAAGGTATGCGGTGACAGAGAGTGGAGTGCTGGTGATGTTCCCTGGCACAGTGTTAGAGTATGATTATGAGCCAGTGAGGAGGCCATGGTACACATATGCTTTAGAGAATCCGGACAAAATTATTCTGACACCTCCCAATTTAGATGTTGGTGGAGCTGGTTATGTTGTCTCCATATCCTATGCAGTAAAAAGTTCCTTCTACCCTACTATGGTTGTGTCTATGGATGTTACTATGGGCTTTCTGTACAAGCTTCTCATAGATAGTATGCCTCTTTGTGCCATGTCTTATGTTAAATGTTTTATCATGAACAATAAGGGCTATTTGGTGTCACATCCTGGACTTATGGATCCAAATAGTTCTGGTCCCATTGAACAACAGCATATCACTCATAAGGAATCCATGATCGCAATTGATATGTTGAATCATAAGGGTTTTGTTACTAAAAGACTGTGTAATAATTTTTATGATAAAACTATACAGCGATTTTACGAATTTAATACTTCTCTACCTAATGTGCTCTCTAATGTAGTATCAGGCGATCATTGTGTTCATTACTACATTGCTGCCATTCCAGGAACCAATGCGTTCATAGGTCTAGTCAACGCGTCGTGCAGTGTGGGCGCTTTCTGCCCCTGCAGTATGGTCGACCGTCTTTGTCTTAATTGCAATCGTATGGAACAAACCGAGTGTGAGTGCCCATGTGAATGTAGCTCAGAACTTTACGAGTGTCCCAACTCAAACGTATCACGCTACAATGAAGAGATACCTCTTTGTGGCATGATGCTAGAGAACAACAACCACAAGTCGCATTACTTTCACAACTTTGCAGAAAATTTAAAATCGTGTTTTGATTTTCAGTGCGAAACTTATCTGTCGCATTCGTCCTGTTTAGGCGTTCTTGGTTGTGAATGGTGTCAAATAGACGCCGACGGTAGGACACCACTATCGGCGCCGTTCTGTACTTCTCAATCAACTTGTTTCAATGGCGTTTTAGGCGCAGTCACACCTTATGGGGAAGGCACTCTTGGTCATATCAATAGGGACGCCTTCGGCAACTACTCTGCTATTGGGCCGATCGCAGGTTGTATCGTCACCGCAAGCTTAGTCATAGCTGTTGCCATATATTGCTACAGGCAGAACAATACTACAGCCAGTTGCCATAATTTGTATATTGACGGTCCAGCAGAGACCTGGCACGATGCAGATGTTCAAATGAGTCACTTGCAGTCTGATGACATGCATGATCAGTCTGGTCAAGATAAGTTGCTGCCAGCCATGGAGATAGAAGCTCCTATATCACCGTACAGGGTTGTGACAGGATATAGGAGACCACACCAAGCTGGTGGCTCTGATCATGGGTATTCAACCATGACTCCCCATGAAGACTCAGAGGCCACTGGGTTCTCGGTGAATGAACCAATTGTGTTATCAGATGACACCAAGTCTGATGTAAGTTGTCCTCTACCAGCTAAGATAAAGCCAAGATTAAAAGCTAATGATTTAAATATAACTGTCCTGCCTTGTGGTAAGAACAGCATAATAGCTCCCGTTACTGTCCATAGACACATGGAAGCGTCGTAATATTTAAGTCCGTTAAATAAATCTACCTCTGTGTACATATATTACAATTTTAATTAAAAATATGTGTTTATTTTTATTGTGATGAATTTTATTTGCTAACAGTTTTTTATATGTTCCAGTTTTCTTGATCAAGTACTTAGCTTTAATAATTGTTCATTATGAGACAGTTAGGAATTTTACTTAAATATTTGGTGCTCTTTATGTACTTCGTTATAAGGATCATTTTATGATGATAGAATACTATTATTGAGTAATTGATGTTCCATGATAAATTAATTTGCAGCAGAAAATGTACAAATGATTTTGGTCTACGTAGGTCGTAGATAAATTGTTAAATACTGGCACAGAATAAATATACAAACAGTATGGAAACTACCTACAAACGCTCGAAACGCCACACTCACACAAACATACGCGTCGAAGAGACCACTCGGGCACTTCTGCAGTACTGCGGGCCGCTTAGGGGTCTCGTCACAGAATAAATATAATAACAGTATGGAAACTACCTACAAACGCTCGAAACGGCACACTCACACAAACATACGCACCGACGAGACCACTCGGGCACTTCTGCAGATGTCAGTACTGCGGGCCGCTTACGGTTCTCGTCGATGCGCTTGATTGTGTGAGTGTGCCGTTTCGAGCGTTTATAGGTAGTTTCCATACTGTTTGTATATTTTTACTGTGGTCTCGTCGATGCTCATGTTTGTATAAGTGTGCCGTTTCGAGCGTTTATAGGTAGTTTCCATACTGTTTGTATATTTTTACTGTGATACTGGGTACTTAATCTAATCTATATCAAGATAATCTTACTACTTGGTTGTAATGGCCTCATTTAGATCAAACAATAACAAAGTGTTGAAGTGCTGTAATAAGTTTTCGCGTTTTATCCTAATACTGGCAGCTCATTGATAAACATAGTATGCTAAGGTAAACAAAATCAGGTTGTATCATACAGGTCTATTAGCAATACGTAAGTTTTATATGTTGTATTTTCTGTGTTAGTTTATAGGACGATATATAAATTAATTTTTGATAAATAAAAAGTGCCAGTGCCTCCTGTATTATTAAGATAAGCAAACTTATTTTTAAGACTGAACTTGATGTTGGCATTTATTTGATGTAATAAATTTTCTTTTATAATATTTAAGTGGTTTCAATTCGATAATAATAGCAAACAACTACATTATAATTTTGCAAATAGTAATTATATTGCTGAAGAGACGAAAGTCGAGGCAAGTAATCTGCTCAATCTTGAAATTGACATGCATCAGTAAAACAAGTAATAATCTTACAAAATGTTTTATTAGAACACAAACTACTGTAACATATTCTCAATCATTAATTATAACTCGTTTAAAGCAATTTTATTGGTTGAAACTAGTTCTTTTAAATAAAGTAATGTAATGCTTGAGTCTTGGGTGAGCTTCTATAATTTGGGCCTTATGGTTTGTTCACACCGAGACGCGCCGATGGTAAATACAGTTTCAATGCCTATCCAATTCAATGTTCTATGCGATGCTGCTATATAAATCTTAAAGAAATGTTTTTAAAGCGCCGTGCGCGTTGTCGGCTCCTGGTATTTTTTAGGGTTCCGTAGCCAAATGGCAAAAAACGGAACCCTTATAGATTCGTCATGTCTGTCTGTTTGTCTGTCTGTCTGTCCGTCCGTCCGTATGTCACAGCCACTTTATTCGGAAACTATAAGAACTATGCTGTTGAAACTTGGTAAGTAGATGTATTCTGTAAACCGCATTAAGATTTTCACACAAAAATAAAAATAAAACAATAAATTTTGGGGGTTCCCAGTCCCCCCCCCTGTAACTTCTAAAATAAGAGAATGATAAAACTTAAAAAAATATATGATGTACATTACCATGTAAACTACCAGCGAAAATTGGTTTGAACGAGATCTAGTAAGTAGTTTTTTTTTAATACGTCATAAATCGTAAACCGCAATTTACCAAGTACGGAACCCTTCGTGCGCGAGTCCGACTCGCACTTGGCCGGTTTTTTTATCAATGCGCTTGGCGCGTTGGGGGCAGTGAAAATGTTTAATATTGCTCGCCTCGTCGTGTCGCGTCTTGGTGTGAGCTTACAACGCAATAACAAACAAGCACCCATATACGATCTGAAGATTACTAATGAAAGTTATTCATCTTCAAATCGTATGTGGGTGCTTGTAGGCTGCGGGGAGGCCGGCGCGAGCGGCCTGGTGTCGGGCTGCGCGTGGCGCTGCGCCAGCAGACGGCAGCGGCCGCGCGGGCGGCGCTGCGCCAGCGCAGTCTCCGCGCGCGACCACTGCTCCTCCTCCTCGGGACCCGACAGGATGCGCGCTTCGGTGCCCGCTAGGGCGCAGTACTGGAATTAGATATTGAATTATTATTAAAATGCTTCACAGCAGGGTGAAGGGCTCCTAACCTAAATTCAATGAAATTACAAAAGTATGTTGTAGTAAGTTGACGCCACGGTTGGCGTAGTGGTTGAGCGATCGTCTGTAGCGCTGCGAGTCGCGGTTTCGAATCCCGTACGGAACAAGGTATTTGTAATGCCTATAGACAGTTGTTCCAGATCTGGCTATTTATTTATGTGAGTTTATATGTATGTAAACTCACCCAAGATACAGGAGAAATTCCTATTGTTGAGAGGTCACATCTTAAATCGTACAGCAATCGTAAAAAAAAGTAAGCTTTTAGACTGTGACATAGAGAGTTGATTGAACCTAAATCAGCTATGTTCAACCAAAGACCTTATACTTCTTACTACTAGACTGTGCACTATGGAGCAAAAACCGGTCCGAGCGAGAGGGCTCCCGTTGGTAGTGTGTCTCTTTCTAATGAGGTTACCATGACCAAACATAACACAGGACAAATTGATTGTAAAAACAATAGTGTAAGTATCCCACTATAAATGTATTTATGCTACCTAACTACGCTACCTAAACCTACCAAATTCATTGAAAAAAAAAAAAAAATGTGTATATTTTTTGGAATCTACGTCATTTACCGAGTCGGTGTCGAGCGTACAGAATTTCGACATCCCATGTTTTTCCATTGGTGTCATAAGATGCGACTAAGGGACAAACCAGAGAATGATCAGCAGAGTTCTCTGTGCATTTGTAACAACCATACTAGGATCGCCAACCCACCTGCAAAGCACTCCCCATGAATAGCACAAATAAAACATAGACCCTAGTGCCCGGCAGCCTGCCTAACCTCGACTACGGTAGCGGTCTAGGTTACGGTATGGCAAGGGGTGCAAAGAATCCCGGACGAGATCCGGCTACCCCAACAAATACCGACGACAGGACCTGGCAACGTACAACAACGTACAACACGCGCACACTCCGGACTCCGGACCGACGATAAGATGACCGAACTCGAAGAGGAATTGAGCAGTTTACGATGGTGTATTCGGGGAGGACTCGATAATCCTCAAATCCCAAGTCTGCATAAGTCTTATTCTTCAAGACCCATCATATAGATAGGAAAAAAAACTCTCTGATCTTACTCTCAAGCTCATGAAGGAGAGGCGTTAGATGATCCTGCAGTCTTCAGACGATGCTTTGAAATACCCCAAAGGATCTCAATGATTTCACATATTGTCCAGTTGAGAAACAAATTACACCAATTTTATATCACTAGGAATCAATTTGCGAATAATATTAACAGCCGCTGAATTTTACTCGAACAAAACCCGCCAAAAACGCCGCAAAACTGGTCTTTTTTTTTTTGTTCGCCCTTTTCGGGCAGGCTAAGGTCTTGGACCATACCGCCTCGTCTTCAGTGCAATTTTAACATTCTTTAGTACGCATTAGAATACGGGTGTAACAGATTCTAATGGTTTTTGGCAGCAAATTGTATCAAGTCAGCCTTCCCAGTAAGCTTTGCGGAGGTAGTCAATACTAAAATAAAATTCTCCGCTCCAATATCCTGAGATCGCTTCTGTCAATGATTTCACATATTGTCCAGTTGCGTAGACAGTTGAGAAACAAAACTACATCAATTTTATATCACAATATCCACTAGGAATCAATTTGCAAATAATATTAAAAGCCGCTGAACTTCACTCGAAAAAATCCCGCCAAAAACTCCAACCTGGTGGTCTTACATTTAGTATTACCAGGCCCAAACATTTAAAAGTACTACTCTTACTCAGTATTAATGAATTTTTGTTTAAATACAATGTATTGATTAATTAAAGGAACTGTATGTAAAAGTATGTAGAAGGTGATTCAAACAACAAGCTCCAGTAATGACTGCCATCTTTAATAGTTCAATCTTCTTCCACCACCAACATTATCAAAGTACCCACTTATCAATATCATCACATCTTCCTCCCTTAACAAAATTATATTTAAAAAAAAATTACAGTAATAGTGAAAACTTAAATTTCCATAACAAATAATATAATATAGGTATGTTTATTAATATCATGCATGTACATAACCATATCAATTGAACAAGCATAATCAGCAAGTGAGTAGGTACTCATTAACTTAATAACGAATTAATCTCCAAATTTGCATTGATCAGTAACATCATTATTACTGTATCCTAAACATGAGATATTAAATTATAGTATTCCATTATTAATTAATTTAATACGTTTTCTTCATAATATACCTATTGTATAGTAAGAAAGAAATTTCGTGTACAATATTCCTACATCATTTATTTAAAGGATGTATACATTTTATTCTCAAACAAACACATATAGTAATTTATAATTATTATCTTATTATTAACTTGATTATACATTTCTATTTATTTATAATAATATTTTTATATATATGATATATTTTATTATAACAATATTACTATGCCGTTGATATTACGGATGACGATTACATTGTGGTTGGTGCATTCATTATTTCACGGATACCCCCATCTATTCGGCGGTCGCACCGTCCTGCCAGAACGAGTAACATAATTATTATTAAAATTTGATGATGACTCACAATGTTTATTACTATGACACAATGATTTATCACAATCATAATCAAACTCATAGTCTCGAAGGGGGCTGTGTCTGTGCGAGTGGTCTGCTATCATGTGCCTTCTATTCCGTACAACTACTTTGCCATTATGCAACCGGATAGCATATGACCTATTTCTTAGAGTTCGCTCAACTACACCTGGTACCCAATATTTTTTAATTGTATCGAAATATCTTACATTTTGACCAACTTGTAACGGAGTTAAGTTCTTACTACTTTTATCATAAAATTCCTTTTGTTTATTTTGCTTGTTTAATAATTTCTCTTTTATGTTATAATGTACCTTTGGTACCAATAATTTTATGGGTGTAGGCATAATACTTCTTAACTTTCGACTTTGTAAAATTTCAGCTGGTGATGCTAGATCACTTCCCAGCGGTGTATTCAAGCATTCTAACAATGCCAGACGAAAGTCGGTGTTGTCTTCTGTTGACTTTTTAATAATATTTTTTACTGTTTGAACTGTTCGTTCAATTTGCCCATTCGACTGAGGATAGTAAGGTGATGACGTTATATGAATAAAATTCCAATCTAGTGCAAATTTCCTAAATTCTACTGATGAAAATTGTGGGCCACAGTCTGACATTATAGTATTAGGTATACCTTGTCGGCTAAATATGTTTTTAAAATGATTAATTACGCTACCAGAAGTTGTACTACGTAATTTGATTAGCTCGAAATATTTACTATAATAATCCACTAGTAACAAGTAGTCCGTACCTTTATATTGAAATAAATCTACACCAACTTTAGCCCATGGTCTATCTGGAACCTCGTGACAATTCAGCTCTTCTTTCTGATTATTTTTTCGATACGTTAAACAAATATTACAGCTTTCAATCATGTTTTCTATGTCATTATTAATACCGGGCCAAAATATTATTTCTCTGGCTCTTAGTTTGCATTTTCTATTCCCATATGCCCAATATGAATCTTTTTTAACATCTCTTTTCTCATTATTTTAGGTATTATTATTTTATCCAATTTCCAGATTAACCCATTAGCTACAGTTATGTCTTCTTTAAATTTCCAGTATGGTTTTATATTATCTTTTATTTTGTCTTTATTTTCTGGCCACCCTTGTAAAACATGTTTGTTTAATTCAATCATTTCTTCATCTATTTCTACCTGCTTCTGAATGTTTATGAATTGTGCGTCCGTAAGATATTCGCATTTATTTTTCACACTATCGGTCAATACGCATACTTCATCCTTCTCGATATCTATACTGGTGTGTGACGTTCCTTCGCTCACATGCGGTGACGTCTCGTAAGCACGAGATAACGCGTCAGCAATGTACAAGTGTTTTCCCGGTCTGTAAACTAACGTAAACGTATAGCGCTGTAATCTCAATAGCATCCTCTGTAAGCGGGACGGAGCATCTACAATTGGTTTTTTAATAATGCTGATTAACGGTTTATGATCCGTTTCTATTGTTATATCCGAACGTCCAAAAATATATGCATAAAATCGCTCACAGGCGAAGACGGAAGCATACAATTCTTTTTCAATCTGCGCATACCTTTGTTCTGTGATAGTTAAAGCTTTCGAAGCATAACACACTGGAAGCCCATTTTGCATTAAACACGCACCTAACCCTGTGGAACTGGCATCCACGGATATGACTATTGGCTTATCCAAACTATAATATTGAAGAACAGGCCGTTTCGTTAAACACGATTTTAAATAAGTAAAACAGTGCTCATGTCGGTCATCCCAGTGCCATTCTATTTCTTTTTTAAGTAACTCTCGTAATGGCAATGTTTTATCTGAAAGGTTCGGAACAAACGAGCCTACGTACGTAATTAATCCTAAAAATCGTTCGACATCTTTTCTATTCTTCGGTACTTGCATGTTTTTTATTGCTGACAAATGAGAATCATCTGGGCTCAACCCATCTTTTGTAATGCGATGACCTAAATATTTTATGTCCTGTAAACCAAATTTGCACTTATTTATATTTAATTTTAAATTAATTTTTCTACATCTTTCTAGTACTTTCTTTAAAATCTCGTCATGTCTGTTTTGATCTGAGGCATAACTTTATTCGATTATATTTTAGTTCTTAACGGCTGCGCCATGTAAAAGTATGTAGAAGGTGATTCAAACAACAAGCTCCAGTAATGACTGCCATCTTTAATAGTTCAATCTTCTTCCACCACCAACATTATCAAAGTACCCACTTATCAATATCATCACACTGTAAAAATATTTAAATACGTTTCAAAGTTTCATAGACTTTGAAACGTATATAAATATATTTTTTTATTCGTTCGTTTTGGTATAACATAAAAATGAAAAATATAAAATTTTCTACCATTTCTACCAAATCCAATGATTAGTCGAGCTAGCAAGATGTCAGGCAAGGACACACTACCAGCGGGCACCCTCTCGCCAGGACCGCTTTTGGTTAGCTACCGCTTATAAGGAAATAGCTAACTTAGGCGTATGATAATAGATTTCATTTTAGCTAAACAAAAATTTTTGGTGTCAGTCTAGTAGTAAGAAATACGTATAAGGTCTTTGTGTTCAACTTGGAACTGAACTTGATTATAGGCGACGTCTTTATCAAGACGGTAATGTCAATATTAGTATTGTTCAAAATATGAACGAATTCCTTAAAATGATATCTATACTAATAATAATATTATAAAGAGGAAAGATTTGTATTTTTGTATTTAACAAATAAACTTAAAAGCTACTGAACCGGTTTCAAAAATTCTTTCACCATTGGGAAGCTACACTATCCCCGAGTGACATAGGCTACTTTTTAACCCTGTATTCCCACGAGAATGGGTTCTACGCGGGTGAAACTGCGAGGCGTCCGCTAGTACTACTATATTTACCTCTTCTGCTGATTTTGGAGTATCGAATCTAATAATTGCTTCTGTCTGTCCCTCTTTCACATCGACGTGTAGTGCGTGAACATTGCTCCTGATCTGTAACATGTTACTTATTACATAATGTGTTGCGAAATTCTCATCATCAATACATAATAATAAATCTGTAGAAAGGTCGTTTATGTACATCGAAAATATTTCAAAAAAAAATAGCCAGGGTGTTAAAGGATAACCAACAGAACCCATTTCCATTTTTGGATGTTTTGTCTGTTTAGTTGTGCACGCATCCCGTAAAATGTGCGAAACCAATGTAGGAATGTCATGTTATTGTGTATGTATACGCCAAGGCATCGTTTGAACCGGCTTCACATATTGACTGATCTGAGCATACAGTAAAAAAAAATATTCTGTAGTATTCTCCATTCTCTTTAAACGAACCTTACAAAACCAGACATTCGATTCGCGACATAACCTAAGGCCCGCAGCCTAATTGTGTAAGTAAATTCGGCAAAGGAAACAAACCGTTTCTTTCCCAAAAACGACTTTTTGTATTGCGAAAAGTCGTTTTTGGGAAAGAAACAGATTGTTTCCTTTGCCGAATTCACTTACACAATTGGTATCCTCCAAAGCGGAGAGGAGATGTGTTTTAAATAACCAATTAGATTTCATTATTGCCACATCTCTACTCCGCTTAGCTTTTTGATTTTCTTTTTTTTTATAAATTATAGGCTCGCGCTTGACCACAATCTCACCTGATGGTAAGCGATGATGTGTTCGACGGTGAAGCACGCTTGCCTAAAAATAACCTATTCTCTCTTGACTTAAAGACCCCTAGATTGTAGCTATCGGGAAACACAGACTCCGGAAGGGAATTCCACTCCTTAGCTGTACCATAATGAAAATATTTCCAAAACGTTTAGTGCGTATGGGTGGGATGTCCACCATGTACCGATGGCGCATCGCCGTACGTCTTGTAGTCCGATGATGAAACGGGCTTGGCGGAATTAGATCATGCAATTCCATCGCACACTCCCCGAAATGCAACCGCTTAAAAACCGACAAGCTAGCAACTCGGCGACGATGTTCAAGGCTCTGGAGCTTTGACTTAACCAGTGTCTCATTGCAGATGAGCCTCTAGGCCCGCTTTTCGATTGACTCGAGCTTCGGTGGAAAAGGATCAAGCGGCGCGGCAGAGCGGAGGTGTGTGTAGGCATGGCGTCTTCCTTTCGTAGAAAGCACTTGAAAAATTTCGAGCTCTCAAAGCTCACACCTCTGGTGAGCTGTGAGAGCTCGAAATATTTCAAGTCAACACAAACACACACACAGCACAGCACAGCTAACATCTCCTCTCCGCTACGCACCTCCTTGCCGCTTTGGTGGAAATAACCTGCCCGCTTCACAGCACATCTCGTCTCGTGTCCTCTCCGCTTTGGTGGATACCGGGCCTAATGGTTGTGATTAGCTATGGGCACTATAATTATTACTCGGTAAAAATAACTGTGCACTTGACGCTGTGACGTCACTCGCTATTGGCGCACGGATGTGCCCAGTCATTTTGACCATGTTGTGTGTCGAATTTTCCACTTACCGTTCTTTTTGTGAGCCTCACATCTAAACATGGCTCTGGCAGAACTTCTCTGACAAATAGACCTGGTACTTTTTCTATGGAAGCGATGCCTTTAGGCGCGTCTGTTTGACTGGATGGCATACCTGTAAGCAGTTTATAGAGAAACTTTAAATTATATTTTAAAAAAAACACCGAATGTCGCTGCATACGTAACTTCTTTTCTTTTATTCCGTACGGCACCGGATGATAAGTTTTGAAAATATCGTTTCATCCAAAAGCTATACGAAAGGGCATAAATACGCCACGGGTGCACGGACGGAACGGCGAGGCGCGACTTCGCATTACGTATGAACGAACGAAACGTCATATTCCGACTGGAAATAGTTACGTATGCAGCGACCTTCGTTAAGTAAGCCATTATGTCTACCGTGGAGCCGCGTTTCCGGCAGTCAAGAGGTTAATTATGTACCTAATTAGCTGGCAAGATTTTGGTCCATTTGCAAAACATTATTTATTTGCTAGCAGTGGAGAAGAATCGAGTATAGTTCTCGCCAAACTTCTTGTCCACCCTGAAGTTGGCTACAATTGCTGCGCAGTAGTAAATCTTATATAAAAACAGCACCATTTCATGCTTTGCTCATCGGAAAGTCAACTTCAGGGCGGCCCAGAAGTTTTGCAAGAACTATATAGTCAGTAACTATTGCTCAGTGTGAACAATAAAAATAATTTCACCTGGTTCAACTTCATCAGATGGGGCAGCCGGCGCAGGAATACTAGAATACTGAAGTCTTTTATTATATAAATTAGTTTTCATCTCCTTCATATATTTCCTTTGAAGGTTCAGATACTTATTCCTCAGTACTTTCCATTCCGGCTTAGACAATACTTGTAATCCCCAAAGTGCGCCTTTCGGGGCCTCGTTTTTAGTCACATTGACCTTAGACTTGGTGCGTTCTTTCGCAGTACGCTTTCGAAGTTTCTTTTTCCTTGCAGTGTCACCATTGTCTTTGCCTTCATCTTGACTTGTAATATTGTCTTTGCCTTCATCCTGACTCGTCATCTCGTCTTTTGATTCTACATCTAGTTTTTTTTCCTGAAATAATAATAATACTCACATTATTGGAACAACATCTCAGACAACATTAGTAATCTACTATATAAAAATAAGTCGGGTTTCTTGCTGACGATATAACTCCAGAACGCACGAACCGATTTCCAAGGTTTTGCATTCGTTGGAAAGGTTTTGGGCTCCGTGAGGTTTATAGGTAGGGTAGGGTAGGGTAGGGTAGTGTAGGGTAGGGTCAGGTAGGGTAGGGTCGGGTAGGGTAGGGTAGGGTAGATAAATGTTTGGTCTTTTTATGGCAAAGCAAAGTTTGCCGGGTCAGCTAGTGTTATTTAAAAAGAACTTAACAGTTATTCAAGTACTTGCCTCTGTTGGTGTTGCAACACTTGATATGCTTTTATTCTCCTCCTGAAAAAGTTATTAAAATGCATTAAACTCCAAATCGCATAATATGTTCAGGACTAGTGTAAAAAGGGCTTTGTAAAGACTTAAGACATGTGCCCCATATATATATAGAATTCAGAAGTTTTATTTGTTTCAGAGAATGTGGAATTCATAATCTATATATATAAAAATTAATTGGTTATTCGTTAGTCTCGCTAAAACTCGAGAACGGCTGGACAAAAAAAAAAAAAAAAATGTTTGGTTGGATAGGGTAGGTAGGTAGAGTAGTGTAGTGTAGGTAGGTAGGTAGGTAGGGTAGGGTAGTGTAGGGTAGGGTAGTGTAGGATAGGGTAGTGTAGGGTCGGGTAGGGTAGTGTAGGGTAGGTAGGTAGGGTAGGTAGGTAGGTAGGGTAGGTAGGTAGATAGGGTAGGTAGGTAGAGTAGTGTAGTGTAGGTAGGTAGGTAGGTAGGGTAGGGTAGGGTAGGGTAGGGTAGTGTAGGGTAGGGTAGGGTAGTGTAGGGTAGGGTAGGGTAAGGTAGGGTAGGGTAGAGTAGTGTAGGATAGGGTAGTGTAGCGTAGGGTAGTGTAGGGTAGGGTAGGGTAGTGTAGGGTAGTGTAGGGTAGTGTAGGGTAGGGTAGGGTAGGGTAGGGTAGGGTAGTGTAGGGTAGAGTAGGGTAGTGTAGGGTAGAGTAGTGTAGGATAGGGTAGTGTAGCATAGGGTAGTGTAGGGTAGGGTAGTGTAGATAAATGTTTGGTGTTTTTATGGCAAAACAAAGTTTTCCGGGTCAACTAGTCTTTAATGAATATCTAATACTAGTTATCAGCGCAGCTGAGCTCCCGTCAACTGGCTACCTACCTACCCTACATATCCTACCCTACTAACTTTAACTGTTTACGCAGTGCATGCAACAGTAATTTTACCCGTTTTATAACATTTTGCCTAACCGTTTTACATAGCCTTTTTTTTTTATTTGTGATGGGTTTGCTCTTGACTCTAGTCTAGGTTGTCCCTTTCTCAATAAATGGACTTAACAACACAAAAAGAATTTTTCACATCGGACTAGTAGTTCCAGAGATTAGAGAGTTCAAACAAACAATCAAACTCTTCAGCTTTAATATTAGTAGAGATACTCACAGTAGGCGTATCAACTTTCTTCTCACTATCAGACTCGCTTCCTATCTTCAACTCTAACTTCTTGAGCTTCTTGTCTTTCTTTTTCCTCTTCTTTGGTGGAGGTTCACATTCTTCTTCTTTCTTCTTCTCAGGCAAGTCTTCTGATGCTCCATCTACCGAGAACATCTTTATGGATGACAGTTCTTCAGGTGGTGTGCAAGTTGGCAGCTTGCAACCCATTTTAGTGAATGTGTTTAAGCACTTTTGGGCATCCTCTGGCCTCTGGAATTCTATGAATGCAAAACCCTGCAACGTTGATAAAATTAGGCATTAAAAATATGTGAAAAAAAATATGACATACAATTTTCTTCTACCTACATAATTATCTAAAATGTCGAATAATTTGTTATGTTCAATGATTCAAGTCAAAATAATAGTTTGGTTTACCTTGATTTTCTGTGAGTTTTTAAACTTTGGTAGTGATATGTAAGCAACTTTGCCATAATCTGAGAAGACTCGCTCCAGCCACTCTCTGCTGCCCGTGACGGGTATGGACTCCACATACACTGTCCTCGCATCTGCGTCATATGGAAGAACTTCAGTCTTTCTCTTTACCTAAAAAAGTATGTGTAATATAGTGTAATTTTTTTTTTGTTTGGCTCGCTCCCACTATTTCAAATCTATGAAACCCACTGTTAATTATAGGAATTCTCGTCTTGTTGCTATTTTAATACAATTGCCTTGACTACCTGCAAGAGTATGAAGTTGTCCAAATGTTACTCATTCACCAAGATAGGAGACCCTTGATTTCACTTAGCCTAGTGCTGTATTAGTAACATAATATTAGTACCTTTAATTTATCCTCTGATAAATCCAAGACTGTGGAGTTCTTCATCGCTTTTGCTATATCGTTGACATCCTGTGTCAGCGAACGAACTTTATTGAATTTGAGAAACATTTCTAGAGGCACGTAAGGTTCTTTCTTAACGAGTTCCGCCAAAAATCTGTCCTTAGTTAAGTTAGCGTCGCTAAAGTAGAACTCCATTTGTTTCTGAATATTGTCGTAAATTTGCTTTTTACGATGTCGTATTCGTTTTCTTGGACTATGTTCAGGTTTAGCTTGTTGATCAACAACTTCGGCAGTTTCTGATTCCGACATGTTTTATATGACAACTAGAACAGAAATTTGAATTTCCTATTGGAACAAATCCTCTGTGTAGTGAACAAATGATAATAAATCTAAGCCGCGGCCGGCCCCGCGGGAAAGCAATGAAATTTCGCAACGCAAACTGCCAATGTTTCGACAATGACAACATTGACAACGAACGTCAGTTAGTGACAGTTTCTCTTTCTAGTTTCTAGCTCTTGTCTCTTGTGTGTTCACAGAATTTATTGATTAAGTGTTGACATTGTGATCCAATTGATTAGGCGATTTTCAAATCGATTTGAAAAATAACAAAAGTTTAATCATCATATTCCCACTCAGTTCTACATATGATGCACTGTATTGATATAATGTGCTGTAAAAGTCCGAAGTACGGTAAATCCTAGGATTTACCAAATCATACCCGAAATTATTTACGATAATTGCATTCTTTCCCAGTAATCACACGGCAAATCTTAGGATTCACAAGTCTATGACATAGTATGATATGAAATGATGAGAACAATTTATGGACTGATTGATTAGCTCCAACAAAGTTGGTAGATGTGAAACGGATAGTCGGAACCACACTTATGTGTCGTGGCGTGGCGTGGCGCAGGATCCAACAATCAAACGACTCTGGTCCAACCTACGTCATAACGCAACGTGTTTTGTAGCCAATCAACTGCGTCAGAAGGCGCCACGACACGCCACGCCATGTAAGTGTGGTTCCTGCTTTAGGCATTCGTTGAAACACAGATAATAATAATAACAAATAATATCAACGGTTTATAAACTTCTTACATCCATCCTGAGAGAAAAAATTGATAAACACATTGAAGGTAACTCAATAATGTCTACCTCTCAGAACGGATGTAGGAATGGGACCCACGGCACTAAGGAGCTACTCCTCATTGACATGGCCATAAGCCAGCAGGTTCGTCGATCCCGCATGGATCTGTCGATATGCTGGATAGACTACAAGAAGGCCTATGACTCTGTGCCACGTATCGTACACTCATGAGGGTGCTGGAGTTGTACAAAATAGATGCAACTCTGTGCACCTTCCTTCAGTCATGTATGGGGCAATGGAAGACAGTCCTTCGATATCCAGGAAGTCGACCGATTCAGGGGGATGATGAGCTTGTATGGATTAAGGGGGGATATTTCAGGGTGATAGTTTGAGCCCACTTTGGTTCTGCTTAGCCCTGAATCCTCTAAGTACACTGCTGGCGGATTCAGGACTAGGCTATCGGTCGAGAAGAGGTGGTCAGGTCAAATCTCACCTCCTTTACATGTATGATCTGAAACTCTTTACCCCCAATAAATTCCAACTGATGGAGTTACTGAAGATAACTGACACCTTCAGTAACTAGATCAGGATGAAATTTGATGTGGACAAATGTGCAGTCATGGATGTAATGCTAGGGGAGATTACGGAATCCGAGGGAATTCAAGTCTCTGATTCCATACACCTTAGACACCTCTCCTCGACCGAAACTTACAAGTATTTGGGTATGTCGGAAGCGTTGGGCATCAACAGTACTGACATGAATCAACTGCTGAAGTAGCTTTGGCAGCCAGAAAAAGGTTATAAATAGCCTTTTGTCAAGTGTCGGGCGGAAATAAGATGCGCGCCTTCTACAGTTGGGTCATGCCGGTTTTGATGTACTCTTTCGGCATACTCAAATAGACTCAGACCGAGCTTGACACCCTCGATAGGAGTGTCCGGACACTGCTGACCGCAAACCGGATGCATCACCCTCGATCACCGGTGATGAGACTGTACATCCCGCGGAAGTGTGGGGGTCGAGGCTTTTTAAACGCCAAGACTCTTCAAAACCGCGAGGTGTGCAGCCTCAGCGAATACTTTTTAAAAGCTGAAGTGAGTATGCACCGGGATGTGGTCGCAGTGGACAGGGGACTCACGGTGACTCACCCCGTTGTCTATGGCTAAAGAGAACTGGTGCAAGCCTGTAATACGATCGACTGATGAACGCAAAGAGGTATAGCAAGGCAAAAAGCTACACGGGCGCTTCTATCGCGCTCTCCATAGGCCCGATGTAGATTTCCTAGCGTCCGTATCCTGGCTACGTTTCGGCGACCTTTTCGGGGAAACTGAAGGTTTTGTCTATACAATTATGGACGAAGAAATCCTGACGAATAACTTCCGGAGACATGTAATGAAGGAGGGAACGGTTGACGTTGGTCGGGCATGCCACCGTCCGGTGAATCCTTCAGACATATTATCTCTGGATCTAATGGAATCGGAGGTACCGCATTACAAGTATGTGCCCGACCCAGTTCTCGATAATGACCATGTCGCTTTGTACTGGGATCGGTCTATCATCACTGATAGGACTATTGTTGCCATTAAGCCGGATATAGTGGTGATAGACCGATTAGCGCGCCGCACAATGATAATCGATGTCACCGTCCCGCATGACGAGAACCTCATGAAAGCTGAGAAAGAGAAACAAATCAAGTATCTTGACTTAGCACACGAGGTTGTCGACATGTGGAATGTGGAGTCGGCGATCATTGTGCCGATTGTCGTTACGGCCAACGGCCTGATGGCCAAGAGCCTCGACAACCATCTATCGAGGCTGTCATTGGGCGGTTGAATCAAGGGTCTGATACAGAAGGCAGTACTCCTCGATACGGCTCGCATTTTGAGGTGGTTCCTGTCTCTGGAGCCCTAACCACCAGTAGCTTGGACCCTGTTCCCGATATCGGTTGGCCTCTCTTCTATTTTTAATATTTTTAAATGTTTTTAAGTTTTCTTTTTTTTATATTTAAAAATGTACTAATTATGAAAGAAATAAAATTATAAAAATTCTTTATTTATCTCAAAATCAAAATACAGAGACTATCTTAAGACGTAACCTTGTGTGGAGGGTAAGGCCCTGTATCACCATTTTACATAGAGGAATTATTAACCATGAAATAGTTTGTGTGTAGTTTAATCTTTATAAAATCGAAATTTAAGTTAGAAGGAGAATTCAATTCAATTCAATCATTTATTTCGGACCATGATCCATAATTTGTTAGTAATAATACATTTACGACTATGTTAGTAAATTTACATAATTTAATAATGTCATCCTAATTAAAATATTAATCCATAAACACAAGATAAACACATAAAAATAAATAAATTAACAAATAATCCAATTAGTTCATATACCTATTTGCCGTTGCACTGAAGCCGCCGCTGTGCAAGCAGGTCCAGTACCCCAGGAAAGGGCAGTCCGGTTTATACGCAATAACCTTCAGGACACTGTTTACGCTCCCCCGCATCCTGTGCATCAGGGATGCTGTCCTCTTCCGCATTATCGCCTGAAAACTATCAGTTTTTGCTTCTTTGCAAGCCTTCTGCGTATGTCTAACCCACAGGCTGCACGTGTAGAAGGTCTGGCAAAACGCCTTGAAAAGTGTAATTTTCACTTCCCTCGTACATCGCGCAAACCTGTGAGCCAGCATATTGCTTCGGACTGACAACGCCCTCCGTTCCCTCTCAATGTCATCGTCATCGTGCAGATCCTCGTTTAAGATGTGACCTAAGTATTTAAATTTTGCCACCCTCTTTAGTGGTACACCATAAAGGCACACCGGAGGAACTACCCTAGGCTTCTTGGTACCTACCCGGAACACCATAACCTCACTCTTCCCCACATTGTACAAGAGGCCATGTGATTCGGCGTATCCATCACACACCTCAAGCAACCGTCTGAGTCCGTCAATTGAAGGGCTCAGCAGTACCATGTCATCGGCGTAACTTATGCTATTTATCATCTGCCCATCGATGGAGCATCCGACACCTGTACCGCTGAGCTCCTCAATCAACTGATCGACGTATAGGCTGAAGAGCGCCGGGGACGTCAAACCTCCCTGTCTGAACCCACAATCCAGACCATAAGTCCCGGACAATACACCCGACCATCTGACCTGGTTAATTTGGTTGTCATACCAATACTGCAGAAGGTCAACTAGCTCTTCAGCTAGACCCTGTTCGCGTAATTTTGACCACAGTATGTCATAATTAACCAGGTCAAATGCCTTGGATAGATCCAAGAAGGCAGCGTACACCGGCGTGCTTCTGTCAGTGTAGTACCTGACGGTGTGCTTGGGCAGAAGTTTCCGTGGAAAGCCCAGCCCTAAAACCAAACTGGGCATCCTGTAGACTGAGCTGCTCAGTTAGTTACTCTCCGCTCAATCACACCGTCCAGCACCTTTGCAGTTATAGTCACCAGGAATATTGGCCTGTAGTTATGTCTGTCCGAGACATCCCCGGCTCTATCCTTGACTATGGGTACAACTATTGTCCTCATCAGTTCAGTGGGAAGATAGGAGTGCCTGATACTGAAGTTAAACATTGACAAGACCCTAGGAAGATGCGGACCAGCACACTGAAAATGTTCTATGCTGAGGCCATCGTGACCCGGTGACTTGCCCCTGGTGACTTTATAACTATGCTGATTTCAAAATCAGCAAAGTTATAAAGTCAGACAGTCAGTTCAGATTAGCAAAATCTTCTATCACGGGCGCCATTAACGCGAACTGTAAGTAAATGGTGGCTTGGTGACACTACGAATAATCTGTCAATGCATGAGGGCAGGCCTATGTCCAGCCGTGGACCTCTTTCAGCTGAAATGATGATGATGATGATTGAATATACGATACGAATGGAATGCGATCGATGTATGTACTTTTAGTAAATAGTCCGTCGAAAAACGTTACGAACTGTAGACAGAGAACCTGTTAGTTTATCTGTCTACGGTTGGCACATTTTGTATGGGATGAGGCATCTGTATGCTAATATTATATTATCTATGGTATGGTAGAAAACCATTAACAAAATATATACTGATAACAAATTAGTCGATTTCAATAACACACCACTATGTGTTCTTTAAATGGCAACATATTTCTCTTTCCAGCCACACGGTTGGTAGTGATGTTACAATGAAGTATCGAGAAGTTTTACTATGAATTTATTTTTGGTTTCTTTGAGTTTCATCTATATATTTTGTTTCACTAAGAAAAAATTGTCATGTGTAGGATTGAATTGTTTATTAGTCGAAGAGCTATCAGGATTGATTTGTTACCAAATGTAATTGTTAATTTACCAGAAACTCGTACCACAACACCTAAATTTTTACTAAACGGTGCCGTATGCCGTTCAATTAGCAGGCTACCCTAGTAGTTAAACGTTATAGAGCCAAGTAATTTACTTAGGCAGTTGAACGGCGACTGCGGCTACGGCAACTCAGTGTTTTGAAAAAAGGGGCCTTTGATCTGAACTGAATGAATGAGCTGAATTTGATATTATAAAGGTGAAAGTTTGTGACTGGCTGTGTGTGCGTGTGTGTGTTTGTTACTTCTTTACGCGCAAACGTATGGACGGATCTGGATAAAATTTGGCACAGAGATAGATTATAGTCTGGAATAGCACATAGGATAATTTATATCGCGGGAATATGTTCCCTCGGGATAATTTTCGACATTCACGCGGGCGAAGCCGCTGGCAGAAGCTAGTTATACATATCTCGGTATTAACATCAAAAAATACAAAATCATGAAATATTTTATATCCCATATTAGCGGAGTAACATACAAAAATTATACAAGCCAAGTAAATACAATAAATAGCAACAATAAAAAAAAAAATTGTGTCGCTGTTTCTAAATCCCACTTATAATACTCACAACGGATCTTTGTGTCTCTGAATTGGCTGCAAGAGGCTGCGCAGTAGCTATTTTTGTGTCAATATTGAAAATGAAGATAGCATTGTAACTGTCTCTTTCACTCGCATACGTTTGTCGCATCATCCTATCTCCCTTACTCTATGCAGTTAATCTGTTTCGTGCGCAATAGATGACAGCCAACTTCAGAGACACAAAGATCCGCTGTGAATATTATAGCATTTTGATGACGAAATATCCTCTCGTTCCTTATCGATAATATTTCGCACATCACTACGGTTCTTAGTACATTTTGACATTCTGGAATTTTGGTGGTCTCGTCGAGATAGAGTATGTGGGAAAAATCATTGTTTGTTAGTAATTAGGCAGGTGTTATTTATCGCGGATAATGTTCTAATATGTTAGTCATTATTGATTCAATATCAAGTTGTAGTTTGTCTACATTCACTCGGTGTTCGTCTGTTGAGCGTGCCATTCAAAGATTTCGCAGATAGATCTGTGCACAGAGAGGAAGATGACGGTTTTCATCTACAATAGTGATATTATTTCCGCATAATTGTGTTTATTATTCATGATGACTGCAATTACGAGATCTGCTAGAGTCAGTTTGAAGCCGATTGAAGTGCCGCAGGTTTTACAGGAGGGAGAGAAGTTCATCAAGTGGGATGAGGTATTTTTTTTTTAACTTGCTGCTATATTTTTTTTGATTCTGATCCCTGTTGCTTTTTTAGTACCTACATTAAATTTCACACTTGTTTGCTGTCTAACATGTAGGTACCAATTATGTGCACTTGCAAAATTATTAGTTTTGATTAATATAATCTCATTAGATTCTAATTGGAAAATATTTTTTATTGTATTTTTTAAATCTTTACTTCACCAAATTTTTATTCTATTGTGTAATCTGATGCATATCTTGTAAGTAGTTACTTAAAAGAGTTCAAACTGTTTTGCTTATTTGACCATTTTTCACCTAATAGTTTTTGGTGCTTTAATTTATTAATAACACCAGTAATAATAACATCAACTAATAAGTTAAGTTGTATCAACTTTACTATTGATAGTTTTTTTTTAGAAAATTTTAATGAGGTAGCAATATGAATAGAAATTAAAACTCTTATCAATTTAATAACCAGGTCAGTTCTGTTGTAAGATAAAATCAACTGATAATTTATATTAGTTGCTAGGTGCTTTTCTAATTCACTATTGTTTATTGTGATAACCTGAATGTAAATAAACAATCTTTCTTATCAATGCATCAAAACTGCAGTGATTCAGACCTTTCTTATATGTTGCATAAACTAATAAAAAGTTGTGATTTTATGAGCTTTGTATACATTATTTAAAAAAAAACTAGTCTAATGTATACTTGTCTATGTAGGACTCCGGAACGGGTCTGCCGGTCACCCTACGGGTGGACCCTAAGGGGTTCTTCCTGTACTGGACTGACCAGAACATGGAAGTGGAGATGCTGGACATTGCCACCATCAGGGATGTCCGCACTGGGGGACATGCTAAGGTTCCGAAGGTGAGTCAAATTTCTTCCTCTAACATCAACAAGTTCTCTGTATGTATTTTCTATGAAATAAATTCTCCAATTCTACATAGTCATAATAGTAGGTACTATTAAAATAGTAGTATTTTTAATGGTAAATTAGGTATTATTGTAGAAACTACAATACCATTTTACCCGTACAATATCTACCGTCAAATAATATTACAATGTAAACATTATTTTATGTTATTATGATTCAACAAATATCATAACATATTTCAAATATGCAACATGCAAAAAACACAGCATGTTTTCATGAAAAGAATAGTCCTTTGTTCTGTTAAACACTATAATGAGTTATATTATAAAACATACACTTGCATCACCCTTTGAACCACTTGTGGCTAACTGGGTATATGGAAAGTATGTATGTATCTACATACTTAAGACTATGTACCTACAATTCGCGTGCTGTCACGCTCACGTCGTCGTGTTTCGGTAATGCGTTTGTTATGCGCCCTGCTGAGTATTAAAACTTCTTGCCAGAGTCGATTTCTCCACATATAATAGAAAAGCTTGGTTAGCCTAGTTATGGGCCACGTCTTTTTCACAAAGTAAAGCGCCTGCCTGGGTTCGAACTCACGACCTACGACACGTTCATCACCACTGCTCTTAAAACCGTGAAGGAAAACATCGTGAGGAAACCGGCGTGTCCTAGAACCAAAGCTGGTGGTGGGCCCGCGTGGTGAATTAAGGCCCATTGCCTTTCGCACAGAGAGGATGCCTGTGTCCCAGCAGTGGGAACATTATAAGGCTGTTGATGATGATGACGAGAACCCCTCTTTTGTAGTAAGAAAGCTCAATTCCCTTATACAGGACATGCCGCCAATTTACCAATAGCTTTAATGTTATCATCAAGGTAAGAGTGGAAAACTTATTCCTAGGGGATACTATCTCTGACTTCGTCATCGCTACATATTTTGTTACGTTGACGACAAAGTTCTCCCGTGTGCCCACCGTAAGCGGCACAGGAGGACACCGTGGAGTTTTGGTGGGTTAGAGTCCCACATAACTGCGCTATCTACGCAGTATGCATGAGCATTTCTCCATGCAAAAAAAAAAAAAGGCATACAGGAAGGTCGCAAAGTCGTGGACGCGCGATGGCAGTGCTAATTCTTTTTCATGGAAGTTTTCTTGTAGCTTGTAAGGCCTTCGTTTAGTCGTTCTTCCATTGTCGCCAAAAAGTCTTTTATCTCGGCTTGCTTCACCAGGAAGCGTCCAACAAGTGGTTTCCTAGAAAAAATTAGAAAATTATTAATTGGCATCAATACAACGAAAATACCGCCAATCTTTTAATTTGTATTCCGAAGACTGGACGTGAAGGGGTCATAGTTGGCCTTGGACGCATCAATGCACGTGTTCCCTAAAATATCATTCAATCAGTTGAGGAAAATATTAGCCAACATTTTCGCGTTCTAAAAGTCTGATTGAAGATAAAATTAGGATAGCACGTGCACGCCAACTCTTGCCATTCCTTTTTCCGGTCTTCAAAAGTTCAAAACAAGCGTTAGTTTTCGTTGGTATGTCAAATGATACACTGCTGAACAGTTTCTGCAAACAGAAGTCTTGGCTCTCGGAACGTGGATTTAAATTACCTAGTGTATTTTTCGTGACGTGCTCTTTGCTCAGTTCTATCAAGCAAATCCGATCCTGGCACAATGCCGGAAAATCCAGGACAAAGAAGGCTGAGCAGAATTAAATTTTCTTTTTAACCTGATCAGTGTGCTGGAAGTATGCCAGGAGAGTCCTCTTTTATACTTCCAATTTAGTAGAAGTTTTGCAGGTTTAGATGGTTCGTTAGCTGCTTCCATGTGGCAATTCCTCATAAAGACTATAACAGTCTGATGCAGATTCTTGAACTATGCGCTTCTGAGGATCGATCCTCACCCTAAGCATTTTTAAATCTTTATTTATTAACGAGGGTTTGATCACATAGTGAACATGTCACCCTCATAGGAAACCGTTGTTACATGCAAAACTTAACATCTACGCTTAATCCCTAAATTAACTACCTTATATAATATTCTAGCGGCTTCGGATGCCGGAAAAGCTAAAATGATATTACACTCTCCAAATTGACAAATATTCACATTAAATTGATCTCGAATAAAATCTCTTTCCGCCCCGTTCTGGACACACTCCACCATTATATGAAAAACATCCTCGACCACATGGCATGCCGTGCAGTTCGGGGAACTTTGCCCATCAATGCAGCAAAACTATTCAATGGCATGTGTCCGCAACGAAGTCTTAAACTGGTCACGATTTCTTGTCTACTCATATCGGCGTTATCAAACCAAGACTAGTTCTGAATAGTTGGCTACATCGTCCGATACCAAATGCCTTTTGTTAATGACTTCTCGTCAAAGTATTCTTTCCAGATTTCGTAACACTTCAATCTAACTACACCTAAGATATCTGTCCAATAAGGTTTATACGTCACCGGAACACCCTCTAAGCACGCTTCCTTGGCAAAATTATCAACTTCTTCGTTTTCTTCAATACCGATGTGGGAGGACACCCATTGTAAAATAATATTCTTATTTTTATCTCTTAATCTACTCAAAGAATCTAATATATTAAATGCTATCTATTCTATTATATTATATGATAACCATGAAAATTTCCTATACACCTTGTCAAATGTTGGAGAGCGCTTTTACAATCAGTATATGTTACGGAATCCTGAAAATCGACTGATTCAAGGTATGATATTGCTTCGTACCAAAGCTTTGGTTGGCTACTGATATTGTGACTCAATATATTGCAATGCCTTATTTATATTTTGGACGGGGTTCGAATAGCGTCGATATCTTGCGTCGTTTGCAGTGGTCCACAAACTTGGCAATGCTCACAAGTACTCAGATTTCGAGTTCTACATCTGTCCGATTTAAATACGATAAAGTGAGACCGGCCCGCGGCCGTCTAGTAATTAACAAAAATAATTGCAGACTTGAAACTTTATCATGTGCCGTAATTATATTTACGTTAAGTTATGCTCATTTTATCCAAATAAAAAAATAACACTGTATTTTCTGCGGCGTTTTTCTGCCAAGAGCTCCAAACGTTGCGAAAGGTAGAACCTAATGAATTTTAAAATAATTCCGGTATTGATCGCCGCTAAAAATAAGTATACAACCGACAAGCTACCCTCAATTTGGTCAAATGGCTAACTGCTTCACATATTTGCCGTGTTTATGATAAAATTTGGTAAACTTTCTGAAAGATAGACGTTGAAAAGTTCCGAAGCTTGACGTAGTTGTAACAGTATCGCTGGCAGAGTTTTAACGTCGTCATCAACGACCATTTTATACCGCCAGTCCGCAAAGTAATCTCTTTTTAGTATCACCTCGTCCGGGCAGTGTCAACTTTGACGTAGATAATAATTAGGGCGATCTGTGTCAGCCGTATTCACCTGTCTCAGGACTTTGGACTTTCCAGTGCCGAGGCAACTCCTAAATAGGACGATACAGTCATGAACATTGTTATTTATCCTGTATGGTACCTATTTTAGGCAATTCTAGTGATCAGAACAGACTTTTAGTTAGAGAAACTAAAACTAAACTTGTATGGCCTATATATTATACTTGGTCAATGAAGTGGGTCCATTAAAATTTCGATTTCAAATAATATGTTTGTTCACTCCAATTATTTGCACACGTTATATATAATACATTAGTTAATGAATTAATAAAGTGGTCATCTGCTAAGCTGTTGACATAAATATTGTCAGCCAGGTTATTTATTAAGACGTTTCATGTTATGAAACCATAAAGTGTCAATATCGTGTACATGCCGTGGTCCGTAGTGTGGTGCCGTGACGGGACATAAAATTATAGGGCGCGGTAACTTGTAATTTAACTAACACTAACGCTGCCCGCCGACGCTTCCTACACCAAATAACTACCCTCCTGTACAAGTGGCAGTTGACTAATGAAGGATTGACTGTAACTGGTTATTTGGTTTAAGTAATAAGAAGTGAACCAAAATGACCGAAATGATGCGGATGCCGATTATCGCAAGCTGACAAAACCATATGTATCATCCGACTGCACAGCATGATTTTCTTATTATTTTACGCCATTTAAGTTCGCTTCTTAATTAGGCCGTTTTTTTTTGGTTTTTTAAGTTTACATTTTTTTTTCAACTTTTTAAAAGAAAGAAAGAAAGAAAACTTGTTTATTTGGTACACACAGATACACACAATGTACAAATATAAGGAAAAAGAATTTAATAAAAACAATTACATACATAGTGTGCCCCGCGGCTGCGAAAAGGTCCAGTTCAGCAAAATGCCAGACAACTGGGAGTTCAAGTATCTTTTTTTTTCGAATTAAGTACCTTTAAAAATATAAAAGTTATATATTTGTATAATCATCTTAAAACCTCTTCATTTTGATACCATAATAAAATATGGAACCCACAATATGGCGTCCAAAATCCGACAATTTTAATGTAGGCTGTGACACTCGCAAGATTAAGACGAATCGATTGACGTATGAATCATCAAAATCGGCCCACGGTTTTGTTCTCTAGAACGCCATATAGCAACAAACATACATATATACATAGACTGCTAAACACATTACCCTCCTTTGCGTCGAGCAGTCGGGTAAAACTGGCAGTAGTCTCAGGGTGAACTTTGTTACGGCAACTACCTGACCTTTCCCAAAGAACGCTGACATATACCAATTCTATGCCCGTTATTACCTTTACTATACTGCGGAAGTATTCATTCAGCTTGCTCAAATGTCAACTTAACTTCATGAGGTATGGTCCCTGACTAGAATAGAAGAGGGACTCCTTTTTCCGCACTAAGACCCCCATTTGGTCCGTTGTGCGTGGGGATTCCGGCTAAAGTATCCAGCCTAGCTCCGTCCAAAAACACAAAAGCTTCCTGGGGGTTTCACAGGTTTCGCGGAGCGACCTCACCGTTCTGAGGATGTCTTCACGTTGGGAAACCACGGCCTCGCAGTCCAAGATGACGTGGGCAGCTGATTCCTCGGTGTTAAAACAGCCCCTGCAAAGTGGGCTATGTTAAAAAGATGTTTGTTAAGAGGGCTATGACCCGTAATTGTCCCTATGATTATGGCCCCTGACTAATGAAGCCCTGAATAAACGGCAGACATCACGGCTTCTGCAGACAAATCACCAAAGTTGCCAGATGTAACTCCTCATTTGTTGCGGACAGCGTTAAACGACCCGTGAAGAATATTGGCACTGTGGTCAGGACCTTTGCCAAAGAACGCTAACATGTACTAATTCTATGCCCGTTATCACCATTACTATACGGCGGAAGTATCAAACATTCAGCTTTCTCAAATGTCCACTTAACTGCACGAGGTATGGCCCCCGACTTATGAAACCCTGACTGAGTGGCAGACATCACGGCTGCTGCAGACAAATCACCTAAGCTGCCAGATGTAACTCCTCATTTGTTGCGGACAGCGTTAAACGACCCGTGAAGAATATTGGCACTGTGGTCACTTGGTCAGTTGGTCACCGATCTGCTTGCCAAACGTAGTGACTAAGACAATATTACCTACTAGTAGTAGATAGCAATTTCACTTACATTGTTTCCTGTTTATGCACTCTGTCTTATTCGATTCGTGTTCATGATTATTTGTTTGGAAAAATTCGGATCCGTTTTTAGGGTTCCGTACCTCGAAAAGAAAAAACGGAACCTTTATAGGATCACTTTGATGTCCGTCCGTCCGTCTGTCCGTCTGTCTGTCAAGACCCTTTTTCTCAGGAACGCGTGGAGGTATCAAACTGAATATTTATATCAAATACTCAGGTTTACCGTCCCTTAAAGATGTGAAAAAGTCAAACTTCTAAGCCAACGCAATCAAAAGATACAGCCGTTTATGCCGCAAATTTCCGTAAATTATTGGCACTCGCAATGGAATCAAAACCTAGAGGTACTTCCCGTGAACTCAGAATCTTGAAATTTGGTACGAAGCAACGTCTTATAGCACAGATAAAGGAAAAACTGGAAAACCGTAACTTTTTCAGGCACATCATACAAACAAAAAAAAAAGAATAAGTCTAAAAACCGGCCAACCACCGGCCGGCCGGCCACTTTTACTTATATACCTACAGGTTTGTCCGGAACCCCGATTCGCACTTGGCCGGTTTTTTACAATTAAGGCGACGACTAACGCCAACGACCTTGAGGGAACAAAACGCGCCCTCGTTTCACACCCGCGCGACCCAAAATTTAGTAGTTTTTTGTACTTTCCTTATTATTCTAAGACTTAAAAAAAAAACTTCAGATCAAAATGTAGATAATTAAATTGTCTTTGATATGGTGTCAATTTCATTAAAATACGCCCAGCGGTTTTGTTGTGATTGTCGTGTTTTTGTACGGTTTAGACATAACTTTACAAATTAATTACACTATGTTATACGAATTAAACTCAAAATTTGCTCAGATGAAATTATTAAGAAAATGGTCTAATATAACATATATTTTTTCCAATAAATTACGACTAGCCGTTTAGACGTGATTCTCATTTTAAAATCAGCTAGCTACTCAAGGGAATCGGCGCCTTAACGTAAAAATATCGAGCAAGTGCAAAAACGGCCTAATGATTCAGCTATCAGTATTCGTTATATTGAAACCAGCATTTCAGCGGTATTTACAAAAAACTTGGACAAAATTAGAGCATTAATATCGTTCGCTTATCGTTAGTAATTAATTAGAGAGTAGAGCTGGCGTT
This sequence comes from Orthosia gothica, assembly GCA_949775005.1. NCBI lineage: Eukaryota > Metazoa > Arthropoda > Insecta > Lepidoptera > Noctuidae > Orthosia > Orthosia gothica. Next base: position 7,751,030 of record OX459056.1, on the reverse strand, counting down.
GTGCGCCCTATCACATTATGTGTAATAGCTTATGTGGTTTATAAGCCATTTTTCAAACTTAATTAATTGTTATTAACATGTACAGAATCAGGAGTATATGTGCTAGCTTGTTAATTCAGTAAGTACACATTATTGTGTGCGGGAAAGTTATGTTTGTTACTGAATTCTATCGTTTGAAATTGTTGTTCGGTTTATGAAGTAGAGGCAGAGATTATTAATGAAATATCTGATTATTTCTCTTTATCATTCTTTTTAGCCGACTGCCGAAGGGAGGGTAATGTGTTTATCAGTCTATGTATGTTTGTTCTTATGTGGCGTTCTAGAGGCCAAACGCGTTGGCCGATTTTGATGGTTCTTACGTCAATCGATTCGTCTTAATCCTGTGAGTGTCACTGGCTACATTAAAAATGGAAAATAGAAAAGTTGCGGATTTTGGGCGCTTGATTGTGGGGTCCCAATTTTTTTTCCCATCTCATCGTTTAGGGTATCAAAATACCGAATAACATGAAACTTGAACATAACCGGTGAAATGAGAGCACTGCGTACCCCTTTAGAGCGTACTGGCGTGATGTTATGTTATGAAATGGTATAAACAATAAACAGACAGACATGCGATTGCAGCAATCCCGAGAGATTTGCCGTTATTTATTGAAGAGTTCTGTTGTATATCTCCGCAGTTCTATATCAGACCTTCACCAAATTAAAATGGGTCCAATTTCGAAACATACACTTCCAAACAAAAAAAAATCAATTTTCAAAATCGGTCCACAATTGACGGAGATATCAGTGAACATAAAAAAAACATTAATGAAGTCGAACATAGAACCGCCTCCGTTTTGGTAAGTCGGTTAAAAAGACTTGGACGACACCTTCAAAGAAGTATAGGTAGTGTTTTATTGGAAACAAACGTGTCACACCCTCATGTTAACTACATTACAGGTACCGCACCGGGGTGTGCTGTAGACTTTGTCATATCAACATTACATAAGGTGGCCCAGAGCAAACACTGCTGAAGTGGCGTAGACGGAAATTTTACCTATGCGGTTGCCGCCACAGAGCATGGAATCGCACCGTCTAGACACGCCATTACTAAAGAATAGAATAGAACTTCTCTTCTCTCTGCGCATAGAGTGCGAAAACGAGAATACACAAGCAAAAGTTTCATCTATACTAATATTATAAAGCTGAAGAGTTTGTTTGTTACCTGCCGAAGGAGGGTAATAAGTCTTATGTATGCATGTATGTATATATGTATGTATGTATGTTTGTTTGTATTATATGGCGTTCTAGAGACCAAACTCGTTGGCCGATTTTAATGATTCTTACGTCAATCGATTCGTCTTAACACTTGGAAATGGAAAAAGTGGCGGATTTTGGGCGCCATTTTGTGGGGGACAATTTTTTTTTCTTTTATACCCATCGTGTAGGGTATCAAAATAAAGGATTTTAAAAGGTGATTTCAAAAAAATAAACTTTTTTTTTGAACGCGCTTATCTTAGGAAGTGCTGGTTGGAATTGAAAATTCTTTTTGTGTTGGATAGTCCATTTATCGAGCAAGGTTATAGAAGCGAAGCATAAATGAAAAATGTTGCAAAATCGTGTAAAATTATTCCTTTTTGAGAGTTCCGTTTCGTGCGCTGCGTAAACGGTTTAAGTTACGCAAATGTCATGTATGATAGAAATGTTCCTGTTTAAAAGTTCTAAAAAAAAGTCCGCGACAGCATATGTCTATCTTTTAAGAATGACTCACTATAACCTTTTTTTTATGATAATCAAATTTGTTCATTTGCGAAGGAGTTTTATCAACATCTATACTAATATTATAAAGCTAAAGAGTTTGTTTGTTTGTAGGGTAGTTAGGGTGGGTAGGGTAGGTTATGTAGGTAGGTAGTGGTAGGTAGATCGATAGCCAGATGACGGGAGCGAAGCCCCGGGGCTCAACTAGTATTCTATAAGTAAACGATGAAACTGTAGAGCAGTGTTGGCCCAGTGGTAACGGACTTACTTGTCGTAGGTCGTGGGTTCGAACACAGGCAGGCGATTTACTTTGTGTAAATTATTTCATCACCACTGCTCTAAAAACAGCAAGGAAAACATCGTGAGGAAACCGGCATGTCCTGGAACCATAAATTCGAAGACACGTGACATCTACCAGCCCCACTGGGCCCGTGTGGTGGTGATGATGAAACGGTGACACTAACACGGTTACATAGATCTCACATATATGTATTTTTCTAACAAGTATATTGTAACCAAATATTTGTATTTAAAACTGACGGAAAAGAGTGTCCGTGGAGTTTCTTGCACGTTCTTCTCCATACAGACCTACTGACGCTTACGAATGTGCGACTAGATTCATCTTGTTAGGGTTCCGTACCCAAAGGGTAAAAACGGGACCCTATTACTAAGACTCCGCGGTCCGTCTGACTGTCTGTCTGTCACCAGGCTGTATCTCATGAACCCTGATAGCTAGACAGTTGAAATTTTCACAGATGATGTACTTCTGTTGCCGCTATAACAACAAATACTAAAATCAGAATAAAATCAATATTTAAACGGGGCTCCCATACAACAAACGTGTTTTATTTTTTGCCGTTTTTTGCGATAATGGTACTGAACCCTTCGTGCGCGAGTTCGACTCGCAATTGGCCGGTTTTTCATTTTTCATCAAAAGTACATTTCAAGTTTATTTGAAATTTTGATTTGATTTGTATTGAGACGTTTTACAATGCTGTCTCAAGCAATGGCCGCCGAGGCTTCTCCGTGCTCTGTGGTCCGCCCATATATATCCGTCAACCTTTACTTGGTAATTCGTAACTCTTAGATATCTGGAAAGCATTTCAGTACTGTAAAGCTTTCGTTCCAGGTTTACGTTGACATTTTAATGGATAAGTTCGTAATGTCGCGATGAGAAACAGCTTTACGACAGCGTAAGTTTGTCGTTATATGCAAACGTTTTCAGGAAAATTATATGCGGTGTTTTCCATTTATTCTGAATGTTTTTGGTGCCATCGATTTTAGAAGGTTTAAATATTTTAATAGAATCGACACATATAATACAACACTTTTGTAATTAATTAAAGAACTGTAACATTTTTATAAATGTACACATGCTAAATGTTCAAATTATATGACCAAGTTTGGGTCGCTAACAGCTTATTTTTAATATTTTTAGGGTTCCGTACCTCGAAAGGAAAAAACGGAACCATTATCGTAGTCTGTCTGTCAAGACCCTTTTTCTCAGGAACACGTGGAGGTATCAAGCTGAAACTTGTATCAAATACCCTTCCCCCCTCGTCTAACTTCTAAGCCAACGCAATCAAAAGATACAGCCGTTTATGCCGCAAATTTTCGACACTTGCACGCAAGGGAATCAAAACCTACAGGGTACTTCCCGTGAACTCAAAATCTTGAAATTTGGTACGAAGCAACGCCTTATAGCACAGATAAAGGAATAATTGCAAAAACCGTAAATTTTTAGTTACATCATGTATTAAAAATATTTTTTATATATTATACTCACTATACCCCTTTCCTCATGAACGCGTAGAGGTATTAAATTGAAATTCATATCAAATACTCAGGTCTATAATACCTTTAAGTTAAGGTTTGTACGGAACCCTCAGTGCGCGAGTCCGACTCGCACTTGGCCGGTTTATTGTATCAAAACCAGAATTGAAGTATTAAAAATGCTTGTAGTTCGGACTTATCGACTTATCGAGCAGTTTATACATTTTCATTGCTTTTATGATTTTTATCTAGGACTAGCTGACCCGGCAAACTTTGTTTTGCCATAAAAAGACCAATCATTTATCTACCCTACCCTACCCTCCCCTACCCTACCCTACCCTACCCTACCCTACCCTACCCTACCCTACCCTACCCTACCCTACCCTACCCTACACTACCCTACCCTACCCTACCCGACCCTACACTACCGTACCCTACCCTACACTACCCTACCCTACACTACCCTACCCTACTCTACCCTACCCGACCCGACCCTACACTACCCTACCCTACCCTACCCTACCCGACCCTACCCTACCCTACCCTACCCTACCCTACCCTACCTATAAACCTCACGGAGCCCGAGACCTTTCCAACGAATGCAAAACCATCGAAATCGGTTCGTGCGTTCTGGAGTTATAGCGTCAGGGAGGAAAACCAGAATTTTTATATATTAGATTATTCTAAGATATGTTGCTCAAAGAGTGGGTCTTAAAATGAACATGGACAAAACCAAGGTTATGTTGAATGCCCATGTAACACCCACTCCTATCAAGGTTGGAGACTCTACACTTGAAGTTGTGGAAGATTATGTCTACCTGGGACAAACGATCCAGTTGGGTAGGGCCAACTTCGAGAAAGAGGTCAACCGTCGAATCCGACTGGGCAGCGTTCGGGAAATTGCGAGGTGTCTTCTCGTCCAACTTACCACAGTGTCTCAAGACGAAGGTCTATGACCAGTGTGTGTTGCCAGTGATGACCTATGGCTCTGAGACGTGGTCGCTCACAATGGGCCTCATCAGAAAGCTAACAGTCACGCAAAGGGCAATGGAGAGGGCTATGCTCGGAGTATCCTTGCGTGATCGAATCAGAAATGTAGAGATCCGCAAGAGAACCAGGGTTACCGACATAGCCCGAAGAATTGCCAAACTTAAGTGGCAGTGGGCAGGGCACATTGATCGCAGAACGGATGGCCGATGGGGCAGAAAAGTTCTGGAGTGGCGACCGCGAACCGGAAGACGATGCGTTGGAAGGCCTCCCACCAGGTGGACCGATGACCTGGTGAAGGTTGCGGGGATTCGCTGGATGCGGGACGCACGGGACCGGTCAATGTGGCGACGCTTGGGGGAGGCCTATGTCCAGCAGTGGACGTCTTTCGGCTGATATGATGATGATGATGATGTTGCTAATACTATAATCTCAATGTTTATAAAATTTTGTTTTTATTTTAAAAACCCTACCTTTCATAGTAAAAGGATGATTTCTTTTGCAGCAATACTCGCTCCAAATTGTAAAGAGGAAAAAAGTAACGTGTCTTGCCCCAGAGTTCGTCAAAACGGTATGTGTTGTTGGTATTACGGTGATGGGCTCGATAATGTAAATAAATATATATGATATAAATGACAAATAAAGTGCCACTCATAGCCTAGCAACACAGACCGTTACGATTTTGTCGTTTGTTTTTTCTTTCTGGTGCACTTGTTATAAAAGGTCAGGTTATATTCGAACCCTGTATACTTATTGAGAAATTGAGCGACAATCGCTTGCATATTTGGTAAATAATTACTACTCAATTGGTACCAATTAGTACTCGAACAACAAAATTGGTACCTTAGTAGTTTTCGAGAAAATCGACTTTGAAGGTGGTCTGCGGTAGTCACGCTCCATTCAGCAGGACCACCATAAGCGCTGAAAAAGGGGTGTGCTACAGCTATTCTAAGTATACAAATAATTACTGCCCATAAATGTGCTTCATTTCGTAAAAAAAACAGAACTGAAACATTTGTATTTACCGAGAAATCAACGATGATAACTTTCGCTCGCTCGTTCAGCAGGACAAAGTTTTTATTTTTTTGAACGTTGCCCCACACTAGGAATTTCTTCCTACATCGTGGGTGCGTTTACAAACATATAAACTCACATACACAACACCCAGAGCCGGAACAACTATCTGTAGGTCATACAAATATTTATTCCGTGCGGGAATCGAACCCGCGACACGCAGCGCAGCAGTCAATCACTCCACCACTGCGCCAACCGTGCGCCCTTTGTGAAATTTTATGTTTATGAAGACAGAAAATTTGACTTTGTATGTTGATTGAATGAAGGAGCCTGTCGCTTTCCTCAAACCTACATAGAAAATTACTACCTTGCAAGATAAAATTAGTACTCAAAGTTCACAATTAGTACTCAAAGTTCACAATTAGTACTCAAAGTTCACAATTAGTACTCAAAGTTCACAATTAGTACTCAAAGTTCACAATTAGTACTCAAGTTCACAATTAGTACTCAAAGTTCACAATTAGTACTCAAAGTTCACAATTAGTACTCCAGTAGTTTACGAGATATACCATTAGTGGCGGTAGTCACGGTGTTAAATTTTAATTTCGTACGTCTAAAGCAAAATCTCGCTCCGCGTGTGGTCCGGCCGTTTTTCTGTCTTTCCCCGTCGGAGACTTGATCAAGAACCATTGTAATTCTGTCCCTCAATAGATACTCTTATCACACCAAGTTGCTGGGAATTGTAATTTAGATTCAAGACGTTAGAAAATTAGCATGATTGAATTCTTAAATCGTCTTTGACATTCACAAAATGAAGTGGGATGACCCATTTTTATCCCGAGGTCGCATGCATAGCGGATTACGCATGCTTCATTATGCGGTGGAAATATTTTAAAGTTTTTTTTTTGTCAGGGATCTTTCGTTTACTTTGTTTTCCGTTCTTAAGCAGATGCAAACTGCATTGCAAACGGTTCTACAATGTAATTAATTCATATCGTAACATAGTTTAGATTAGTATCTGTTCTTTTGGTTTGTTTTGATGCATACTCGTATGTAGATGTGCAAAAGATCTGAATAAATGTTCGCCCTGCTATCTTCAGAAGGCATAGGACGAAACCAAGGTGGCTTAGTAGTAAATAATTTACTTTTTAGGGCATTATCCCACAGAGTTTTTTGATTGCAGTTCAGAGAAACATTTCTGGGTAATGTGATGGATTTATTTTGACCGTGACCTTAACTCTTCTAGCTAATAATAAGTTAGATGTAGGTACCGATTTGGTGGACTCGGGTCATTTGATTAAATTGTTGTTTTATGACCGTGTATGATGCTTAGATGATAATATATTGTACTAACTGACTCGGCAAACTTCGAACCGCCTTAGAATTAATATGTAATGTTCAGCAAATCAAATTTGGAGACATACCGACAGCAGCGCCACCTACCGGGTCCATTTGTGTTTTCAAACCATCCAGGAACCCCTTTGAAATATATACACAAAATTACATGCAAACCGATCCAGCTGCTTAGGAGGAATTGGATGACAAACACACGTACTGAAGAATTATAATAAGATGATGATATTGAGCGGAAAATCAATTCTAAATTATAATAGTGAGTAGTATTCTTGAAGAAGATGTATGTAGACAGATGTTGATATTGGAGTATCCCTAAGCTGCCTTGGTCGGACGTGCGGTGTCGTGGTACGCTCCCCTCGTACGACTTAATCCCCACATGTTCTATATTCATCTCAGTATATCAAGATTTTCGGTGGAACAGATTAACCTATACTGTGTTCCATTAATAATTTTGACTTCGGAAACCCAGTTTGGAAACCATGTCTATAAAAAAAAATTTTGGTATTTATACCAGCTTCTAAAAAACCGGCCAAGTGCGAGCCGCACTTGCGCACGAAGGGTTCCGTACTTGGTAAATTGCGGTTTAAGATTAATGACGTATTAAAAAAACTACCAACTACATCTCGTTTAAACCAATTTTCGGTGAAAGTTTACATGGAAAAGTACATCATATATTTTTTTTAGTTTAATTATTCTCTTATTTTAGAAGTTACACATTTTACCAATTTGGAAGTGTCTCTCGCGCAAACTATTCAGTTTAGACGAAAATTATATTAGAAACCTCAATATAATTTTTGAAGACATATCCATAGATACCCCACACGTATGGCTTTGATGAAAAAAGTTTCAGTTCTATGTATGGGGAACCCCCAAAATTTACTGTTTTTTTTTTCTATTTTTGTGTGAAAAATCTTAATGCGGTACACATAATACATCTACTTACCAAGTTTCAACAGCATAGTTCATATAGTTTCGGAAAAAATGGCTGTGACATACGGACGGACAGACAGACAGACGTGACGAATCCATAAGGGTTTCGTTTTTTGCCATTTGGCTACGGAACCCTAAAAATCATCTATGATTGTGTAGATAAGTTTTTGCGTGTATATGTAATTCGCATTGACATGTTTGTTTGTATGAGGAGCTTGTGGCTAAATAATAACAGCCGCACGATCTTCAAGGTTAAGCAAAGCTTGACGAGGTCGATCCGTGGATGGGTGACCATTTCAACATACAGAGTTTCCTCCGTGCCTCGGAAAGCACGTTAAGCCGTTGGTCCCGGCTGTCATTTTAAAGATCTTTGACAGTCGTTACGGGTAGTCAGAAGCCTGAGATCTGACACCAGTCTTGCCAAGGGGTATCGTGTTACCCAGTTACTGGGTTGTGGAGGTCTGATAGGCAGTCGCTCCATGTAAAACACTGATACTCAGCTGAATCCGGTAAGACTGGAAGCCGACCCCAACATAATTGAAAAAAGGCTAGGCAGATTGCAGATTGCATTGACATGTTTGTATGTGGAACTTATTGACACAATGAATGATAATATGCTAACGAGCTGTCAGCAGATCGTTATATGCAGAGACCGTGTGGCGGTGGACGCTAGCATTACCGCCAGCTGACCGATCGTTATCGATTTTGATTCCGTGTCATGCACTAATTTTAGAAAAATCTATGCTACAAATTATAGCTTCGTAACCGACGGGACCAGTTCTATCGCTTTGTATTTATACAGTTTTATTATTTAGGACAGTTGCGAGTATCAAACGTTTGCTGTGTATAAATTTAACGCAAATCTCATGGCTCGTTTATCTTTTCGAATTCCAAACGCGCTTCTTCCTGCATATTTTTAAGAACCGTCAATTTGTCGGAGAATTTCTGGAAATATGAGCACATTTCAATAAAGTTAATTATGGATGCGTTTACTGGGAATCAAACAAAGACTTGTTCTAGTACAATCAAAGGGGATTACACTTCGTTTTGAAATGTTCTTGTGATTGACGTGTTAACAACTAAAATGAGATTGAGAGTTCTATTTGACCTTGTCTAAATATTAACGCAAAACACCTTTGGTTTTTAAAACGTTTTTATTAGCTTGGTATGTATGTATCTATGTAACGGAATCTTTGAACGTGATTTTCACCCCCTTCAAAACGTCGGATTAAGACGGTACCCTGACCAAAAAATCAGCATGAGATATGAGCATTCCTATCGGTCTAGCGGCACTGGTGGCGCATGAATTACAGTAGTGAATACGCCCAGATTTCAGAATAAAATCTTTATAAAATCGAATATCGGTCTTTTGAAAAAAAAAAATCTACAAAAATGTTCGTTATTAAATTGTCTATCCATTAGTGTTAGAACAAAAAATAATTAATGAACACTTTACGAGGAGATGCATAATATCAATAATTATTTCTCATTTTTATGTTTTTTTGGAAGGAGATTAGTGAAATATATACAACATTTAAAAAAAAACTAAATCTACCATTTTAGAATCAATATTATGTAGAAATTTAATGTATTTTTATTAATTGATATTTATTTTTAAATAACGAGTAGATAGCTCCTAAAAACAGCACAAAAACGGCATGCGCGGCGTTTTGCTCGGGGTACCGCCTTAATTTAAAACTTTACACACTTATCAAGGATCGATGACAATACAATAACTTACATAGTTTATCCCATTATCTTCACCAGGATCTTTAAGATTAGCGATTGAACTAAAAAATAAATAATAGTTAAAAAAAACTAAAAAACACGCTTTAATAGAAAACCAAACTAAAAAGTAGAAAATTATTTCAGTAAATTTAAATTTATCTAAAAAAGCGTGATTGCTTTTTAAGATATTTAAAATGATTCTAGTTTTAACAATATTTGTCAATAAAATATTATGACATCAAGCACCGCTCGATTTTTAACAATAAAATATTTTTTTAATCACACTGTTCTTAATTTAAATTTATTGAAAATTATTTTCTACTTTTTAGTTTGGTTTTCTATTAAAGCGTGTTTTTTAGTTTTTTTTAACTATTATTTCATCTTAAATGTTTATTATTCTATATCTGAATATTCACAGGGTAAACTAAATCTTCATGATAAATATAAAATCTTTGATTATCTGATGCCATAATTAATAAAATTCCTCAGTAGGTCTTCGTTGTCTTGTTGTATAACAAGATAATAGTTAACGTCCTAATTGCAATCCGTTGACGGCTTGACGTAATCTATGATGGGTTGATTGATTGATAGTTACAACATCTTTGCAGTTAGAACTTACTAGATTTGTATAAGCTGAGACGTCGACTAACGCCAACGACCTTGAGGGACCAAAACGCGCACTCGTTTCACACCCGCGCGACCCAAAATTTAGTAGTTTTTTTTACTTTCCTTATTATTCTAAGACTTAAAAAAAAAACACGAGTCGACTCGAGTCGCGCATTAAAATACTCCCAGCTGTTTTGGTGTGATTGTTGTGTTTTTGTCCGTTTTTGGACAACACTTTATAAATTAATTACACTATGTTATACGAGTAAAACAGGAAATTTTCTTAGATCAAATTATTAAGAAAAAGGTCTTATGTAACATATATTTTGTTCAAAATATTAAGCCTAGCAGTTTCGACGTGATTCTCATTTTAAAATCAGCTCAAGGGGATCGGCGCCTTAAGGTTACACTAGTCGAAAATTCTTCCATACAAACGTAGTCTAGAGATTACTCCACTGTTTGACGATGTAATTTCAAAATAAAAATGATATCAATTTGTCTCATCATTATCTAGTCCTGTATGGAAACAAAAATGTTAAAAAATAATATACCAGGCCCCTCAGAAAGTATTGCGAAAAAAAGTTTTTATATATGGGAGACTGGCCAGTTATAATGTTTTTCGAAAATATGATTATTTATAAGTAAAAATAAGTAAGTTCCAATTTCAAAATTTCCCTCCACATTTTTTGCGAGTTAATTCAAAGTATTGTGTCTCACTGAAATATGGATCTGCGCCGGGAACATTTTAGAGCTATGATTTTATACGATTTCAAGTGTCGCCTGAAACCGGATGAATCGTACGATAGACTTCAAATGGCATTCATGGATGAAGGCCCTTCCAAGGCAACCGTGTATCGTTGGTATAACGAATTCAAGCGCGGTCGACCAACTTTGGGGGATGACGAAAGAAGCGGTCGCCCTTTGACGGCTGTTACCGAAGAAAACGTGCTAGCAGTGAAAAATTTAATCCAAGACAATAGGCGAATTACATATCAGGAGATTCAACACATATTGAAGATTGGATCGGGAAGCGTTCACGAGATTCTACACAGCCATCTTCGCGTGAGGAGGATAGTATCACGCTGGGTGCCGCACAACCTCACCGATGCTCAGAAGCAGGCCCGGGTGGAATGGTGCCGTGATATGCTTAACAAATTTGAAGCAGGCTCGTCTCGGCGTGTTTACGACATCGTTACAGGTGATGAGTCCTGGATTTATCAATACGACCCAGAAACCAAGCGCCAGTCGACTGTTTGGGTGTTTCAAAATGAGCCAACGCCTACCAAAGTGAAGCGATCTAGAAGCGGGGGTAAGATTTTGATCGCTAGCTTTTTTAATTTGACTGGCCACTTGGTATCAATTCCCTTACGGGATCAAAGAAGCATTAATGCCGAATGGTATACTACCAAATGTTTGCCAGAAGTTTTCTCTGTTATAAGCAACAAGCGACCAAACACAGGGCTCCGCGGGCTACTGCTCCACCACGACAATGCACCTGCGCACACCGCACTCAAAACGAGGGACTTCCTGGACAGCACGCCAGTCAAACTCCTGGGTCACCCTCCTTACAGCCCTGATCTAGCACCGTGTGACTTCCTTTTATTCCCAAAAATAAAAAATCAGCTCAAAGGGATACAATTTTCGTCGCCGGAAGATGCGCTGGCTGCGTTCGAGCAGGCTGTAAACGAGGTGTCTGCGGCGGACTGGAAAAAGTGTTTTGAAAACTGGTTTAGGCGCATGAATCTTTGTATAGAGGCTGGTGGAAAGTACTTTGAAAAGATTTAATAAAAATATATGTACGTATAGAACAATTTTTTTTAGTTTCGCAAAACTTTCTGAGTGTCCCACGTATTTGAAAGTTATGAGCGTCGAAATTTCCATATTTCAACACAAATTTTAAAGCATCTTTGGGCGGAAATAAATACCATAAGAAGAAGGAAAATTTCAAAACGGCCTCCATGCAGGGATAGATTAGTAATTCAACAATGCAAATAATGTTATTTTATAAATATATATTAAGTTGGTTTTTTCATGATATCTAGACTCCCAAGGGTCTGTTTATAAAATTTCGCGCGCTCGTTTTCATCATAAATCATCATCCATTTCGATACAAATATGCAAAAGTACTAATTCGTACGCGAAGTAGCTTCTTACTGCTCATCGGAGCATCTATTTCTTTCATACGTGTTGTCGGATAAGATACCATGCATTTTAATCCCGCGCACAAAATAGTTCGTGCCGTCGACTAGCGCAACCTTAACCGAACTAGATGAAGTACCGAAGCTCCACGTCACTCAGGGGAAAGGCGATGTTGTATTCTCAGTGAAGAACGATTCAAGTGGGCAGGCTCCTGAAAAGCGGAAGCTATTAGATACTCGTTCATTCAAGAGTGTGAGATCTTCAGCAGTAGCTATAATAACATAATGAGTGTTGTGTTATTCGCGTAGGTTTTATTTAACACGTATATCACGGCGACGTACCTACTAGTTGTGTTTTATTGCATGATTATGAGTTTCCGTTGTTCCCACGCCAGGCATGAAGTAAAAACTGTCATTTGTCCCAGATCTCGGAACACTTTTTTAATCCATTTTCCTTTTAATTTCGTTTGCTAAATGTCGGTTATATACGTCACCGTATGAGTAATACATTTGTTTATCATTATCATCCTATTCGTCATCCTTCATATCGTGAATTACAATGAATTTCTGGAGGACAGCACAAAATTTGATGGCCTCTCGAGTTCTCTGGAAACTCTTGATTATTATCTCAAATAATTCGTTGCAATGTGCTTCCTTAAACGCTTCCCTACGTGAGTTTCTGCTTAGGTCACCACAAAACAGACAATGCTTGACACACATTCCCATCACACAATACTTAAATTCTTGGATAAAATTATATATGTAAATCCGTTCCTGAAAGTATTCAGAGCAAGAGCATCAGAGAAGAGTGCAGAATAAATCGTGTCACTATTGAAAGTGTAGAATGTATAATTTAAGCGTCCTGGCGGGCACTGCGCTAATGGCGCGTGCTTGTAGATATAAATGATGGCGTATTTGAACTAGAATCTTTCAGATTTCCAGATGGGATTTGGTTACCGATTTTTATTGCTGCCTCAGCGGATTTGAGCATTTGACGTTCGTCAACGTTGGGTTACTTATTGAGAGATTTTTCATGATCATAAAATTGAAACTAGCCCTTTGCTTATATCGAGATATCTACCTAATCTAGTGTCAACGTGTCAACAGATTTGTGCACCTTTTCTCAAAATTTCTTTACAAAAGTTGTATACCTATTTAACGTTTTCCGCCGCTTCGGCTTGGTCTGTTCGGTATAACAAACATCTCATTTTGTCGGATGCCTCAAGCTGTCAGATAATCAGCGCATAAATATTACAAAATTTTAAATCTCCCGATCCTAACTGGTGACCTACTTCCTCGGGTACGCTGTACCGTTACTGTCATGTCATTTTAATTGACGTCTACGGCGTGGACCGATTGTGACGTTGTCTATCTATTCGGCCAGAACTTAGCATTTCTAAAGATATGGTCAGTAATGTACACTTTCTAATTTTAATTGCCATTGAATTTACATAAATATCTTGAAATACATTGAGTATAGTTTAAAAATTTGGATTCAAAACTGTTTAGACATTATTTTTATCTTTGCTGATTGATGGGAAGTTTAGGTACACTATTTACACATACATATTAGTTGTTATCATGCTCATTATCATTTACCATAGCGAACGATTCTGCTTCATCGAGTTTCGTTTCGAGAATCATATTATCTCCATTCAAAAAGGAGAACGGCAGGTTTGTATGGGAATTTCGTACCGCTAATAAATTTTCTTGTTTTGGGATATTTTTTGTCTTAATTGGTACTTTATATGATAGATAATCCTTTTTTAAATTCTTAGATTTTTAGAACTTGGGACGTAAAAGTAATAACCAATTTTAAGTTTTAAGGTTATGTACTAGTGTACCAATGTTACATATAGGTAAATGTTACATTTTGTTACATAATGTGAAAAGTAAATGTTTTAAATAGTTTTTTTGCTATCTTTGTAGTGTTTTACTTACTATTAAGTAGGTAGATTGAGATGAGGATTGTACCTACTCAGGCCATTATAAGATACCTATGTCCAGCAGCGGATGGCAACATTTTGATAATGATGAGTTTGATTATATTTAGTGTTATTTGTATTTCTAAATAATTAATTATCATTTCAATATTTGTGTTATTTTACACATGGCAACTTCTAAAACATAACTGCGTTTAATGTACGATTTTATTACGTTTATTTATTAATATCTTTTTACTGATATTATTAATTAATCCAAAGTTCTAAAAATAGTTAAATTACATAAAAATAAATGGCTCAGTTGCCTTAATAAGTGGTACAAATTCTATAACCGAACAAAAAAAAAAGTATGCGGTACGAAATCTGCCGTTCACCTTTAATGACTTCTTGTCTAGTCGCTCCTGATTGTTGTAACTCCGTCAGATTTTAATTAAACTTTAGAGTTCCGAACTTCAGAGCAACCTGTTCGGTACTTTTATATTGATAAACTCGCTCCCGCTCCATCTGATAATGAGTGAAAACACGGTATAGCTCCGGGGCTTTTAGCTACAGCAGCCGCTAAATCCCAAGAACAAAAATAAACTCGAATGAACGAAACGCATAGACATACTAAATAATATGGACTGGAAATACCTACGAAAAAAACGTGCCTACCTACGTAAACCTCAAAATGTCTCATAAAATGGCCGCCGATTCTAAGGTTGTGTCAATCAAGCAACACACACACACTCACAAATCTCAATAATACAATATGTAAACAACCATTTGACAGCAGGACTACCACGAACACAACCACAAAATTCGTCACATAAAATGGCGAATATGGCACGTACCTACAACCGTCACTACGTCATAACAAAATGTTGCCAAAATTAGCAACAACTGAAATATTGTTGTCTCTTTCAGCAAATACGATTACTACATTAGAAAGAATGAAACAAAACGATGTTTCACATTCTATATCGTATTTCACTCATATTTGTATAAGCTAATGTATGTATAGAACATCGCGGCGCCTCCATATATTTCCTATCTCAATGACGAAACGTGGGAATGAAAAAATATGTTTTACATGCAAACTTACAATTATATATCACAGCAAGCATAAAAACTACGGTTATATCATTGTTATTATTTCAACAATGGCAACGCTAATACATGTTTTTCCTTAAGACTTTTACATATATTTCGGTACTGCCAATTTGTCCGTAGAATCGTTATTAGACTTATCTGATAAATCGTGTTGTTCGAGGTCGGTGTTCAACTCAAATTATCATTATTGTGGAGTTTGATCACGCGACGCTGATTCGACGATATGGTGGCGAGGAAAAGTGCGAACACATCTGTAATAAGCTGGGTTTAGCGATCCATCGTGTTCGGCCGGTTAAAATCAATAAATCGTTCTCTTGTTCAGTGCCATTATTCGCCCGCTAATAAACTTCATTTTATTTAAGCGACTTACCAAAAAGGAGGAGGTTATATGTTTTTTTTTTAATGTGTTTTCACCGATATTTCCGTCGATTTTGAATTTCTTTTTTTTGTTTGAAAGAGTATGTTTCGAAATTGGTCCCAATTAAATTTGGTGAAGATCTGATGAAGAACTTCGGAGATATACAACAGAACTCTTCAATAAATAAAGGCAAATCATTCGGGATTGCTGTAATCGCATGTCGGTTTGTTGTTTATACCATTTCATAACATAACATCACGTCAGTACGCTCTAAAGGGGTACGCAGATCTCTCATTTCATCGGTTATGTTCAAGTGTCATGTTATTCGGGTAATCTAACTATTCTGGCGTTATAGGTACCTTACTAAACAACTTGCCTATTTTAGGTA
Source organism: Orthosia gothica (assembly GCA_949775005.1). Lineage (NCBI taxonomy): Eukaryota > Metazoa > Arthropoda > Insecta > Lepidoptera > Noctuidae > Orthosia > Orthosia gothica. The sequence goes on along the minus strand of OX459056.1, from coordinate 7,734,980 downwards.
GGTACAACTAAAAAGGGAAAAAAAAAATTGCCAAATAATACTACCGACTTCCAAATAAAAAAACTACAAAGTGAAAAATAACTTTTTTTTTGGAAGTCGGTGTCCATATCGCAAAAAAATGGGAAAAAAGAAAGACACCCACTTCCAAAAATAAAGTTATTTTTCACTTTGTAGTTTTATATTTGGAAGTCGGTAGTATTTTTTTGCAAATATATTTTTTAATATTTTTATCACTGACTGATGTAACAAGTTCTTAACTTGCAGTATACTTGGCGAAAGTAATGCTGTGTTACTTTGCTCTAATGATAATGTTACCTGGGTCCTTTTACCTGAGTTTCCTTTTTGAACACGAATCTTCTGTATTGACTTAAAAGACAACTTTCTTTGCAGGATCCCAAAATACGTAATGTAGTGCTGATTGGGTCTCAAGGATCTCTAGAGGAAAAAACTGTCACAGTGTGTCATGGCGCCGACTTCGTCAATGTTACGTTCATCAATTTCTGCTGCACGAGAAAGGAAATTGCACAGGTGAGCACTTATATATAACTAACAGCAAATAGGTACATTAAAACACACCACGAGGAGGCGGGGGCTGGTGCTGGCCTATTAACACTTCAATCAGTAGATTGCTTTGGATGTTTCTACGTGGTAGGTATTATGATTATAGCTAATATGAAATCGTTCAGCTGTTTATCGCCGTTCCTAAGCAGAACTAACTCGAATAATAAACTGAAAACTTGGGTAATTAGGGTTCCGTAGCCAAATGGCAAAAAACGGAACCCTTATAGATTCGTCATGTCTGTCTGTCTGTCTGTCTGTCTGTCTGTCTGTCTGTCTGTCTGTCTGTCTGTCTGTCTGTCTGTCCGTCCGTATGTCACAGCCACTTTTTTCCGAAACTATAAGAACTATGCTGTTGAAACTTGGTAAGTAGATGTATTCTGTGAACCGCATTAAGATTCTTACACAAAAATTAAAATAAAACAATAAATTTTGGGGGTTCCCATACTTGAAACTAAAACTAAAAATATTTTTTTTCATCAAACCCATACGTGTGGGGTATCTATGGATAGGTCTTCAAAAATGATATAGAGGTTTCTAATAACATTTTTTTCTAAACTGAATAGTTTGCGCGAGAGACTCTTCCAAAGTGGTAAAATGTGTGTCCCCCCCCCTGTAACTTCTAAAATAAAAGAATGATAAAACTGAAAAAAATATATGATGTACATTACTATGTAAACTGCCAGCGAAAATTGGTTTGAACGAGATCTAGTCAGTAGTTTTTTTTTAATACGTCTTAAATCGTAAACCGCAATTTACCAAGTACGGAACCCTTCGTGCGCGAGTCCGACTCGCACTTGGCAGGTTTTGTATTTTTTAAATGTATTCAAAGCAGCGAGCAGCATTTCGTTAACGCAATATGATGGAAAGTCGTGATGAGTGGTGTTAACACAACATGGACAATGCCGGTGGAATAACAAATAGGTGTACGTAGACGAGTTGCTCGTAAAGGTGTCCACACAATAGTGCGGCTTTCACGTTTTCTGATAGCGTGCCCAGCGGAGCGGACCAAATCCGTATCGTAGGCGTATTCCACCGGTGCCGGATGAAAACTTTTCTCTGTTGCTTTATGCTCGTCGATGCTGAATGTCTGTTGTGATGCACTCGTATATTGGCATAGTTTCCAGTTTGCACCAATTCCGTGATTGAATTCAATTTCATTAGTTGCGGAAAGCTACAGACAGTTTCATGTGTGACTGTGAGCAACCTTTTTGTTTGGATTAAATGGATTGAGTGCGGCTTCGGTCCAATTTACAAGCTTCACGTGTTCGAGATTTTATCAAGTCAACACAAATAGAATAACAATTCGCTTGCATTACAAAAATAACCTGAGAGCCTTTTTGTCTTAATGAGGACGCAAACGGTAATAGCGTGGCTTTTAACCAGATAAGGTCACGTTATAGGTACCTAATAGGTGAAGAAGTTGTTAAATACTTGCGTCAAATAGTGACGATACTTAAGGATATAGTAGAAGAAGCTATTGATTTTGCAACTGAAATGAGAGCTTTCGGAAGACCCAAAGTTCTTCAAGCTACAAAAAACGTCTAATGACTTTTCGGGAAGAAGAATAGTGTTTTGGAGCATGGAGAAAACCTGGCTGAGTTTATAACGTTGTTGGAAACGCTTAACGCTTTAAACAAGTTGGGACGACTACATAGCTAAGATTGAGGAAATCAGTTAGATGCAGCGTTGTCATTGTGAAGCTTCTTTTGGAGGCCTATATTAATATCTCGCTGTGGACATCTTCTAGCTGGGGAGGAGTGAAATGGGTGCGAGAGATTTTGGTTGAAATCGAGACGTACACTACAAAGAAGAAGAATTGAGAAATTGCAATGAGAAACCGATTCAATTACCCATGGTTGGAATACAAGACGTTGTAACCAATGACGTTGCATTCATGTGTATTACAATCTTGTATGCTTCAGGAAATGCCTTGCTAATGTTGGTATTCAGTAACAGACATAGACTGCACTAGTAATTTAGTCTCTGCAAGTAAATTATATAACTACACTGTAACTGAAACGTTTAATATATACCTCAGCTTTGAAAACTATATATTATTAATAGCTGTACAAGATGATCAACCTTAATATCTACACTGGATGCTGAAGTAACATTGCTAAGAACGGCTGCAATAGTGAATATGTAAATATTAGAACTACAGTTCTCATTACTAGCGCCAGAAGCTTTGTCACCCTTTCTGTTCTCTCCAATCACAATACCGACAATGATTAAACTGAAATGTTTTATTTAAGTAAAACGAGGCCGAACACAATCATGGCCCATCATATTAAGAGGGGACTCTAGTGAGACTTTCGCCATACAAACACATTCTGCTGTTTTCTTCGTGGATAATGCCTCTAGAGCAATGATTTTTTTCCATAAAATATAGGTCTAATTAATACGTGCCTGTGTCTTTTCCTTTTTTCCAAAACATAATCACAAAAAGAAATATGACAATCCAAAAATCCGAAAAAAATGCCCGTTTTTACCGCCATGTTCAGAAGACTTTCAGACAAAATTTATAAGTTTTTAACAAAAAAGGAAATGATAGGAGCATAGATATACTTTTCCTATAAATTTTTATATAAGAATTTTTTAGATCAGACCAGTTTTCATGAAGAAAACAGCAGAATACGAAACGTCTTTTAGTCAAAGTTTTTGTAGGTAAAATCAGCCTGAGCTGCAGTTGTCCCTTTCGCACTTTACGGGGTGAGGTTAGAGGTGACGCGACGGCAATAGTTTCTTCAAATACCTATTTTTCAAATTCCTGTTGACTAGAGTCCGCTCTTAAACGTGTTGTTATTCACGAAATGTGGAAAGATGATGTCTCTGTGACAGCTTATGTGGTGTCAGTGAGAAATTGCCACAGTCGTTTTTAGAGATAGGACAGACAGTAGATGATTAGAATATCTATATCACTAGGCGATGATGTCTGATTCCACGATATGAATACAGACCCGCCGGGGTCAAGGCTGGCGTATATAATTATAAGCATGAACGCTGCTCTTATTTATATCTTCTTTTTGACGATCATTGTGTCTGTTTTAAAATGTAATGTCATTGTAACGTTAAATTTAGTTAATCCGTTAATATATGAGCTTTTGAGCGGCTAATTAATAGGACACGGGGTTGTACATATTCTTTAATAGACATAAATTATTGTAATACCAATGTAGCACGTTATTCTATCATTAAAGTTGTTCGTGTGTGGCATGTATTGGATATTATCACCTTCCACAAGGCAACTTTGTTTGATACAAGACTACTGTTTTAACTTTACACAGTTTATCGATTGTCTTATGTCTTTCCCTTCGTGTAAATACGACTTGTTGAATGTTTTGTCGAAAGTATTTGGTTAAAATTGTGCCCTACTTGAAAGCACTTAGGTGACTCCTCAATTTTGATGTCATGTTTATTTGCTGTCTTAGTTACTTATGTTTTATCAGGAGTGGCTTCTCATGCGGTACAGGCGGTAACCCTTACGACATATAACTGCTTTTAAATTTATGACTACTTACTTAATGTAACTTCCCAAGCAGATGGAACCTTGTCTTTTACCAATAGATGATATTTTATTCTCCAGCATCTAATGTTGTTGAATTAATCGGTAATTGGTTTTCTTTATCAGACGATAACGACTGGAGTTATTTACGGTATACACTGATGTCTTGAGTAATTAATTACTGATTCCTTCCAAGATTAAAGTTTTAGCTGAATTTTACGTCGGAGTTAGGTTTAAACTTTCATTGATTTTGCTCGTCTGGGCCTGCAGTCTCGACATAGCTAACGATCGTTACGCTAGCTAACATTCGTTAACTCTTACCATAAAATAGTAAGTATACAGAAGGGCCACTCCCGCCGTTTGGAAAATTGACAGCTAAACTTGATAGATTCACTAGGGTTGCTACTATATTGATGCCGAATTAAAAAAAAAAGGGTAGGTTGCCCAAGTTACAAACATAAATACATAGATTCGTCTAAACATACATTATATCATGCTTACATGCCTTAGAGGGTAGACAGGGCATCAAATATCCATTTAATATCACGAACACTACAACCCTAGTGAATCTGTCAAGTTTAGCTGTCAATTTTCCAAACGGCGGGAGTGGCCCTTCTGTATACTTACTATTTTGTGGTAAGAGTTAACGAATGTTACTTAACGTAACGATCGTTAGCTATGTCGAGACTGCAGGCCCTGGATACGGTTGATTGTAATTTGGTGTTGTTGGCAGCTTTGGACCGAGGAGCTGTTTGCGCTGGCGTACAATCTGAACCAGCTGAACAATCCTACAATCAAGTTCCTAGAGAAGTTACACACCAAGATCGCGCTCAAGGCTGACAAGTCGGGGAAAATTCTCGTCAAAAAGTAAGTTGCTACGCCTTTACGTTACCTAACATATTTATAGGTTTTTAACGTTCACTGATAAGAACTGTTTTATTTTACAACTTGGCATGGCTTCTTTTATCTTTCTCTGGCATTTAATGGGTTGTAACGGGTCAATAAATACCATTATAACTTTTAGAGTGAAGTATTAAAGGATTAATGAACAATAGGAAGTTTGATGAGATTGAGATTTGTATTGTATAAGAGCGCGTTTACCATTTTTACCCGACTGCCGAAGTAGGGTAATGTGTTTATCGGTATATATATGTATGTTTGTTCCTATATGGCGTTCTAGAGAACAAACGCGTTGGCCGATTTTGATGATTCTTACGTCAATCGATTCGTCTTAACACTGCGAGTGTCACTGGCTACATTAAAATTGCAAAATAGAAAAATGGCGGCTTTTGGGCGCCATATTGTGGGGGCCCAAATTTTTTTTTTCGTCCAAACCCGTCGTGTAAGGTATTTAAATAAAAGGTTTTTAGAGGTGATTACAAAAATATATAATACTTATATGTTTAAATGGACCTAAATCTAAAAAAAAAATAACTAAAAAGTTGAAAATAACAATATATTTAAAAATAACAAAAATCATCTGGTTTTGTCAGCCAGCTCGCGCATATGTATCCTCCGACTGCACAGCATGATTTTCTTCTTGTTTACGTCTTTTTAGTTTGCTTTTTAAGCAGTCGGGTTTTTTTGTTATTTTTCAATATTTTGTTGACCTCATTTCGAGAGAGCTCCTGGCTGACAACGGTAGTGTGCGCCTGAATGATTTACATTAAGCAACAATGTTTTAATGATAACGTATTGCACTAATATACCTAGCTGGACAGTTAGCGATATACTAACCCTTTGACTTTAACGAGTTGCTCGAAGATAAAACAGCTGATTTAATCTATTTATGTCGTGTTCAAGACGGACTTGCTATAAATCGCACCCGTTATTATTAAATAATAAAATCGCTTCTTAAAATGCAGTGTTGTAAATCATTGCTGAAGTTAATGTACACAGTGATGAATATGATTAGCTATTTGCCCCACGTAAACTTCAATGTTGAGATTGTTCAACGGTAGCTATTTTTTCTCGAGGAATATTGTCGGTCGTTGCGTTTGAGGTTCCGTATATAAAACTACGTGTAGCGCAGTTCAGTTTTCGTTTTTAACCGACTTACCAAATATTCTTTGAAAGAGTATGTTCCGAAATTGGTCCCATTTTAATTTGGTGAAGATCTGATGATGAACTTCGGAGATATACAACAGAACTCTTCAATAAATAACGGCATATCTCTCGGGATTGCTGCTATCGCATGTCTATTTATTGTTTATACCATAACATCACGCCAGTACGCTCTAAAGAGGTACGCAGATGTGTACAGTTCACCTTGATACACTCTCATTTCACCGCTTATGTTCAGTTTCATGATATTCGGGTAATCTATTCTGGCATTATAGGTATCTTACTTAACTACATGCCTATTAGGTAGGTAGAACTAAAAACTGAAAAATCTTTTTATAAAAACTTCTACCGACTTCCAAATAAGAAAAACTTCAAAGTGAAAAAATTACTTTATTTTTGGAAGTCGGTGTCCATAACGCGAAAAAATGGTACCGTTATTTTCCACTTTGTAGTTTTCTTGTTTGGAATTCGGTAGTTTTTTTAGGGTTCCGTACCCAAAGGGTAAAAACGGGACCCTATTACTGAGACTCCGCGGTCCGTCTGTCTGTCTGTCTGTCTGTCACCAGGCTGTATCTCATGAACCGTGATAGCTAGACAGTTGAAATTTTCACAGGTGATGTATATCTGTTGCCGCTACAACAACAAATACTAAAAACAAAATAAAATAAATATTTAAGGGGGGCTCCCATACAACAAACGTGTTTTTTTTTGCCGTTTTTTACGAAAATGGTACGGAACCCTTCGTGCGCGAGTCCGACTCGCACTTGTTTTGTATAAATATTTTATATCTGTATTCCTTTTGTTTGAGTTCGATTTCCTTGTTTCCTGTTGTCAGATAATGTTAGTGATAGTAGCGCTATCTGTCATTGTCATCTCACCACACACGAGGTTCATTGGACTGTGTGGAAACACAAACCTTCGTCAATCCACGGCTGACACACGGTGACAAAACTTATCGGATGTTAATATATTTACCCAAACTCAGTTACGTGTTTCACAGATCTTAAGTTCAGTTTACGATGTTTACGTCCGGCGTCTGCCCCGGCGTTAAGGAAAATACAGAAACACGTTTTCTTCGTTTTCTTGCTTCTGTATTACGAGGGTAGTGTGAGATTTGACTATAACTGTCCAATTGTCACTTGTGTTTGTCGGGAAGAATTATATATGTCACAGTTAATACCCGTTTTTCGTTGGCACTCGTTTTTCCTACTTAAAACTAGTTTTAACCGACTTACCAAAAAGGAGGAAGTTCTATGATCGACTTTATTTATGTTTTTTTTTATGTTCACCTATATCTCCGTCAATTGTAGACCGGTTTTGAAAAATCTTCTTTTATTTGAAAGAGTATGTTTCGAAATCGGTCCCATTTTTATTTGGTGAAGATCTGAAGAATAGCTTCAGCGATATACAACAGAACACTTCAATAAATAACGGCAAACCTCTCGGGATTGCTGCAATCGCATGTTTATTGTTTATACCATTTTTCAACATAACATCACGCCAGTACGCTCTAAAGGGGTACGCAGATCTCTCATTTCACCGGCTATGTTCAAGTTTCATGTTATTCGGGTAATCTATTCTGGTGTTATATATAGGTACCTTACTAACAACTTTCCTATTAGGTAGGTAAAACTAAATAGAGAAAAATAAAAAACTGTTAAGGAAAAAATGGACCCAGGTAACATTAAAATTAGACCAAAGTAACACAGCATTACTTTCGCCAAGTATACTGCAAGTTAAGAACTTGTTACATTAGTCAGTGAAAAATATAAAAAAAATTGTTTTGCAAAAAAATACTACCGACTTCCAAATAAAAAACTACATAGTGAAAATTACTAAATTTTTGAAAAAGTCGGTGTCCATATCGCAAAAAAATGTCACCTACGAAAGACACCGACTTCCAAAAATAAAGTAATTTTTCACTTTGTAGTAGCCTTTTCCCAATTTGTTGGGGTCGGCTTCCAGTCTTACCATATTCAGCTGAGTAACAGTGTTTTACATGGAGCGACTGCCTTCTGACCTCCACAACCCAGTGACTGGGTAAAACGATACCCCTTGACAAGACTGGCGTCAGATCTCAAGCTTCTGTCTACTCGTAACGACTGTCAAAGATCTTCAAATGACAGCCGGGACCAACGGCTTAACGTGCTTTCCGAGGCACGGAGGAAACTCGGTATGTTGAAAATGGTCACCCATCCACGGACCGACCTTGGCTACCTTGAAAATAGACCCGTGCGGCTGTTATTATTTAGCCACGAGCAAGTGATTTTGGATAAAAACAAGGCACGTTGTAACAAAAATTTGCCCCATTTTCCGTTTCAATGCCGTTGTTAGGGAACCCTAAAGTGTAAGATGTTCACCGTTCATGCATAACAAACGCATGAAGGTTGTCGCCTGCCTGTTCGCCGTCGTAATATTGAACCAGTATTGTTTATTTACGTCTCCGCGACAAGTTTACCTGTGGTCTTCAAACCGCTCGTGTTTCCGTGTTCTTTACTGAGCCATGTTACACAACTGTGTGGCACATTCTAATGTGAATATTTTAGTTAAATAACTGCTATTCGTCAGCTCTGCCGGTCATATATTAAGGAGCGTCCTCACTGGGAGCATTGTTAACAAGCAATCGTAGGCGAGTAACAAATGCTTCCCAGCGAGTCCAGCATTCGCGTTCGAACAAAACTATGAAGGTTCAAGTCGAACATTCCCTTGCGAGCTTGGAGCATTCGAATACGATTTCGTTGAATGTCATTCACTCGATAATACGATTGACCAAGAATGTGTTTTAGGCGAGTAACAAAAGCTTCCCAGCGAGCCCAGCATTCGCGTTCGAACAAAACTATGAAGGTTCGAGTCGAACATTCCCTTGCGAGCTTGGAGCATTCGAATACGATTTCGTTGAATGTCATTCATTCGATAATACGATTGACCAAGAATGTGTTTTAGGCGAGTAACAAAAGCTTCCCAGCGAGCCCAGCATTCGCGTTCGAACAAAACTATGAAGGTTCGAGTCGAACATTCCCTTGCGAGCTTGGAGCATTCGAATACGATCTCGTTGAATGCCATTCATTCGATAATACGATTGACCAAGAAGGTCTCAAACATATAACAGAACTGTTCCTTGCTTTACTAGTGTCCAGTAATATTCCTACATACATAATCAGTGATTTCATTATCTGAGTACTCGCTTTCGAGCGTTTGATTTGCGTAAACATTCGAATGCGAGCCGTTTTCGCGAAAATCGTTGCGACGTCCTACCGGCCGAAGTTCGCGCTTGCGTGTAAGCTTTGTAACGCTCGGCTGAACGTCCACACCACTCGAATATTCGACGCCGAATGCTCATTATACGTGAATGCTCTCAGTGAGGACGTTCCTTTAGATTTTAATTATTCGAAAATACGTCTGCCGGTTATGATAATTTAACATTGATTATAATTTTAAAGTCTATGAGGGCAGTTAGCCTTGAAACTTGTAAAAACTTCTATTGATTTTTGGGATGTTTTTCGTTTCTATTCGTTTATTATTGAATGCCATTACGCTAAAAAGTTGAGTTGTTGTAGTAATAGAATATAGGTTAAGAGTATTGGCCTTCGGGATATTATTTATTTTGTTAGTTGATGAGATTTCGCCTTGGGTATTAATGAAAGGTGGTAACACGCTAATACAATAGCGGCATAGTGCATAATTATAAGACTGGCAATCTGTTGAAATATTCCACAGGATATTTTGAATCTTTCTCTGAAAACATCTCTTCTCAGTCAATCTGCCTAGCCTTTTCCCAACTACATTGGGGTCGGCTTCCAGTCTTACCGGATTTAGCTGAGTACCAGTGTTTTACATGGAGCGACTGCCTATCTGACCTCCACAACCCAGTAACTGGATGACACGATACCTCTTGGCTAGACTGGTGTCAGATCTCAAGCTTCTGACTACCCGTAACGACTGTCAAATATCTTCAAATGACAGCCGGGACCAACAGCTTCACGTGCTTTCCGAGGCACGGAAGAAACTCGGTATGTCGAAATGGTCACCCATCCACGGACCGACCTCATCAAGCGTTGCTTAACCTTGATGATCGATCAGTGCGGCTGTTATTATTTAGCCACGAGCTCCTCCTGAAAACATCTCTATTTATTCGATCATTATACCAGGCCCCTCAGAAAGTATTGCGAAAAAAAGTTTTTATATATGGGAGACTGGCCAGTTATAATGTTTTTCGAAAATATGATTATTTATAAGTAAAAATAAGTAAGTTCCAATTTCAAAATTTCCCTCCACATTTTTTGCGAGTTAATTCAAAGTATTGTGTCTCACTGAAATATGGATCTGCGCCGGGAACATTTTAGAGCTATGATTTTATACGATTTCAAGTGTCGCCTGAAACCGGATGAATCGTACGATAGACTTCAAATGGCATTCATGGATGAAGGCCCTTCCAAGGCAACCGTGTATCGTTGGTATAACGAATTCAAGCGCGGTCGACCAACTTTGGGGGATGACGAAAGAAGCGGTCGCCCTTTGACGGCTGTTACCGAAGAAAACGTGCTAGCAGTGAACAATTTAATCCAAGACAATAGGCGAATTACATATCAGGAGATTCATCACATATTGAAGATTGGATCGGGAAGCGTTCACGAGATTCTACACAGCCATCTTCGCGTGAGGAGGATAGTATCACGCTGGGTGCCGCACAACCTCACCGATGCTCAGAAGCAGGCCCGGGTGGAATGGTGCCGTGATATGCTTAACAAATTTGAAGCAGGCTCGTCTCGGCGTGTTTACGACATCGTTACAGGTGATGAGTCCTGGATTTATCAATACGACCCAGAAACCAAGCGCCAGTCGACTGTTTGGGTGTTTCAAAATGAGCCAACGCCTACCAAAGTGAAGCGATCTAGAAGCGGGGGTAAGATTTTGATCGCTAGCTTTTTTAATTTGACTGGCCACTTGGTATCAATTCCCTTACGGGATCAAAGAAGCATTAATGCCGAATGGTATACTACCAAATGTTTGCCAGAAGTTTTCTCTGTTATAAGCAACAAGCGACCAAACACAGGGCTCCGCGGGCTACTGCTCCACCACGACAATGCACCTGCGCACACCGCACTCAAAACGAGGGACTTCCTGGACAGCACGCCAGTCAAACTCCTGGGTCACCCTCCTTACAGCCCTGATCTAGCACCGTGTGACTTCTTTTTATTCCCAAAAATAAAAAATCAGCTCAAAGGGATACAATTTTCGTCGCCGGAAGATGCGCTGGCTGCGTTCGAGCAGGCTGTAAACGAGGTGTCTGCGGCGGACTGGAAAAAGTGTTTTGAAAACTGGTTTAGGCGCATGAATCTTTGTATAGAGGCTGGTGGAAAGTACTTTGAAAAGATTTAATAAAAATATATGTACGTATAGAACAATTTTTTTTAGTTTCGCAAAACTTTCTGAGTGTCCCACGTATTCATTATGGCATTCAAAGCGCTCAGGTTTCTACACTACAAAATGTTTCAGAAAGCAGAATTAAACACTTAAAAAGAACTTGAAAGAAGACTTTGGAATTCTCAAGATTTTTTTAAACGTAGTTATTAAACAATTCTTTCGTAATGCGATGACAGACATACCCAACTCGTAGGTTCACTAATGGCCTGTAGCAGTGGCGTAGAAAGTCATGTAGGGACGGGACCGGACCCCGTTTCGAAATTTGTTGAGGGCCCCTTTTTTGAGTGTTGTGTGTCTGTTTTCAATTTGTTGAGGGACTAATGTTATTAATATACTGCAGGTAATGACATGAAAAATTATAAAATAAGAGTCTGGATTCTTGACTTGGACACAGATAATATAATAATAGTATACAGATGCGTCATCCCATACAAAGAAACCGTGCCTACGTAATTAGCGTTTTTCATCTGATTATACCGATTATTTTTTGTAAATCGATCGCGTTCGTTTCCGTTCCACGGCTATAGATAGACCACCATCTATATTCGTGGAACGGAACTGAACGCGATCGATGTACAAACAATAATCAGTATAATCAGTACAGTACGTCAGGACAGTTTATTTGTATGGGATGAGACACCACTGACTTGGATAACTTAAACAGTCATGGGGAACTAAAATAAAGAGCGAGCGATACAAACTTAAAAATGAGACAATTTTGACTGGGATAGTTTTAGTTTTCTTTCTTGTTCTTCTTAGCGCGATAAATAATAATTGTGATTGTAGCGATTAAGAAAATTTAATTATATAATCGAAAATATAACTTCTCACAGATCTCTAATCCGTCTGAATCTAATTGTGAATAAGATTTTACGTTCTTTTCAACCGACTTCCCAAAAAGGACGAGGTTTTAATTTCACACGTTCGGGGTCCCCGTATCATTGCTACGGCTGATACCGCGATAGCTACGCCCCTGGCCTGCAGATGAACAAAGTTTTTATCATGTCAAGGGGCAACTGTAATTTGTAGTCAGAACAAGTTGTGTACGTGATATTTGACATTTTCACCATATTATAACAACCATATTTTTTGTACCAACCAAAATGTTTCCAGCCATTAGGTATAAATCAAAGAAACGATTAACAAAAACATTTAAAAAAATGCTGTATCTTTTTGGCTTAAAAACTACGTTTATAAAAGAAACAAAAAATTAGATTCATATTTTTGCTCGAGTTCCGTACACGAAGGGTCCGAACGGAGGTACTCTTTATTTCTGTGGCTCTGCTGTCTGCTCGATCAGCTTTGCGTAAAGTTCTCTATTTGAAAAATATGTGCACTCCTATCTCTACGTCGCAGTGCACACATTTTTATCCAGATTATAAGACACGATCGCATTTGAAAATTGGAATATCGAACGCGCGCTTCTTTTTAGGTTTCCATACCCAAAGGGTAAAAACGCGACCCTGTTAGTAAGATTCCACGATCCGTCTGTCTGTCACCAGGCTGTATCTCATGAATCGTGATAGCTGGACAGTTGAAATTTTCACAGATAATGTATTTCTGTTGTCGTTATAACAACAAATACTAAAAAAAGTAAAATAAATATTTAAGTGGGGCTCCCATACAACAAACATGAATTTATGCCGTTTTTTGCGATAATGGTACGGAACCCTTCGTGCGCGAGTCCGACTCGCACTTGTTTTAATCCCCGACGGAAAAAGAGGTGTTATAAGTTTGAAGTGTGTACCTGTGTGTTTGTGTATATGTGTATCTGTCTGTGGCATCATAGCTCCTAAACGGATGTACCGATTTTGATATAGTTTTTTTTTTCTTTGAAAGATGACATCGTGCGTGTTCTTAGCTGTTTGCTGAAATCGGTTCAGCCGTTTATAAGTTATGGGTGTTTTACTGTTTGAATCGGGGTGTTTTCCCAAGATATCGTGTCATAATTACGTGTTCAATAGATTGTTGATCGAAGCGTGTTAATTACTAGTTAAATTAGGTAGATTAAAAAGAATGAAATAAAAAAAATATTTTTGGTGCTTTTGGAAATTTTTAAGTTTTACTTGATCTTTATAGTCGCTTTGCTTCGGCTCTGTCTCCGTATGCTTTGACCCTTGAAAGTAAACTTTCGCATAAATCGTTCTTTGATTGATACTTGATACAATCTACTACTAATCTAACAAGTCTGAAAAAAAAGTTGATTTAAAAAACCAAAAAACCCGACTGCTTAAAAAGCGAACTAAAAATACGTAAACAAGATGAAAATCATGTTGTGCAGTCGGCGGATACATATTCGCGAGATGACTGACCAAAACCAGATATATCCTCCGAATATATATAAAAGATATAAGTGTTATATATTTTTGATATCACCTCTTAAAACCCTTTATTTTGGATATTCCTCACGAAGGATTTAGAAGAAAAAAAAATTTTTGCCCCACAAAATGGCGCCCAAAAGCCGCTATTTTTTTCATTTACATATAATGTAGCCAGTGACACTCGCAGGGTTAAGACGAATCGATTGACGTATGAATCGTCAAAATCGGCCATCGCGTTTGGTCTCTGGAACACCATATATAGAAACAAACTTACATACATACATAGACTGATAAACACCAGTACTCCAGACCAGACCTCCTTCGGCAGTCGGGTAAAAAAAACTAGTTGGTGGTCGTAAAATGAGTCTATGTTTTCACCAAAAGACCATGACAGCTGTTTCAATGAAACAACGAGTTTGTTCCTTGTTATACGTGTTGACATTTGATAAATTAGTTAAAATATTACCCTACATCTTTAACCTTTCGAGACCCGCCCGACTCTCAAAGGAACTACGAACGACCGAGGTTTGACAGGCCAAAAGTTTAAAAGGTCGGCAAAGAACAGCGTCCTCCTCTTCTCTGATGTTAAAATGTAATGATATTGTTTAGAAAGGTGTTTTTTTTTTTTACTTTGTATGATAGATTGAGGAATGAGGTAACAAGACAACGTTGTGGTTTAAAAGAAGATGTAGTGACTAAAATTGAAAAGAGTATGAGGCGACCACTGAAAATCAGCGCCGTGCTGTGGGTCTCCACGGCACAGCGGTATGCTGAGTGGAAGCCTTCTTGCGACGGTCACGACATGCATCAGCCTGACATATTCCTCACCCTATTTCTCGTATATCATAAAAAAAATTAGGTAGTATAAGTAATTATTGTTTGATTTATTTCTCGTCTTTACTAACATAATTTAAGTACTACTAATACAATTTTTAAGGGTTTAGCATAAGTATGTTCTTATATTGTATGTATGTCGTTTTGTGACAAATAAACACTCTTTCTTTCTTTATGTTTAGATGGTTTGGCCATGTTGAGAGGATGAATGAAAGGCGACTAACGAAAGGTATTTACAAGGCAGATGTAAGTGGAAACGCCGGGAGGGTTCGCCCTAGAAATACATACAAAGACCTTATAGGTGATGTTCTTCAGAAAGGCCAGGTGCGCAGTACTCATAACCGGCGTGTGTGTATGACTAGATGTATGAATGTGTGTGAAGCAAAAGAAGTATGTAAGGATCGTAGCAGGTGACGTTCTGTAGTTTCTGCCTACCGCCATGTGAATAAGGCGAGAATTTATGTATGTATGTATAACTTTTTAGGGTTTCGTAGTCAACAAGGAACCTTTATCGTTCCGCCATGTCCGTCTCTCCGTCTGTCCGTCCACAGCTTAGCTCAGAGACTCTTAGTACCAGAAAGCTATAATTGGCTACTATACATATTAATCACGCCGACAAAGTGGTAAAAGGAAAAATAATATTGTGTCCCCCCTGTATACGTAAAATGGGGATGTTTTTTTTCTCGTCTAACCCATTGTGTGGGGTATCGTTGGATAGGCTATTCAAAAATATTACGGGTCTGTGAAAACCATTTTTTTATTCAGGGATCCGTTTGCGTAAAATTGCTATTTTTTTTGTTAGAGTCAAGTGTAAGAGAGAGTCTGATTTGTGGAAAAATCATGGCATCTATACCAATATTAAAAAGAGGAAATATTTTTTTGTTTGTTTGTTGGTATGTTTGTTTGTTTTTACCGAGTAGGCTCCGAAACTACTGGACCTATTTTAAAAATTCTTTCACCTATGGAAAGCTACATTATTTCCGAGTAACATAGGCTAACATTTTGACGGGGCATATAACGAAATTAATAAAAAGAAAACTATCACAGTTAAGTAGGCTTTACAAGTTTACGAGTAATAGTCGACCTACTTTGTATATTGATGTATGGGGACAACAGTTTTTGAATGGCAAAGTTAATTTTGTCCCGACGTTAGAGCAGTGTTCGGTGCTTTCGTTGTTTATGAACGTTAGTAATGTTACCTATTTATTTTAGTGTAGCTGTTTATACGGAACCCTCTGAGCGCGAGTCAGACTCGCACTTGACCGGTGTTTAGGGTTTCGTACCTCGAAAGGAAAAAATGAAACTCTTATAGGATTACTTTGTTGTCCGTCTCTCCGTCAGTCTGTCTGTCAAGGCCCTTTTTCTCAGGAACGCGTGAAGGTATCAAGCAGGTGAAATTTATATCAAATACTCAGGTCTACTGTCCCTTAAAGCTGTGAAAAATCAAACTTCTGAGCCAACGCAATCAAAACATACAGCCGTTTATGCTGCAAATTTCGGCAAATTTTCGACACTCGTTAGGGAATCAAAACCTACAGGGAACCCGAACACAGAATCTTGAAATTTGGTATGAAGCGTCATCTTATAGCACATATAAAAGAAAAATTGCGAAAACCGTAAATTTTTTGTTACATCATAGAATAAAATATTTTTTATAATTTTAAACTTACTACCCCCTTTCCTCATGAACGCGTAGAGGTATTAAATTGAAATTCATATCAAATACTCAGGTCTATAATACCTTTAAGCTGAGGTTTGTACGGAACCCTCGGTGCGCGAGTCAGACTCGCACTTGGCCGGTTTTTTTTTCATCATCACTATTACTTCCCTTCTTCGTTTCGATGATACAGTGACTGCCACCTCTAACGATTTGTTTCTCGCGTATTTGACGATATCGTTACCTCAGTGTTTTTGGACGTCTCTGGTCTCTTGCGGAACCATTGACCACCAAAAAAAAAAAAAGGAATCCGTCAAAACAAACCTATAATCCAATATTTACTGATACTAATTTATGTTTGTTCAACACAGCATCGTGAAGCTGCTAGCACAGAACAAGGAAGACAAGAAACGCGTAGAGAAGGCACTCAGCGAGTCTGGTCTACCCACGAGCAAGAATGACACCATCAGTCAGTCCAAGTTCCAGTTCGAAGACTTCTTCGCTTTCTACAAGAACCTCACGCAGAGGACCGAAGTCCAGAAGATATTTAATAATCTGTAAGTTTACCTTTTTTATTGTTGATGTTATTTTTACCCGGCTGCAAGGAAAGGGTTATGTTTTTCGCGCGTATCTTGTATGTATGTATGTAATATTCTTTATTACCTCGTATCTTTCAAACCACTTGACGGATTTTTATAATTAAGACATCGTTAGATAGGTCTTGGCCGCCCAAGTGTTCTTAGATTAAATCCGTTAAAAAAGAAGAAACATGGCGGATTTTGGGCGCCATATTGTAGGGGGCTTGCAATTTTTTTTATATATTTCATAAGCTGGCGGGTCTCTGGGGTCGCGTTCAGACTGGGGACTCTGTCCACCCATCAAGTGACTCCAGGAAAGACGGTGGCACAGTGATCACGTGCTGATATGCACAGCGAGGCCCAGGAAAGACGCTTTTTCAGTCTCCCCACGGAAGTGCCCTAACAGGCGTTGCACAGGTTGGTCTTTTAAGAGGTAACGGGACTCGGGACCTCCATGTGCAGATGATGATCACCGGAGTGGTTTTAGTGAGGTAAACATCCCAGACTCCCTGGGCTTTTCCAGGCGCCTTTTGAAGGTTTACCACCGTTAAAAAATAAAATCAAAAATCATGCTGTCCAGTCGGAGGATACATATTCACGGGCTGGCTGACCAAAATCTGGTGTATCCTCCGCCTGCACAGCATGATTATCTTATTGTTTCGTCTTTTTAGTTCTCTGTTTAAGCAGTCGGGTTTTTTGATTTAACTTTTTTTATTTATAACTTTTTTTTTTTTTTCGAATTTGGTGCATTTAAACATATAAGTGTTATATATTTTTGAAATCACATTTAAAGTCCTTTATTTTGATACCCGACACGAGGGGTTTGGAAGAAAAAAATTTGGGCCCCACAATATGGCGCCCAAAAGCCGCCATTTTTCTATTTTCCAATTTTAATGAAGCCAGTGACACTCGCAGGGTTAAAACGAATCGATTGACGTAAGAACCAGCAAAATCGGCCAACGCGTTTGGTCTCTAGGACGCCATATAGGAACAAACATACATACATAAATACTTACATACATATACTGATAAACACATTACCCTCCTTCGGCAGTCGGGTAAAAAGGACATGCTGGTTTCCGCACGATGTTTTCAATCGCCGTTTTTAGAGCAGTGGTGATTAAATAATTTACACAAAGTAAAGCGCCTGCCTGTGTTCGAACCCACGACACGTAAGCCGGCCGTTACCACTGGGCCTCTACTGCTCTTTATATCTATGTTTGCAATATTTATAAGTATGTGAGAACCATGTTCCGACTTATCAAATTAATTAATTTTCCTGTTAATGCTTTTTAATACTTTATACCTGTACGTAGTATAGTGTGTAGAGCTTTCTGGGTGTATCGTCCTCACATAAATAAAATAAATAAATAAATAAAAGTGCCGTTTATTGGCCTCGTTGAATAAATATATTTGACTTTGACTTTAAACAATGTTAGGCAGATGTTTTTTTATCAGGTGGATAATGAATTAATGATAAGATCCCTTAGTTCCAAAACGATTCCTATACCCGAGGTGTCACTTGGAATTTATCAACCGTGTCTCTGATTAGACCTTATTGCCTTTTCTATTATGTAAATGTACTATTTGCATGCTAATCGGATTGTTGTTGATGTGTTCGGAAGAGCACGAGCATTACTTTATTATTCCTGATCTACTACTTAAGCTGCCTTAACTTTATAATTACGGTAATCAGTTTGATAATTAATTCTTCGGTATATATCTGTCTTGTTTTTACCCGACTGCCGAAGGAGGGTAATGTGTTTATCAAAGAAAGAAAGAGAGAAAATATTTATTTGTGACCCGCACAGGACATACGAGAAATAAGCATACAATTAAACAATAATAAAATAAAAACGCTGCGGTGATATTCTGATAGGACCCTCTGTTGATGCTACGGAGACACTTACGAAAACGGGACTTATATAATAAAATAAAATAGAAGAATATATAAATAACAAACAAAATAGAATATCAGTCTATGTATGTATCTGTGTTTGTTCCTATGTGGCATTCTAGAGGCCAAACGCGTTGGCCGATTTTGATGGTTCTTACGTCAATCGATTCGTCTTAACCCTGCGAGTGTCACTGGCTACATTAAAATTGGAAAATAAAAAATATGCCGATACGATTTCACATAAAACGAAATAAACTAGAAATAATGATTTCAGCGCCATCTAGCGGGAAAAGTGCCGGGAACAGACCTTTCACATTAAGTTCATCAAAATTCAGCTCCAGTATGCCTGCACCATTAAGCTTTTTTTTGCCCATAGAACTTTTTTAGATAAAAATACAACCGAATTCCGAATAAAAACACTACAAAGTGAAAAATAACTTCAATTTCGGCAGTCGGTGTTCCTGTAATCGTTTTTTTTTGGTTTCCTTTAATAACAACAACACTTCACTTTCTTTTTACCGACTTCTTCATTTCCTCTATACGCGTGTCTGCTGGTAGAAATTTCTCATAAGAAATAAGCATTACCTTTGTACTTTTGTCTTGATGTGTTTTCTGTATGTAGTGTGTACTGTCTTAAACATTGGCCCGGGTCCTGTGGTGGCCCCACAGGACCCGGGCCGTTTTCGGCATTGAATAATAGCCTATGTCACTCAGGAATAATGTAGCTTTCTATTGGTGAAAGAATTTTTAAAAGCGGTCCGGTAGTTTCAGAGCCTATTCGGTACAAACAAACAAACAAACAAAAAATCTTTCCTCTTTATAATTTTGGTATAGATAAATACTCTATGAACGAACGCGATGTTATAATAATGGCCAGCATGCATTAGTTCGATCAACTCAATTAAAAATTTCTACCCACCCTTGAATGGTTGGAGCGGTCTATTCAGCTAAATGTTTCGAGAACTTAATCACAAACTTTGCTCTGTATTGAGACTGGCTCATGACCTTTAGATCAATACGCGCAGTTAGCCGTTTCCGCCGATTCCGTTAATATTGTCTGGATTTCTAGAAAATTTATTGCGGGTGCTATCCAATATTTTCAGCTTTTAGCCGACTGATGTTTGCAAAGTGAGCTATGAAATGTGAATTGCTTGCTAGCTTGCATGAATGCGGTATCAAGCGCGTATTTTAAGGCGGTACCCCGAGCAAAACGCCGCGCAAGCCGTTTTTCGTGCTGTTTTTAGGAGCTATCTACTCAAAAAAAATTTACTAAAAAGAAATATCAATTAATAAAAATACATTAAATTTCTACATAATATTGATTCTGAAATGGTAGATTTAGTTTTTTTTTAATGTTGCATATATTTCACTAATCTCCTTCCAAAAAAAAAACATAAAAATTAGAAATAATTATTATTATTATACATCTCCTCGTAAAGTGTTCATTACTTATTTTTTGTACTAACACTAATGGATAGACAATTTAATAACGAACATTTTTGTAGTTTTTTTTTTCCAAAAGACCAAAAATTCGATTTTATAAAGATTTTATTTTAAAATCTGGTCGTATTCACTACTGTAATTCATGCGCCACCAGTGCCGCTAGACCAATAGGAATGCTCATATCGCATGCCGATTTTTTGGTCAGGGTACCGTCTTAATAACACTAGCTGTCCCACGCGGCTTCGCTCCCGTCTACTGGCTACCTACCCATCCACCCTACCTACACTACATACATGATTGTTACGTAAACGATCTCTTATGTCAAAATGTATACAAAAAAAGAGGTTTCTCCTTACCGTCCCCAGACGGCGCTTATCCAGTTTCAATACAAATTGACGTTTACGTTAACGCGATTGACCGTGAGTAAAAACTCGCACTAAGGCCTCAGGTCACTGTTGTTCCAACTTGCGACCCACGGGTTTCCCACCCGTGATTAGACCTGACGTACTGTATGGATCAGAATGTTGGGCTGTGAAAAATATGGATGAAAAGAGATTGCATGTAGCAGAAATGAGAATGTTGAGATGGATGTGCGGAGTGACGAGAATGGATAAAGTGATAAATGAGTATATTAGAGGAAGTTTGAAAGTGGCGTCAGTAACAGAAAAGTTGAAAGGAAACCGTTTGTCCTGGTATAGTCAAGTGATGAGGCGGGGTGAAACGCATGTTACTAAAACAGTTATGAATATAGATGTGGATGGATGGAGAGGGAGGGGACGGCCAAAGAAAAGATGGATGGACTGTGTGAGGAGTGATATCAAAGAAAAGGGAGTCAGTGATGGCGTGAAGGGGACAGGACGGTATGGAAGAAGAAAACGTGTTGTGCCGACCTCAAGTAACATGGTACAAGGGCAGGAAGATGATGATGAGTTAGTAATTATGTTTTATTAGGGCATGAGAGAACGGTATTTTATAATTAAAACTGCTTGTGATTTCGGCATAAATCTGTGGACTTGTCACATAAATAATGTAACTAAAGGCCCTAGTGGATTATTGATTTGTCAGCTTTTCAAGCTTCAGTTTCGTTAATTGAGTCATCTGCTTAAGACGACGACTAACGCTAACGACCTTGAGGGAACAAAACGCGCCCTCGTTTCTCACCCGCGAGACCCGAAATTTAGTAGTTTTTTGTACTTTTCTTATTATTCTATGACTTTAAAAAAAAAAGCTTCAGATCAAAATGTAGATAATTAAATTGTCTTTGGACTTTAAAAAAAAAAGCTTCAGATCAAAATGTAGATAATTAAATTGTCTTTGATATGGTGTCGATTTCATTAAAATACGCCCAGCGGTTTTGTTGTGTTTGTCGTGTTTTGTCCGTTTTAGACATAACTTTACAAATTAATTACACTATGTTATACGAATAAAACTGAAAATTTGCTCAGATGAAATTATTAAGAAAATGGTCTCATATAACATATATTTTTTCCAATAAATTACGACTAGCCGTTTAGACGTGATTCTCATTTTAAAATCAGCTACTCAAGGGAATCGGCGCCTTAATTAAGCGTAAATTGTCTACAAAATCTTTGAAAGAAACATTGTATGTGGCGGTAACAATCTGCGAAAGGTCTGAGACATCTCTCAAAATGGTAGAAGGCTCTCACGGGAGAATCAATTTTTTTTAAAGAGTAAGTATGGAGTTTCTTGTGCATTCTTCTCCTTATCAAGCTACTTTCCGAATGCACGGTAGAATCAACTTTTATTCCATGTAAATTTAAATTGTGACATTCAAAAGTGCCGCTTGGTGGCCCAGTTGAAATATAAATATCTTTTGTCTTTGTCTTGTCTTAAAAACTAAGTCACCGGTAGTTACCTTATAACTTACTAACTGTTCCCCGCGGTTTCGCTCCCGTGGTCCACCCCACAGGACTCATTTTCCGGATAAAAATAGCCTATGTCACTCATGAATAATGTAGCTTACTATTGCTGAAAGAATTTTTAAAATCGGTCCAGTACTTTCGGCGCCTATTCGGTACAAACAAACAAAAAAAAAAAAATTTCCTCCTTATAATATTGGTATAGATTTGAGACCAGTTCAAGAGTGCAGTAACGGTAATCTTACCCTTACTGACAGAGATGAAAATTTGTGTTTGATTTACAAGAATACTTTTACTGAAAAAATTAACCGAATTCCAAAACATAACACTAAAAAGAGCAAAAACAACTTGCGTTTCGGCAGTCGTTGTCTTCTTTGGTGCCTCTTATTATTTTTTGTCGTTTTGTGACACAGAATTGTGAAACGAAAATTGTATTTGATCTTTTTAGTGATTTGCTTAGGATGTCGGTTTATTATTTTGTGAAAACTTTTTAGTTTTGGTACACCATCACTAAGAACAGGAGTGAGCAAGTTCTATAGTAAGGTACCGAAAGGATTGACAAAATATCCATAATAACTCAATTTACACTTTCGTGCTGTTTATCGCTATGGAGTTCGGTTGAAAACTGCTTCCATCTTGAAAACTACTGAACCGATTTTGATGAAACTTGCACTGTTCCCTAAGTTGAGAGATACTTAATCCAATAAAAAAGATCACGACCCGATATGTAGTTTCGGCGAAATACGTGGACTAATATACATACATACAAACAAACGTACATACACTTATGAATATTGGCACACGTTTTAAGAAGCCCATACAGAGTTACATATGTAAATATTGTGCAATTCCAACAATATTACCGTCTAATTGATTACCTCCTTTTTTCAAGTCGGTAAAAACCAAAATAACACTATACGCACTCGTTTTGGCAAATCAACTCGTCTTTCGTTTGTATCTTACACTTAGTTGCAGAAGGAATTTAAATGCAAAAATTAATAGTAGTTTTTAGCTCGTGGCTAAATAAAAATCAAGGTTAAGCAACGCTTGACGAGGTCGGTCCGTGGATGGGTGACCATTTCAACATACCCAGTTGCCGCCATGCCTCGGAAAGCACGATAAGCCGTTGGTCCCGGCTGTCATTTGAAGATCTTTGACAGTTGTTACGAGTAGTCAGAAGCTTGAGATCGGACACCAGTCTTTCCAAGGTGTACCGTGTTACCCAGTTACTGGGTTGTGGGGATCAGATAGGCAGTCGTTCCATGTAAAACACTGGTACTCGGCTGAATCCGGTTAGACTGGAAGCCGACCCCATTATAGTTGGAAAAAGGCTAGGCAGATTCATTGATTTAATTAATAGTAGTTTTCTATTAATTATTGAATTTAAACTGGGACGGGGGACTGGGAATCTATACTAAATAATATTATAAAGCTGAAGAGTTTGTTTGTTTGAAAGCTCTAATCTCAGGAACTACCGGTTGGAATTGAAAAATCTTTTTGTGTGGGATAGTCCATTTATCGAGGCAGGTTATAGGCTATATGACATCACGCTACGTCCAACAGGAGCAGAGCATAAATGAAAAATGTTTCTAAAACGGGAAAAAATATTCCTTTTTGAGAGCTTCCGTTGCGTGGGACAGCTAGTAGTAGATATAGAAGGGACTGGGAATCTTTAAATAAATGCAGCATTGTAGTATCAGTTGCCATCTAGCTAACCCAACGCCCTGCCATAAGCCTGTACAATAATAAACCCATTTTCCCGGTCGACATTTACGTCCCAACAGATTATTTAAAGCTGATAATGCCACTTTTTCCACCGCCCAGATTAGCGTTGCTCATGTAAATATATAATATAGAGCAGGTAAATATACGCTGTACTATAAATAGAGCGAATCACCTCCCGTGAGTGGCGTTTAAAAAGGTCTCGGGTTGGAGCGCGCCAATTAGATATAATTGTTCGGGTTGCCGGGCCATGTCAACCTCATCAACCAGTTGACTCGGACATAAATCATAATTGAACTTAACACTGCGAGTCTGTGACCTATGTAATGTCTCTATGTAGTTCCGAACCACACTAATGTTATAAAGGCGAAAGTTTGTGTGTGTGTGTTTGTATGTTTGTTAGTTCTTCACGCTCAAACGGCTGGACGGATCTGGATGAAATTTGGCACTGAGATAGATTATAGTCAGGATTAGCACATGGGATACTTTTCATCCCGGTAATATGCCAGTCTGTGACCTATGGCTCTATGTACATCCTAATCATACTAATTTTATAAAGGCGAAAGTTTGTGTGTGTGTGTTTGTGTGTTTGTTAGTTCTTCACGCTCAAACGGCTGGACGGATCTGGATGAAATTTGGCACTTAGATAGATTATAGTTAGGAATAGCACATAGGATACTTTTCATCCCGGTAATATGCCAGTCTGTGACCTATGGCTCTATGTACATCCTAATCACACTAATTTTATAGAGGCGAAAGTTTGTGTGTGTGTGTTTGTTTGTTTGTTAATTCTTCACGCTCAAACGGCTGGACGGATCTGAATGAAATTTGGCACTGAGATAGATTTTAGTGTGGAATAGCACATAGGGTACTTTTTATCCCAGGAACATGTTCCCTCGGGATAATTTCCGTCATTCACGCGGACGAAGCCGCTG
This sequence comes from Orthosia gothica, assembly GCA_949775005.1. Taxonomy (NCBI): domain Eukaryota; kingdom Metazoa; phylum Arthropoda; class Insecta; order Lepidoptera; family Noctuidae; genus Orthosia; species Orthosia gothica. Next base: position 7,710,162 of record OX459056.1, on the reverse strand, counting down.
GCAGAAGCTAGTACTATTGTAAACATGAAAATTTGTGACGATGGATGGATGGATGGATGTTTGTTACTCATTCACAAAAAAACTACTGAACGGATTTTGATGAAACTTTACACAGAAATATAGCTTATACATCAGAATAAAACATCTATCTATTTATATATATAAAAGAGAAAGTATGTATGTATGTTCCTTATAGACTCCGAAACTACTGGACCGATTTCAAAAATTATTTTACCGTTGGGTAGTGTAGCTTACACTATCCCCGGGTGACTTTTAATCCCGGTATTCTCACGGGAACGGGAACTACGCGGGTGACACCGCGAGGCATCCGCTAGTAGTCTATAAATTATTAAGATATTTGGAGAATTACCTGCAGGAATGCAGGGAATAAAGTGAATGTACACTTATGTATGGAAGTGAAGGTTGGGTATGGCATAAAAGACATGAAAGTAGGATTAGTGCAGTAGAAATGCGCTCCTTGCGGAGTATGTGTGGTGTAACTTTAAATGATAAATTGAGGAATGAGGTAATAAGACAAAGCTGTGGTTTAAAAGAAGATGTTGTGACTAAAATTGAAAAGAGTACATGTTAAGATAGTTTGGCCATGTCGAGAGGATGAATGAAAGGCGACTAACGAAAGGTATTTTACAAGGCAGACGCGAATGGAAACGCCGGGAGGGGACGCCCTAAAAAGACATACATAGACCTTATAGGTGATGTTCTTCAAAAACGGCGTGTGTGTATGACTAGATGTATGAATGTCTGTGAAGCAAAATAAGTATGTAAGGATCGTAGCAGGTGGCGTTCTGTAGTTTTTGCCTACCCGCATGGGAAAAAGGCGTAAGTTTATGTATGTATGTATATATATTGGGCGAAGTAGTTATACCATGCGGAGTTGTGAGTGAGCTAATAATATATAACGCTACGTACCTACAACACACTGTGGTTTCATTTGTGGTTTTCCGAGATTTTAATAATTATTAAAACGCTATGCGGTATCGGAGTTTTCCTTTGTTGAATATACTAATAATGATATTGGGTACAGCAATATAGATAATGTCAACATTATCACACACAGAAATCTTTATCTACGTGGGTCGTAAGACGAAAAGAAGAAATTCAGGTTATCGTCTGGTTTACATTAATATGCGATAGAATTATTCATTTAATAATATTATTATGTTTCTCTATTATTTAGTGTCAAAAGTCTATGACCAGTGTGTGTTGCCAGTGATGACATATGGCACTGAGACGTGGTCGCTTACAATGGGCCTCATCAGAAAGCTTGCAGTCACTCAAAGGGCAATGGATGGGGCTATGCTCGGCGTTTCCTTGAGGCGTGATCGAATCACAAATGTAGAGTTCCGTAAGAGAAGCAGGGTTACCGATATAGCCCGAAGAATTGCCAAACTTAAGGCGGTACCCCGAGCAAAACGCCGCGCAAGCCGTTTTTTGTGCTGTTTTTAGGAGCTATCTACTTGTTATTTAAAAAGAAATATCAATTAATAAAAATACATTAAATTTCTACATAATATTGATTCTAAAATGGTAGATTTAGTTTTTTTTTAAATGTTGTATATATTTCACTAATCTACTTCCAAAAAAACATGAAAATGAGAAATAATTATTGATATTATGCATCTCCTCGTAAAGTGTTCATTGATTATTTTTTGTACTAACACTAATGGATAGACAAGTTAATAACGAACATTTTTGTAGAATTATTTTTTTCAAACGACCAAAATTTGATTTTATAAAGATTTTATTTTAAAATCTGGTCGTATTCACTACTGTAATTCATGCGCCACCAGTGCCGCTAGACCAATAGGAACGCTCATATCTCATGCCGATTTTTTGGTCAGGGTACCGTCTTAAGTGGCAGTGGGCAGGGCACATTGCTCGCAGAACGGATGGCCGATGGGGCAGAAAGGTTCTGGAGTGGCGACCGCGAACCGGAAGACGTTGCATTGGAAGGCCTCCCACCAGGTGGACCGGTGAAGGTTGCGGAGATCCGCTGGTTGCGAGACGCACGGGACCGGTCAATGTGGCGACGCTTGGGGAGGCCTATGTCCAGCAGTGGACGTCTTTCGGCTGATATGATGATGATGCGTAATAGCATCTCATTTCAAATAACGCTGCGCAATATTGCGTTTATAACCGGCTGAGTAAATGTCTTGTCACCCTATTCGTTTCTTGTAGGATGAGAGATTACACTTGCTACTCTGTTAATTGTAAAAAACCTGTTTCTCTTGAGGGTAGCAAATGCTGTCAATCCAGTTCTTTATGCATTACGATGTCGCTGTTTTAAGTAAGCGGTTGCGATCGTGAAAGGGTTTTAAGTTTGTTTTGTAACTAGCGGACGCCTCGCGGTTTCACCCGCGTAGTTCCCGTTCCCGTGGGAATACAGAGATAACATGTAGCCTATGTCACCCGGGGATAGTGTAGCTTCCCAACGGTGAAAGAATTTTTGAAATCGGTCCAGTAGTTTTGAAGTTTATTCGTTACATACAAATATATAAATTCTTCCTTTTTTAATATTATTATTGATGTATTCAATCGTTTTGCTGCAATAGGGATGTTACCTGGGCAGAAAAAATATAATTTTATTTAGTCCGTTAGTAAGATTATAAACTAATATTGGACAAGTATTTTTTGCTTTACCAAATCAATAAAAAATTACAAAGTTAAAGCGCATCAAAGTTCAGGAGTGGGGGTACAGTAATAATAAACAAAAAGTATGGAAACTTCCTAAAAACGCTCGAAACGGCACACTAACACAAATTACGTGGCCACTCGTCGCGACACGGCACTTATTACTGACATTGACATTACCTCGAAAGTGCACGAACGGTCTCGTTGTAGGTAGTTTCCATACTGTTTGTATATTTTTACTGTGGTGGGGGCTTGTGACGTCACTAAGGCAGTATGAAGTGTACAAGCGGCGTGACGTCACGCGATATTTCAACGCATTATATCGTCGCCACTATATGTTTACGTGTCAAAAGAAAAAAAAAGCGTTTCCAATATTTTTTATTAATTTACCTGATGGGCAAAAAACTAATTTTCTGTAAACTATCCTATTATAATAACTCGTATGTTCTCGAAACTCCTCTATTTGGAGGAGCATCTCATTGCATGCCATGCAATGCCATGTATGATGGGGTACTAGGTATAAAAAAAGCTAATTTAAAAATCAAAAACCCGACTGCTTATGAAGCGAACTAAAACGCTGTAAACAAGAAAAAATCATGCTGTGCAGTCGGAGGATACATATTCACGAATATGTATCCTCCGACTGCACAGCATGATATATGATATTTGCATAAGCAGTCGGGTTTTTGATTTTTAAATTAGCTTTTTTTATTTACAACTTTTTAGTGTTTTTTTTTTTGCAATCACCTCTAAAACCCCCCCATTTTTTGATACCCCACTCGATGGGTAGCGAAGAAAAAAATCTTGCAACCTCAACAATATGGCGCCCAAAATACGCCATGTTTCTTTTTTTTTAACGGCACTTATCTAAGAACACTTGGGCGGCCATGACCTATCTAACGATGTCTTAATTATAAAACATCCGTCAAGTGGTTTAAAAGATACGAGGTAATAAAGAATATTACATACATACATACTTACATACAAGATACCCTTTCCTTGCAGCCGGGTATTAAAGGCGAAAGAAAATTAAGTCATAAGAATAACTGAACTCATTCATAACTCATGAATGGAATCTAAAGTGTACGTGTCAATAAAAAATCAGGATACGTACCTAAAGTTCTTGAAAGGGCAAAATACCCACAGGAAATTCACACACAACAGCGGATGCCATCAGTCGGTCAAGGTTAGCAATGATAACGAAAGTGTTTGTTTTCAGTACGGACGGCAAGCCACATCTGTCTGTCAATCAGCTGGTGGAATTCCTCAATGAGGTGCAGAGGGACCCCAGGCTCAATGAGATCCTGCATCCCTACGCCGATCTGCAACGCGCCAAAGATCTTATCAAACACTATGAACACAACAAGTACCATCAGCAGAGATCGCAACTTACCTTTGATGGGTTTTTAAGGTATGTGCTAACTCAATTTTGTCTTAATCATTTATTCATTGTTAACAAGTAAAATGTAAAGATTTGAAAACCCCCGACACATTTTTATTTCATGCTATATTCTCGTAATTTATCTAGTAGTAGATACTCTTCGATCGACAATATATAGAACTCGTAATTATTGATACGATATCTTGCGAAAACACCCCGAATCAAGCAGTAAAAGACCCATAAGTTTTCAACGGCTGAACCGATTTTCATGAAACATAGCTAAGAACACTCTCGATAAAGTCGAAATCAGGATCTATGATGCCACAGACTTACACAGTACACACGTCAAACTTATAATACCCCTCTTTTACCACTTTTTTTTTTTGCCACCGGTATCGGGAACTGGTTCCAAGCTACCGGTGGTCAGGGCTCCTGAGAGAGGAAGCTCCTATCTATACGCGCCGTGTCCAGGAGTACCGCTTTCAGAATCTTTCATAGCCTATTGCTGTATATTCCTAACGTACAGGCCTTTCTTCCCACAATCTACTTGCCCAGTCTACTGCAATCGAAGGCCATCAATCCTTTAAGAAGGTTTTCAGCTCATCCCACCATCTCTTTCTGGGTCTGCCGCGTGGTCGTTTCCTGCTATTTGGGATACACTGAGTGGTTATTTTCAAACCCCGACGGAAAAAGAGGGGTGTGAAAAGTTTGAATGTGTATTTGTGTATCTGTCTGTGGCATCGTAATTTCTAAACGGATGAACCGATTTTGAGTTAGTTTTTTGTTTGAAAGGTGACATTATTGGGAGTGTTCTTAGCAAAGTTTGGTGAAAATCGGTTCAGCCATTCAAAAGTTTTGGGCGGTTTACTGTTTGAATCGGAGTATTTTCGTTAGATATCGTGTCATAATTACGTGTTCAATAGATTGTTGATCTAAGAGTGTCTACTACTAGATAAATTATGTAGTAAAAATATGAATAAAAAAGAAAATCGGGCTTTTTGGAAATTTTTACTTGTTGCTTATAAGTAGCGCAGTGGTGGCCCAGTGGTATCGGCCGCGACTTAAAAGTTGTAGGTCGTGGGTTCGAGCCCAGGCAGGCGCTTTACTTTGTGTAAATTATTTCATCACCACTGCTCTCAAAACGGTGAAGGACAACATCTTGAGGAAACTGGCATGTCCTAGAACCAAAAATTCGAAGATATGTGACATCCACCAACCCGCACTGGGCCCGCGTGGTGGATTACTGCCCATTCCCTCTCACAGAGGCCTGTGTCCCAGCTGTGGGAACATTAATAGACTGATGATGTGATGTGTCTATAAGATATTCGGCAATTTTTTTATTTTTTTTTTGATCTGGTATATTACAACACATGTGATATGCAAGAAAGTATTGAGTGTTACGTTTTACGGATCTGTTAGGGTCTTCGCGTAAATATACTCGGATACCTTCAAATAACGAGTTTTTGATTACATAATATTCATAACATGTAATCATGAATCACTTTATAACATAAAACGGTTGAACTAAGAAGATTTGTTGTTTTTATTACTATAGAGGTTTATAATAAAAAGAGTGTTTAATAAACTCTCCAACAGACAGTAATATAATAATCATGTACTCTTTTTTTTACTTGTTTTTAAACATTTTTGAAGGTGATTAATTTGTGTTATAAATTTCCACGTTGCTAAACGCTGCAATGCAATAAAACTTAATTCTGTTTGAGCTTTTTATTCTCGCTTGATTTTTACAATAAATATTTCTGTATCTTCTAAGTTGTAGACACTCAAATGCAAAGGCGGGACAATTATCTGTAGGCTATACAAGTTTTTGCGCTGAAGTCAGCTCCTTCACAACACAAGACGTCTAACACCCGGTTTCTGAATTGAGGTGGTTGTTGGGAACTTGTCAGGTTCTGCTTAGCCATAGACATCTTTAGCATTAAAGTACCTAGAGAGAGAGTGTTCTCAACAACAAATTCTCAATTGAGGCCATGGTATGGGGCGAGAGGGAATGGGAAGATGTCATCTCCTTCTGCGAAGCAGTTATGCTCGCGAAAAATGAGGTGGAACGCGTGAGGGAGACGCAACGGAGATGCCCTCACGTCCCAAGCCTCAGCAGGAGACGCCTTGGGCGTCGGGAGTCGCTAGCCGATTCCCGGCCACCGTAGGCACAGGCTTGCGGACGGCGAGTAATGGGTAGCTCGTCGTCCGATAAGGACCAGACCCGAGTCGACGCGCGCCTCAAAGATATTTCAGCAAAAACTGACTGGGTCCGCTAGGGCCGATGCCTGTCTGGGTCGCGGATAAATTTGAAAGAGAGTTACCGCGGCCCTGCACAAGCAACTGAAGGAACACGGGTGGGTTTTAGTCAGTAAAAGTCTGACACGCCCTCCCGCTTCACCCAGAGCGAGTGAAGTCATTACATGATTTTCAACCCAAAAAAAATAAGACCTCCTTAGCAGTAACTGAGAGACTGCAGCGAAAGTATTTTTCTTTATATTGTATCCGGGGGTAAATGTCTCTTGTATTACAGATTCATAATGTCCGAGGACAACCCTATCGTGGCCCCGAGTAAGATGGACCTCTGCGACGATATGGAGCAACCCTTAGCGCACTACTTCATCAACAGCTCGCACAATACCTACCTCACTGGCCACCAGATCACGGGCAAGTCCAGCGTCGAGATATACCGCCAGAGTCTGCTGGCTGGATGCAGGTCAGTTCAAATACATCATCTTAACTAATTTTATTAAGAGAGAGCCCGAATTTTGTGAGTTTGTTTAGACGTGCAGGAACATCTCTGGAACCACCACACCTATTTGAAAAATCCATTCACTTTTTCCAGATCGTTATAGGTCCTATATTATTATGACCCTGGCAAAGCCGGGGCGGGCCACTAATCGCAAATATAGGCCTTGAGCAAGGGATCCATTCGATATTTTACTAACGACTAATATTAAGAAGAAATCCGGGCAGAGAGCTCCGATTGAATTTCTTTAGTAAAAGTCATAATTCGCCTGTTTGGCTCTTGCCTATTTCTCCTTCATTCAATCAATCAATCTGCCTAGCCTGTTCCCAATTATGTTGGGGTCGGCTTCCAGTCTAACCGGATTCAGCTGAGTACCAGTGATTTACATGGAGCGACTGCCTATCTGGCCTCCACAACCCAGCAACTGGGTAACACGATACCTCTTGGCTAGACTGGTGTCAGATCACAAGCTTCTGACTACTCGTAACGACTGTCAAAGATCTTCAAATGACAGCCGAGACCAATGGCTTAACGTGCTTTCCGAGGCACGGAGGAAACTCGGTATGTTGAAAATGGTCACCCATCCACTGACCTATTTCTCCTTCAGTATTGGACAAATTTAAAAGATATTTCATAAATTGAATATTGTGCTTCTATGTTTTTATTTTTTTCTAGAGGGTTCTAGTACTTCTAAAGATTATGTATCATCTTGATGAAAATAATAGGGACACAAAATATATCTTTATTTTTAGGGTTCCGTAGCCAAATGGCAAAAAACGGAACCCTTATAGATTCGTCATGTCTGTCTGTCTGTCTGTCTGTCTGTCTGTCTGTCTGTCTGTCTGTCTGTCTGTCTGTCCGTCCGTATGTCACAGCCACTTTTTTTCGAAACTATAAGAACTATGCTGTTGAAACTTGGTAAGTAGATGTATTCTGTGAACCGCATTAAGATTTTCACTCAAAAATAGAAAAAAAAACAATAAATTTTGGGGGTCCCCATACTTGAAACTGAAACTAATAATTTTTTTTTCCATCAAACCCATACGTGTGGGGTATCTATGGATAGGTCTTCAAAAATGATATCGAGGTTTCTAATATCATTTTTTTCTAAACTGAATAGTTTGCGCGAGAGACACTTCCAAAGTGGTAAAATGTGTGTCTCCCCCCCTGTAACTTCTAAAATAAGAGAATGATAAAACTAAAAAAAATATATGATGTACATTACCATGTAAACTACCACCGAAAATTGGTTTGAACAAGATCTAGTAAGTAGTTTTTTTTTAATACGTCGTAAATCGTAAGCCGCAATTTACCAAGTAAGGAACCCTTCGTGCGCGAGTCCGACTCGCACTTGGCCGGTTTTTCAGTTTATGAAATGTCTTTTAAATTGGTTCAATGTTGGAGGAGGAAATAGGCGAGAGCCAAAACTCGAATTATGATATTATTCAGAGAGTAAATATATCCTCTTAAGGATATCTAAATATATCCTCTTAAGGATGATTGCGAAAACAATAACTACCCTATCTCCTTTCCAGGGTCTCAAACCATCTCCATACCAAATTTCATCTAAATCGGTTTAGCGGTTTAAGCGTGAAAATGTAACAGACAGAGTTACTTTCGCATTTATTATTGTAAGCGAAACATTTTAGAGGCATAACATTCAATAATTTACGAAAGGTCATAGCATAATGTTAGTCTCGAATTGTCAATACACCAAGTTGAGTCAAGGTGACTGGTTTGAGTCATCGCAGAAAGTGGGACCTCTCTCCACACCTCGGCACACAAGGTCAAGTTTGGAGACTCGTTTCAACGTTCTTGAACCAGACATGAATGCTATCACTAACCGCATTCGTCGCGCCTGTGATTCCGGCTTCCTGTACCTACATGCCAAACTATTATAGCCCTTACTGTTAGATAATATGAGGGTATAAGTGGTGCTTTTTGAACGTGTATTCGTTGGTCGCTTGCGACTTACTGAAACCGTTTAAGGGTTTACATTGGTACCACGGATTCTGACGAACGTTACCAAAATCATTAGTGACTACTAAAGATTCTGGTACCTACCTATATTTGTTGCGTCCGTAACATAATCACATAGGGACATAGAGTCCCTATGTTTTCCTTTTTGATGATTCATTATCTTTAGAAGCTCTAGAACACTCAAAAAATGCTCAAAATTGCGCTGTCGTCAGAGGCTTAGTGTACAAGTTTGACAAATATAAATGAGAAAAGGAAAACATAGCGGCATAGTATATATCTTACTTTGCCAGTTTATGGAATATCTTTTAAATTGGTCCAATATTGGAGGAGGAAATAGACGAGAGCCAAACCTCGAATTATGACTTTTTACTTAGGAAATTCAGTCGGCGCTCTCTGCCCATATTTCCTCTTAAGGGGGTAAAAAGAGGTCTGAAAGTTTGTTTGGTGAACTAATTAAAAGAATAACTAAAATAATTTTTCAAGTAAGGCGGCCCACACACCTACAATAGTATTGCGCGATATTAAAAACAGGCCTTTCGAAGTACTAATGCTACGCAAACGAAGACGCGTGCAACAGCAAGTAATATTATAAATTTGAAAGTTACTCAGTCTGTCTGTTATCTTTTTACTTTTAAGAGCGGACTCTAGTCAACAGGAATTTGAAAAATAGGTATTTGAAGAAACTATTGCCGTCGCGTCACCACCAACCTCACCCCGTAAAGTGCGAAAGGGACAACTGCAGCTCAGGCTGATTTTACCTACAAAAACTTTGACTAAAAGACGTTTCGTATTCTGCTGTTTTCTTCATGTAAACTGGTCTGATCTGAAAAAATCTTATATCAAAATTTAGAGGAAAAGTATATCTATGCTCCTATCATTTCCTTTTTTGTTAAAAACTTATAAATTTTGTCTGAAAGTCTTCTGAACATGGCGGTAAAAACGGGCATTTTTTTCGGATTTTTGGATTGTCATATTTCTTTTTGTGATTATGTTTTGGAAAAAAGGAAATGATACAGGCACGTATTAATTAGACCTAGATTTAATGGAAAAAAATCATTGCTCTAGAGGCATTATCCACGAAGAAAACAGCAGAATGTGTTTGTATGGAGAAAGTCTCACTAGAGTCCCCTCTTAAACCGCCGAACCGATTTAGATAAAATTTGGTACGGTGATAATTTGAGCCATAGGATTTGTATCTAATTTATAGAGTTTGTATCCCGGTAGTATGTTCCTTTGGGATGATAAAACAATTTTAACGCGGGCGAAGCCGCGTGCTGACGCTAGTTCATCATAAACAATACGGGTACACATTCTTTCCAACTTTCAGTTCCGTCTATTTGTACGAGTTTACCAAAATATCCGCATTTTTTACATTCTCTAAAATGTTTTATTGAGCAGTCTGCGAAAATACAATTGGCATTAAAAACTAGGAATTCCACAGAATCCCATTTGTCGAATCTGTAGTCGGTGTTCTAAAGAACGGTCAGCACTTACCTAGCTTTTAGAATAAAACCTGTTAGTGAAAAAAAAAAATGAATTGTATGCAAACCTGATTGAATGGCTGTGCTTGTAATACTAATAATATCTCTAACCCGCCGAATATCTCTCCAACTCAGAACTAATTACTGCGCTATCGATATTAATTTGTTTATAAAAATCCCTACCAAACGCGTTTTTAATAATAAATCCAATTAGTGCGGTATCGTACGTTCGGTTATCGGTATTATCGGTACAAATCGACCTTAATTATCGTGTTAGCGTTTGAAAATAAATGTAAACATTTGGAAAACATATTTTATTTCGCTTCACACGTGTGCGTTATTTTAGACCGACAAGATTGAATGTTCGTTCCATGCTTGTCTTTCAATTTACCTATTCAATATACCTACTACACTCTTTGCGAATATTTTTTGAAGCAGTCGGGTTTTTTGTTTTTTTTAATTAAGTTTTTTTTTATTTTCAACTTTTTCCCACACTAGGAATTTCTCCTGTATCGTGGGTACGTTTACAAACATATAAACTCACATACACAAACACCCAGAGCCGGAACAACTATCTGTAGGTCATACAAATATTTGTTCCGTGCGGGAATCGAACCCGCGACACGCAGCGCAGCAGTCAATCGCTCAACCACTGCGCCAACCGTGCCTCAAATTGAATAAAATTGTATATAAGTATTTTAAATTTTATGACATAATGGCTGTACACTCAAATGAGTAAGCGGTTTATTTTTAAAGAAGCGTGCAATAAATAAATATCAGATGTTCTAGTAAAACGGTTTCGTTTACGTTGTCTGTATGCCGCGCTTTAAAAGTTTGAAGCGCTCTTGTTTTTATTAGTTTCCTAACTAAACCTTTTATTTAGAAATATTAAACTTGCAAGATTTTCCTTTTTCATTGGACGGTGTAATCTATACTAATACCAGCTGACCCGGTAAACCTTGTTTTGCCATAAAAACACCAAACATTTATCTACCCTACCTACCCTACCTTACACTACCTACCATACCCTACCCGACCCTACACTACCCTACCCTACACTACCTTCCCTACCCGAACTTTTTTTTTTTTTTATTTATTTTTTTTGTTCTCCCAGGAAAATTCCTGACGAATACGCAGTGGCCTGGGGGTGACCACTGCGTTATGTGGGGTTCGCATCCACTAAAAACCTGGAGTGTTCCTTCACTCGCCCACGGGGCTGCGGGTCCACGAGGCTTGCAACCGCGTGCCCCGCTGGCGTTGCTCCGCAACGGAGCTCTTCTCTATTGGGCGGGGCAGAGTCCCTTGGTGATTGAGACCCAACCCAGCCCAATTCCACCTCTATCAATCTCCTCCTAGCACTGAGGCGCCCGGAACACCGCGGCGTCTCAGTGCGTGGGACCTTTGGGTGGACGGTGGATCCCCCGATCCACCGCCCACGGTCCCCAGCGTTACGGCATCATTCGGGCCGCAAAGGCCAGACGCCGTCTTCCGCGTCTACGGCGGCGCATCGGAGCCGAATCAACGTCGTTTTCCCGATCCCGCTCAGCCGCCTCCTTCCGCGACATCACCTCGACGCTGAACGTCGCTCCCTACCCGACCCTACACTACCTTACCCTACCCTACACTACCCTACCCTAAGTTTAATTTTTTTTTTCTTCACATAAACCATCTGCTAAATAGTCCGAATAAAGCCTAAACATTTTTTTTTTATAGGTGAGCCCGTTCTTGAGTTATAAAATAACAACGAAAAGTGGCATTGATTTTTATATATATCTATCTATCTATATACTAATATTATAAAGAGATAAAGTTTGTGATTTTGTGACGTTGTAAGGCGTAATCTCTGGATCTACTGAACCGATTTTGCAATGTTTTTTTTGGCTTTAATATATTTTCAAAAAAATTAGAGATCCTTATGAAAATTGTAATAATGTTACCCAAGGTAGCAAAATGTTGCCTTTAAAATTCATTCTTTGGCGTGCGCTGAGAAAACTATTGATGATAGAAACAATAAAATTTACTCTATCCTATTTAACTTCATACGAAATTAAAATTATAATTTGTACTACCTGAAAAGGATGACATTGATATTGCTTCTTAATTGTATTAAATTCATTATTATTGACATAAAATTTTGACATAACTATATTTTTATCAATTTAATTATATTAATGTAAAATAGAATAATTCAGTAATGGTAGGTAATGTTGATAATGTTTAATGCATGCTAATTTAGAATGATAAGCACAGGAGAATGATAATTGCAATGCTTGTAAAAGGCTGCTAAGTCGAAAGTACTAACATAATATAACACCAATATGATACACTTAGTTCGCAATAAACGTTTTGACTTTGACTTTGACTTAGATAAAAATTATAAGGTACTATTAGGTAGGTAGGGTTGGGTAGGTAGTGTAGGCAGGATAGGCAGGGTAAGCAGGGCAGACAGGGTAGCCACTTGATGGGAGCGAAGCCCCGGGAGTCAGCTAGTATCACACAAATACTTGCGCTATCATCCACAAGAGACATAGATACGAGTTATGAAATCACACTAATATTTAAAGGCATAAGTTTGTGAGTGTTCGTTACTTTTTTACGCCAGAACGGCTGAACCACAGACATAAATCTAACTAGATTACGCAAGTCCCGCTATCTGTATGAAAACCAAGCGTGCCACTTTTTCACAAACAATTTAAAAACAAATTTACTTATCAATGAAAGTAAACATTTCCAATGCCTCGGCCAACTTTTTCTATACATTCTTTACAGCTCAATATGGCATTAACAGGCATTTTTCTAGATTTCTTAGGATTTCCGGTGCCGATAATTCTAAATGAAAAACTCAGATTACGATCATTGATCGTAACGTTACTCCGTTTTATGGCACGCGAAGTAATACAATCGCGTCATCTAGTTAGATTTATGTCTGTGGGCTGAACGGATCTCGATGAAATTTGGCACAGAGATAGATTATAGTCAAGAATAGCACACATGATACTTTTTAATCTCGTTTATTTGTTCCTTTAGGATAATTTTCGATTTTCTCGCGGCCGAAGCTGCTGACAGAAGCTTCGGCCGCGCATATACGTATTTTTTGTAGTTTAACGTCATACCGTAGTTATACCATATACCATAGTTGCCTGTACGACGTTAAACTACAAAAAATGCGTATACGTATATGCGTAAAAAATGTTATTGGAACTGTCACCCGCACCATACTACAGAGCAAAGAGTATAGTGTCAAGGTCAATGGTAGTCTAGGACAATTACTCAACTACCCTTCAATAAGTTTTGTGTTGCGTTGCGGAAGTGGTTGTTACAAGAGTGTTTTTATTCGATAGATGAGTTCTTTTTGTCAATTTTATACACTAAAGCACAGATACATTTAACTTTTAAGTAGACACATAAATTGACATAATGTAGTTATCTAATTAATATTTTAAGTGTATAAACTTGTACTATTGCATGCTATATTTTGGCCTAATGTGTGTTACCGAATATTTTATAAAAGAACTTAATGTACCTACCATATTTGATGCAATAAATGAATTGAATTGAATTGTAAAATACAAGCTCGTCAACTTTTACCCAGTAAACATAATATACTCAACATCATACTAATGTATTATAACTGTTTTTTATATATTTCCCTCCTTTTCACACAGATGCGTAGAGCTAGATTTCTGGAACGGCCGCACGGAAGAGCCTGTGATCGTTCACGGCTACACTTTCGTCCCCGAGATCAGTGCCAAGGAGGTGCTGGAAGCGATAGCGGAGAGTGCCTTCAAGACTTCAGACTACCCCGTCATACTGAGCTTCGAGAACCATTGCAATCCGCGACAGCAAGCCAAGATTGCCAACTACTGTAGGGAAATATTCGGAGATATGCTGCTTGATAAGGCGCTTGATTCCCATCAATTGGAACCGGGTAAGCTGTTTTTTTTTAATTTTTTTAACCTCCGCCGGAAAAAGAGGGGTGTTATAAGTTTCACGTTTGTTGCTGTGTATCTGTGTATGTGTATCTGTGTGTGTCTGTGGCATCATAGCGCCTAAACGGATGAACCGATTTCGATTTAGTTTATTTTGTTTGAAAGGTAATTTTGTCGAGAGTGTTCTTACCTTTGTTTGAATAAAATCGGTTCAGCCGTTAAAAAGTTATGTGCGTTTTACTGTTTGAATCGGTGTGTTTTCGCAAGATAAATGTGTCGGGGGTTTTTTAAATTTTGAAATTTTATTTGTATTATTTTTAGGCTGGCGCTTGACCACTATCTCACAATTTCCCTAGCCAAGTTACAAATCTTTCCTATCGTTTCTCTTTCTACAATCGTTAACGCCATCTATTTGTATGGGCTGACCACGTGACTTAAGTTAACATTAGTCGAAAATTCTTCCATACAAACGTAGTCTAGCGATTACTCCAATGTTTGACGATGTCTGTTCAAAATAACAATGATATCGATTTGTCTCATCATTATCTAGCCCTGTATGCAAATAAAAAAATTATAAAAATATAGATTTGAAAGTTATGAGCGTCGAAAGTTCCATATTTCAACACTAATTTTAACGCATCTTTGGGCGGCAATAAATACCATAAGATGAAGGAAAAATTTCAAAACGGGCTCCATACAGGGATAGATTAGTAATTCAAGAATGCAAATAATTTTATTTTGAAAATATACATTTACTCGTTTTTTCATTATATCTATATAGACTTCCAAAGGTCTGTTTATAAAATATCGCTCGCTCATAACTTTTTTTTTTTTTGTTTTCGCTCTTTTTTCCATACAGGGCTAGATAGTGATGACACAAATTGTTTTATTTTTTATTTTGAACGTACATCGTCAAAAAGTGGAGTAATCGCCAGACCACGTTTGTATGGAAAAATGATCGACTAGTGTAACCTTAAATTAAAACGAATGTAATAAAAATTACAAGAAATGTTATTATTCTATTCTTCATCTCATACGAGGCACCGTTTTTAGTTAATTATTTCTTCTGAAATGTTTTACAGTTTCTCGTAACAAAATCTCGTTGAATACTCGTTAAATGCATTTGATAACATTTCCATTCTTCTTTAATAGAATAATACAATCTTGCACTCATGTGTGTTATAAAATACTATATTTTCTCAAGAACCGTGAGATGTAGAGACTACAATGTCTGAGAAACGTACTTGATAGATAGTTTGTAATCACAGATTTACATCTAACTAGATGACGCGATTGTATGTACTTCGCGTGCCAACGGAGTAAAATTAAAATCAATGATCGTACTTTGAGCTTTTCATTTAGCATTATCGCCATCGAAAATCTAGAAAAATGCTTAAACAAGCCATATTGAGCTGTAAAACTGTATAGAAAAACTTGGTCGCGCATTGGAAATGTTTTCTTTCGTTGTTAAGTAAATTTGTTTTTAAATTGTGTGTGAAAAAGTGGCACAATTCGTTTTCATACAAGATGGATGGACTTGTGTTATCTAGTTAGATTTATGTATGTGTTTGTAATCTTATACACATTGATTCCTTCTACAGAAGGGCCCACAGGTAAATAGTCCTGTTTTCATAAGTAGATGCTATTTACGGTATGATATGAATATCATCCAGTAAATAGCATCCCGTAAATGACATAAGTTTGCCTATTACTTACCTATATTTACTCAAAATTTGATACCGTGCCGTGACTTTCATAAAAGTAAAAAAAAATCCCCGATATCGTAAAACTGGTGCGCATAAGAAACCCGGGAGGTGAGGTAGGTCGTGAGGTAAACGATCACCGTTTACCTCCGATAGTAAAGATGCTGTTTAAGATTAGACAAATTGTTTGCGTTCAACGCCTATTAATCTTTCAACCGACTCATCCAAACATAAGGAGTGCATTAAACTTTATTGAACGCTTATAGAGGCCAGATTTCCTTGCGATTTTATGAATGGAAATTACTTGCAGTAATACTATTTTTTTAATGTCCCTCTGCAAACTTCGTGTTTCGTCAGTCGTCGGCTTTCTATTGGTAGCCCTTTGCACTTGGTGCAGACCGGACGCTCTCAATCAACTTGGAAGTATATAGAGTGGTTAATACTCTTTTAACTTAATGTGTAGTTGTCGGCAAGTAACTTGCCAAGAGTCGTTAGACACAAGTCGTTTTTTAGGTCTCTTTGGTTACCAAGTAGGACGCGGGGAACGTTTAGCACCGTTCCGAACGCGGGATTGGTTGGACAGTTGACACAAGGATCGACTGACCAATGGCGTCGCGTCCACGTTCCGTTCGTTCTATATGGGGGTTGGTCAGATAGCGCACTATGCGCGAATTTTCCCCCACTACGCCAAAACCTTGCCAAGTTACGTGCCGTCAACTATAATCTATACAAATATTATAAAGCTGAAGAGTTTGTTTGAACTCGCTAATCTCAGGAAGTACTGATTGGAATTTAAAAATTCTTTTTGTTTTGGATAGTCCATTTATCGAGGAAGGTTACAGGCTATATAATATCACGCTACGACCAATAGGAGCGGAGCATAAATGAAAAATGTTGCAAAAACAGGAAAACCTTTTTTTTAGGGCTTCCTTTCCGTGCGCTGCGTAAACGGTTTAAGTTACGCAACAATCATGTATGTAGGGTAGATGGGTAGGTAGGTACCCGGTTGACGGGAGCGAAGACGCGTGGGACAGCTAGTTAATTATAAAAATGGCATGACAGCTGCTAAAGAAAAATAGAAAAATAATTTACAGCTCTATATAGATCACACGGAAATCAAAACAAAACAACAATAAAGTACTTGGTTCTGCATTCAAATTATTATACAGGGTAAAACTAGTAATTTATGGACATGGAAATTAGCATTCGTTTATATTCGGCAATACGATGATTGCCGAAGGACATTAATAAAACAGTTGTACTGTACAACGTATCAGTCGACAGGTTCTTGTCAACGCAGGCTTGAGTACAGATTAACTGAAACATATTGGAACTTTTATCTTATATTATATAATGACGCAATGGCTTAATTGTCAGCGCTATTTCGGTGGCTTATTAATAATCTTAATTCATCAAGGCTAGGGCCTTTTCCCAATTGTTGTTGGGTCGGCTTCCAGTCTTACCGGATTCAGCCGAGCTACATGTAAAACACTGGTAGTGTTTTACATGTAGCGACTGCCTATCTGACCTCCACAACCCAGTAACTGGGTAACACCATACCCCTTGGCAAGACCGGTGTCAGATCGCACGCTTCTGACTACCCGTAACGACTGGCAAAGATCTTCAAATGACAGCCGGGACCAACGGTTTAACCTGCTTTCCGTGGCACGGAGGAAACTCGGTATGTTGAAATGGTCACCCATCCTCCGACCGACCTCGGCAAGCGTTGCTTAACCTTGAAGATCGACCCGTGCTGCTGTTATTATTTAGCCACGAGCTATAATCTTAATTATTATAATAAATATTGTGCTGATCTAGTCGGGTCTTTGACGTAAAACGATCGGGGTTCGATACTTTGAAGTCGGTACATAACCTGCAGTATTTACGTTGGCTTGCGAGCAAGCGTGTGCCTTTATGACATGTAAACACGACTAGACAGTTTGTTTTCACTATTCACGCACTCGTATACGGGTTCAAACGTCCAACGTGTATGTTGTCTTAATCGGTCCTTGACTTTTAAGGCATGCTTACGTTTTATTAGGTCGGACTGCTAAGCGAATAATCGTACTATTTAAAACGGTACTCGACAGACATGCGTATTTTCGTCGTTTATAGAGTTGGGTGTGAAAAGATATAAATCATTGGTCAATAAATGTGTCTCCGGTAGATGGAGCTTTAGGATTTTATTATCAACAGTTTTTTGACCTGTATTTGCTTGTACAAGGATTTGCATTTGTGATTTTAACATCGATATGTGCCAGGAGTGTAGCGTTTAAAAACAAAAGTAATGCGCTACTGATCTACTTCTTTAAGGTTACACTAGTCGATCATTCTTCCATACAAACGTAGTCTGGCGATTACTCCACTGTTTGACGATATACGTTCAAAATAAAAATAAAATATCAATTTGTCTCATCATTATCTAGCCCTGTATGGAAACAAAAAAGTAAACAAGTAAAATTTCAAAATTAAAAAAAACCCCCGACACATTTATCTTGCGAAAACACCCCGATTCAAACAGTAAAACGCCCATAACTTTTGAACGGCTTAACCGATTTTATTCAAACAAAACTAAGAACACTCTCGCCAAATTCACCTTTCAAACAAAAAAAACTAAATCAAAATCGGTTCACCCGTTTAGGCGCTATGATGCCACAGACAGACACACAGATACACAGCAGCACACGTGAAACTTATAACACCCTTTTTTTTCGCGCGGGGGTTAATTATTAAGAAATATACTTTTGAGCGTCGAAATTTCTGTTATTCAACACTAATTTTAACGCATCTTTGGGCGGAAATAAATACCATAAGAAGAAGGAAAATTTCGGAACGGACTATACAGGGATAGATTAGTAATTCAACAATGCAAATAATTTTATTTTCAAAATATACGTTTAGTCGTTTTATCATGATATCTAGACTCCCAAAGGTCTGTTTATAAAATTTCGCGCGCTCGTTTTCGTCCTAAATCATCATCCATTTCGATACAAATTTGCAAAAATGCTAATTCGTACACGAACTAGCTTCTTACTGCTCATCACAGCATCTATTTCTTTTGCAAGTGTTGTCGGATGAGACAGCATGCATTTTAACCTCGCGAACAAAATAGTTCGTGCCGTCCGTCGACTAGAGGCACCTTAAAACGTATTTGAAAAAATAACACCCAAGATGTTTTATGACTCCGTAGTCTCATTGCAATATTTATGTTTGTCCTGTCATAGTTGCAAAACATTCACGATTAGTATCTTCTTCATGCTACTCAAATAAATTGAAACCATCTTTTTACGAATATCAGCCGTTTCTTTGATTACAATACGAAGTTGTGTACTTCGGGGAGTGTGCTCAAGAACTGCACGACCTCATCCCACCGGCCCTCTTATACCATCGGAAATTTAGACGCACTGCAAGTTACCATCCTTACCTAGTTGCCATTCCACCAATTCGCACCAAGCGCTTCCAAACATCCTTCATAAAGCGCACAGCAAAAGAGTGGATCTCACTACCTGCGTCTGTGTTTTCGAACGCATTCAATCCGAATCTCTTCAAAGTTAGAATGAACAGGCTTCTTCTGAGGAAGCTGGCTCCATTGTCGAATTTGTCTTTGTCACCTCTGACCTAGACTCTAGGTCAAGAGCAAACCCATCTAAAATAAAAATAAAAATGTTTTAAGAAATTGTAAATTTCATGACCTGACTCTTCACGCATGTCTGATCTGCTTTTGTTTCTGTTACCAAGGAGGGGAGTTGCCGCCGCCATCAATGCTGCGCAACAAGATCATCATAAAGAATAAGAAGAAGCATCATCACCATCACAAGAAGGATGACTCCATTGCTTCTGAGGAGAGTGAGCCAAGACCAGAAGTACCGCAGGGCAATGGAGATGTTACTGCTGCCACGGTGAGCAGTAGTACATTATTAGTAGATTTTTCTTACATCCGTCTGTACTGTGATTTTTACCCGACTGCCGAAGGAGGGTAATGTGTTTATCAGTCTATGTATGTATTTAATTTCGTAGACTAAACTGACAGCTGTCAATGACCTTATTTTTTAGGGTTCCGTACGCAAAGGGTAAAAACGGGACCCTATTACTAAGACTCCGCGGTCCGTCTGTCTGTCACCAGGCTGTATCTCATGAACCGTGATAGCTAGACAGTAGAAATTTTTACAGATGATGTATTTCTGTTGCAGCTATAACAAAAAATACTAAAAACAATAAAAAAAATATTTAAGTTGGGCTCCCATACAACAAACGTGATTTTATTGCCGTTTTTAGCGATAATGCTACGGAACCCTTCTTGCGTGAGTCCGACTCGCACTTGGCCGTTTTTTTTAAAATATTGCAAGCGTTGAGCATAGTGTTGTACGTAAGGCTCAATCATAAGTTATTCATCGAATTGATATGACAAGACTTCTCAATTTAATTTTACATTTTTTGTAAATAAATGGTTTATGAATATGAACGTTATATTATTTAAATATTACAGTATTTATACACATAGTACATAAACTTTTATTCTGTTATAATATGAAATCTAATTATTAAAAAGAGGAAAAGTTTGTGAGTTTGTGACGTTGTAGGGGGTAATCTCTGGATCTACTGAACCGATTTTGAAAATTCTTTCACCAGTGCTACATTATTCCTGAGAGAATAAATAAAAATAAAAAAAATTGAGATCCTTATAAAAATTGAAATAATATAACCCAAAGTAGCAAAATGTTGCCTGTAAAATTCGTTCTTTGGCGTGTGCTGAGAAAACTTTTGATGATACATAAAAATTATTAGGTACGTAGGTAGGATAGGGTAGGGTAGGCAGGGAAGGCAGCGTAGGCTGGGTGGGCAGGGTAGGCCATGTAGGCAGGTTAGCCAGGGTAGGCAGGGTTGGCATGGTAGGCAGAGTAGGCAGGGTAGCCAGTGACGAGAGAGAAGCCCCGGGGGTCAGCTTGTCAACAATAAAATAAATGTGATCGGTAAAATGAAGTCTGACATAAATGAGGGCCGCTCGTTTCTTAACAAATGTATTTTTTTTGCAGTGATATAGTTCCATTTTCAATCTGCTTCGATTTTCGATCAACTTTCGATCACTCTGGATATAGTAGGGGAGCCCTAGAAGGGATTTACGCGACGCTCGAGTAAATCCCCATTTAGCATCGTTGGCTCCCCTACCAATAGGATAGGATACGACACTATTTTTATGTAACGATAAAGTGACAAACCCCCTTTTCTTGTATGGGAACACCCCCACCCTTAAAAACATTCAAACATATTTTAAAATAATGTGTATGGGTTTGGGTCAACAAGATGCTGCTTATAACTTATGAAGTAAAAATTTGAAGACTGTAGCTCTAACCGTTTTGATGTGACACCCGTGTGACAGACGAAGGACAGACGGACGGACACGTCAGTGACCTTTCGGTTACGGAACCCTAAAAAAAACCGATAAACACACTTTCACATAAAATATTATTAGAAGAACATACCTGTACGTGAAATCTAAATTAAAATCACAAGAAAGCTTGGTTTGCAAATAAAGCTTTCGAGTTTTGCAATAAAAATGATGATTATATCTGCATTTTCCTACGTTTTAACGAGATAATGTCGCGCATACTTTTCTAATTTCAACTCATTAAATATAATAGCTTTCAACATAAAAATATAGCGTTATTTATCTAATGAAAGCATGATTTTGGCTTCGGATCAAACATAATATGTATGTGAAAATCGTTGGCGTACTTCAAGATTAGAATGATAGGTGCTGTATTTAGGTGTTTTTGTAGGGTTCCGTACGCAAAGGGTAAAAACGGGACACTATTACTAAGATCTAGTCAAGGTCCATCTGTCTGCCTGTCTAAAAACAGAATAAAAAAAATAAGTGGGGCTCCCACTCCACTTAAATATTTATTTTATTCTGTTTTTAGCATTTTTTGTTATAGCGGCAACAGAAATACATCATCTGTGAAAATTTCAATTGTCTAGCTATCACGGTTCATGAGATACAGCCTGGTGACAGACAGACAGACAGGCAGACTGACCGCGGAGTCTTAGTAATAGGGTCCCAATTGTACCCTTTGCGTACGGAACCCTAGAAAACGCCGTTCACGTTAACCACAAACGTGATTTTTTGTCGATTCTGGGGATAATGGTACGGAACACTACGTGCGCGAATCCGTCTCGCACTTGGCCGGTTTTTTCATAACGATTTATTGATATCGTTAATTTAATTTATGACATAGGTAATAAAACATTTCCGTCCGTATCCTATTTAGTTCAATTTATGAATCAGGTTATCAATGAAAACAATTTAAATGGTTTCCTTCCTACCATTCCGATCAACGTAGGTAAAAATAAAAAGCTAATTATTTAGGTATATGAGCAAATTCTCAATGTCGTTAAAGAACGTCAGAAAACTAAAATTATCACCCGACTCTGCTGCTAGGTACATTCTTTCGTGCGTTGACGTAAAATACGCTGAACGAATACCATCTGCACATTTAGGTACTTACGTAATGACATCTTCTATCTCTGTTGACTTTCCGCATCTGATTTTTAGGATTCCGTAGCCAAATCGCAAAAAACGGAACACTTATAGATTCGTCATGTCTGTATGTCTGTCTGTCTGTCCGTCCGTATGTCACAGCCACTTTTTCCGAAGCTATAAGAACTATGCTGTTGAAACTTGGTAAGTAGATGTATTCTGTGAACCGCAATAAGATTTTCAAACAAAATAGAAAAAAAAACAATAAATTTTGGGGGTTCCCATACTTGAAACTGAAACTAAAAAAATTTTTTTCATCAAATCCATACGTTGGAGTATCTATGAATAGGTCTTCAAACATGATATTGAGGTTTCGAATATAATTTTTTTCTAAATGGAATAGTTTGCGCGAGAGACACTTCCAAAGTGGTAAAATGTGTGTAACTTCTAAAATAAGAGAATGATAAGACTAAAAAAAAATTATGATGTACATTACCATGTAAACTTCCACCGAAAATTGGTTTGAACGAGATCTAGTACGTAGTTTTTTTTTACTACGTCATAAATCGTAAACCGCAATTTACCAAGTACGGAACCCTTCGTGCGCGAGTCCTACTCAAACTTGGCCGGTTTTTTTGTTTTGTTTGTCGAATGGAAGGATATGAGTTACTTTAGGTCTATCTATAAAATAAGAATAGAACTTCGGACTGAGTAGTGCCTAACGCCCGTTTATTTATTAGGCCATCATTGTCTAAGCAAAACGTAGTTCAACTAATGCACAGATAATATAATAATATAATACAGATAATTTGGACGCACGGTTGGCGCAGTGGTTGAGCGATTGACTGCTGCGCTGCGTGACGCGGGTTCGATTCCCGCACGGAACAAATATTTGTATGACCTACAGATAGTTTTTCCGGCCTGGGTGTTTGTGTATGTGAGTTTATATGTTTGTAAACGCACCCACGATACAGGAAGAAATTCCTAGTGAGAGTAGAAACGACGAAAAAAAACTACCAAACAGATGCCTCACCCATACAAAGAAACCGTGCCGAGTGTTTTTCGTCTGATTAGGCTGATTATTTTTGTAAGTACTTCGATCGCATTCGGTTCCGTTCCTACGCTATAGATGGTGTTAGCAGCGACTTGCAAGTAAAAGGGTTTTCTTGGTTTGTGACTATGTTTTCTTTAAATACAGTGATGATTTGTTTTATTAGTATCTTTTGCACGTTTTTACAGTTTCATTGTACCAAAATGTGTTTTAATACAAATTTTAAAATAATCGAGTGGCGTGCCTCATATATCAAAACCGCGCCATCTATTGGCATCAATTTGAAATGATCCGTTCCATAATTTTGTGCTTTTTTGTGCAAGAACATATAATTTTTAGGATCAATTCTAGAAAATGTTACACTACAAACAACACTACAAATCGATGCATATCGTGACATTTATTTGAACCAAATTTTCTTTGTTAGCGCTGGGATGCCGTGACTAATGCCACTTTAGCATCATTTGCGAAAACGCCATCATTGATATTTTGATCTTATAGTAGATCAGTAAGTACCTGGGCGTAAATATGAGAGAATAAATATGTCGCATCAAGGCTGGCCGATAGATGCAAACCATCGGGAAGTCAGGATGTATTCCCTTAGGTTAAGACATCGTGTGTGGGCAGGTCGTTGGGTACAATCGTGCAAATGAAATCACAGAAGTTATTCGATACACTGGGTTTATTTAAATAGTCACAACTCGGTTACAATCTTGCTTACTAATATTACGGATCGACACTGATTCTACGACGTGTTAGCTCTACGTCGTTCAGTACTCAACTGCCATATTCTGTGTTCCCCACCATACAAGTGGATAGAAATAGCGCGCCAATGCGTAGTTGTTCTTGCTTTGCCGCCAGATGGCGTGCTTGCGATTTGTTTTAACGTCCGTACTATTGACTAAACCCGACAAATATAAATATAAAGAATAATAAATACAATATAAAATACAAGTATGACAAAGACGTCGTACTACAAAAACTAAAACTCACCGTAAATTTCTCGCCAAACTTCTTGGCCGCCCTGAAAATGGCTACAATGGCTGCGCAGTAGTAAATCTCATACAAAAACAGCACCGCGCCGTGTCTTGCTCTTCGGCAAGCCAACTTCAGGGCAGCGAACAAGCTTGGCGAGAACTGTACCTTATTAACGGTCGGGTTCTGTAGTAAATGATTATTTATTTGCCACCAGTTAACACGCCAAGGTTCATCCGATTCTTCGGACTCGGAAAGCTCGTCGGGTGAAGAGGAAGCCGGCGGCGTCGACAGCGCAGTCGGCGAGGACGCGCGGGAGACGCACGCGGGCGCCGAGATATCCGCCCTCGTCAACTACGTGCAGCCCGTGCACTTCAGCTCCTTCGAGAACTCCGAGAGTGAGTTATACAACACTCTGAAATCACTTAGCTGGCCCTAGGCCTCCCCAAAAAGTCCTCTTTTGTAACTTTAGCCGCTGAGCCGAAACCTCCAGAGGTTATCCCGTCTTTGTAGACTTCCCTGCTAGGTTGACGTTAGGGGAAGCAGGTCGAGAAGCGCTTCCCCCTTACGCTAGTGAGTGAGCAGCTTCTTCTTATTGCTATAAGCGTAGGTCGGGGAGGGCGCCCGAGGACGCACGCGGCCGCGGAAATCTCTGCCATAGTCAACTACGTGCAACCTGTACACTTCAGTTCCTTCGAGAATGCTGACAGTTAGTATCCACTTTTATTTTTTTTGCATTTTTTGTTTCATGCTTCTTTTTTTGTACAAGCGCAACTACTGAACCACGGTAAAAATATACACAGTATTCTATCTTCATACAAACGGTCGGAACGCGAGTAATGCCTACGTGACTCGAGCTCAGCCCACACTCATTATACTATCAGTCGCGGACGCGCCGCTGTGACGAACGAACGGTGTGCTGGTTTTGCAAGTAAGCGTGCGATTTGTGAATATTTTATTCAAATACGTACAAGTACTTACTTACTTAATATGTCAGAGAGCAATTATAGCCTATATTGTAATGTTTTTGGTTGCTAGAATTCTTCTATAACGCACCCAGAGATAACATTTTTTAAATAACCTGGAACCTCCGAAAGGCAAGACAATAAAAAAAACCTAACCTAATTATACGTAATTTGTTTCTATTTTTAATAGATAGGTATTTCGCTTTTTCCACCGAGTAAAATACCTGGATCAATAAATATAAATAAGTGGATAGGGTGATAAAGTCACACACGAATCACCTACCTACGCTCGGGCACAGGCTCGGTTTAAAAAAAAAACTAGTAGGTAGTTTCTCAGGCTAGGCTATTTACATACTTATGTACTAAGCTACTTACATACTTATGTACTAAGCTACTTACATATTATATTTAATTAGAAAAAATATCATTATGAAATGATTACTTATGAGATTAATAATTGGTGGTACCTACCTAGTAAGATTTAAAATAAGTTTATTAAAAAAATATAATATTTACCTGAGATTAGTGGAAGGAATCTGAGATATTTACAATCACAAAACTAGAAAGAAACTCAAGCAGGTAGAGGCGGGCGGCCCTAACGCGTGTTTAGGTGACGCGCGCTTGTAGGCACTTATTTCAAGGTCAGGGCCGAGTCACAATACTGTTAGATATTTTTACCGTGACTGAACCCCAAATACTGTTTGTGTATATTAATATCTGTCACCTTTCATCTTGTTCTGTCCTGTCCGATAACTGTTAGTTCTGCGACTGAATTGAGTGTGATGTGTAGAAAAGAACCGCTTCTACGAGATGTCTTCGTTCGACGAGAAGCAGGCGACGACGTTGCTGAAGGAGCGGCCTATCGAGTTTGTGAACTACAACAAGCACCAACTGTCCCGCGTGTATCCCGCGGGGACCCGGTTCGACTCATCCAACTTTATGCCGCAGGTAACTACCTCAATTCACACTTAACCAGTTCAAAATTGAACAATGTGACTCTTACCACGCGTAACAGTAGTTTATCGGTGATCCTAGAACTTCGTAAACACCATTGACGTTACTGAAACAATGCAAAATCCAATTCCCAAAATGTAGTCACTTTTGGATACTATAGGTACCAATAGCGGTCATTAAAGTTACACTAGTCGATAATTCTTCCATACAAACGTAGTTTAGGGATTACTCCACTGTTTGATGTACGTTCAGAATAAAAAATGATATCAATTGGTCTCATCAATATCTAGCCCAGTATGGAAACAAAAAAGTAAAAAAGAAACATTTGAAAGTTATGAGTGTCGAAAGTTCCATATTTTTAACGCAACTTTGGGCGGAAATAAATACCATAAGAAAAAGGAAAAGATCTCCATACAGGGATAGATTAGTACTTCAACAATTCAAATAATTTTATTTTGGAAATATGCATTTAGTCGTTTTTAGGGTTCCGTACCCAAAGGGTAAAAACGGGACCCTATTACTGAGACTCCGCGGTCCGTCTGTCTGTCTGTCTGTCACCAGGCTGTATCTCATGAACCGTAAACAATACACTATAAAATAAATAATTAAAGGGGGGTTTTCCATACAACAAACGTCATTTTGTTGCCGTTTTTTACGAAAATGGCACGGAACCCTTCGTGCGCGAGTCCAACTCGCACTTGGCCAGTTTTTTCCATGATATCTAGACTCCCAAAGGTCTCTTTATTAATTTTCGTCCTAAATCATCATCCATTTCGATTCAAATTTGCATAAGTGCTAATTCGTACGCGAACTAGCTTCTTACTGCTCATCACAGCATCTATCTCTTTCGCACGTGTTGTCGGATGAGATAGCATGTATTTTAACCTCGCGCACAAAATAGTTCGGGCCGCCTAGGGGAGCCAGTAGCTGTATTAAATTTATAATAATATATAAATGTGTTCGACAGGTTTTCTGGAACGCTGGTTGCCAGCTAGTAGCTCTGAACTACCAGACGCTAGACTTGGCCATGCAACTGAACTTGGGTACCTATGAATATAACAGGCGTTGTGGGTATTTACTCAAGCCAGAGTTTATGCGGAGAAAGGTGAGTTTTTTTTAATTATTTTTTTTTTCAGGAAAAGAACATCGCACCACGATTGTAACATGGGGATTTGTAATGTTTAAATACTGTTTTTGTTAATGTTGTTTGTTTGTGTTTGTGAATTTATTTAGGTATAATAAACAACTTCTTCTCGTCCAACTTACCACAGAGTCTCAAGACGAAATGTCTGTGACCAGTGTGTGTTGCCATTGATGACCTGTGGCTCTGAGACGTGGTCGCTCTTAATGGGCCTCATCAGACTTTCACCGATACGACCGATCAGCTTACAGTCACCCAAAGGGCAATGGAGAGGGCTATGCTCGAAGTAACCTTGCGTGATCGAATCAGAAATATAGAGATCCGTAAGAGAACCAGGGTTACCGACATAGCCCAAAGAATTGCTAAACTTAAGTGGCAGTGGGCAGGGCACATTGCTCGCAGAACGGATGGTCGTTGGGGCAGAAAAGTTCCGTCCAGCAGTGGACGTTTTTCGGCTGATATGATGATGATAATAAACAATATAGCCACAATTTGAACATAAAATGTTAGGTTTAAGAGTTAACAATATTGCAGCTCACTACATTATCCTCATTTAAACAAAACAAAATATTTGGTATCGAGTAAGTGGCACTTAACAGCATTATTCACATTTAAAAATATTTCATCAATCAATTCAATATTTTGTAAATAATGAGTTGCTTAGGGAGGAGTTTGTGGCTAAATAATAACAGCCGGCTTGAAGGTTAAGCAGCGCTTGACGAGGTCGGTCCGTGGATGGGTGACCATTTCAACATACCGAGATTCCTCCGTGCCTCGGCAAGCACGTTAAGCCGCTGGTCCCGGCTGTCATTTGAAGATCTTTGACAGTCGTTACGGGTAGTCAGAAGCTTGAGATCTGACACCAGTCTTGCCAAGGAGTATCGCGTTACCCAAATTTTACTTGCCCGGGTTTGAACCTACGACCTCACGCACGAGAGGCGAGGTCTTTGCCACTGAGCCACCACGACACCGACTCACGTGAGGTGTAAATTTATTTTCAATCAGGCAAAAGGTCTTTTACCTTGATTCAATAATACCTTCTATTTGCAAAACATAGACGTCGGAAATGGTAGTTAATATCTTTGACGCAAGTTTGTCGAAACGTCCTTACGTTGTAAATATCCATATCAATTGCCTTCAATTCAATCGTTCTTCCTAATCGTGTTTGAAAACATGACGTGGGAAATATTTACATATTTGTAGAAAAAATAAAATATATTTGCATTTTTATTAGGTACTTGGGGAGGGGACGCCCTAGAAAGACATATATAGACCTTATAGGTGATGTTCTTTAGAAATGCCAAGTGCGCAGTACCCATAACCGGCGTGTGTGTATGACTAGATGTATGAATGTGTGTGAAGCAAAAGAAGTATATGTAAGTATCGTAGCAGGTAGCGTTCTGTAGTTTCTGCCTACCCCCATGGGAAAAAGGCGTGAGTTTATGTATGTATATGCAATGAAAGGTCACATTATTCTCTTTAGTTTAAAACTATTTTGGTAAATGTCCACCAGTCTTCGCAATGCGGGTTAGATTATGCCCAATGACCCTAATGAAAAGTAAAATCATTATCTTTTCATATTTTCATGATTCTTGGGGACCTCTATGTTTTGGGTCATCTATCGCACATAGGCGATAGTTGCCTAATCCATGTAAATCATGTTTAAGCGGTAAGCGGGGCATCTATCCCGTGAGTTTATGTATGTATGTATTAGGTACTTGCTTTTGACAGTGACTTCGCTTGTAAGAAAAATAGGATAGATATCCTAATAGATATTATATACTATTGGAATAGGGGGTGGGGAATATGCATAAAAAAATTTTTGGTTATTAGACTAGTTTATCGATAAAAATACAAAATAAAATATTAATAGTGAAAACAGAATCAAAATTGATAGAAACACGAAAGAGATATACAATTTTTATGTATTTATAACTGACCTATAATATATACAAATTAATATCCAAAAACATAAGAGTAATAACAAAACAAACCTATATACAAAGGGAAGAGGAAAAGGGTTCATTGCTCATCAAATTATTAAATTTAATTACAATTTAAAAAAGAAATAGATCGGTCCCTCTCTACAAGAACGCCGTTTTCTATGGCAGTTGTATGGGTGTCGGCGTTCTCTTCCTAATTCTCTACTTTGGCGATAACACCATTGCGAAACGAAACCATAGCGATTTCTAATTCGACGGCAACGCAATCTATGGAGCCAGGCGGTAAACTTTTACTGAACTTAACACAATACAGTTTCTTTAGCTACTTAAGGCGGTACCCCGAGCAAAACGCCGCGCAAGCCGTTTTTTGTGCTGTTTTTAGGAGCTATCTCCTCGTTATTTAAAAAGAAATATCAATTAATAAAAATACATTACATTTCTACATAATATTGATTCTAAAATGGTAGATTTAGTTTTTTTTTTTAATGTTGTATATATTTCACTAATCTGCTTCCAAAAAAACATAAAAATGAGAAATAATTATTGATATTATGCATCTCCTCGTAAAGTGTTCATTAATTATTTTTTGTACTAACACTAATGGATAGACAATTTAATAACGAACATTTTTGTAGAATTATTTTTTTCAAAAGACCAAAATTCGATTTTATAAAGATTTTATTCTAAAATCTGGGCGTATTCACTACTGTAATTCATGCGCCACCAGTGCCGCTAGACCAATAGGAACGCTCATATCTCATGCCGATTTTTTGGTCAGGGTACCGTCTTAAGGCGGTACCCCGAGCAAAACGCCGCGCAAGCCGTTTTTCGTGCTGTTTTTAGGAGCTATCTACTCGTTATTTAAAAAGAAATATCAATTAATAAAAATACATTAAAATTCTACATAATATTGATTCTAAAATGGTAGATTCAGTTTTTTTTTAAATGTTGTATATATTTCACTAATCTCCTTCCAAAAAAACATAAAAATGAGAAATAATTATTGATATTATGCATCTCCTCATAAAGTGTTCATTAATTATTTTTTGTACTAAGACTAATGGATAGATAATTTAATAACGAACATTTTTGTAGATTTTTTTTTTTCAAAAGACCCAAATTCGATTTTATAAAGATTTTATTCTAAAATCTGGGCGTATTCACTACTGTAATTCATGCGCCACCAGTGCCGCTAGACCAATAGGAATGCTCAAATCTCGTGCCGATTTTTTGGTCAGGGTACCGTCTTAATATAAAAATAATAACGACGTACCTATTTCCTGATGACGCGATGCAATTCGATTTATATCACGCCGATAAGCGATTTTTATTAACCGAATTTGAAAGTATGTTCACATGGACACAAATCGATGCAATTCGACCTATACGCACATGATTTTCTTAGAAAATACGTGCGCGATATTGCCTATCAACGCAATTTAAATTGCGTCCAGTGCTGCCAACTCAGCGCTTTCAGCGCCAGATCTAGGGCTTTTTTGGTTCAATAGCGCGTTCAGCGCTAAATCTAGCTCTTTTTGAAACTCTGTACTTTCTTTTAAAAAAAAAGTAACTGCGCAAACTTTCAACTTCCCAACGACGTGATATGGAAAATTTTATCCATTGATAAATATAAATTCAAGTCCAAAACTGATCAAGACCAACCTTATTTCAGTCTCAAAAGCAATAGTAGTAGAATCAGACGATGATTTATTAATTTAATCCCTTTATTTTACAAAATAATTACATTAAAACGTCACTACTTTATTTTATTATTACTAAACAATTACTTTAAAATGACATAATTTGATTAAATAAAAAATAAAAAACTGCGTTTATACATTTATAGTCTCAAATTATTGGGCGTTTTGTTTGAATTTGGCGCCGAATTTGACCAATTTTTGGACCGATTTTTTGACAGCGAGCATTTAGCGCGCTTTTTTAAAGAGCCAACAGCGCGTTTTTGCGTAAACGAGTTGGCAGCACTGATTGCGTCGCGCCATCAGGAAGAGACATTATAGTATTTCAATACCACTGCAAAAAAACAATGGTGTTGTGTTTGTTATAACTTTGTGACTGAAAAAATATTTTAAAAAATCTTAATATTTGTTTAATTAGTTGATCATTTAGCAATTCGTCGATACACTGTCGATAGAACAGATGTCATAGAGAGAGACATATAGACGGAAGTGTCAGTTTCCATAGAATTAATGAAGTTGTTTACATTTAGGTCGCTTTTGCCCGGATTCGTCATCCGTCGCATACGCCACACCATTTACATTATTAGGGAGATACACGTATTTGTTTTTTTAAATAGCAGTCTGAATCTTATTAGTTAGTAATTCTTGTTGATATTATTTTTAATTCGGGTGCTGCTTGCGGATCTGAACGATTTACTCCATATCTACATACATACATAAACTCACGCCTTTTTGCCATGGGGGTAGTCAGAAACTACAGAACGCCACCTGCTACGATCCTTACATACTTCTTTTGCTTCACACACATTCATACATCTAGTAATGCACACACGCCGGTTATGAGTACTGCGCACCTGGCCGTTCTGAAGAACATCACCTACTATAAGGTCTCTGTATGTCTTTCTAGGGCGTCCTCTGCCGTCGTTTCCATTCACACCTGCCTTGTAAATATCTTTCGTTAGACGCCTTTCACTCATCCTCTCAACATGGCCAAACCATCTTAACATACTCTTTTCAATTTTAGTCACTACATCTTCTTTGAAACCACAACGTTGTCTTATTACTTCATTCCTCAATCTATCATTTAAAGTTACACCACACATACTTCGCAAAGAGCGCATTTCTACTGCATTAATCCTACTTTCATGTATTTTTTACCCGACTGCCGAAGGAGGGTAATGTGTTTATCAGTCTATGTATGTATGTATGTAAGTATGTATGTATGTATGTATGTTTGTTCCTAAATGGCGTTCCAGAGACCAAACGCGTTGGCCGATTTTGATGATTCATACGTCAATCGATGTGTCTTAACCCTGCGAGTGTCATAGGCTACATTAAAATTGGATAATAGAAAAATGGCGGATTTTGGACCCATCGTGTGGGGTATCAAAATAAAGGGTTTTAAGAGGTGATTTCATAAATATACAACACTTATATGTTTAAATGTATCTAATTCGAAAAAAAACTAACTAAAAAGTTATAAATAAAAAAACTTAATTCAAAAAATCAAAAAACCCGACTGCTTCAAAAGCGAACTAAAAAGTCGTAAACAAGGCAAAAACCATGCTGTGCAGTCGGAGGATACATATTCGCGGGCTGGCTGACCAAAATCTGGTGTATCCTCCGCCTGCACAGCATGATTTTTGCCTTGTTTACGACTTTTTAGTTCGCTTTTGAAGCAGTCGGGATTTTTGATTTTTTGAATTAAGTTTTTTTTTACCATACCCAACCTTCAATTCCATACATAGGTAAGTGTAGGCACCAGCACACTGTTGTAATTTTGTTGTATATATCTACCTACGACTAAAATTCCCAATTCAAGACTAATATACCCAATTTACTCGTGTTTGCTTAAAAATCATAAAAAAACACTGTTCTAAACAATAAATGTTATGTACTTCGTAAACACAAATAAAAACAAGGGTATGGGTTATCTGTGGTGAGCCCAATTTCATATTAATTTGTTTTTACACATGATTGAGACCAACGCTTCTTTTTACCTACTTCTAAAAAAGAAGGTAATCAATTCAACACGTATGTATCCAGTGGTATCGGCCGCAACCTACAAGTTGTAGGTCGTGGGTTCGAGCCCAGGCAGGCGCTTTACTTTGTGTAAATTATTTCAAATCAAATCAAATCAAATCAAATCAAATTGTTTATTTGTGATACATGGGTTACATGCAGGTGTTCATTACATAATTACATACTAATAATGTTCATGCCATGATCAGCCACTTAGGCATACAAATTATTAAAAAAAAAAAAAACATAATGAAAATATGATTGTAAAATTCTAATTCCATGTCAGATTAAATACAAATGATATTATTCTTCACAACTGCTCTCAAAACGGTGAAGGAAAACACTGTGAGGAAACCGGCATGTCCTAGAACCAAAAATTTGAAGACACGTGACCCACCAACCCGCACTGGGCCTGCGTGGTGGATCACGGCCCATTCCCTCTCACAGAGAGGAGGCCTGTGTCCCAGCAGTGGGAACATTAATAGGCTGATGATGATGATGTGTATTTAATATTGTTAGAATGGCCCAATATTCACGTATGTGGCCATGTGTTCTAAATTTCATTATTGTATGTTTGTATGTATGTATGTTTATCCACGCATTTTTCCGAAACTACTTATCGGATAGTGATAATTATTTTTGTGTTAGATTGAGAATCTCTCAACTTAGGGAATAGTCAAAGTTTCATCAAAATCGGTCCTGTAGTTTTCAAGATATGGAGCATACAATCGAACTCCTTAGCGACAAACAGCACGAATGTGTAAATTAAGTTATTATGGGTATTTTGTCAATTCTTTAAGTAACTTACTATATAATAGACCTTGCTAATTTTTAGTGATCATGTACTAAAACTAAAAAGAGAGAAATAAAAACTTTTTCACAAAAAATAAACACACTTCAAAAGCAAAACACTAAAAACTTCAAAAATCCCTTCGTTTCGGAAGTCGGTGTCTTTGGTATCTACAAGAGGCCGAAACGAAAGTTATTTTGCACTTTTTAGTGTTTTACTTTTGAAGTCGGTTTATTTTTTGAGAAAAGGTTTTTATTATTTCAAACCAAATAATATCATGTCCCTTTCCCTTTCCAGGATCGTCGCCTAGACCCGTTCGCGGAGAGCACAGTAGACGGCATCATAGCCGGCACATTATCAGTGACCGTGTTATCAGGTCAGCTGCTGACCGATAAGCGATGCGGCACTTACGTCGAGGTGGACATGTTCGGACTACCCGCCGATACTGTGCGCAAGAAGTTCCGCACTAGGGTCGCCCCTAATAACGGCATCAATCCCGTGTATGGAGAGGAGCCGTTTGTTTTTAAAAAGGTATGTTTTCAACCCTCATCATTATACACTGTCAATCTTGCAGAACTGTGGCCCCGAACGCATCATCCGTCCGTACATGATAGGGAATAGGAAAAGCCCGTAACGAAGGCCGTAACTACGGACTTCGTGTTTAGGGAGTAGATCACCTGAATTGAACTGAACTGAATCAACTAATTTTGTTTTTTTTTTTTTTTTTTATAACCTATAGGCTCGCGCTTGACCACAATCTCACCTGATGGTAAGCGATGATGTGGTCGACGGTGAAATACGCTTGCCTAGAAATAACCTATTCACTCTTGACTTAAAGACCCCTAGATTGTAGCTATCGGGAAACACAGACTCCGGCAGGGAAATCTACTTTCATAATATATATGTTAACAACTAGCTGTCCTAACCGGCTTCGCTCTCGTCAGCTGGCTACCTACCTATCCTACCCTACATACATGAATTTTGCGTAACTTTAACCGCTTACGCAGCGCACGCAACGGAAGCTCTCAAAAAGGATAATTTTTTCCCGTGTTTGCAACATTTTTCAATTATGCTTCGCTCCTATTGGTCGTAGCGTGATGTTATATAGCCTATAACCTTCCTCGATAAATGGACTATCTAACACATAAATAATGTTTCAATTGCAACCAGTAGTTCTTGAGATTAGCGCGTTCATACAAACAAAAAAACTCTTCAGCTTTATAATATTAGTATAGATTTTACTTATTGATAAAGGAGAATGCCCATTTTGTAAGGGAACTTGGCCCCTTTGAAAAAATGGTTGTATCTTGATGAATTTGGTTGTATATTGTAGAAAAACATGTTATATTCATAATTAGAAAACATTTTTTATTTATTTTGCGGGGTTAACGAGATATAACGATGTTTCTGTTCTTGAAATGAACCCTTATTACAATGCAATAAGGTGCATACAAATGTCCAAGTGAAGGAACCTGATCTGTTGTTGTCTGTACATATAAAGTAAAGGACACGGATGGAAAATAACACCAAATATAAATCCTATTTTTACCCGACTGCCGAAGGAGGGTAATGTGTTTATCAGTCTATGTATGTATGTATATATGTATGTATGCATGTTTGTTCCTATATGGCGTTCCAGAGACCAAACGCGTTTGCCGTTTTTGATGATTCATACATCAATCGATTCGTCTTAATCCTGCGAGTGTCATAGGCTACATTAAAATTAGACAATATAAAAATGGCGGATTTTGGGCGCCATATTGTGGGGGCCCAAATTTTTTTTTTTCTTCCATACCCATCGTGTGGGGTATCAAAATAAAGGGTTTTAAGAGGTGATTTCAAAAATATATAACACTTATATGTTTAAATGTATCTAATTCGAAAAAAAAAATAACTAAAAAGTTATAAATAAAAAAAGTTAAATCAAAAAATCAAAAAACCCGACTGCTTCAAAAGCGAACTAAAAAGTCGTAAACAAGGAAAAAATCATGCTGTGCAGGAGGAGGATACATCTGGTTTTGGTCAGCCAGCTCGCGCGTATGTATCCTCCGACTGCACAGCATGATTTTTTCCTTGTTTACGACTTTTTAGTTCGCTTTTGAAGCAGTCGGGTTTTTTTTTGTATAATATTGAAATCGCAGACACGATACCTCATAAGGGGCCTGTGTATGGACAATCTCCTTTACATAAGTTACTCAATGAAACAGGATATTTCTAAATAATACCTACTAAATTTATTAATTCAATACGAACCGTAATGATTACGTGTCCAAGTGAACGTAACTGAAATGACGATAGTAATTCATACGTCATTCGGCCTGACGTCTTCTGTCGAGCGAATAGTAATACTTGCAATTATTTATGCTACCGTAACTACAGTTATTAGTTTAGTGTTGCTTGTGACGTAATACAGTTTATGTAAAGTAAGAAATGCATGATGTACAATAACAAGAAATAATGGAAAGAATTTTATCCTTATTTTTACCCGACTGCCAAACGAGGGTAATGTGTTTAACAGTCTATGTATGTATGTATGTAAGTATGTATGTATGTATGTATGTTTGTTCCTATATGGCGTTCCAGAGACCAAACGCGTTGGCCGATTTTGATGATTCATACGTCAGTCGTCGTCTTAACCCTGCGAGTGTCATAGGCTACATTAAAATTGGACAATAAAAAAATTGCGGATTTTGGGTGCCATCGTGTGGGATATAAAATCTGAATGTTGGACAAGTCAGCGAATTCGGAATGCCCTGCCGTAGTCGTGTATTGCCCGATATCTACAACCTAGAGTTCTTTAAGATCAAGAGTGAATAGGTCACTTCTGGACAAGTTTTTACGCCCATCGACCACATCATCGCTTTAAACCATCAGATGAGATAGTGGTCTAGCGCAAGCTTATCAAAAATAATAAAAATGTTTTTTTTTTCATGGCAGTTGTTGTACTATACGCTGACGAGATATGCAGCAGTTTCATATTAATAAACTAGCATTTTAAGTATTCACTGAACAAAAAAAAAACCCAAATTTAAGAAAATATAATGCCAAATAATGTTAATAAGTCATAATTTTCCTGGTCTAACAGAGTTATCTACAGACACAAAGTAGATAGGTGCATAAGACGGACTCCTTACAACGACCGAAAACAGCCGATCTCAAACAAATGCCGGTCGGGAGTGCGATTGCACTCGTTGTACGTAGGCAAAAGATTCCGGTCGAGCACTTTTCAACCTTATAACTGTAGATATAAGGACGAATAGTGTTCGAATGGGAGTATTACCTATTAATTTAGAGGTACAGCTGTCTGTAGTTCTCGCATCTCTTTGAATCCCGCCATATGGGCCGTGTCAGATTGTTTACAAACGTCACTTTGCTCTATGCCGGCGCCATTCAGCCAATTACATCCTACAAACGCTCTACTGATTGGCTTAACGACTGAGTTTAATTAACAATTGTTTGAAATCTTCCCACTAATGGTTAATAGGGATAATAAATCGAATAAAACGTGTTGTGGTTGAGTCAGGTGTGAATTTACGCTTGTTTACATTGAGATCAGCTGATGCGTTTGTTTCGCAAGGTCAGTTTTTACGGGATTGAAAACGTTGACCTTTCCTTAAGAATTTCTCCTCGTGTGTTTTACAGTTAGATTTATAAAGGTCATCTGTGAATGTAACTTGAAAGTTTCAAATCAAAATTTATGATCACAGAATCTATGGCGGATTGCTATTAAGAATAATTTATTGTTAAGAAATTACATTCAATGCGTTGTTTCCTGAAACTCACACTAGGTTTCCCTGTGTCGTGAGATCCAGGCTCCTTCGTTGCGTTTACATTTCAATCAATCAATCAATCAATAAGCCCATTATCCTGAACCATCTGTTTTGAAGTGTTTGTTTTCCTCATTTAGAGGATATCTCTAAGTTCAGTGTGCCTTCTGGCAAAGGCCTCCTCTAACATTTTCCATTGTGTTCTATCTCTGGCAACCCTTCTCCAGTAAGGGCCCGCTGTAAGCTTCAACTCATCGTCCCATCTCTTAAGTTGTCTTCCCCGCTTTCTTTTTCCATCTCTGGGATACCATTCTGTCACAATTTTACTCCACTTTTCCTGAGTACTCCTTAACATGTGGCCTGTCCATCTCCATTTTAGTTGGTCTATCTTCGTAAGTACATCCATAACTCTTGTCTTGGCTCTTATATAGGTGTTTCGTTTCCTGTCTTTCTTCCTGATACCAATCATGCTTCTCTCCATCGCTCTTTGACAGCATTGCAGCTTATCTCGGTGGTGTTTTGAAAGAGACCATGTTTCACAGCCATATGTCATACAAGGTAGAATGCAAGTGTTGTAGACTTTCCTTTTTGTACTGATGCTAAGGTCGTTGGCCTTCATGATTTCTTTAAGTGACCAGTATTTTTTCCAGCCGTTTGCTATTCGCCTTTTGATTTCCTTTTCCGTCTGATCCTTGAACTAGATGATCTGTCCCAGGTATATGTACTCTTCGACGTATTCGAGGGGTTCGTTATTTATTGTTATAATTCGGTTATCAGAGTTTGTCAGAAGCTTGGTCTTGGTGATATTCATGGATAGCCCTACTTTCTCACTTTCCCTGTTTAAGTCTTGGATCATTTTCTCTAATTTTTCAGGGTTTTCTTCGGCGATGACAATATCGTCTGCGAATCTTAGGTGGTTTAGTCTTCGTCCATCCATGCTTAAACCAAGTTGGTCCCATTCCATCTTTCTGAATATATTCTCCAATACTGCAGAGAAAAGCTTCGGGGACAGTGGATCTCCTTGCCTGACACCTCTATTTATATTGAAGGTCTCCCCCAAACTTTCTAGTTGTATTCTTGCTTTAGTGTAAGAGTAAATAGTTCTGATGATTTTTATGTATTGTGTGGGGATACCTTGGTTTTCTAGACTTTCCCATATAGCTTTATGGCTAATGCTGTCGAAGGCCTTGGTGTAGTCGATGAAGGCCATATACAGGTGCTTGTTATACTCGTTGTATCTTTCTATAAGTTGTTTAATAGTATGTATATGGTCCACTGTAGCAAAGTTTTTTCTAAAGCCTGCCTGTTCTATTGGTTGGTTTTCGTCTAGTTTAGTACTTAAGCGGTCTAGGATGATTTTGGAGAAAACCTTATAGACGTTGGACATCAAGCTTATTGGTCTATAATTTGCTATATCTTCTTTTGGTCCTTTTTTGTATATTAGGATTATATGAGATGTTTCCCACTGTTCGGGTATGAGTCCTGAACTTATAATATTGTTGAAGATTTTAGTCAGAATAGGAGCCAGTTCTTCTAGTGTTCCTTTTAGCAACTCATTTGTAATTTTGTCAGGGCCTGGTGCTTTATCTGATTTTTGGCTTAGTATTGCTTTTCTGACTTCACTGGGTAAGATTTCAGGTTCTGGGTCTGAAGGGCATGGGTTAGGTCTAGGGATTTCATAATTTCCCTGATTGGTGTTATCTTGGTTGGAGTATAGATTATGGTAGAATTTTGTAGCTGTTGTATTTATTTCCTTTCGGTTTGTTATATTACAGTGGGTTTTTTTCAGGTTTGGTATCCATGAATTTGACTCCCGTAGTTCTTTAAGAGCTTTTCTTGTTCCTCCATTAGCTAAAATATGTCTTTCTAGTTTTTGTAGCCTCGTGGTTTTTCTATCTTTCCTGATGCCTTCCTTGATTTTCTTACTGAGCTTGGTAATCATTTGAATATTCTGTTTCTTCATATTGTTATCAAATAGACATTTTCTTTCCTGAATTAATTGTAGTGTTTTATCGCTCAGTATGTATTTACGCTTTGATGGTTTACTGGTGTTGGTACCTGTAAGTTGGCTATGTAGTTTGGCATAGCTCGCCTTTACATCTCTTTTGTCATATTCCAGGAATTCCTTGCCAAGTATTACCAAGGAACGGGCTGTTAATTTGTTATTTTCTGGATATTTAACCGTGCTGGATAATGTAATGTGCTTTCTAGGATTTTTGGGTGGTGTTAGTTTTAGGGATGCTCTTATCATACGATGGTTTGTATTAAAATTTAGCTTTGATATCACTGAAGTGTTTGTGAATAATTTTGGGTGACTGCACATAATATAGTCTATCTCGTTCTTGTATTTACCATCTGGGGAAATCCATGTCCACTTATTTTTCTGGTTTTTCTTGAAGATACTATTCAGGAGAGTTAAGTTGTGCTCTAGTAAGAATTCTATTAGCCTTTGCCCGTTTGCGCTTCTTTTGCCTTGGCCAAAGTTCCCCAGTACATATTCATCTTTGTTTTGCTTGGTCCCTACTTGAGCATTAAAATCCCCCATAAGAACAATTATATTTTTTGAATATTTGTATATAATTTGGGATAGGTTGTTGTAGAAGGTGATGTGTTCTGTTTTGACAGCTTGTTCGGTTGGTGCATAGGCTTGTATTATTGTCCATGTTTTTTCATGACTGGGTATTTTAATAAGTAAAATTGCAATTCGATCAGTAACAGTAGCGTTTACATTTATTACTGTTCATATAATAGGTAATATATAAAACGATACAATAAATTTCTTAATTAAATCTAATCTACTTGTAATTTGCAAGAAAATGAATTTAAATAAAAATGTAATACTTAAAAAAAAAACAGTATATAACCAAGTATGTATGCATGTACCTATGTTGTGTGTGATTGTGATGGTGTGTATGTATGTGTGATTGTGTTTGTATGTGTGATAGTGTGTGTTTGTGCGGTTGTATGAATTAAGATATTTTTTTGGTGTTGAGAGTGTGTCTGAGTGTTACCTGAAAATGTATATGATAATGTGGAAGTTTGTGATATAGAATAATAAATATGAGGTATGTGTAAGTACCTACCTATAAAACGAGTATTAATATTAATATCGGCAACCAATTTGATTACTACTAAAAGGATTAGGGAGGGATTCAATTTAAAGATTGTGCTGCCATCAAAATTCTACGTCTTTTCGAGTGAGTATATGGTCACCTCTGACTTGGCTATTTCAGACTTAAATTAATTAACTATATAAGTCCAGGTTTGGTTTTCTTTCAAAATTGCATTCCTATATCGTCTATACTTAATATTATAAAGCTGAAGAGTTTGTTTGTTAGAACGCGCTAATCTCAGGAACTACTGGTTGGAATTGAAAAATTATTTTTGTGTTGTGTAGTCCCATTTATCGAGGAAGGTTATAGGCTATATAACATCACGCTACGACCAAAAGGAGCGGAGCATCAATGAAAAATGTTATAAAACGGGGAAAATTATGTTATACTAGTTACCTACCTACTCTACCCTACCTACCCTACACTATCTACCCTACCTACTCTACCCTACCTACCCTACACTATCTACCCTACCTACTCTACCCTACTTACCTACCAATTTGTTGAACTAATTATTTGAATAAGAAATAATGCTACTATACGAATGTAACCAAGTTTTGTTACTACCGGCGGCGGCGATCTAATTAAAATTTAGAGCATAAAAGCTGCTATTGTGAGTCAATCTTAAAAGATAGACATATGCTGTCGCGGACTTTTTTTTAGAACTTTTAAAGAGGAACAATACCATCATACATGATATTGGTGGAACTTAAACCGTTTACGCAGCGCACGCAACGGAAGCTCTCAAAAGGGAATATTTTTTCCCGTTTTTGCAACATTTTTCATTTATGCTCCGCTCCTTTTGATCGTAGCGTGATGTTATATAGCCTATAACCTTCCTCGATAAATGGACTATCCAACACAAAATGAATTTTTCAATTCCAACCAGTAGTTCCTGAGATTAGCGCGTTCAAACAAACAAACAAACTCTTCTTCAAATTAAGTATCGATATTAAAGTTACGCCGCAATCATGTATGTAGGGTAGGTAGGGTAGATGGGTAGGTAGCCAGTTGAAGGGAACGAAGCCGCGTGGGACAGCTAGTTTAGTATAAGACCTGCTTTAGATCTCTGATACGTTTACAAGTATTAAGTATTCCAACGTGACTAACATGATCTAAGGAAAAAGCCGCTATTATTAAGTTTAATAATGTGTTCATTTGACGACACAGTGCGCGCAGAGGCTGAGCGATTGGCTGCCTCGCTGCGTGCTGTGGGTTCGATTCCCGCACGGAACAAATATTTCTAAGGTCATCATATTGTTGTTCCGGGTCTGGCAGTTTGTGATACTGTGTATAATACAGGCGGGCGAGCACGGCCTAATGTGACAGGCTTGAGTCACATTCAATTTCAGTCAATTTTGAATCACTCGCTGCGCTC
This sequence comes from Orthosia gothica, assembly GCA_949775005.1. NCBI lineage: Eukaryota > Metazoa > Arthropoda > Insecta > Lepidoptera > Noctuidae > Orthosia > Orthosia gothica. The sequence continues at coordinate 7,668,016 of OX459056.1, read as the reverse complement.
GTGATTCAATTTTAGAATCCTTCGCTTGCTCGGTCATCAAAATTGAACACGCGGTTAAAAAGCAACTTTGCACTTGTATAACAAATAACTATTATTACCTCGTTTCTTCAAACTACTTGACGGATTTGTATAATTAAGACATCGTTAGATAGGTCTTGGCCGCCCAAGTGTTCTTAGATAAGTGCCGTTAAAAAAAAAGAAACATGGCGGATTTTGGGCGCCATATTGTAGGGGTTGCAATATTTTTTTCTTCGAAACCCATCGAATGGAGTATCAAAATGAGGGGATTTTAGAGTTGATTTCAAAAATATATAACACATATGTATAAATGTACCTAATTCGAAAAAAATATATACTAAAATATGTTAAATAAAAAAAACACGACTGCTTAAAAAGCGAACTTGAAAGACGTAAACAAGAAAAAATCATTCTGTGCAGTCGGAGGATACATCTGGTTTTGGTCAGTCACCTCGCGAATATGTATTCCCCGACTGCTCAGAATGTTTTTTTCTTGTTTACGTCTTTTAAGCAGTCGGGTTTTATGTTTTTTTTAATACTTTTTTTTATCACAGTTTGTTAGCAAAAACCGTGATACAGTGCGTGACTCAAGCCTATCACAGAGCCCGTGCTCGCCCGCCAAGTGAATTTCCTAGTCCCAAGCTAGAAAAAAAAAACTGAAAACCATAGTTTAAAATACCTTATAATTTATTTGTGAGATAGAGTTGAACACGTAGGATCCGTAAAATTCGATATTTAACGCCAATTTAAGCGGAAAATCTGTCAATGGCAGTGTCCGAAAGCAGAAAAGCGAGTAATTGTGTATTTCACAGGTGTTTGTTTGACGCTTTACCAGTTCGATTTTATCGACAATGGTCATTAACCTTGGTCCTCCTAGCTGTTCCGCAGTTCTCAGTACAATAGAAAATCTTTATGGCGCCCATTCCCTTGAGTAGCTGATTTTAAAATGAGAATCACGTCTAAACGGCTAGTCGTAATTTTTTCGATAAAATATATGTAATATTAGACCATTTTCTTGATAATTAGAACTTATAAGCAAATTTTGAGTTTTATTCGTATAACTGTAATTCATTTGTACATTTATGTCTAAAACGGACAAAAACACGGCAATCGCACCAAAACTGCTGGGCGTATTTTAATGAAATTAACAGCATCTCAAAGACAATTTAATTATCTACATTTTGATCTGAAGCTTTTTTTTAAAGTCATATAATAATAAGGAAAGTACAAAAAACTACTTAATTTTAGGTCGCGCGGGTGTGAAACGAGTGCGTGTTTTGTTCCCTCAGGGTAGTTGGCGTTAGTCGTCGTCTTAAAACGCAGGCCGAGAGACGACGGATCGCGTATGTTTTCTATTGAAAAGTTTACACGCAAAAAAGATCTTAGCTTTTGAGGTGTTAGTCATTCGTTTAGCAAGAAGTCTCTCAAAGTCGTCAAGGTTATTATTGAAATGACTTGAAAGTATTTTTAGCTTATTAATTTGATTTGGTGTCATTCTCCTTTCTTTGCGTTTCTCAAAAGGAAATCATATATACTGAGCTCCCGTAGCAATCATCTGCAGGTATTTTGATTTTGATAAAATAACATTTTCATGAATGATACTTGATAGTAGAATATTATAAATTGCTGCAGGGTTGTCTGGAAATATCTAGCCGGCACTGCACCCAAATTAAATAAATTCAAATTTATGTTCGATAATTAACCCCAAATATTTTTGACTTCCGCGAGCCTCCCAGCGACCCCACCAAGATCTGGTTGCCGATCACCTGCCCTGATCTGTTCGTTACCTATCAAGTGCATTCAACGCCATTTGTTGTTTTTACCCGACTGCCGAAGGAGGGTAGTGTGTTTATCAGTCTATGTATGTAAGTATGTATGTATGTATGTTTGTTCCTATATGGCGTTCTAGAGACCAAACGCGTTGGCCGATTTTGATGATTCTTCGGACAATCGATTCGTATTAACCTTGCGAGTGTCACTGGCTACATTAAAATTGCAAAATAGAAAAATAGCGCCATATTGTGGGGGCCCAAATCTATTTTCTTCCATATCCATCGTGTGGGGTATCAAAATGAAGGGTTTTAAGAGGTGATTACAGAAATATACAATACTAGTATGTTTAAATGTGCCTAATTCTAAAAAAAAAAACAAAAAAGTTGTAAATAAAAAAATATTTAAAAATAACAAAAAACCCGACTGCTTAAAAAGCCAACTAAAAAGACGTAAACAAGAAGAAAATCATGCTGAGCAGTCGGAGGATACATCTGGTTTTGGTCAGCCAACTCGCGCATATGTATCCTCCGACTGCTCAGCATGATTTTCTACTTGTTTACGTCTTTTTAGTTGGCTTTTTAAGCAGTCGGGTTTTTCTTGTTATTCTTATTATTATTTTTTAATTTTATTCGTTACATATTAAAATACAAGTCTTTCCTCTTTATGATATTATTATATATATAGTATAGATATACCTTGTCTAGCCTAGAATTCAGTCTAATAAGGTCCTCACGTGGTGGTGTGTTGCTTACAGGTAGTGCTCCCCGAGCTAGCCATGCTTCGCATCGCGGCGCACGAAGAAAGTGGCCGTTTACTAGGGCATCGCGTCCTGCCCGTACTGGGCCTGTGTCCCGGCTACCGCTCCGTGAACCTACGCACCGAGCTAGGCCTGCCGTTACCTGCCAGTCTGCTGCTGCTCGTCGTCGTCAAGGTACGTAGGCTTGTGTCCCCGGTTGAACAGTTTTCAACCTTATTATGAAGGGCATAAGCGTGAAAAGTGGTCACACACACACACTCTTGAATGTTTGATATCGTCTACTTACTCTCACATACTATATTTAACCACTACGCGGGCACGCGGCTTCGCTCCCGTCTACTGGCTACCTACCTAACCTACTCTATCCTACCTATACCTACCTACCCGTACCTACCTACCTACATACCTCTCTACCCTACCTACCTACTCTACCCAGCTACCTACCTACCTACCCACCTACATACCTACCATGAAGTTATAGGTAAAGATGGAGGCCACACTTGGAACAAAATCTTGAGGCAAATACCTACGTCTTTCTGTGGGCCGACCTCTCTTTCTAGTGTGGACTATAGTACCCTACTTAGACAGAGAGGGTCTGCCCACAGAGAGCGATATAGTGAACATAGGTTTTGCTTCAAGTAGGTATTCGAAGTGTGGTCTCCATCTTTATCTATACCTTCATGATACCTACCCTACCCTACATACCAACCTACTCTTACCTACCCACCTAAACACATTTTTTTTTTGACAAAGTATTAAGCCTATGTCCTTCCCCAGGATGTTATCTATCTCCTTGGCAAATTTCATTGAATTCCGTTCCGTGGTTTAAGCGTCAAAAGGTAACAGACAGACAGAGTTACTTTCGAATTTATAATGGATTTTATGGTTTCGCAATACAGCGTTTGTTTTTATTTTCTGCAGGATTACGTGCCAGACCGGCTGTCGGAGTTAGCGGAGGCTTTAGCGAACCCGATCAAGTACCAGAGCGAGCTGGACAAGCGAGAGCACCAGCTAGCCAAGCTCACAGAAGACACCGACGTGCCCAGTGAAGCGCTGCCCTCCCGCCCCGCGCCCCCCGCCCCCACGTCCGTCAGGGACGACGCGCGCCGCTCAGTCGTACACCCGGTACGTACTTATATAGAGGACCAGCTGGCCAAGCTGAGTGCCTGGCTGGGGACACTAGTTAAGTCTCCACAGAAAAGCCCGGTTAAGCAGTAAGTAACCCAAACAACACAGATTGGTTGAATAATCATTGTGTAAAAGCGTTTCTGTAAACTTCAAGTTGACTGGTTAAGGTTACACTAGTCGATAATTCTTCCTTACAAACGTAGTCTAGGGATTACTTCACTGTTTGACAAAAATGATATCAATTTGTCTCATCATTATCTAGCCCTGTAGGGAAACAAAAGAGTAAAAAAGTAAAAAAAAGGGTAAAAAAAAACTTAAAGTTATGAGCGTCGAAAATTCCATTTTTCAACACTGATTTTAACGCATCTTTGGGCGGAAATAAATACCATAAGTAAAAGGAAAATTGAAAAACGGCCACCATACAGGGATTGATTAGTAGTTCAACAATGCAAATAATTTTATTTTGAAAATATACATTAAGTCGGGATATACGGGAAAGATCGGGAGGACACACGTCAATCAAACTCGCTAGTGGGTTACACACTATTTTAATGTTCGGTAAAATCTAGCCCGCTGGCGGGGCGGGGGGTGTGGCGCTGCATTCATACGCACACATACATAACACTCCTTCCCCTTATGCTATGAGTTACCCTTAACCTAATTACAATAGTACAATATCCTAATTACAGTAGAGTTACAATAGTTATGTTTAATAACACAAATTTATTCAGTGGTTGTATCTGATGGTCCGTCATCATCATCATCATCATCATCACTGACGTACCGGTTCGACGTTGGGGTCGAGAAAATAGGACTGATTTCCCGTCGTCTTTGAGTTGTAGCGGCGGCGCGTGACAGAGCCACTGCGGTCCCTGGCGTTCCTTGTTCGGGGTCCGTTACCGTTTCTCCTCCCCCTCTGGCCAGTGCCAGTGGTTCGGGGTTAGTGGTTGCGAGCGGTGCCACATCGGACACCACGTCCGGGTCCCAATCCTGGTCATCATCAGATGTTGTGTTCAGTCTACTTCTTATTTGGTCTACATGTCTGGTGACTTCACATCTTAAATGTGGCACATATACCACATACATAATATTGCCGACTTTCCTTCTTATAATTCCTTTTATCCAACTGAATTTTTTGTTATTTTCATTTTTAGTTATCCACACTTTTCCGTTTGCTTTAAAGTCAGTTCTGTGTATACCTCGATAGTTTTTAGCCTGTAAGGACTGTTTATGTTCGACGGTTCGAATTAGGTCTGTGGACGAAGGTGACGGCGCGGTCGGGTTCAATAGATCTAGCCGTGAACGCAAAGTGCGCCCAAATATTATCTCCGCGGGTGACTTGTCAGTGGTACTGTTTTTAGAGTTCCTGTAGTCGAATAAAAATTTTGCGATTTTCCCATGTATGGTTTTCTTATTACACCCCTCTAAAATCAAAGTCTTAAGACCCTTTTTCACGATTTTCACAAAACTCTCGGCTTGCCCATTACTAGCCGGATGATAAACAGGAGATAAGACATGCTTAATACCATTTTTATTACAAAAATCCTTAAATTCAAAAGATGTAAACGATGTACCGTTGTCACTCACCAACGTGTGTGGCACTCCAAATCGCGACATTAAATCGTATAATCTACCTATAACCGCCTTTGAATTATAAGTAGAGGACATATCATAACATTCCACCCATTTACTATATGCATCCACAATAATTAAAAACATATAATCGTGAAATGGCCCTAAAAAATCTATGTGTATCCGATAAAACGGGTGTGGCGGCAACGGCCAAGGCGCGAGAGGGGAGTGTGGCGGCGCGGGGCGCAGCGTACAGCACACGCCGCAAGCCCCCGCTACTTGCTCCAGCGCTGCGTCTATACCCGGGAACCACAGCCGCTTACGAGCCTCTGCCTTCATCTTCACCACACCGAAATGTGAACTATGCAGTTCCCTACATACACTGTCTTTTAACGCCGCAGGAATAACGACTTTATGACCGCGCATTAAGATGTCATTTTCGTATGACAGTTGTGCTCGACAATTGAAAAATGGTTTTAAGCCTGCGTCGTCTTTAACTTTCCTAGGCCATCCGTTTAGTACGTAGCTTTTGACAATAGCTAGATGCGGGTCGAGAGCCGTCTCGCGACGCAGGTCACTTAACGTCACCGGTAGGTCTCCGTCAACTACGAAGTTGATATAGGCCGCGCTATCCATACACTCCGCTAGCTCGTGCTTTGTTGCGTTCGTATTCGTATCGACACACGCCCGTGAGAAATAGTCCGCGCTGTTTTGTTTACTACCGATGTATTCAATGGTGTAATTATACGCCGCTAGAAATATAGCATACCTTTGTAAACGGTTAGCAGAAACTTCCGGGATGCCTTTGTGGGGCCCGAATATAGCCAACAGAGGTTTATGATCCGTTCGTAGCACGAAAGGCTCAGACCGACCATATAGGTATTGGTGGAACCGCCTTACACCAAAAATTATCGCGGTTGCTTCCTTTTGAATTTGTGCGTAATTTTTTTCCGCGGGCGACAGCGTCCGCGAAGCGTATGATATCGGCCTTTCTTGCCCCTCATTCCCTATTTGTGATAACACTGCTCCTAATCCTGTTGGCGATGCATCTACTGTTAATATTATCTTAGCGTTGGGGTCGAAATGTGCTAATGTCTCATCGGATGCTAAGATGTTTTTTATTCGGACGAACGCGTTATCGTGTTCTCGAGTCCATTGCCACTTTATATTTTTATTCAATAAGTTATACAGTGGACTTAACACGGTTGACGCGTCCGGCACGTAATTCCGATAATAATTCGTTAGGCCCAGGAACGATTGTAGTTGTAAGACGTTTGTCGGTTTGGGTGCCTGTACTATGGCCTTTACCTTATCGGGTGACTTCCTAATTCCATTTTTATCTATGACGTGACCTAGATACGAAATCTCATCTTTAAAAAATTCACACTTACTCAACTGTACAGTTAATTCGGCATCGTCTAAACGTTGTAAGACCGTAATGAGTCTCTGCATGTGTTGGTCTTTAGTTACCCCAGTTATGAGTATGTCATCCAAGAGAAAGATGATCCCGTCAATTCCCGAGAGTAAGCATTCCATCGCGCGTTGAAAAATGGCGGGTGCGCTGGATAATCCAAACACCAATCTAGTGAAATTAAATAGTCCCCGGTGAGTATTGATGCATGTTAACCTTTGTGATTTTTCCTTTAATTTAAATTGATTATACGCCATAGATAAGTCTATTTTGCTGAAATGTACGCCACCGTGTAATTTGGCTAATAAATCATTTACCGTCGGCAAGGGATACTGATCGATTATTAACTGTTTATTTATTGTAACCGAGTAATCCGCGCATAGTCTGATACTTCCGTCCTTTTTCAAAACGGGCACAACAGGCGATGCGTAATCGGAGTGTCCAACTGGTTTTAAAATACCTAATGATAATAATCGATCGAGCTCTTTGTCTATTTTCTCTTTTAACGCATAAGGCACTGGTCTTGCTTTGAAAAATATAGGCTTGGCATCGGCTTTTAAATGTAATTCGATTTTATATTTGTTAAAAAGTCCGAGATTTCCTGAGAAAACTTTTGGAAACATGTTAGAGAGTTGTTTATCAACACTGGGTTTAGCCTCGCATACCGCCAGTGCTTTATCGTACACGGCGTGAACTGGCGCCGTCACCGGCGCTAGCTCTAAATCGAACTCGCGAATGAAATCACGGCCTAGCAGCGGCGGTCCGGCTGCGCGCACTATGTAAACACTCAGAGTACGTGTTCGGCCGAGATATGATATTGGCAATAAAACAACCCCGATGGTTTCGATATTTTCTCCTGTATAACTAAATAACTTTTTGTTGGTGACTGACAACGGCAATCGCTTAAAATACGAACTATAGGTATTTTCTGATATTACGCTTACCGCTGACCCACTATCGATCTCGAACTCCAAAGTTAAACCACTGACCATTACCCGTTCCGTCATAGGTTTCCCTTTTATACACCTAATATTATAAAAACACTCACCGTCGTCGCCCCCGTCCACAGTACCTTCATCTACGTATTTGACCTTCGCGCCTTCGTTAGGACACATCTTACGCAAATGACCTTTATTACCGCACTTTTTGCATTTATATTTTATGAACCGACACTGATTGGACTTGTGATTTGTATAACCACACACACTGCACTTTTCCTTGGAAATGTTGAAGACGCCGTCCGGGCCCGCTGCGCCAGGCCCTGTACCTGACGCTGCCAGCGACGAGGCCTGGCGCGCGCACCGCACGCTCTCTGCCAAGTCGATGGCCTTCGCGAGGGTCAGCTCCCGCTGGTCCTGCGCGAAGAGTTTGTCCCGTTCACGTCCTGCCGCCATGCCCATGATAAATTTATCCAGCAAGGCCTCCTCCAAATTCTTGAATGCACAGTGAGTTGCTAATCCCCTGATCCTGGCCGCCCATTGAGTGTGACTTTCTCCTGGTCGTTGTGTTGCCGAATAGAAAATTGATTTTTCTGCAAACCCAAACCTTTTTGGTGTGAAGTGATCATCGAGAAGTTTCACTATCGCTTCGTATCCCAATTCTTCCACCTTGTTGGGTAACGCCAGGTCACTTGCAAGTTTGAACGTCGATTCACATAATGACGTTAATAATATCGCCCTCCGTTTGATTGTTGCTTTGTCCGTTTCAGAGGTTATGTCGTTTGCAATAAACCACTGATTTAATCGCAACTTGTAACTATTCCACTCTTGTGACTGATGATCAAAAGTGGAAAGAACGCCATACGTCGTTCCTGAAGACATCTTGCACCGTAAAATGAGTTCGCTCGTCGCCACGTGTTGGATACGGGAAAGATCGGGAGGACACACGTCAATCAAACTCGCTAGTGGGTTACACACTATTTTAATGTTCGGTAAAATCTAGCCCGCTGGCGGGGCGGGGGGTGTGGCGCTGCATTCATACGCACACATACATAACACAGAGCGAGCTGGACAAGCGAGAGCACCAGCTAGCCAAGCTCACAGAAGACACCGACGTGCCCAGTGAAGCGCTGCCCTCCCGCCCCGCGCCCCCCGCCCCCACGTCCGTCAGGGACGACGCGCGCCGCTCAGTCGTACACCCGGTACGTACTTATATAGAGGACCAGCTGGCCAAGCTGAGTGCCTGGCTGGGGACACTAGTTAAGTCTCCACAGAAAAGCCCGGTTAAGCAGTAAGTAACCCAAACAACACAGATTGGTTGAATAATCATTGTGTAAAAGCGTTTCTGTAAACTTCAAGTTGACTGGTTAAGGTTACACTAGTCGATAATTCTTCCTTACAAACGTAGTCTAGGGATTACTTCACTGTTTGACAAAAATGATATCAATTTGTCTCATCATTATCTAGCCCTGTAGGGAAACAAAAGAGTAAAAAAGTAAAAAAAAGGGTAAAAAAAAACTTAAAGTTATGAGCGTCGAAAATTCCATTTTTCAACACTGATTTTAACGCATCTTTGGGCGGAAATAAATACCATAAGTAAAAGGAAAATTGAAAAACGGCCACCATACAGGGATTGATTAGTAGTTCAACAATGCAAATAATTTTATTTTGAAAATATACATTAAGTCGTTTTATCATGACTCCCAAAGGTCTGTTTTTAATATTTCACTTGCTCGTTTTCGTCCTAAATCATCATCCATTTTGCTACAAACTTGTAAAAGTGCTAATTCGTACACACACTACCTTCTTACTACACATCACAGCATCTTTCGCTCGTGTTGTCGGATGAGATAGCATGCATTTTAACCCCGCGCACAAAATAGTTCGTGCCGTCGACTAGGAGAACCTTAATATCTGGATATGCGCTTACACAGTTGTTATTCAAGCATTTTGGGCACAAAATAAAGTGCTTTAATATGAGTTATAGCAATATAATCGCAACGTTGTATCTGAATAAATGTACAACAAGCTTAATATCGTCTGTATAATGGCAGATCCAGCTATTACAGCTCTTTTCAACTTCCTAGGCGACCACTGAAAATCAGCGCAGTGCTGTGGGTCCCCCACGGCACAGCATTATGCTGAGCGGAATCCTTCTTGCCATAACCACGACATGCATCTGCTTTGATTTATACTCGCATTTATTTTTTTGTCTTTTTTTTAATTTTCTACTTAATTTAAGAACTAAAGGTCTACCAGAATCTCATGGCAAATGTGGAAATAAAAATTTGTTGTGTGCAATACTGGGGAAATTGGATTAAACGATCTTGATACTGTTTAATTTTTATTTATGTCTTTAGTATTAATGAACATGATGTACCTATATTATAGTAGTCACAGCGGATCTTTGTGTCTTTGAACTTGGTCCTGCCAACCATTGCGTAAGAAACAGTTAGTCATCGAGTATACTGCATAGAGTAAGCGAGATAGGACGATGTGAAATACGTAAGCGAGTGAAAGAGACAGTTATACAATGCTATCTCCACCTTCAACATTGATACAAAAATAGCTACTTAGCGGGGTCTTGCAACCAATTTAGAGACACAAAGATCCACTGTGAGTATTATAGGTATGTGTATGAATAATGTCGTTATACATGGGGTTCTTAACATAGGAAAAATAAATCAATTTAATATTAATTTATGTACTAATTTATTATATATAATTAAAATCATACTAATGACTTAAAACCTCATTCAGAACTAGAAAACTAGAATACGATTCCATGAACTCCACTGGTATTTCAAAAACTTGTATCTTTGTAATTTTATGTCATCTCTCTCCATCGAAATGGTTCTTTTTCATTGGCATTTAACATATTCAAAACTAATCTCTTCATGTATAAAGTCTGTAAAAAATAATAAAATGTATCATGTTACTTATAGTCATTCATCATCATCAGTCTATATATACTTTTTTTATGTAAGTTTTATGGCCTGGTTGCTAGGACCTTTTAGCCACGTCTTTGGAAAGAGTTTTGGATCTTATATTTATTATTTAGTATGCATAAGAATGCGGATGTAACAGATTCTAATGTTTTTTGGAGTATTTGGCAGCAAGTCAGTCTTTCCAGTAAGCTTTGCAGAGGCAGTCAATACTACAATAAAATACTCCGCTCCACTATCCCGAGATCGCTTCTGTCAATGATTTTACAAATTGTCCAGTTGCGTAGACAGTTGAGACACAAAACTACACCAATAATATATCACAATATCCACTAGGAATCAATTTGCAAATAATATTAACAGCCACTGAACTTCACTCGACAAAAACTCTACACACGTCCCACTGCAGGGCGCAGATTATTAATTAATATTTTTCTTACGTCAAAGATTCTCAATCTCCGTTAAAATCAATACCTTGTCGAAGAATTAGTAACAGTTTCATTACTGTTGCCATTTCCTTCCGGCCATCATTCGATGTGCCCTGACCTACGATTTACTATATAATGGTAATGGAAAGAAATAAAAATTAAGTAAGAGAAATATAAAATAAACTAAAAGTATCAAAACAAGTCAGTCCAACTTACCGGTCCACTCTACGACGCACTTTAAAATCGAAGATTGAGTTTGATTTACGCCTTCTTCTTCCCTTATTTTATGATACACATTGAAAACAATATGTCTCGCTTTAGATCTAAGTGGGTTTTTCGACATTTTCTCAAAAATAACAAATTTTCAAGATAATATCAAAAAATTTCAGCAGCGGTTGACACATCAAGTACTTTGATTTGACAGGTGACAATTGACATTGCCATATGAAAATCACAATTTAAAAAAAATAAAAAATGCCATGAGATTCTGGTAGACCTATACTAACACTATCGTTAAGGTTTGAATTTTAAAAATCTATTACCACTGTTCTTGTTATAGAAATGTAATGTTTGTATGTCGTTTTGTGGCAATTAAATATTTTTTCTTTCTTCTTTTCTTTCTTTTTAACCAGTTGAAAGTGTTCAAATTCAGTTTGTCAGTCATTATTCAGTATTTAGATTATTTTTGTAATTTCACAGAGAAATTACACAAATAAAATTGTGAAATTATAATTATAATTTCACCATTTGTGATTCTCATTAACATTTTATGCAATGAGTATATTATCGAATTTTTGTAAGTTTTTTTTTTTGTGTGTTTATGTTAAGGGCAAGTGAATTATTACTGCGCATGTAACTATATCATCTATCAATCAATACATATAATAAATCTGTAGAAAAGTAGTTTTTGTACATCGAAAATATTTCCAAAAAATATAGTTAGGGTGTTAAAGGAGAACCAACAGAACCACTTCCAGCATTTTTGGATTTTTGGTCTGTCTGTCATTTCTGTTTGTCTGTTTATTTGTGCACGCATCACGTAAAATGTGCGAAACCACTGTAGACAACTTTTTATATAAAAATTGTTCGTAACTTGAGGTATTACTTAGTTTTTGTTTCATCGCAATCGGTTCACTCTATCAAAAGTTAGATGAATTTAAAGTGTTAAAGAAGTTAAATTTCCGCGAAAGAATGACAATAGAATAAAAATTGGTAGAGTGACAGATATTTCAAATTGGTATATTATATTAAAAACAAATTATATTAGGTAAATTAATGTGATTATAAAACGTCTTGTTTATTAATAATTATGTTTCGAATAACTTTTTAAATTTAATGTAAACAGTTTAATAATATAATAAATAGTGTCCCTATTTACTGGCATGCTTTTTGTTAGTTATTGGCACGAAATTACCCAATTACCAGCACTAAGATTGGAGCAAATAAAAGTCTTCACACAACATTATCACACCTATTTTGTGTTTTTTTATAGATTTGAAGAGGTACGCAGATGTGTACAGTTCACCTTGGCTCACCACATTTCCCCGCTTATGTTCAAGTTTCATGATATTCGGGTAATCTATTCTGGCATTATAGGTACCTTGCTAAAGAACTTGCCTATTCGGTACAACCAAAAAGTGAAAAGTTAAGTTAAAATTTTATTTTTACGTTTGCGTTTCGGTGTGGTGTTCTGTAGTGCCACTAGATGGCACGCAGCAAATCTGTCGATATTCTTCTCCCTAGAGTAAATATTATTCTGTGCAGTGAACGCTCGATCTAGGTAGGTAGAAAGGTAAGTAAGGTAGGTAGGTCTAGGTAAGTAGGGTGGATACAGGTAGGTAGGTAAGTAGGATAGGATAAGCGGTTAACAGGAGCGAAGCCGCGGGCACTTCTAATAAAGAGGTAAAGTTTGTGAGGTTGTAGGGGATAACCTCTGGATCCACTGAACCGATTTAGATGAAAGGAGATGTTCGATTTTGGGCACATCTCTGTATATACACTACATAGATAAATAGGAAAGAAATAGAGGAATTCCATAAAAATACTAAAAAAATCATTTGAAGTAGTGAACAGGCGTAAAAAATTATCATTTGTTATTTTTTTTTATTAAGATAACCCTGTTTTTAGGGCAGCCATGACAGTTGTGTTTGACATGACGTTCGACGACTTTGACAGTTTTAAGAAGTGACGTCTTTGAGTCATTCTTTGCTTTAGCTTTGAATTAGATATGTTTCGGCGTTTTTTTTATGATTGTTTTAGTTTTGCAACCCCGTTTGCTACTACGGATATTGATTGATTGATTCTCTGTTGCAATTGAACTCGTGTTGTTTTTATAACGCAGATTTTACGATGACACGTCAATCAAATGTCATTGTCAAAATGACATTTTTCGCATACTACCTACCATCTACCTACTATCTGATCTTAAATGATGTGTTGCTCTACTTGACAAAGTTAATTTGAGTTTACATTGAAATGAAGTGAAATTAAAGAAAATAAAAAACGGTTACTATAATATATAGCGATTTTAACATAAAGTGTACAAAGAGCTGGCCCAGGCTCCATGCATTTCTGGAACATCTCCTTTGGCATGGAGATAGTTTGAGACTCTGGGGAGGACATTGTAGTTTGTAATCCCTTGGGATGATAAACCATTTTTTACGCAGGCGATGCCGCGGGCAGAAGCTAGTTTTGAACATACATGAATGAATGAATGTTTTTTATTATTAAAATTAAAAATTCCTTATTACTAATACATTGCCCCACAAAACTGCTTACGCAGTTTAACTGTGAGATCGTTGAGTCTCTCTTGTTAAATTTTACAATTACATCTATAACCCAATATATACTAAAGCGCCACAAGATAATGCTACCATTCAAGAGTAAAAAAAGGGTTTTATAATAGGCTAGGTATGACGAGTGATAATTTTTCAATGCTTTTGTGAATTTCAGTATACAAAAACTACATAAATAAAATTAATAAAACGCAGTGTAAATTCAAACGCAGTTTTATTCCTTCCATTCTTTGCCGGCTTTGCCATGTATTGGAGACGTATTTTTTTACACGGTGGCATTTTGTCGTGGTTACCTAGTCGAGTTATAACAGTCTTACGTTTCTTCAATATCCAGTTATCTTCTGTATAAAAATCTTCATTTCATATTTGTTAACGCTATCAGCTGTATATGATGGTAATAGTGCGCTAAGCGCTTTAAGATAGTTAAAAGAGTTTACTCATTTTTACCCACTACGGAACGGATACGGTATATGCGTTTTGGGTGAGAGGATGTACAAACCTCCTCCAACTCATCCTCGTGTATTTGCACAAACGTATGTTTGCTGCAGCGCCCCCTATTGTGTTGTCACCGTCACACCTATCCAAGAACATGCACCAATCAAACCCGAACACATAACTGAAAACTGCATCAAAATTGGTCCAGTGGTTTTGGAGAAAAATGGCAACATGGATTTGCACAAACAATGTTTGATGCAGCTCCCCTGGTGAGTTGTCACCGTAACACCGTCTAAGAACATGCACCAATCAAACCCAACTGCATCAAAATCGGACTATTCGTTTTGGAAAAAAAATGGCAACATGGATACACAATTTTTTTTTTCACGGCTATATAGCGCAGTTATGTGGGACTCTAACCCACTAAAACTCGACGGTGTCCTCCTGTGCCGATTATGGTGCGAACACGGACACGCGTTAACACTCACCGCGAACCCGGCGCGGCTGTCCGTCACCTGACCCTCCTCTGGGAAGTACCCCCATCACCGGCGCACCAGTACACGCTGTGCGCCGCGACCACCCCAGGGACCAAACCAGCACATGGGTGCACGTTGACTCCGTGTATGGCACTCTTGGTCCCCTTGTGACGGGTTAAGGTCAATGGCAAGGCCACCTACCATTTTTCTGCTGCAGGGGATAGGGAGAGCGGCCAACGCTATACCGACACTCCTCCTCCCCTGCGGCCCCACCGCGTCCGCCAACAGACGGTGGCGATCCCGTCCAGACCGCGGAGGTAGAGAGAGCGGCGCACCGCAATAGCGGCACTCCTCTCCCGCCGCGGCCTCCAACTCTCAGCCGCGATATCGTATAGGAAACCCCATACGACATCGCGGCCCGCCTCAGCTGCGATGTCGCCCAGGCAGCACCGCAACCTACATGTTGGCCGCTACGTCGTCGGCTTATCGGCAAAAGCCCCGACGACCGGCCCGTCCTCGGGCTCCTCTTCACTTCACCGTGGGTGACCAAGCCAGGGTTACTGAGCCCCCCCGCCTTAACAATGCGAGGGGGGAGGGACAAAAATCGCGGTCTGAAAAGTATGAAACAAGCAATTATTCTTTGCCGTGCGGGGTCGTAAACCATAAAGATTGCTCACTATCTACTGTTACAATGTAAGTCCTGGTTTCCTCACGATGTTTTCCATCACTGGTGTCAGTGATGTCCAAGAGAAACTAAGAAAGTACTGAGCTGAATGGGGATGTATTAATTACTGAAGCCTCACCATTGGGCATGACGTGCGGGTGTGAGGTATGGTTGACCAGCGCCACGCAGCTTGTCAGGTTCTTCCTCTCCAATGTGTCCAGTGTCACTGTGTCTACCCTGGAAAACAGAGTCAATTTGTTAATCAATTCAAAGTCAAAGTCAAATAGATTTATTCAATTAGGCCAATAAACGGGACTTTTGAACGTCACATAAATTAAAATTAAAATTTACAAGTAACAAAAAAAAAAAAAAAAACTACCGTGCATTCGGAAAGTAGATTGTTATGGAAAAGAACGCACAAGAAACTCCATACTTACTCTTTTTAAAAATAAGTAGGTGTTTTACAATATTTACATAAGTACCTACATACATTAATATATGTGAGGACGATGCACCCAGGATAGCTCTACACACTATACTACGTACAGGTATTAAGTTTTAAAAAGCATTAACAGAAAAATTAATTAATTTGATAAGTAGGAACATGGTTCTCACATACTTACAAATATTACACACATAAGTAAAATACCTAATTCAACAACAACGGAACAGTGTCGTTTCACTTCATCCTAACGCGTAGATTAGATACAAAAAAAATCCAACCACAATGTGGCCACCTGTATAGCTCTGTTGTAGGCCTCGTTCAAATCGTGGAATGTGCACGATGAGCAGGGACGGAAAGAAGATGGTGCATATCCTGTGAAGGGGTTCCACACTGACATCGTGTTTGGGATGGGTCACGATGATACAAACTCGTTTCAAATAAAACCCTCAAGGATTAATAGCTACATCCGCACTATTCCAATTTGTTACATGTCTTCGTCTATACAATTAAACGTCTGATAAATTCTCGTCTTCTGATTCTTAACAGTGTGCAACGGCTCTTACCTTTGAGACTTTTGTTTACTTCTTTTTTTACCTTGTAGAACTTAGAAATGAATATGAATGCAAAATATTCCTCCTCCAAATAATAATATTTAGCCGCGATATCCTCCACTAATTTGCATAGAAAAAATCTAGTAATCTTAATCTTTCAAGAAAAATATTCATTAAAATTTCTTCTCACCTATACATCATCACACACCTATTTCATTCATAATGATAGGTGCTTCGGTGAACGCATACACTTCGTCACCGAACGGATACAGCGATATCATTGCGTTGTCCGACATGTGTTCTGCCGGGTTGAAGAATGCTGCTAACCTGAAAATATTATTTATTTAAAGAACAATGGCGAGATTTTAGCTGACTTAAATTTGAGCGTCTGTAAGTGAGTTATATACGAAAGACGTTCTATTAATTGTCTACTTTTTTAATATATTATTGGGCTGGTTCAAAACGGATAAAAAAAAAAAAAAGTTATTTGATTTTTTAGTTAATTTCTTTAGCTTAGTGTTGCCATTATATATTTTATCTGCTAAGTGACAAGTAGTAACTATATTAATTAATAATATAATTAATGTATTTATTGCAGTAAATGAGTTAATAATACAGTTTATGTCTAAGTATAGATGTTCCTCGCAGGTAGGTAAGAATATTGTAGTGCAGTAGAAATAAATGAATTACTTTTAATTAATGATTGGCAAAAAGACTAGTATTCTAGTTTAAAAAATATAGCTTGGTTGTTGACGAGGCCGACGACCTTTTGATAAACGTCAAAGTCGCTTAGTTTAAATAAATATACTCTTTCCAAAGAGTATATTATACATTTCATGCTGAAATTACTAGGTTAGGGAAATGCTAATGCGATATTCCCCTTTTACTTCCACGAAATTGAATAATATTACCTATTAAACACATTATTAAAAGTTACCCAGACATAACCTACAAAAGTTTATGACTGAATATCTATTATTCTCGACATCTTCGAACAAAAATTCTTGCACAAACTAATTCAGAACATCACCCTGAGTTAAACCAGATATTTTTCATTCAAAGACGTAGGAATTTAATCTCAGCTAAAAAAATGTATAGGCACCTGCCATTGTTCTTTGGAGCTTCGGAAAAGAAATAAACTTTCAGCGTTCGTTAACCATTGCTGTTTAAAAAGAGAGTTTTAAATTCAAACGCTGAAGTCAAATCAATTCATCTAGTCTTTGCCCGCCTATACATTCAATTATTTATAAGTTTGGAAAGCCAGCAATTACACCAACGGAGCACCTCTTCTGTTGCTTTTGTTTAACCTGTGCGTGGTGTAGTTATGGACATCGAACGGTCGCCTTCACGCACGCTCGTGCACCTAACTTCACGTAACCGTTCCTCCGTGGTTCCACTTATTTACTCGTATTTACAGTTTATTTGAGATTTGCTGAGATTTTTATAATATACAAGCTGACCTCGTGAACTTCGTATCGTACCGCCTCAGAGACAAATGTATGGAAAAATCAAAATTAAACATTTTGAAAAACCCCACGACGGTTAAAAAGAAATTGAAAAAAGTTAAAATAATTGTAAAACCCAAGAATATTCGTCGGGGCCTGCCATTAAGTCGGGCGCGGACATGGCATGGGTGGCTTCCTATTCCGTTCTAATTTCAAACTAAACGCATGGCAATAAAGCGCAATTTTGGACACACGATATACCGTCATAACCACGTCCGAGCAACGACATACTGTGTTTCCGAAATTGCGCTTTATTTCCATGCGTTTAGTTTGAAATTAAAACGGAATAGGAAGCCGCCCGTGCCTTTTCCGCGCCCGACTCTATTTCTATGTGGCCTGCGCCTAAGGTTACACTAGTCGAAAATTCTTCCATACAAACGTAGTCTAGAGATTACTCTCACTGTTTGACGATGTACGTTCAAAATAAAATATGATATCAATTTGTCTCATTATTATCTAGTCCTGTATGGAAACAAAAATGTAATAAAATAAAATATTTGAATGTTATTAGCGTCGGAAGTTCAATATTTAAACACTAATTTTAACGTATATTTGGGCGGCAATAATTACCATAAGAGGAAGGAAAATTGCAAAACGGCCTCCGTACAGGGATAGATTAGTAATTCAACAATGTAAATAATGTTATTTTATAAATCTATCTGGTCAAGCGCAAGCCGATTGACGATAAAAAAAAAAAAAACTATCTATCTAATCTATTTTTTTAAAAACCTTGCCCCACACTAGGAATTTCTTCCTGTATCGTGGGTGCATTTACAAACATATAAACTCACATACACAACACCCAGAGCCGGAACAACTATCTGTAGGTCATACAAATATTTAAATATACATTTAGTTGTTTTTTCATGATATCTAGACTCCCAAAGGTCTGTTTATAAAATTACGCGCTCTCGTTTCCGTCCTAAATCATCATCCATTTCGATACAAATTTGCAAAAGTGCGAATTCGTACGCGAACCAGCTTCTTACTGTTCATCACAGCATCTATTTCTTTCGCACGTGTTGTCGGATAAGATAGCATGCATTTTAACCCCGCGCACAAAATAGTTCGTGCCGTCGACTAGTTCACCCTTAAATGAACTAGTTTTGCAGTTTTATAGTAAAGTGAATAATTGGAGATTTTAGCGTTATACTTACACCCTTAATGGGTAGGCCGTGCCGCTTCTATCGGCGATCTATTGAACACGTCATTATAACACGACATCTTGCGAAAACACCCCGATTCAAACAGTAAAACGCCCACAACTTTTGAACGGCTGAACCGATTTTATTCAAACATAGCTAAGAACACTCGACAAAATCACCTTTCAAACAATCGGTTTGTCCGTTTAGGAGCTATGAGGCCTCAGACAGCCACACAGATAGGTACACAGCAACTTACATCAAACTTATAAGACCCTTCTTTTTCCGTCGGGGGTTAAAATGGCAACCTGGATTTGCACAAACATCTTCTCACCCCAAACGCATATACCGTCTCCGTTCCGTCGTGGGTAAAAAATAAATCCGCCAAGCGATACAGAGTCTTAGGTAATATAATTAGAGAGTAAAGAGACGCGCGCACTCGGTCCTTCATGTCGTCCGAATGGCGGCGGGCGGGGTTCGCGCGAGCGCCGCCGCGCCCGTCGTTGCTACCCGCGGCCCCCGGTACGCCCTGCGCGTGTACAATTATTATAATGACTTTTACAATGCATGTCCTCGAAAACGGCGTTTTCCAAGCAGCCAAACTGTGCGGAAAGTGTCACTTTTTTCACTAGTGCTTTTTACTTGCCTTGTTTTTTAGGGTTCCGTAGCCAAATGGCAAAAAATGGAACCCTTATAGATTCGTCATGTCTGTCTGTCTGTCTGTCTGTCTGTCTGTCTGTCTGTCCGTCCGTATGTCACAGCCATTTTTTTTCGAAACTATAAGCACTATGCTGTTGAAACTTGGTAGGTAGATGTATTCTGTGAACCGCATTAAGATTTTCACACAAAAATAAAAAAAAAACAATAAATTTTGGGGGTTCCCATACTTGAAACTAAAACTAAAAATATTTTTTTCATCAAACCCATACGTGTGGGGTATCTATGGATAGGTCTTCAAAAATGATATAGAGGTTTCTAATATAATTTTTTTCTAAACTGAATAGTTTGCGCGAGAGACTCTTCCAAAGTGGTAAAATGTGTGTCCCCACCCCCTGTAACTTCTAAAATAAGAGAATGATAAAACTGAAAAAAAAATATGATGTACATTACTATGTAAACTGCCAGCGAAAATTGGTTTGAACGAGATCTAGTCAGTAGTTTTTTTTTAATACGTCATAAATCATAAACCGCAATTTACCAACGGAACCCTTCGTGCGCGAGTCCGACTCGCACTTGGCCGGGTTTTTTATTTTTAACTTCAACGTCAGCCCGACGCATAGAGTTTTTATTATTTGAGAAAAGTTTTACAAATTAGTTAAGTACAGATTATCATTCATTTATAAAGTAAAATATAACTAATACTTCATTAAATGCGATTTTAATTACTCTATATTTAGATTTGATAAATAAATAAATTTTAAATGTTCATTAGGAATCGTTTGGAAGAATGTATATTTTGCTCGTGCCTACTTGCGTTACGAGTGACAGCTATTTGCACATGCGCAGTAGATATTCCCGAGGAACTATAACTTAATTTGTGGCTATTCTGAGCGCGCTTGAATAAGCCCGCCATTTTATAAATTTCTAGCTTGGTTCAGGTATATTTTTTTATTTCCTCGCACAATGCATACTAAAATGTTGTATGATACACGTACGTAAGATCGTTCCCGACTCGTGTCGATTTATTCACTCATCGGGAATCACTTACCTTCCGCAATTGTAGCATAAATAACTATTATGTACTCTCATATCGTAATATTCGAATTATAAACTTCAAAACGAGTTTATATTGGCATACATTATAAACACAATACCGAAATTTAAAAATAGAATCTTATTATAACACTTTTTCCTTAATAAAATTAATATAATACAATTCGGTGTAGGGATGGGCAAATGGATAGAATTTATCGATTTATATCGTATCGATACTTTTCAAATGTACCGATATATATTTTCTAAAAATATCGATAATCCGATATATCGATATTTTTTGCTCAAGAGATTTAATACACATTCCCAAAGCATTCAAAATTCGTAAAAAAGAATAGACATAAAGAAAACAGTTTTTTTTATTACTACTCGAGCGATAGATTAACGATGCGCGAGTAGCATGAACGAAGTATCTAGTAACATTAAACACGAAACCAAAGTTGCGTTAAAAAAATATCGAAATTGATACGCATTCGATACTCTGAAATAAATATCGAATATCGATATATCGTGATTAAAATTATCGACCATATATGTCGATAATTGTATGAAAAATATCGATATTTTGATATATCGATATTTTTGTCCATCCCTAATACGGTGCCCTACAAATCGCAGACTGATTAATGGTTTGTTCTCATAATTTAATGTCGATGTAATTAATGATAAAAATTCTTTTGAGCCGGACGAACCTAACATTATATGTTATTTAATCCTTAGATTAATGCAGTCGACCAGGCAGGCAGCAGTCCTGGGAAGGAGTCCCTTAAGTTAATCGACTCTGAGAGCATCATACCTTCACCACTACCTCCCAATACCAATGGTAAGAATGAATATACATGCTTATTACATTAAGGTTACACTAGTCGAAAATTCTTCCATACAAACGTAGTCTAGCGATTACTCCACTGTTTGACGATTTACGTTCAAAATTAAAAATGGTATCAATTTGTCTCATAATTATCTAGCCTTGTATGGAAACAAAAATGTAAAACAAATATATACTTGAAAGTTATGAGCGTCGAAAGTTCCATATTTTAACACAAATTTCAACTAATCTTGGGCCGTCCGCCATTTTGAATTTAGTATGACGTCACTTAGCTAACCATGCATTGTCATCCAAACTAAACGTGTGTGCAATATTTAATCTTAATCGGTGGAGGATAACTGCTTTAAAATTCAGTTGCAATATTTGACCCGAACACACTCACATACATACATATATTGCAAGTTAAATAAAAGCTTGTAAAAATGTGTTCATTTGGTATACAGAGATGTAAACAAAAAAAAAGAATTGCCAATTTTTTGTTAATTAATACATCTGGTAACATTAGTAAATAATTATAATACATAGGCTCGCGCTTGACCACTTTCTCACCTGATGGTAAGCGATGATGCGGTCGACGATGAAGCACGCTTGCCTAGAAGTAACCTATTCACTCTTGACTTAAAGACCCCCAGGTTGTAGCTATCGGGAAACACAGACTCTGGCAGGGAATCAATTTTAAACTCTATTAATATTGTTTTAGAAGCGGTCATTAAAACGAACGGAACATCGGACGAGTCCTTAGCAGAGACGCTCGAGACTCTCTTAACAATGAAGGTGGTTCGCGAGAAGCAGTGGAAGCTCTCGCGGGAACTAGACGCGTTACGACGCAAGTTCGACAAGGAGAAGAAACCACCATCGTCAAAGTTCTACGTCAGCAGTAGTAAACTCGTGAAAAAACTGTCCTCGAATAAAATGTAAGTATTGTGGTTTTTATTTTATACTACACCTGCTCGGAAAGTACCTTGATACTTTA
Source organism: Orthosia gothica (assembly GCA_949775005.1). Lineage (NCBI taxonomy): Eukaryota > Metazoa > Arthropoda > Insecta > Lepidoptera > Noctuidae > Orthosia > Orthosia gothica. The sequence goes on along the minus strand of OX459056.1, from coordinate 7,645,518 downwards.
TCAAATTTACGGTAGAAAGTACGTCATTGCATATCGAACAAATATGCGGCGAGAAAACGCATCTGAGCGGGAGAGAAAAGTGTATGAAAATCCATTTCTTATGTTGTTTTTCTTTTTTAATTTTGGGTAAGACTATGCGCTGGTAACCTAAATATCAAAAGCCAAAAAGTTTTTACAGTGAGTTTTTATCTCCAAGTTCGCAAAATGACACTGGCCACTAGCTGTGTGTTGGATGGTGTCAAACAATTTGAAAAAAGAACATGTGAAAATTGCAGACGCCATTGGCGCCATTTTCAATTTGTGTGTTGTTTGAGGATTCAGTTTTCGTAGAAAAGTAAAATAAAACTATCAAAATGATAAGTAGTGATAGTGATGATGAAGATTATCCTCGTAGGTGTAGTATAAAGCACTATGTATCACTCGAGAGAAAGTGCGATTCCCGATCTCGGTAATCGGTCACTTTCTCCTCTCGGTGAACAATGTACTATTTTGATATAGATAGATTGGATAAAGTGAGAAATGAGTATATTAGAGGCAGTTTCAAAGTGGCGCCAGTGGCAGAAAAGTTGAAGGGAAACCGTTTATCCTGGTATGGTCATGTGATGAGGAGGGATGAAACGCATGCTACTAAAAGAGTTATGAATATAAATGTGGATGGATGGCGAGGAAGAGGTAGGCCAATGAAAAGATGGATGGACTGTGTGAGGAGTGATATGAAGGAAAAGGGAGTCAGTAATAGCGTAACTGGGGACAGAACGGTATGGAAGAGGAAAAAGTGTTGCGCCGACCCCAAGTAACATGGGATAAGGGCAGGAAGATGATGATAGTGGTTTTTTTATTTTGTGGTTACGCGATACTGGACATTAAAACCATTTTTTTTTGTTTATCGTTTCTGAACTGTTTCTGATAGGCAGTCGCTCCATGTAAAACACTGGTACTCAGTTGAATCCAGTAAGGCTGGAAGCCGACCCCAATATAGTTGAGAAAAGGCTAGGCAGATTGATTGATTGATCGTTTCTGAACTGTGTCAGAGGAGCTCGTGGCTAAATATTAGCAGCCGCACGGGTCGATCTTCCAGGTTTAGCAACGCTTGCCGAGGTCGGTCCGTGGATGGGTGACCATTTCAACATACCGAGTTTCCTCCGTGCCTCGGAAAGCACGTTAAGCCCTTGGTCCCGGCTGTCATTTGAAGATCTTTGACAGTCGTTACGAATAGTCAGACGCTTGAGATCTGACACCAGTCTAGCCAAGGGCACAGATAATATAATACTAGCATACAGATGCCTCATCCCATACAAAAAAACCGTGCCGACGTAACTAGCGTTTTTCATCTGCTTATTCTTGTTATTTTTGTGAGTACATCAATCGCGTTCGATCCCACTTCACGGTAATAGATGGTGTTAGCAGCGCCTTGCAAGTAAAAGGGTTTACTAGGTTCTTGAATATTTTTTTCTTTAAATACAGTGAAGGTTCGTTTTATAGTATTTTTTTGCACGTTATTACAGTTTTTTTTGCACCAAAATGTGTAAAATTGCAAATTTTAACAATCGAGTTGAATACCTCAGAAATTTAAAAATGCGCCATCTATGGCATCAATTTTAAATGATCCGTTCAAATAATCTTTGAAATGTGAATTAAGAGCCCAATATTCCATAATTTTGTACTTAGGAGAGTTGATTAAACAAGAACATACAATGTTTAAGTTCAATTCCAGATAATGTTAATTTTACACACATTCTATTGAATTGTGTGTACATGTCGCGCCATCTAGTGAGATTTATTTGAACAAAATTTTCTCTGTTAACAATGAGACCCCGTGCCAAGGGGTACCGCTGTTACCCAGTTACTGGGTTGTGGAGGTAAGATAGGCAGTCGCTCCATGTTAAACACTGGTACTCAGCTAAATCCGGTTAGTCTGGAAGCCGACCCCAACATAGTTGGGAAAAGGCTAGGCAGATGATGATGAGATTGGATAAAGTGAAAAATGAATATATTAGAGGCAGTTTCAAAGTGACGCCAGTGGCAGAAAAGTTGAAGGGAAACCGTTTATCCTGGTATGGTCATGTGATGAGGAGGGATGAAACGCATGCTACTAAAAGAGTTATGAATATAAATGTGGATGGATGGAGAGGAAGAGGAAGGCCAAAGACAAGATGGATGGACTGTGTGAGGAGTGATATGAAGGAAAAGGGAGTCAGTAATATCGTAACTGGGGACAGAACGGTATGGAAGAGGAAAACGTGTTGCGCCGACCCCAAGTAACATGGGATAAGGGCAGGAAGATGATGATAGTGGTTTTTAGGGTTCCGTAGCCAAATGGCAAAAAACGGAACCCTTATAGATTCGTCATGTCTGTCTGTCTGTCTGTCCGTCCGTATGTCACAGCCACTTTTTGCCGAAACTATAAGAACTATGCTGTTGAAACTTGGTAAGTAGATGTATTCTGTGAACCGCATTAAGGTTTTCACTCAAAAATAGAAAAAAAACAATAAATTTTGGGGGTCCCCATACTTAAAACTGAAACTAAAATTATTTGTTTCCATCAAACCCATACATGTGTCTTCAAAAATGATATTGAGGTTTCTAATATCATTTTTGTCTAAACTGAATAGTTTGCGCGAGAGACACTTCCAAAGTGGTAAAAGGTGTGTCCCCCCCCCCCCCTGTTACTTCTAAAACAAGAGAATGATAAAACTAAAAAAAATATGTGATGTACATTACCATGTAAACTACCACCGAAAATTGGTTTGAACGAGATCTAGTAAGTAGTTTTTTTTTTAATACGTCATAAATCGTAAACCGCAATTTACCAAGTACGGAACCCTTCGTGCGCGAGTCCGACTCGCACTTGGCCGGTTTTTATTTTGTGGTTACGCGATACTGGACATTAAAACAATTTTTTTTTTGTTTATCTTTTCCGAACTGTTTCTGATAGGCAGTCGCTCCATGTAAAACACTGGTACTCAGTTGAATTCAGTAAGGCTGGAAGCCGACCCCAATATAGTTGGGAAAAGGCTAGGCAGATTGATTTATTGATCGTTTCTGAACTATGTCAAAGGAGCTCGTGGCTAAATATTAACAGCCGCACGGGTCGATCTTCCAGGTTAAGCAACGCTTGCCGAGGTCGGTCCGTGGATGGGTGACCATTTCAACATAGCGAGTTTCCTCCGTGCCTTGGAAAGCACGTTGAGCCGTTGGTCCCGGCTGTCATTTGAAGATCTTTGACAGTTGTTACGGGTAGTCAGAAGCTTGAGATCTGACACCAGTCTTTCCAAGGGGTACCGTGTTACCCAGTTACTGGACTGTGAAGGTCAGATAGGCAGTCGCTCAATGTAAAACATTGGTACTTAGCTGAATCCGGTAAGATTGGAAGCCGACCCCAACATAGTTGAGAAAAGGCCAGGCAGATAGATAGTTTCTGAATTATGTCAATTAAATATTATCATTTCTTTCGTTCTATTTGTATGTGCAATTAAAAATTGCTATACCATGATATTTTTAGTATTTAAGTTAAAATCGGCACGGCAATGAAGCATGAGACGATTTATTCGCAATTTTAAATGGCTAACATCTTGTATTGATTCTGAATTATCATATGCAAAAAGGCCACTGACAAAAAAAAACATAATTTTTTGACGGACACCTAGGATTTCGAAATTTTGGTCTAAAATTTATCACCTACGGCAAAAATGTGATTTATTGCTCAGAAAAGGCAAAAGCTCAGCTGGCTCCGAAAAAGTTCTTAACGCCAGAACAGTTGCTCAACTAAGTTGCATTCATGGAGTATACTGCTCTCACTGGACGGATCTGCCAAATGCTCGCTGGATGCACTAGAGTCGATCGAAAAACGGGCCAAGAGGCTCATCGGCAATGAGATACTGGTCGAGTCTATGCTCCAGAGTCTTGAACATCGGCTCCAAGTTGCCAGTCTGTCGGTTACATTTCGGTGAGTGTGCGTTGGAATTGCATAAACTAATTCGTCCTGGCCCATTCCATCATCGGACTACAAGCCGTACGGCGATGCGTCATCGGTACATGGTGAACATCCCACCCATACGCACCAAAAGTTTTGGGAATACTTATATTAAGCGTGTAAGCAAACGAGTGGAATTCTCTGCCTGAGTCTGTATTTCCTGATAGCTACAACCTGGGAGCCTTTAAGCCAAGAGTGAAGAGGTTTCTTCTGGGCACGTAGCGGCCAACATGTAGGTTGCGGTGGTGCCGGCTACATCGCAACTGAGGCGGGCCGCGATGTCGTATGGGGCCACCCAAACTCATACGATATCGTGGCTGAGGGTTGGATGCCGCGGCGGGAGAGGAGTATTGCGGTGCGCCGCTCTCCCTACCTTGCGCGGCCTGGACGGCGTCGCCACCGACTGATGGCGGACGCGGTGGGGCCGCAAGGGAAGAGGAGTATCGGTATAGTGTTGGCCGCTCTCCCTATCCCCTGCAGCTAGGAACACGGTGTCGAATAGAAAGTATCGATACTGTACTCATGAGTATCGAAAAAAAAATATCGTACTCATAAAAGTATCTTATACTTCAAGGTATCGAGTACTTTTCTTGCGCCCCTAATGCGCATAGAGCGTAGGTCAATATCAGTCAGTAAATAGCGTCAGTTTAACTTCAGTTGGGCAGGACAATAAAAAACAAATGGTATTGGAACACAAATTTAATACAATAATAGAAAAGAGAACTGAAAAAAAAATTGAATCAAAATTAAATTATTTAGTACTTTAGGCATATAAATGAAAGTTCCCAGAAGGTTCAGAATGAGTGATCTAGATGGCGTTGCCATAACCATAAACATAAGCCGTAAGGTCGCAGGTTTTAAATGGGTAATTCCTTATTCGATACGATACCTGCCAAAAAGTACTCATTGAGTAAAAGTAACGAATGCAAAGTATCCAGTTCAAAAGTATCGGTATTGAATGGAAAATGTACTCGATACCACAAAGTATCGATACTTTATTCGTGTCCCAACCTGCGGCCGAAAAATGGTAGGTGACGGGGCCATTGACCTTGACCCGTCACAAGGGGACCAAGGGTGCCATACACGGGGTCGTCTGGCACCCATGTTCTAGTTTGGTCCCTTGGGTGGTCACGGCGCACAATGTGTTCTGATGCGCCGGTGATGGGGGTAATTCCAGAGGAGGGTCCGTTGACGGACAGCCGCAGCGGTTTCGCGGTGAGCGCTAAAGCGTGCCCGTGTTCCCGCCATGAGCGGCACAGGAGGACATCGTGGAGTTTTAGTGAGTTGGAGTCCCACATAACTGCGCTGTCGCCCCGTGGTAGCGCAGTATGCATGAGCATTTCTCCACGTTAATAAAAACGGAGCATTGGCGTCAGGCAGATAAGCACAGTAGCAGTCATTGCTAGAGCTGAGGCCTAAGATAGGCTATATAGAAACCTCACAGCTTTTTATTATAGTAAAAGCTAGAAAAATTAATGCTAGAGATATATCGCAAATAATATCTATACTTCTATATCTATATTAATATTATAAAGAGGAAAGATTCACCACTGCTTCGACTGCCGGGAGTACACGGCGCGGCGTACGCTGGCAGAGTGTGCAGCTTGGGAGGAGCCTCGCCGTGCCCTCTTCTCAGAAGTAGGTCACCTGTCGCTGCCGGCCGTAGTCGAGTTTATGGTCGGCAGCGAGGAGTCCTTTTGCGAAACAGTCGTCTCGCAGAAGGATGCTGCAGAGAGGGAGATTTCATCCGCTCACCCGATCCGTAGTAGAAGCGCCGGGCGTCGGCAGGGGGCGGACATCGCCCTCTTCCAGCCAAATGGGTCCAGGGGCGACGGACTCAGGGACGTCCGTCGCACCCCACACATTAGGACTCGAGGTGGCGGCGCGTAGTGTTCCACGCTCCCCCTCTTAGACGTTGCGAGAGAGTCTACCACCAAACTCGTAGTTCCCGCGACACCCACACCCGTAGGTGTGAGATGGAACGCCGGGGTGGTTTTTAGTCTGTACGAGTCTGACAGACCCCTCCGGGCTTGGGAGCTTGACTGGGGACTTGTTAGGTGTCATTCAGGTGGGGTCTGCTGACTCCCTGGTCCTACGCTAGCCCAAGCAATGCCTATGCGACAACTGCGTCCCGATGCGTCTATATTGTCGATAATCAGGAGTACTTACTTCCCCCGGAAATAGCTAAAGAATTTGAAATATTGTTAAGGACAGTGCAGCGAGATCGCTGTAGCTTCTGTCTTGATTTACTTGACTTAATGTCCTAGATGGGGCAGAGGGCGTCCACAGTACTCCTCCATCGCACGCTCTTGAGCTTCACGCTTCACCTCGCTCCATGTCATTCCGATGCTCGTCGCTTCTGCCAACACGGTGCGACGCCAGGTTTGACGGGGACTGCCACGCTTTCTTTTCCCTTGGGGATTCCAGTCCAAAGCTTGCTTGGGTATGTGATCGGGACCCCTTCGGAGCCTGTGGCCAATCCATCTCCACTTCCGACGCTTGATCTGGCGGTCGATCGGGCTCGCGTGGCATTTCTCCAACAGCTCTACATTGGTCATGGTCTCAGCTTAGTAAATTTCGAGAATGCGTATCTTCAGTCTTATTCATCGCTAATTGTCGTGTTGCCTCACAGGAACTGCGACGCACACGTGAGTTCGGAGGAGGCGGGCTCTTGCGGCGAGTTCCTGTCGCAGGAGCGGGAGCTGCGCCTCAAGTGCCACCACGACGTGTACGCCGCGCTCGAGAAGCACGTGCGCAAGGACCAGCACCACCAGATGAAGGCTCTTTCGGTATGTACACACATAGATACAGGAGCAGCGATGTTAAACGCTATCCACACATGTCCAAGTAAGGGCCTGCCGAGCTTTCGGGGCGTCCGATCTCAGTGTTTCGTTAAAGATTATGGTTATGTTAGGATCCACATTCCTATCAAGATAAATGAAAAGTACGTGCTTTCGATACAAATTCCACTGTGCACATCCTTCAAATTACATTTACAACAATATAGCGTAAGCGTTTAATATTCACGAATTTGTTTAGTGAGATACCCTCTTACTAATAAACACGGTGAAGGATATGGGAACTGCTGGAACGATCGGGAGCACAATTAAACATGGACTTTACTGATAGACGTATATTCGGAGACTGGCGCGTGGCTCGTACGTACTACGTCAACTTAATTCTAAATACCCACTATTACAAATATATTACACCTCCACCACAATACAACAGTACCCTATATAATAACACGATAAATAAAAACCAACTTAATATAAACTTAACATAATTCTTAACTAGTTACACAATTTTAAATCTATCTACTGGCTTACGTGTCCGCTTAGAGTAACGATTCTCTGGCAGCGGAGATTGTGGTATTAAATTGACCAGATCATCTTCAGGAGTTTTATTGTCCGAGTTTGGACTTGCCCCCTTATCCCTGGTAGTCGCTTCTGGTGAGGCTACCTTTACTACCCGTTCTAAAACCTCGCTCAGTGGCTCGACCACACTCTCTCCCCCATGATCTGTACTGTCCTCAGTCTCTGGACAGGTAACATCAGAAAGGCGTGACCTGCGGCGCATTTGATCTACATGTCTTTTTAGTGATTGACCATTATCCTTTGCCACTGAGTATCTACGGGCACTGTCTACCCGTTCTACGGTACCTTTCACCCACCTATCACTAACACCATACTCACGAGCCCAAACTGAGTCACCCTCCCTGAAACTGCGGTCTGTTCCTCCCGCGAATTCCCTTTGCCGTCTCTGGGCTTGATGTACTCTGTCTTTGGTGACTTGGTCGGTACGCAATAAATCAAGTCTGGAGCGTAATGGACGTCTCTGCAACAGCATAGCCGGGGTTTCCCCTGTAGTGCTGTGCACTGTGTTCCGGTACGCTAACAGAAATGTTTGTAGTGCGGTGTCGACATCAACACAATCCCTATGCGCTTTCTTAATAGCCCGCTTGCAAAGCTTGACTGCATTCTCTGCAGCCCCGTTTGATGATGGGTGGTAGGCTGGTGAAAAAAACTGTTTAATGCCGTTGTTTTTTAAGAAGGTTTTAAACTCTATACTAGTGAATGGTGGGCCCTGGTCAGATACTAATTCCTCCGGCAACCCAAACCTTGCAAATGTAGCTCTTAAAACCTTTATAACATTTGACGCATTAGTTCGTGTCATCTCAAACACTTCTAACCATTTTGAAGTAGAATCAACAATGACTAAGAAGGTAAGACCCTTATATGGCCCTAGAAAATCGATGTGAACCCTTGTCCAAGGGCGCGCGTGATACTGCCATGGCTGTATCGGGGCCCGCGGTGGCGCATCCGCCTCCGCCGCACATGTCTCACATTGTTTACATAATGCTTCCACGGCAGCGTCAATATTAGGCCACCATACATAACTACGTGCCAAGCTTTTTGTTTTTACGATACCCATGTGACTGCTATGGAGTTGTTTTAAAACATTACTCTGTAACGAATTTGGTATAACCATACGGTAACCCCACATAATACAACCACCTTCCGTATATAACTCATTACGCCTCATAAAGTATGGTTTGATACTTTCTGCATCTTCACTGGTTGTTGGCCACCCGGATTGTATGTAAACAAAAACCCTACTTAAAACTTTATCTACAGCCGTTGCTTTCCTAACGTCTTGGCTCGTAATTGGTAAATAATTTTCAACGAAATTAACATAAGTTTTTTCTTTTTCTAATGCTACATTTTCTTTACAACCTTTGTACGGCAGTCGTGATAATGCGTCGGCACAATTCTTACTCGAAGAAACATATTCGATGTCGTAAGTATATCCTGCCAATAACACCGCCCAACGCTGTAACCTAGACGCGGCCATTACTGGAATACCGACTTTATCACCAAAAATATAAGTGAGGGGTTTGTGATCGGTTCTTAATATAAATTTACGACCATAAAGATATTGATGAAATTTACGTACGCCGAACACAATAGCAAGTGCCTCGCGGTCTATTTGCGAGTAGGCCCGCTCGGCTTGCGTGAGCGAGCGCGATGCATACGCCACGGGACGCTCGCCCCTTGCAGTTGTGTGCGATATCACAGCTCCTACGCCTACACTGCTCGCGTCTGTTGTTAATATTATAGGTAACTCCGGTGTGTAGTGCATTAGCACTTCACTGCATGTTAATAAATGCTTCACCTTACTGAACGCATCTTCACATTCTCTATTCCAGCTATACGGGGTTCCAGCTTTAAGCAACTTATACATAGGCGCTAGAATTGTACTAACATTTCTAATAAATTTGCCATAGTACATCACCATACCAATAAAAGCTCTTAGTTCCGAGATATTCGTGGGAGCTGGAGTTTTAACTATAGCTTCTACTTTGTCTGCGCACGTGTGAACCCCTTCTTTACTAATCGAGTGACCTAGATAGTTTACTGATTCAGCAAAAAATACACATTTGTCTTTTTTTACTTTAAGCCCGTATTTGTGCAAGCGATCAAATACTTTGCACAAGTTACGCATGTGTGCTGCGTTTGTGGGTCCCGTTATTATAATATCATCTAAAAAGACTCCCACATGTGGCAAATCTGCAAACAACTGCTCCAAATGCCTTTGAAAAATGCCCGGACTTGATGCTAACCCGTATACTAGCCTATTATACATAAATAATCCTTTATGAGTGTTAATTACTGTGTACTTTTTTGTTTCATCCAGCTCAAATTGAGCGTATGCCTGCGAAAGGTCAATTTTACTGAAATGCTGGCCACCCTTTAAACGAAGTAGTACTTCCTCTACTTTTGGCAACGGATAACGGTCAACTTCTATAACTTTGTTCAAGGTTAATTTGTAATCTGCGCAAATTCTAATGTTACCGTCCTTCTTGACGACCGGCACGATGGGTGTTGCCCAGTCAGAACGCTCCACAGGAGAGAGAATGCCGTCGCGCTGTAGCTGGTCCAGCGCGCGCTCCACCGGCTCGCGAAGCGCGTACGCCAACGGGCGCGCGCGCATGAACACGGGCCGCGCCCCCTCGCGCACGCACACGCTCACCGTGCCGCCGGTGAACCGCCCCAGCCCGTCCGCGAATACTTCACAGTATTTGGTACTGAAAGCAGCCACATCAAATACATTGTTTTTGTGCATCACAACATCATTACTATTACAATCATAGGTTACTGTAGGTAATTGTATTTTTAGTTCTGCCATCCACTGACGGCCTAATAGAAGTGTTTTGCCATTCTCCACAACATATAAATCTAATTGTTTATGCCCATTTTTATATTTCACTACTGGTTGCATAACTCCCAGGGGTTTAACTAACTCGCCGGTATAATACTTTAGTATTAAATTACTAGGCTTAAGTTTTACATCGTTAAACAACCTTCTATAACATTCCCAGCTAATGCAGGACACCGCACTGCCGGTGTCACATTCCATTTTAATGTCAATACCATTTACATTCAGTTCGACGTAAATAGGACTACACTGCGTCGCTGATAATTTACAAACATCTACAACTATTACCTCATCGCTCTCCGCGCCGTCACTTTCTTTGGGATATTTTATTTGAAGCGTGTCTATATCCACGTTGTAGTGCTCCGATAAATTTGGACACATACGTCGCAAATGTCCTACTTGGTTACAAACTCGGCAAACATAACGACTGAACTTGCACTTGCTTGCATCGTGACGCGCGCCGCACACTCGACACTGCTGTTGCTGCGCACGCTCACCCAGCTTCATGGGTGCGGCCGCTGCCAATGCGCGCGCGCCGCGCCCCCATCCGCTAGACGTCGTAGTATTGAACGGTGTTGTCGCTCCGCGGACGTCACGAGTGGCCACCGCCGCCGTACCCTTCCGCCGCGAGCCTGCTGACATCGCCTGACACGTCACCGACGTCGTGGATGCACCTTCGCTTCTTAACCCGCTCTGACCTTCAACGGCCGCTGCGTCTTTTTCTGCTGCCTCCATGCTAACTGCTATCTTATACGCCTTCCCGAAGTCCAGATTACTTTCGGCGAACAATCGTTGTCGTATACTTTCGTTTGTTATGCCACAAACTAGCTGATCTCTCAAGCTCTCTTCCAGCCAGGACCCGAAATCACATGTTTTGGACATTTTCTTCAAGATAGCCGCGTATTCCGATATAGTTTCACCTTCTTTTTGTTTCCTATGTCGAAATTTGTATCGTTCTGCCAACTCACTTGGCTTTGGTTGCAGGTGTTTTTCCATGACGTCAACGATTTGTGCTAACGTTTTACTTTTTGGTTTAACCGGCGTACACAAATTAACCAAAAGTTCATAACACTCCGCCCCCATCACTGTTATTAATGTTGGCACTTGTAATTCGTCTGGGATCTTGTTGACTAAAAAATATTGTTCCAAACGTTCCACGTACAACCGCCAATCGTCACTGTGGACTTTGAACTCTGCAATTTTACCGATCGACATTTCTGGTTAATTTGATGCTGCTGTTCTTATTTACTTATTTAGTATTGCACGAATCACGCGTAGAATCGTCTGTTCTCGTCGCCACTGAAGGATATGGGAACTGCTGGAACGATCGGGAGCACAATTAAACATGGACTTTACTGATAGACGTATATTCGGAGACTGGCGCGTGGCTCGTACGTACTACGTCAACTTAATTCTAAATACCCACTATTACAAATATATTACACACGGTATAAAGTTATACCAGGTATAACAAAAGTATACCCATACATTTTCATAGGTTTATACCTGGTATAACTTTATTCTGCGTTTATTAGTAAGAGGGTAAGTATTTAAAAATTGTTAAGATTTTTTAATAAGAATTTGTTGTGCACATGGATGTACTATTCTCAAATGCATATCTCTACGAAACTGTGGTTTGCTGTTAGAGAACCCAACTAGGGGTTATGCTCGCCTTTGTACATATACTGTCCTATTGTATTTGTATGTTTACAATGCATGTCCTCGAAAAGAGCGGTTTTTCAAGCAGCCAAACTGTGCGGAAAGTGTCACTTTTTTCACTAGTGCTTTTTACTTTCCTGTATTTTTTTAATTTTTAACTTCAACGTCAGCCCGACGCATAGAGTTTTTATTATTTGAGAAAAGTTTTAAAAATTAATTATGTACAGCATTCATATAAAAGGTAAAATAAAACTAATACTTCATTTTAGGCGTTTTTAATTACTCTAGATTTTGATTTTGATCAATAAATTAATTTTAAATATTAATTAAATATGTTTGGCAGAACGTATATTTTGCTCGTGCCTTATTGCGTTACGATGTGACAGCTATTCGCACATGCGCAGTAGATATGCCCGAGGATTAGTTAATCTGTGGATATGCTGAACGCGCTTGAATAAGCCCGCCATTTTATTAATTTCATTTTATTAATTTATTTATTTCCTCGCACAATGCATAGTAAAATGTTACATGATACACGTACGTAAGATGATTTCCGACTCGTGTCGATTTATCCACTCATCGGAAATCACCTACCTTCCGCACTTGTAGCATAAATAACTATATTATGTTTTGTGTACAATAAATAATAAGAATAAGAATGGACCAACAACAACGATGAACCCAATTATGTTTTTCCGAACGCTCACTACAGTTAATGCGTGCACGTAATTTTAGACAGTAATTTTGTAGAAAGCGTCAGAAACAATCGACTTTTACACTCGTTTCTAACAAGAAATTATAGTGCTTCAAAATCGCATACAGTATTATCTACTATATAAAAATAAGTCGGGTTTCTTGCTGACGATATAACTCCAGAACGCACGAACCGATTTCCAAGGTTTTGCATTCGTTGGAAAGGTCTCGGGCTCCGTGAGGTTTATAGGTAGGGTAGGGTAGGGTAGGGTAGTGTAGGGTCGGGTAGGGTAGGGTAGTGTAGGGTCGGGTAGGGTAGGGTAGGGTAGTAGTGTAAGGTAGGGTAGGTAGGGTAGATAAATGTTTGGTATTTTTATGGCAAAACAAAGTTTGCCGGGTCAGCTAGTCTACTATATAAAAATAAGTCGGGTTTCTTGCTGACGATATAACCTCCAGAACGCACGAACCGATTTCGAAGGTTTCGCATTCGTTGGAAAGGTCTCGGGCTCCGTGAGGTTTATAGGTAGGGTAGTGTAGGGTCGGGTAGGGTAGGGTAGTATAGGGTAGGGTCGGGTAGGGTAGGTAGTGTAAGGTAGGGTAGGTAGGGTAGATAAATGTTTGGTCTTTTTATGGCAAAACAAAGTTTGCCGGGTCAGCTAGTTTGATTATAAACATTGTATTCTCTCATATCTACGTTGTAAGTTCAAAATAGGGCGCGCCTGTGCGATAGTTTTGCTCTCAAGTGCATATTGCCGATAGCACCTTTGATTACTCAGTGTCATTACGCATTATCATTCTGTACTTTATATGTCGTTCAAGCGTTTACTTGCTAAGTATTTTTTATATAAAGTACTTTGCAGTGGATACAGTGTTTTTAGGGTCCCGTAGCCAAATGGCAAAAAACGGAACCCTTATGGATTCGTCATGTCTGTCTATTTGTCCGTCCGTATGTCACAGCACTTTTTTCCGAAACTATAAGAACTATGCTGTTGAAACTTGGTAAGTAGATGTATTCTGTGAACCACATTAAGATTTTCACACAAAAATAGAAAAAAAAAACCATAAATTTTGGAGGTTCCCCATACTTAGAACTGAAACTCACATTTTTTTTTCATCAAACCCGTATGTGTGGGGTATCTATGGATAGGTCTTCAAAAATGATATTGAGGTTTCTAATTTTTTTTTTTTTCTAAACTGAATAGTTTTCGCGAGAGACACTTCCAAAGTGGTAAAATGTGTCCCCCCCCTGTAACTTCTAAAATAAGAGAATGTAAAACTAAAAAAATATATGATGTACATTACCATGTAAACTTCCACCGAAAATTAGTTTGAATGAGATCTAATATTTAAGTAGTTTTTTTTTAATACGTCTTAAATCGTAAACCTCAATTTACCAAGTACGTAACCCTACGTGCGCGAGTCCGACTCGCATTTGGCCGGTTTTTTACCTGACTGCCGAAGTAGGGTAATGTGTTTATCAGTCTATGTATGTTTTTTCCTTTGTGGCGTTCCAGAGACCAAACGCGTTGGCTGATTTTGATGATTCGTACGTCAATCGATTCGTCTTAATCTGCGAGTGTCACTGGCTTTATTCTGGCTACAATAGTCAAATTGGAAAATATAAAAATGGCGGCTTTTGTGCGCCATATTGTGGGGCCCAATTTTTTTTTCTTCCTATCCCATCGTATTAAAATAAAAGGGCTTTAAGAGGCGATTTCAAAAATATATAACACTTATATGTTTAAATATACCTAATTCGAAAAAAAAAATAACTAAAAAGTTAAATGAAAAAAAAAATACATCTGGTTTTGGTCAGCCAGCTCGCGAATATGTATCCTCCGACTGCACAGCATGTTTTTTTTCTTGTTTACGTCTTTTTAGTTCGCTTTTTAAGCAGTCGGGTTTTTGTTTTTTTTTTTATATATATTACTTTGCAGTGGATACAGTGTTTTTCGTTCCTCTTTTCGACATATCTTACCGTTGAATGTTGACCTTGCTTTTTTTGTGAAGTACTTGTGGCATAGAATCATCATGGAATCTGGTGGACTTAGATTCTCCGAGCTTTGATAAAAACTGAACAACCTTTCGTGATTGATCGGAGCATCCCTTATATTGAAAGAGAAAATATGGGGAACGACATTGCGAAAAAAATAAAAAAAACCAGTAAGTATAAACAATAGTTCTAATTATAAAATGTTGATCAAATAAGTATTTGAATAGTTTTCAAATTCTATTTTTTGGTAATCATATTATTGTGAAATCATGAGGAGCTCGTGGCTAAATAATAACAGCCGCACGGGTCGATCTTCAAGGTTAAGCAACGCTTGCCGAGGTCGGTCCTTGGATGGGTGACAAGTACAACATAGCGAGTTTCCTCCGTGCCTCGGAAAGCACGTTAAGCCTTTGGTCCCGGCTGTCATTTGAAAATCTTTGACAGTCGTTACGGGTAGTCAGAAGCTTGAGATCTGACACCAGTCTTGCCAAGGGATATAGTGTTACCCAGTTACTGGGTTGTGGAGGTCAGATAGGCAGTCGCTCCATGTAAAACACTGGTACTACAACAACAATTGGGAAAAAGGCTAGGCAGATGATGATTATTGTGAAATCATATCATATTAATATTGCCAGTAAATTAACCGGATTTCATATAAAAAAAACTTGAGAGGCGTCAAGGGACACCCGGATGGAACGAAGTTTTAGTTGATTCGCTTTTAAAATATACGTATATGTATATATATATATATATATATATATATATGCACTCTGTCTGTCTATTCTTTCGTACAAGTCATAAAAAAAAATATTATAATATATTTTACTCGGCAATGTTTTGCCGGCCGCTATTTTGACGTTTCAACGTTTAAAAAAATTAAATCCAAAAAGATTTTATGTAAAACACAGCTGTTTGTATCTATAGAGATAGGAACAAAAAGATTTTATTCCATTATAGGCTTTATAGTTACCATAAAAACCTGAAGGAAAAAATTATGAAATAAATAAAGTAATAAATGAAGAAATAATACAGCAGTCAAACACCGCATTAGAATTATCGCAAACTATTAGTAATATCAAACCGGGAAAGTCGGTGTTGAATTTTAGTAACTGTACTTTTCATAATTGTCATTTTATTTAAAATTCTAGTCAGTTAATATATTTTTTGTTTAATTTACTTGCTGGTTTTATTTAGATTAGGTACTTGCATTTTTAAGTAAAGCTCTATACAAACCTTGGCCCACAATGACTGCTTCGCTGGTCACGCTATGATTGCTTCGAGCTAGCCTAGCTACGCTCTAGGCCTTTCAGCTTGGCCATCATTGCAGCCCTTGCTGTCCTCGCTGTGTCGGCCTCGACCTATGGTCTCGGCCTTTATCTCAGCTCGTCCATCAAGTGCTGCACACTGACCGCGCTGTGTCGGCCTGGAGCTGCGCTGCGCTACGCTGTCGGCCATAATCAGCGCGACCAGCAAAGTAGTCATTATAGACCGCGGCAGTAATGTACTATTATTATGATATTTTTGAAACACTGTCAGGATTCATTATTGTTATTATTTGTTTCGCGCACGCCGCACGGCTTACAACTATAGCAAAAAGTGTCGTTACAACTTTTGGTCTTAATTTTTTCCGTCTAGACCCCTTTCGCAACGCGCGATAAGGAATTTCGTTCCAAAAAAATGTTATTACGCATAGCGAATTTGGCGTCGTGGCACTTTATATATCGGACTTGACGCGTTGTGCTAATGAAGATAAGCCATGACGCATTCTGATCCCTAACACAACGCATTGTGAGCATTTTTTTGCTTAATAAGCATTTATGATCCTCACATGTACAAAAACACGCTCTAGTGACGTAACTGTCAATCTCATATTAGTTGCTTTTATCTGATTACTGTGTCAACGTGACAAACATTCGCAACTCGGTTAATAAGGGTGTTAATTAAACTGTTATGCTGCATTGAAATATAGAGATTATTTGTTTATTTATTGATCACATTTTGATTTTTCATAATTATATGAGAATTTTGTTGTATCGCACAAGTTCTGCAATCCTTGTTCATGTTACACGTGGATTCAGAAACTTTGAGAGCACTGACGGAGCGTGCATTCAGAAACTTTGAGAGCACTGACGGAGCGTGCATTCAGAAGATTTTCGTCCAGGAAACGTTAACGGCCCAGATCCGTTTGAAGCAGAACTGTGTGAGCAAGTTTAAAATAATGGATGCAACTATTTTTTACAGTCCCTGACTGAACACTGACGGGAACCAGACCCAGAAATGTGTGGATAAGCTGTTAAAATATTAAAGGTTTCTGTAAAATCGATTCTGATCATTTTATGGTTGATTGCAAGGCATCAATCTTATTATTATTGGAATTGACAAATGATTGCAAGATATAAAAATCTTATTAATCAATTTAAAAACTACAGCAAAATATTTTTTATCACATCTATTCAAAAAGAGCTAGTTTATTTCTCGTAAACAGGGACCAAAATAGCTCATTAATCCCTAAGGGAACAAAATTGATTTGAATTTGGAATGTGGATATTGTTAGTAAATGTTCCAATCAGCAAAGAGATGATCACAAACCATGCGGGAACAATGTATTGAATATGTGACTGGCTGAAAAATGCGAGCGCGCCAATAAAAAAAAAAAAGTTGATGAAATATAAACAAAGCGCGAAATTAAATGCATTCTGCCTTTATTCGTAGTTGTTTCAAATTCAGATTTTAAAATTATAAAAAAATGAGCGCTTCTTCCTCAAGTGAAAGTATTATAATCAAGTTTCTCAAAAACTAAATCCTGAGACACCGTTTTCCGAGACTATATCTAATTACCAAGCTATATATAAATCTACACCTGTAACGGATGACACTAATAAAATTGTTACGGTGCACTTCCATAATTGTTAAATATAAACATTAGCCTCTAATTATTTTGTTTTATGTCTTATGGTATTTAATTTTATGTAAATAAATAAACGTAACGTTCTTGTTCATAAGTTGCATTTACTTATTTTCTCATAGAGGGTGATAAAAAGTAGAGTGTCCACCTCGGGAGCAACACTATTTTCAGCTCGAGTGACGTACTTTGAATCCCTCGTTGCACTCAGGATTCTACTTTAGAACCCCTCGCTACGCTCGGGATTCTTCTCTAGAATCCTTCGCTCCGCTCTGGATTCAAAAAAACACTCTCGCCTTTAAAATAGTTGTTTGCTCCCTAAGTAAACAATCTACTATTTTATTCAATAATAACAATGTTGCAATGACAGTTAAAATATATACTGCCCGTCTCAATATCTACATACATTGACTCAAATCCGATCAACCGTGTTCTGATTGGTAACACCATTAAAAAGTTAGAGTCTGGCAAACGAAAGTAGAGACTGAAAAAGCGCGGCAAATTTAAAAAATCTCGGCATAGCAACCCTAAAACGGATAAAATTTCCATTATGGGCCGTTGATTTTTGCCGCGGGGATGGTAGGGTGTGGAGGAGGGGAGGTTTGGCTACCCCCCTGTACCATCCCCACCACTCGGAGCCCTATGGTTATGGAGATATCCATGGTTAAAGTGCTCAGGTTAGTATAAAAATTTCCGAAGATTATCATCGTTTAAGGGACAGGGAGGGAGGGAAGGAAAGGGTGTAGGGGGACTACCCCACTGTACCATCCCCACCCCACGGAAACCCATGGTTATGGAGATATTAGATATATTTTATAAATAATTATAATTAGTGAGATAAAAAAAAAATAAAAAATTGTGAATTAGTCCAAGAGCGAGCGAAGCGAGCTCGGGAGCTTAGGGCACCCCGACACGGATAGGTTAGGTTCGAAGGAGATGACGGAAGCTGAAGTGAGCGAGCAAAGCGAGCGAACTCAGCGCCCGTCATCTACTTCATGTTAGGTTACTTTAGACCCTGCAGACAGAAATAGGAGCCCCGGGGCTCCGTCGACTTTGTTTCGTTTCCCTCCCTCCCTTAAAACGATGGACATTTACGAAGAAAATTATTCTAACCTGAAAACTTTGACCATGGATATCTCCATAATCATGGGGCTCCGACTGGTGGGGATGGCACAGGGGGGTAACCAAAGCTCCCCCCCTCTTCCCCCCACCCTCCCCGCGCCAAAAATCGACGGCCCATAATGGAAATTTTAACCCCCAAAACTAGTATGAGATACTTGGAATAACCTAATTTGATACTTTAGAATTATTAATTTTACTTCGTATGAATAAAAATACCATAGGTACTTTAGGCAGTCAATACTTTAGATATTATGTGGTATATGTGATATATCAATCCGAATTAAAAGAAAAACCGGCCAAGTGCGAGTCCGACTCGCGCACGAAGGGTTCCGTACCATTATCTGAAAAACGGCACAAAAATCACGTTTGTTGTATGGGACTCCACTTAAATATTTATTTTATGCTGTTTTTAGTATTTGTTGTTATAGCGGCAACAGAAATACATCATCTGTGAAAATTTCAACTGTCTAGCTATCACAGCTCATGAGATACAGCCTGGTGACAGACAGACAGACAGACGGACCGCGGAGTCTCAGTAATAGGGTCCCGTTTTTACTCTTTGGGTACGGAACCCTAAAAACAACAGTATTCTACAATAATTTTGGTTTATTCACTACCATAATCAAAATCTGAATCTAAGACTTCCATATGCATAGATTCATTAGAGTCACTGGAATCACTGTTTCGTACATTAATCATGGAACTTAATAAATTATGTTCTGTAATTCTATCCCTTTCATTATATTTATTTTCAACATTGTATGACATGATCAGTCATTTTCTTCCACTCCTCTGCTATATATTTCACCCAAGTACTGGTTCAGGGTTCTTATCCTATCTTTCTGATCTAAATCCGTAAGTTTTTCAATAGTTTTCACTATCTCATTAACCCCTGCTACATCCTCCAGATCTTCTGTAAAAGAAAAAAGGTGTTAAAATTACAATGCAACTTTTATTATGGTATGATAAATAGCCATAATGCATTATTATGAATGTGTTTAACGTATTATAAAATAAATGTAAATAATAATAAAAAAATTGTTTTTGCATCAATAGTAATTGGTTTGTTGAACCAATTTTTTTTTTGTAAAAAATGAAAAGATCCTATATAAGTTTCCGTACAAAACTATTTTAAGTGTTTGGCGTCTTTCTATTGTTGTTTTTCTTTAAATTCAGACATCATGCGAAACAACATCTCCCGTAATCCACTTTTAATTGGTTTTATTAATTTTTCACTGAATAAATGCTATTATCAAAACAACAACAAACCAAAACAACACGACATCTTGTTTTGGATAACTGAGGTTGACATTAGTATAGCATTGCCATATAAAAAGTTTGCAAATAATTCGAGTGTCTACTTTCGTTTGCCAAACTCTAGTGGTGTCTATGCTATTGCTTACTTACGAGTGTTGCTATATAATATTCATCCGAAATAAATAATCTACACATTTGTATTCAAGTATCATAATATTATTTTGCATATTTCCGGCGTTATCTATTTGCCGATAGCAACTCCACCTCTGCCGTTTTGTTAGGTGTCTGCCTTACGCGTTGGCATCCTCTACATTATTCATATATCGCATCGCTCAAGATTTCCTTGCAATCACTTATTTATAGTTACTTGCTGTGCATACAGTGTTTTTTTATTGTTTAGACATATTGTACTGTTACATAGCATCCTCGCTGTGTAGTGCATTTGTGACATACAATCATCATGGTCAACTTCTCCGACGAA
This sequence comes from Orthosia gothica, assembly GCA_949775005.1. Taxonomy (NCBI): domain Eukaryota; kingdom Metazoa; phylum Arthropoda; class Insecta; order Lepidoptera; family Noctuidae; genus Orthosia; species Orthosia gothica. The sequence goes on along the minus strand of OX459056.1, from coordinate 7,625,219 downwards.
GTGAAGCGAGATTTAATAGAACTTGTGTATGAACAACGTGACTTGTGGGATCCGAACAGCCCCGATGTGAGAAGTAAAAACAAGCGAGAACAAATATGGAAAATAATTGGGAAACAACTGAGAAAAAAGGGTAAGTAACCACAATATTTCTTATTATAAAATTTAATGTGATTATTAAGGTTATGAATGAGATCATATCAAAGAATCATTGAAGCATTTTTCATACATTGATGCAATTTTTTTATTTCAATTTAATATCTTCGAAATTATGCATTTTTGGACAATTTAGGACTTTTTGTATATGATTTTTACTTATAGAATATAACCCTAGAGTTATGGGATATCAAAAAAACACCATGTATATAATAATCAATTTTTTTTTTTTATTTATTTAAAGAAACTTAGGCATAAATTACAAAATATTTAATCTGACTAGTTTGGTCAGATTAAGTGGTGTAGTCATCTATAGCCGAACTAGTCAGAGTCTGTATTTAGGCTATCAGCGACAAACCCCTCGAGTGTTATACATAATTCTATAATAGCCATTGGCATGATTTCATTTGTATCCTGTACATAATCAATTTAACAAGTTATAATGTTATTTACTTTACTTAGATATTGGAGAATAAAAATAATAATAGGGTATTTGAAAAGTTATAGGATTTTATTTTCTAATAATATATTGTGGATATGTATACTATAGTGTTGTTTCCTGAAACGTTTGGATAAAAATGACAAAGAATATCATACTAATATTATAAAGGCGAAAGTTTGTGAGAGCGTGTGTGTGTGTGTGTTTGTTATTTCGCCACGCTGAGACGGTTCGACGGATCTGGATGAAATTTGGCACAGTAATATGTAAAAACGCCGCTTCGGTCACGTTATTTTCAAACTCCCATTGGTTGCTTCTATCTGACAACTATGTCGAAGTCACAAACATTGACACGTAACTTGGGCATATGATTCATAGCTTGATTGAATTTTTACATATTGAAGACATGTTTAATTATGCAATACGTTTTTGGATATTGTAGTTAATAATGATGAAGAATAAAGTCAAATACTCTGTTACAATGCGTTAAAAGTTGATATTTTTCATCCCATTTTATTGTTTAATAGACAAAATCTTGATTACAGATGTAGACTGCAAAGAGGAATGGGATAAACTACGAAAAAGTTATAAGCGTTATAAACAAACTGATGATGCTAGTAGCTCGAGTCCCAATTACAAATATTTCCACCTAATGACTTTTTTGGACGTTTGTGAACAAGGCAATACTAATAAAAAACAAAGAAATGTAAATCAACCAAAAGGCATTGAAAATAATTTTTACCCCGGATATAATTCAGGCACTCAGAAACTTCGTCCAGAAGCTGGTGGCCACCAATATGCTCAGCAAGCTGTGCAATCTCTGCACCTGAATGTAAACGTTGGCTCTAATACTCATGATGGCTCTCAGCCATTTTGCAAGAACACTCCCGTGGCTAGGCCAAAGCCAAAGGTAGCACAGAAACAAAAGCCACCGGGAAAACGAACAAACAATATTAAAACAAATACAGGTAACAAAAAAAAGGAAACCTGTACGAGGCCAAAAGTGCGTAGCTCGAACACAGTGGGAGATGAATTAGATAGTTTTTGTAGACAAGTTCGATCAGCTTTGGGAATATTGCCGCGTGATTTACAGATTAAGGCACAAGACGAATTGTTTCAAGTCCTTTCCAGATTCAAGATAGAGGCATTGGCTTCCAAGAGGGCCAGCGGATCAACAAGTAATGCCACTGCTACTGACACTTCTTCTTCGACACTTCGACAGGATCTGACTGCGTCAGCAAATGAAACTCTGTTCAGTAACGATAACATCATTCACGTACGAAGACCTCTGCCTTGGTACTAGTTTTTGTAAAGTAGTCGATTATCTATCAAGTTAACGTAATAGTACATTTCGTGTCGAGCATTAAATGTCGAGATTTTAACACGAGCGATGTAGCCAATATTGACGTGAGCTGAAGGCGAACGTCGATGGCTACATGCGAGTGTTAAAATAAAGCCTTTTTATGCGAGACATGGACGATTCTTTCTCCTCTACTTGATGAGCTTACTAAATTAAATGCAAATAATTTCTCACAACAATTTATTAGAAACGTTCAGCCTAAAAAGCACAGATTGTATACACTACACACAATCAACGCGCGTTTTTTCGAGAGGTTACAGGTTCAGTATCATTCTGCCAGTTACATAATGATCCATACAAAAGTCATTTCGTAACTGTCATTATGTAATTTTGTTTTTTAATTATTTTCATTTTATAATCTTGTGTCTAAATGGTTCATATTTCGACACGAATGCGGCAAAAGGTTATTAACAATTTCATTTGCAGCTGTTTTTATACTTTCTGGAGTCGAATTCATATCGCTAACGCTGTCTATTTCCATTTTTTTTAACTTTTCTGCTAAATAAGAAATATCAAAGTTTTACAATGGTAAAAAATGCGCGCCGTTCGTTTTTTTTTTCATCAAGTCGTTTTTATTCAGGCGATTTTAATTTCAGCCAGTATCTTTTTGATCTAATGCATACATTTTATATTAAACATAATGGGAGTCATCAAACCTCTATGGTAAATTAATATTTAAAAAAAAAACAGTGCATTAATGAAAAACTGTGCAACAATGAGATTTCATATAACATTTCTGCACTGTTTTGGTTCTAAGCAAAAAATACGTCCTTTGTGATCGGTTTTGTAGTGATTGATGATAATATTACTACGTAGTTGAAAGAAAACGTTATTTTAGTGCTTAGTACGAGGTTTGTATCACGCTGGATCTCGTTAACGTATACGTCAGTTTGTATTGAAACTGGATAAACGCCGCCCGTCTGCTGACAGTGAGGAGAAAACGCGATCGAGCTTGAGTTAAAACTCGAATGAACCGTCACCAGGCGGCGCTTATCCAATTTCAATACAAATTGACGATTACTACTCGTACTAAGCCCACTGTATGCTTCCATCAAATGATTTGACAATCTACTTTATTATATACATCATATGTTTACTTTTATTAACCCCCGCCGGAAAAAGAGGGGTGTTATAAGTTTCACATGTGTTGCTGTGTGTCTGTCTGTGGCATCATAGCGCCTGAACGGATGAACCGATTTTGATTTAGTTTAATTTGTTTGAAAGGTGATTTTGTTGAGTTGAGTTGAGTGTTCTTAGCTATGTTTGAATAAAATCGGTTCAGCCGTTCATAAGTTATGGGCGTTTTACTGTTTGAATCGGGCTTTTTTCGCAAGATAAATGTGTCGGGGGTTTTTTAAATTCTAAAATTTTACTTGTACAATTATTCGTTTGAGGAATTAAAGATACATTATATAATTTAACATTTATTTTATTTCGCAAGCATCCTATTGTTCTGTATTTTCTTTTATTCCTATAACATTGCAAGGTAATTATTATTTTACTTATTTAAACCGAAACAAAAATAAAGTATGATACAAAATTAATGAGCGCAATTTATGATATTGTTTCATTATTTTTTATGGTTCCGTACTCAAAGGGTATAAACGGGCACCTATTACTAAGACTCCACTGTCCGTCTGTCTGTCTGTCTGCCACCAGGCTGTATCTCATGAACCGTGATAGCTAGACAGTTGAAATTTTTACAGATGATGTATTTCTGTTGCCGCTATAACAACATAAATATTAAAAACAGAATAACATAAATATTTAAGTGAGGCTCCCATACAATTTTTTTTTGCCGTTTTTTGCGATAATGTTACGGAAACCTACGTGCGCAAGTCCGACTCGCACTTGGCCGGTTTTTTTAAATTAACTCTATTTGTTTCAGGATTTGTTAGAAGCGGAGAAGAAGGAAATTCTGAACAGGCTGGCGAACTCGCGGAAGGAAGACGTTAAGGCGTTAGCCAAGAAGCCTAACAAAGATAAAGACGAAATCAATAGAATAAAACGAGAGATACATTCTCAGGTAATTTATCTTCAAATATGCTATTTTTAAAGAGTATGTTAAGATGGTTTGGCTATGTTGAGAGGATGAATGAAAGGCGACTAACGAAAGGTATTTACAAGGCAGACGTGAATGGAAACGCCGGCAGGGGACGCCCTAGAAAGACATACATAGACCTAATAGGTGATGTTCTTCAGAAAGGCCAAGTGTGCAGTACCCATAACCGGCGTGCGTGTATGACGATGTAGATGTGTAGATGTATGAATGTGTGTGAAGCAAAATAAGTATGTAAGGATCGTAGCAGGTGGCGTTCTGTAGTTTCTGCCTACCCCCATGGGAAAAAGGCGTGAGTTTATGCTATTTTTCTAAAATATAATATTCTAATCAATTAATCCAGTGTTGCCATACTGTAGGGACTAAAAATCTGTACATCTGACTAAAAAAATCCGTACAAAGTCCGTACGTGCAATAAATCTGAAATTCCGTACGAAATCCGTACAAAAGAAACCTAAAATTGACAACATTCAAATCAAAACAAGGTGTATTTGCTAAAAACAAAAAAAGCAAGTTAATCAAATCGTAATATATTTATCTCTTTCATTCACTACTGCAATCAACGCCAACCGTGCAACATGCTATCTTAGTCAGTCTCGTAGATGAAACATGAAACGGTAATTCCCCGTCATAGACACCACGTACGTTCTTTATTTTTTTAATACATTTTTTGTCGAGAGCCAAAAAAATTTCGATGTTTTGGTGAATATATGTATTGTATTTAAAAAAAAGTACGTATTATTACTTATTATTGGAAATCCACACATAAATCCGTACGCAAGTTTGATCCGTACGTAATGGTCGAAATTCCGTACGTGTACGGACAAATCCGTACATATGGCAACACTGAAATAATCAATCAAAACTAATGGCGGATCTGTAAGTTATTAGGTAAGGTTATTTTGAGATCGAGTAAGTGACAGATGTATCTAAATCATATACATCTGTCCCTTACACACACTCAAAATAACCTTACTCTAAGAGCTTATGGTCACCCCCTGAACATTTATGAGATTATGAGGGGTGGGACACTGCGCAGCAAAAAGCGGAAATTTCACGGAGATTACGTTTGAATCGACCTATAAAACCTCAATAAGATTATAAATAATTCAAATTGTGTAAAATACAATTTATACAATATCAAATTATATAAAAAACAATTTATGCAGTATCAAATTGTATGTATTGTAAATTAATAAATTAAGTAATTAAGTAAGTAAATTAAGTATTAAGTAATTGTTATTGTATTGTTGTATTGTATGTTGTATTGTGTGTGTATGTTTGTAATGGGTTATTTTTGGCAGTATAGTTCTCGCCAAACTTCCGCCAGGGGCCGACCTGAAGTAGGCTTGCCGATGCGCAAGGCACGGATAGGTGCTGTTTTTACAAGACTGCCGAAGGAGGTTGTCATGTGTCAATGTGAATCAGTCTATGTATGTATGTTTGTTCCTATGTGGCTTTCTAGATATCAAACGCGTTGGCCGATTTTGATGATTCTTACGTCAATCCATTCGTCTTAACCTTGCGAGTGTCACTGGCTACATTAAAATTGACAAATATAAAAATGGCGGATTTTGGGCGCCATATTGTGGGGGCCCAAATTTTTACTTTCCTCCAAACCCATCCTATAGGATATCAAAATATATAACACTTATAATTATGTTTAAATGTAACTAATTCGGAAAAATAAATAAAGATAATAAAAAAAATCAAAAAACCCGACTGTTTAAAAAGCGAACTAAAAAGACGTACACAAGAGGAAAATTATGCTGTGCAGTCGGAGTCTCCTTTGTAAAACCAAACTAGTTTAGCCGGAGGCACAAAATTTTTGTAAGTCCTGGGTTACGGGCGTCTGTTGTCACTCCTGCAGGGATATGTACTCCTCTGTAGTTGCGCGAGGCCGGAGATGGAAGCTCCGATTATCTGAGATGTGCTGTACGGTGACGTCTCTGGCAGCCTATATGGCGAGGCATCAGCCACGACTCGCTCGGCACACCAGTGGCGTAGCGACAAGTGGGTCTTCGGACTGCGGCACACAAAGACGACCGGCACACAGTAAGGTTAAATAAAAGGCTTATAGTAAATGGGTGTTGTATGTGCAGTCTGTGGAGCGCGGCGTGGCGGAGTGCTGTCGGCTGGAACAAAAGTACGCGGGGCGGCGCGAGCAGTTGGCGCGCACGCACGACCGTCTGCTGCAGCTGCTGCTCAAGCATCGAGACCAGGTGCGAACACACATATCATCACCTACACCATCAGACACCATCACGCACACCATCAGACGCCATCACACACCATTACGCACACCATCAGACACACACGTCATCACACACACACACTTACACACACCATCACACACCATTACTCACACCATCAGACACACACGCCATCACACAAACACACACTAACACACACCATCACACACACCATTACACACACCACCACACACTCCATCAGACACACCGTCACGCACACCATCGGACACTCCATCACACACACCATCAGACACACCATCACACACCGTCAGACACATACACGCCATCACACACACTGAAACACACCGTCACGCATACCATCGGACACACCATTACACACGCCATCACACACACCATCATACACCATTACACACATCATCAGCTATCACACACACACCATCAGACGCATACACGCCATCACACAGACACACACCATCACACTCACACACATCATTTATCTTTCTTTCTTGTAAACACCGATATTAAAATAATTGATAAGCCACTAACCAGCCTCATCCTGATGGCTCCGTTCACGAATATAACACGTGAATTGGGCAGCACCATTCAGCTCAACCATTTTTAAGGGAACTGAATAAGTATTAATTGACACGTATCAAATATTGTAAACTCTAGCGCACCGCGAGTTTGATTTTATAATACCTATTCAAACCTGATATAGAGCGTTTTTTGATGTATTTGGAGTGGTATTTTAAAAATGGGCGAAATGAGCGTTTCGTCAGATATGTCTCGTTCATGTACGTGGCAGTTGCTCCGGAGTCTACATGAAGCGTTTGTCCACGTTGCAGGAGCTGGTGGAGCTGGAGCGCATGTGCGGCGGTGCGCCCGAAGGTTAGGGCGCGGGCGCGTCGCTCTTGTGTCGTCGCTCGGGGCCGCTCGCGGCCGCTCGGACGCGCTCGGGTCCGCTCGCGGCCGCTCGGCTGCGCTCGGGCCCAATCGGCCGCCCTCGCCCACTCTCGGCCTCTCGGCCGCCTCTCGTCGGAGTTCATTTTCATTTAGAAATCTGTGATATTATCGCCTAAGGAGCAAACCGTACGGCTGGCGCTCGTGTCGTCTCCGGACCGTGAGTCTCGACAGTATTGTTCTCTACGTTTGCAATCTCATAGTTTTAGTTGTCCCGCGCGAGTACTCGGCGGCTCGCCTTTCTTAGCTCCCGCGAATATTTCTCGTTTAACGTTAAGATTGTCCTCGTATTGTACCTATTTTTATCATAAGATTGTGTGTCTTGGGAATCTTTGTATTACTGCATTTAATTGAATTAGTCGATAGTGGTTTTGCATGATTAACGCTTGTTCGGCGTCATAGTCAGCGCGCACGGTGTGCACGCAGTGCTCGCTGACGCATTGTGACGTCACGCGGCCTCTCGCCGACGCATTGTGACGTCACGCGGCCTCACGCCGACGCATTGTGATGTCACGCGGCCTCTCGCCGACGCATTGTGATGTCACGCGGCCTCTCGCCGACGCATTGTGATGTCACGCGGCCTCTCGCCGACGCATTGTGATGTCACGCGGCGTCTCGCCGAAGCATTGTGACGTCACGCGGCCGCACGCCGCTGCCGTGTTAACTTGATACATATCTAATGCACAACATGCTGTTTTTCAGTGGGTAACTTATCTCGTACCTAATTATTTCGTACAATCTCACTAAAAGATCTTCCTTTGTATACATGTTTGTAGACGTAGCTATTAATTATTAATTCCGTATATTGTAAAAATTTAAATTATTATGAAATTGATTCTTATGATGGTTATTCCAATATTTTCTGGTTAGTGAGCGCGTTTCGAGCGAAGATTTTAAATTTATTTATTTGTAATATTCGAAATAATTGAGGGTTGATTTTATTGGAATTCGGAAAGTTTTGTAATGCACTCGTTACAAATTAGGTACGAAAATAATACTTCACGTGCGTTTTACTGATTGCCACAACATATTAATATTATTAACGTGGGTTTTTTATAGCATCTGTGTAGTATGAGTATCGTATAATATTGTGTATAATGGCTTTTTTTGCATCGTTTAATCGTACTAACGGATGTCAGTAACAGTAGGTTGTAGGATAACATTCCATTTTTCGCTTAGTCATTAAACGCCAATAATGTTTAGGTATTAGTAATAATGGGCCATTGCACTGATTATCCGATCTAGTGGGGGAATCTCCAAATATAGTTAATCACGAAAGACAAGCTTCAAACACTACTACTCATAGACAATACAACATTAGACTAGAGAATAGCAGTAGTTACATGTGTCTCCGATCAATGTAGCAATAGTCTAGATATTATAAAAAAACAAATAGAATGTGCAAAGTAAAGTAGGCCATATTTAAGGGTTAGTCCCAGATTACTCCGATCCCAGGTGATCCCGATCCCAGATGACCCCGATCCCAGATGACCCCGATCCCAGATGACCCCGATCCCAGATGACCCCGATCCCAGATGATCCCGGTTTCAGATGACCCCGATCCCAGATGACCCAGTCCCGGTAGACCCGGATTTATTTTTCTATAGAAACACAATTAAAAGTTAGTTAGCTTAAAAGTACCGTCAGCAGATAATATGTTAAATAAAATTTTATTACTTACTCAAATTTTAATACTAACTTTAAGGATCAGGAAAAAATTATAAAGTCTTGCTTGGTTAAGGTAAATATTATGATTAGAAAATACAATATTGTCTCCTAGAGCAACCGCAGGTTTTAATTATTATCACAATAGTTCAATACCTACCCTACATGGAATATTAAAATAATTTAAAAAATAAGCAAGAACGGTCTCACTTTCAGGAATATTTTTATAATGTAGGTACATTTTGGTCAATCTGTAATTACCTTTCAATGTACTACAAAATTTCAAATAAACTACTAACTTATTCGTCTTCAAACACATACATTTTACTACCTTTTATGTCGACCGTATAAGTTGAAAACGATGGAAAAAAGAAATGTAATCATATTTATCGTATTCGGGGTCTAACGGGACGGGGTCAACTGGGATCGGGGTACTCTGGGACTAACCCAATTTTAATACGAGATCCTCCTTCAATACTATAAAGTTTCAGACGACAGATACAACGTTTGGCACTTAAGTCACTTCCATTCCGATAATTTTAAAGAGTTATGTGCCAATAGTAAAACCACCTAAGATATTTTAGTTACAATTCACTGCCAATAAATAGTATTATCAGAGGCTTGTGTCTTGTAGAATAATCGCAGCCTTAGACAAGCGCCTCCAGTAGTTGTTAACGACGAGCGGTTTTTTTCACAGAACTTATTTACTTCGAAACGTTTAGTTAAGGGGATGAAATATATTTAAACATGTTTCAAGTACATAACCTCCTTTGACGTAGTTTAAATAGCGTGTTTCGTTGGATAAATTACACGGTGTAATGGAAAGGGGTAGTCATATTTTATCAAGTAAAAATTTAAACTTGCCAAAACCTCCGACAATTTTGTTCATTTCATACAATTGTATCTCGGCTCGGAGGAGCTCGTGGCTAAATAATAACAGCCGCACGAGTTGATTTTCAAGGTTAAGCAATGCTTGCCGAGGTCGGTCCGTGGATGGGTAACCATTTCAACATAGTGAGTTACCTCCGTGCCTCGGACAGCACGTTAAGCCGTTGGTCCCAGCTGTCATTTGAAGATCTTTGACAGTCGTTACGAGTAGTCAGAAGCTTGAGATCTGACACCAGTCTTGCCTAGGGGTATCAGTAACTGGGTATCAGTAACTGGGTTGTGGAGGTCAGCTGAATCCGGTAAGACTGGAAGCCGACCCCAACAACAATTGGGAAAAGGCTAGGCAGATGATGATGACAATTTAATCTACATAATTTATCTAATAGTAGAAACGCTTTGATCAACAATCTATCGAAGACGTAATTGTGACACGATATCTTGCGAAAATACCCCGATTCAAACAGTCAAACATAAACATATACACAATAACATAGCTAATAACACTCCTTCAAAATCGGTTCATCCGTTTCGATACGATACCACAGAAAGATACACATATAAACAAACACATAGGTAAACACGTCAAACTTTTAACACCTTTCTTTTTACGTCGGGGTTAAAAAATTGCTTCTACCCATGGATTCGAACCACTTTCTTCAAAAAAGCCATGGAGAAAAACCATGCCAAATTTGTATGGCAAGATCTTTTATTTTTGGGAATTTACTCGACAATATTTCTTCATATCCATGAGCAGAAACAGTTTTTGAAATATGACTACCCATTTCCGTTAGAGTCTATATATTCTACAGAAATACTTCCAAAAGTTAACAATCACGTGGCATCTTTAGAGGAAGAATATTGTTACTGTATTACGGGTTTTATTTATAATGATACGAGTGAGTTACATTTCAATGGTGCTTCTTATAGGCTCAAAGTACTTAATAATTACTTGAATTTTCCCACTGGTATGGTAGAGCGTAAGATTTTAATTCGTCACAACAAAAATATATTACAAACAATATCATAGCCGTACTTTTCATTCATATAATCCTCCTTGTAGTGGTTCATAGATATTTTTTTTGTGCGAGTCGAATTCATCAATAAGTACCAGCAATAATAATATAGTATTTACATCCGTCTCCTCTGAACGAAACTTGCAATAAATAATATTAAATGATATTCAATACTTTATATAGATTTAAGGAGAGTGTTCATTTGGATGCATTTTCTTTGATACGTCTGATTGCCTTCAGAAATACCTCTTGATCGAAATTGTTGGATAAACGGAAAGTGTCCAAAATGAACACTTCTTGTATAGTTCCCGTCACGTAAAAAGAACGCTGAGCGACAGTGGAGGGGATGTGTTTGCGCATGAGTACAGTCGCATTCAAAAGTACTAGGCTATTGTTTTATAATATAATAGCTGTCCCCCGCGGCTTCGCTCTCGTGGTCCACCCCACAGGACCCATTTTCGGGATAAAAAATAGCCTATGTCACTCAGGAATAATGTAGCTTTCTTTTGGTGTAAGAATTTTTTAAATCGGTCCAGTAGTTTTGGAGCCTATTCGGTACAAACATACAAACAAAAAAATCTTTCCTCTTTATAATATTGGTATAGAAGAATAATAGTTTTATTGTGGTATCATAAAAGGTACTTTTCTAGCTGCTTTGGAAGAGGCTGGTTTCAAATTAGATGTTTACTTGAGCAGTATTATTATTATAAATATCTTATCATTATAAATTATCAACTGCTCCTTTTTCAGCTTATTTGTTCATAAAACAATAAATACTTCAAAACATTTTTCTTTCCTTCATTTTTAAAACCATCGTCATGCTTAGAAAGTTGTGTTTGCGACTATATTTTGCTTCGAGCGCGGGAAGCATGTGTCAACTGACGAACCAATAGCGTGCCCGCACAGAAATACTGGCAGAGCACTCCCCGTCGCGCCCCCTTCATACCACCAATTTGATCGATAAATCGCTCAATGCGCAGATTCAAAGCCAGCGTTCTTTTTACGTGACGGGACCTGTAACTAAATAATGCAATATTAACTTATGACTCGGCTGTCGCTAAAATACTGACTTATGCACTCTCCGTACCGTTTAAGTGGTAGTTGCCAAAATTTAGGTAAATTCGTTTAGATTTAAAGCTACGGCAATACGGTGTACAGTTGTCTTAAGGAACGCCCTCACTGCGAGCATTCGTTCGTGAGCATTTGTAAACAAGCAATCGTAGGCGAGCAACAAATGCTTCCCAGCATTCATTTTCGAGCAAAACTATGAACGTTCGTGTCGAACATTCCCTTGCGAGCTTGGAGCATTCGAATACGATGTTAAATGTCATGCATTCGATAATACGATTGACCAAGAAGGTCAGAAACACTTAAGATCAAGGAACTGTTCCTTGCTTACAAGTGGCCAGTAATATTCCAACATATATACTAATTTATTTCATTATCTGAGTACTCGCTTTCGAGCGTTTAATTTGCGTGAACATTCGAACGCGAGACGTTTCCGCGAAAATCGTTGCGACGTGCACGCCGGCCGAAGTTCGCGCTTGCGTGTAAGCTTTGTAACGCTCGGCTCAACGTCCACTTGAATATTCGACGTCGAATGCTCATTACACGTGAATGCTCTCAGTGAGGCCGCTCCTTTAGTTAATTCTCGATTTTAGACAGTTAATCGATAGTAAGGTTTCAAGTCTTGACATATTTGTACTTGCCTTATCATATATTTTTAAAGTGCATCTTGCCATGGGTGGATTTCCAGATGTGAAACAAGAAAACTGGCCATTCTTACGCATCTTCTAAGATACCTGATCTTATAGCCGATCGGTTGTATTCCTTTTTCAAACTTAAATAAAATATGTCGTCTGTGGCACGATGTTATCCACGTATTTTTTACTCTCTAGATGTGAAACAAGAAAACTGGCCATTCTTACGCATCTTCTAAGATACCTGATCTTATAGCCGATCGGTTGTATTCCTTTTTCAAACTTAAATAAAATATTGCGTCTGTGGCATGATGCTATCCACGTATTTTTTACTCTCTATATGTGAAACAAGAAAACTGGCCATTCTTACGCATCTTCTAAGATACCTGATCTTATAGCCGATCGGTTGTATTCCTTTTTCAAACTTAAATAAAATATTGCGTCTGTGGCATGATGCTATCCACGTATTTTTTACTCTCTATATGTGAAACAAGAAAACTGGCCATTCTTACGCATCTTCTAAGATACCTGATCTTATAGCCGATCGGTTGTATTCCTTTTTCAAACTTAAATAAAATATTGCGTCTGTGGCATGATGCTATCCACGTATTTTTTACTCTCTATATGTGAAACAAGAAAACTGGCCATTCTTACGCATCTTCTAAGATACCTGATCTTATAGCCGATCGGTTGTATTCCTTTTTCAAACTTAAATAAAATATTGCGTCTGTGGCACGATGCTATCCGCGTATTTTTTACTCTCTAGATGTGAAACAAGAAAACTGGCCATTCTTACGCATCTTCTAAGATACCTGATCTTTTGGCCGATCGGTGGTATTCCGTTTTTAAACTTTAATAAAATTTTGCGTCTGTGGCACGATGCTATCTACGTATTTTTTACTCGCGAGTCAGCGAGATAAGTAGTGGCCATATTTTTATCGAAATGTTTTCTTGTACAAAACCTACTTATCATGTAAGTGCCATGAATATAATGATTTTTTGGTCCCACGTATTTATTAACTTTTAAATCTACTTTGTAATACATTTATTATCGTTAAAATAAAACTTTAGAGACCGTTGGGATTATTTGTGACATTTTTTTTTAATCTTGCCGAAATATTGCAACGGCATTTTAACGTCTCAAGTTTCTGGATGTACCTTATTTAACGCTAACATATTATGTTAGCGTTAAATAAGGTACATCTAAGGCCCATTTTTTGATCCGTAGTCAACTCACCAATGGTTAAATTTGCTAACCAAAGGTTTCAAATTTCAGTAAAGCGCGTTTATTTATTATTTTTTTGTATGTATTTCTTAAATATAGAAGGAAAAGTTTTTAATTGTCACAAATCGACATACAATATCAGTACATGCCTATGATAAACCCTTTACAATAGTTTTGGTAGTACTTAAATTAAGTTAGTATAGACGAGAAATAAATAAAACAATAATAACATATACTACACACTACCTACATTTTGTATAAATCAGAAAAATTGGGTGAAAAAGATGGCAGACAGATGCCAATGCCAATGCTTAATGATCGTATGAATAACTCTTCAATTTATTTCACCATAATTATGAATAAGCGCGTTTTAACGAAATTTAAACCATTGTTTAACATATTTAGGCCGAGTTTCTCACCTCTAAATTATCGCAGAATTAATATGACAAATTGTCAAGCACGCGTTATCTGCTGTGAATGGCTGTTGAACATTCATTCAACCAATCACATCAGATAACGCGATTACCGCGAATTCTGCGATAATTAAGAGGTGAGAAACTCGGCCTTAACCGTTGGTTGAGTTAACTACCGATCCAAAAACTGGGCCTAAGTTTCAATATTACCTTAAAAACAGATCGACATTGTTTTGTCTCTGGTTCTCGGAAAGACGTCACAAATAATTCTAATTTAAAAAAAAGAAAGTAAAACATGGAAACAGGGAACCTCTTACTATCTCTTGACTATATTTATCGACCTGTCTTTGCTATGATGTATGTATTCGACACAATAGTTGATAAATTTAATATAGAAGAGTGTGAGGAAATATCAATGTTTAGATTTAATAATAGTAATTATAATGGGTTATTAAAATTTTCCATTGGAAATTGTGATCATTAGGTTCTTAACGTTTAGGCACTTCCCTGTTAGCACTGAGATGGATGGCTGAGTGCACGGTAGCTCGGAATAGTATTCGTTTAGATTGACACGACCTGATGAGCTTAATATGCGGTATTACACCGCCCTCTATGAATAAACTGGTACGTTAATAATGCACAAAATTGAATCTGTAGTTTAGAGTCAGTTGTAATACAAAATCTATTTGTTTTAGGTCTCGGCAGTAGGCACATGATGGAAGGTTAGTTTAGAGACGAACTTAGTACACATCTAGTCCACAGTAATGGATTTAGTCGTTGTAGGTGTGGGAAGGATCAGAATGTGGTGTGTGTGTGTGAGTGGGCACTGACGCGGCTTTAGTAAGTGGCCTTCCTTGTGAGTAGTGGGGCGCTGTTGGTAGCGCCCGCACGTACGCACGCACGCACGCACTGTGCGGCAACGGGCCAGTTCTGCCCCCTTACCATAAAGTGTCAAAACTATCATAGTTCGACTGTAGAAAGAGACAGATGTATACAAGTCATATACATCTGTCCCTTACGCACACTGGAAATAACCATAGTCTAAGGCCCGATTTCACCAATAAAACTAATCGCGGTTAGTTCAACTAAACTCAATTTATGCAAATACAGCGTTCTGATTAGTTGAAAACGCTGAGAAACTACTAAACAGAACGCTGTTTTCGCGTTAACTGAGTTTAATTACATTATTGAAATCGGCCCTAAGAGCTTATGGTTACCCCTACCTGTGCGCCGCAGTGCGTGTGCGGGCGCCGCAACACTGACGCATGTTTGAGGTTTCGGCGGGTATTTGAATTTATCAGCTCGATTTTAACGTTCTCCCGACGTCCATAACTAAATTTTAATAGGTATATCTCTTCTAATGACCCGTTTTTGGCATTGTTATCCCCGTTCGTTGATACAAATGATTGAATTAGATAGTAGATAGACGAATATCAGTGTAACGAGTAGATATACGGATGTTTAAACTGAAACACGACTTGTTCTTGCCTTGTGTAATTAAATTATTGTCTTAAGATGTAGTTCACGTCTGTTCTGTATTAGAACCACAGCTTTGCACTCGTAATGTCTTTCATTTCTCAAGAAGGCCTAAGCTTTTCTTCAGTTTTGGAATTTTAAAGATTATTCTCAACGGTTCATGTATTTTTCGATTAGTCTTGTATTACCTTTGTGAAGTCTCTTAACTCGGGTACACTGGTCGCCCCAAAATTGCCCCAATATTTTTATATAACTATATTTATTGGCTATTTAAGGATATATTAATATATTTTATTCTAAATTATATTGTGAACCCTGCTTATAATATTTATTTGTGTATTGTATCGCTGTGGTCTCTGTGTTTGGCTACATTATAATATTAGTACATTATTAAAAGTTCGTGTGATTTCTGCCAACTAGATTTTAAGAGTTATCCTGTAGTGTTTAATATAATCCGACTGCAGCTTCGATATCGTGATGAATGACGGAGAGTGTCTTCGTACTATATTCTGTTAGGTTACACAAAATAGTCCCTAAGTGAAACTCGTATACTTGTTACAATTTATATCGACTATTTATTTTTAAAAGAGTTATCTGATTGTGTATATTCTAATATGTATATTTCTAGACTATTCTATTATCATAATATATCGAGTGAATTAATATCGTAAGGTAAGCTGCGATGAAATATACAAAGACTTTGTGTGCAATTTGCTTTGGTGTTGCATTTGCGGTTTATATGTTCAGTCAGCAATTTATTGGAGTCCTGACGTTGAGTAGTGTGTCGGGCGTGGAGTTGATGCAGTCTACGGTCAAAAATGCAGTCGCAATTTCCTTGAGCTTGTGTCAAAAATGCCTTTGTTTCTACTTCTTTCGAAGTTCTATGTTCCAAAACTGATTAAATCATTAATAAATACTAGAATATATTCCCATAATTTACATTGGCATAACGAAATTCAGCATAATGATCATTACGCATAATATTATTAACATAAATGTTTCGCCATAATGTATATTTCCATAAATACTGTTGGCATAATATTAATGATGCATAATTTAATGAAACAAAATTTTATAAACGCCTTATGATATTTACGCAAAATGTTCTTTGGAATAAAACAAACCTGTTCGCGGCTAAAGGTTGGCGCAAGGGCCACACCCGCCGCACCTTAACCTAATTCAATTGAGTCCTTATATCAAATATCGAACTACAGAGTATCGAATATCCTAAATATCAATATTAAAACACTTTTAAGTTGTTTCTGACACTTAAATGTTGTCTCACCAACTTCTCCGGCGCTGCGGGTAGTGCAACCCTATCGCTCTTGCGTAAAAAAGGATAGACACCCATGCTATGTTACAAAGCCTGATGCCTTTGCTTTGTTACAGTAGGCGGAGGCTGCCCTCCCTTCGCGCCTTCGGTTTTTTTATATACACACTAGGTATAGTAGCGAAACGACTATGTGCAGTCGGGGTGTCCCAATTTTGAACTTAGGTATAATGACTGTCGACATTTTTAATCATTCGATATATAAATCACTCGGCATATATATATTATATCTTAGACATTTTAAGCTTAAGTATAACAATTTTCGATATTTCGATACAATCGATATTTAAATTTTCGACGTACATATATGTACCCACAAAAATATTATGACGAATAAATATTATGCCTTAAATATTTATGCATCTCCAAATTATGCCAAAACAAATTAGACCAAATGACAGTTGTGCTAATCTTTACATTATGCCAAAGTATTATGATAATAAAAGTTATGCGAAAACGTTATGCCAAACAATATTATGCCTAAAACTGTGTGCCAAGAGGGGGATTATCC
This sequence comes from Orthosia gothica, assembly GCA_949775005.1. Taxonomy (NCBI): domain Eukaryota; kingdom Metazoa; phylum Arthropoda; class Insecta; order Lepidoptera; family Noctuidae; genus Orthosia; species Orthosia gothica. The sequence continues at coordinate 7,607,814 of OX459056.1, read as the reverse complement.
ATTAACGTAAAGATAATACTAGTCGAGCAGCATTGACTTCCTTCTACAAATACATTTTAAGCAGTTTAGTTTAGGCAGAGTGCGACTGTAGTTTTGACCCTTGTACTACAGGCATAGGACGACTTTTGCCCGTGTAGTGTGCCGCGCATCGTATGTGCCGTGATGTGTGTGTTTGTGAAGATTCCACAGTAGCTAGGCGAGTAGCTTACTAATACTCTAATTAGCCCTGAGGCCATAGACAAGTGCCTTTCTGTGGCGATAGAAATAGGGAATATGCATGTAATTTTTGTATTTGCTAAATTAAATACGATTTTTTGAGTATCATAGACGAAGTTATAAATCGTCAAAGTTGAGAATTAGAAAGAGAAGTCAGAGGTGCCACATGACGTCCGATGGCACGACGCCCGTACAGGTGCCATAGAAAACGGCGTTTTCATAGAGATATATTTCTTTAAATTGTTATATCTCTTTCGTTTTTCGATCAATTTTGATTTTGTTTTCACTATTAGTATTCTATTTTGGTCTTTTATCGATAAACTAGTCAAATCTTACTTACCAGGCCCCTCAGAAAGTATTGCGAAAAAAAGTTTTTATATATGGGAGACTGGCCAGTTATAATGTTTTTCGAAAATATGATTATTTATAAGTAAAAATAAGTAAGTTCCAATTTCAAAATTTCCCTCCACATTTTTTGCGAGTTAATTCAAAGTATTGTGTCTCACTGAAATATGGATCTGCGCCGGGAACATTTTAGAGCTATGATTTTATACGATTTCAAGTGTCGCCTGAAACCGGATGAATCGTACGATAGACTTCAAATGGCATTCATGGATGAAGGCCCTTCCAAGGCAACCGTGTATCGTTGGTATAACGAATTCAAGCGCGGTCGACCAACTTTGGGGGATGACGAAAGAAGCGGTCGCCCTTTGACGGCTGTTACCGAAGAAAACGTGCTAGCAGTGAAAAATTTAATCCAAGACAATAGGCGAATTACATATCAGGAGATTCAACACATATTGAAGATTGGATCGGGAAGCGTTCACGAGATTCTACACAGCCATCTTCGCGTGAGGAGGATAGTATCACGCTGGGTGCCGCACAACCTCACCGATGCTCAGAAGCAGGCCCGGGTGGAATGGTGCCGTGATATGCTTAACAAATTTGAAGCAGGCTCGTCTCGGCGTGTTTACGACATCGTTACAGGTGATGAGTCCTGGATTTATCAATACGACCCAGAAACCAAGCGCCAGTCGACTGTTTGGGTGTTTCAAAATGAGCCAACGCCTACCAAAGTGAAGCGATCTAGAAGCGGGGGTAAGATTTTGATCGCTAGCTTTTTTAATTTGACTGGCCACTTGGTATCAATTCCCTTACGGGATCAAAGAAGCATTAATGCCGAATGGTATACTACCAAATGTTTGCCAGAAGTTTTCTCTGTTATAAGCAACAAGCGACCAAACACAGGGCTCCGCGGGCTACTGCTCCACCACGACAATGCACCTGCGCACACCGCACTCAAAACGAGGGACTTCCTGGACAGCACGCCAGTCAAACTCCTGGGTCACCCTCCTTACAGCCCTGATCTAGCACCGTGTGACTTCTTTTTATTCCCAAAAATAAAAAATCAGCTCAAAGGGATACAATTTTCGTCGCCGGAAGATGCGCTGGCTGCGTTCGAGCAGGCTGTAAACGAGGTGTCTGCGGCGGACTGGAAAAAGTGTTTTGAAAACTGGTTTAGGCGCATGAATCTTTGTATAGAGGCTGGTGGAAAGTACTTTGAAAAGATTTAATAAAAATATATGTACGTATAGAACAATTTTTTTTAGTTTCGCAAAACTTTCTGAGTGTCCCACGTATATTATAAATGTGAAAGTTTGAATGGATGTGTGTACGTACTCAATTAGTAACTGTAATCAAGTATGTTTGGTACTCAATTACGCTAGAACGGGTGAACGGATCTGAATGAAATTTGGCACAGAGACAGATTAAAGTCTGGAATAGCACATAGGCTTTTCATCCCGGTATAATGTTCCCTTGGGATAAGAAAACACTTCACGCGGGCGAAGCCGCTGACAAAAGCTAGTAACAAATATTTTTTTCATGCATATTCCTTATTGGAAAAATGTCAGGAATGTATCGGAATGCCAAACGCTGTCTATATGTCACGTGATCAATGCCTTTTTGGCATTTCGTCTATCGCCATCGCTAGCATCGAATGGCTCTTGTCTAGAGCCTCAGGTGCACTCGACTCTGCGCCAGTCACTGACAATTTTTTGATGTCTTAACTTTTCAATTGCTTCGACATATAATTCGGCCCGTATTCCGATGCTCAGAATGCTCAACTCAACTCAAACTGGCAACGGAGAGTTCAGGACAGTGTTTTTTTTTGACATTATTGTGCAATTTTTTTTTTGGCATTATTGTCCAAGATCCTAGACGTCACAAACGTTACCGAACTCTTTTAAAATTAAATCAGTAGAATTTAGTAGTATTAGCAAGTACTTGGAACGTACCCTTACTTGCTAATTTAAACTTTTATTTTCTTTCAATACCTACTACATATTTTGTGTAGAAAGAACTCTGTGACGTCTGGGCTCTTGCTCTATGCAGTACACAAAATTAATTCAAGCTGAAGAATCATATATACCAAACTCAAGAGGTGTGATTGGTTGGCAGTTGATTGGTAGGTGTGGCCAATTTTGAGATTGAGTCGAGTATGAGTATTTGGAATGCGGGCCTAAGGGCTGATTTCACCAATGAAACTAATCGCGATTAGTTCAACTAAACTCAGTTTATGCAAATACAGCGTTCTGATTTGTTGAGAAACTACCAATCAGAACGCTGTATTTGCATAAACTGAGTTTAGTTGAACTAATCGCGAGTTACGCTATTAAACTTGTTTGCTCATATTTTCTACTGAATCTACTCTCATTGATCCTTCCTGCTTACGGCTTCTATATGTTATAAGTTTTCGATGTTGTACACTGTCGATTTTTAGAAAAGCTTACATAGTATTCACAGTTGCTGCGTATCTTGTATCGACTATTTTTATTCTACGTAACTTTACAAGACTCAATATTAACTGTATTTTTCTTTCGGCTTGTTCTTCAATATTTTTATGCAGATGTCGAGACTAATCTATATTTTTCAAACCAATTTTAGAATCTATATTTTTGATGTTGTTTCCTACATGTTTACAAACTTTATGTCTAATATAAAGTCTAGAATATGTAAAGTCTCTTCAAGCGCGTTATGGGGTCATGCCGTTGTAAAATGTAATATACTTACCTAGCTAGTTACTAAGATAAGTATGTACTATGACTCCGCTTGAAATGTTTTGAACAACCACGGTGTTACCATCTGTCATAGTCTTCCACAGTGACGTGTTACGTTCGCGTCAACCTTTGTTGCCACCATCGTTTACGGCGACCGCTTTTTGTTGAACCGGATCGGTTAACCGAACTGGGCTATATACATTAAGGCGGTACCCCGAGCAAAACGCCGCGCTAGCCGTTTTTCGTGCTGTTTTTAGGAGCTATCTACTCGTTATTTAAAATAAATATCAACTAATAAAAAGACATTAAATTTCTACATATTATTGATTCTAAAATGGTCGTATACTTTTTTTTTTAAAGAGTTACATCTTTCACTAATCTCCTTCCAACAAAACCATAAAAATGAGAAATAATTATTGATAGCATGCATCTCCTCGTAAAGTGTTCATTTTGTTTTTTGTACTAAAACTAATGGATATACATTTTAATAACAAACATTTTTGTAGTATTTTTTTTTTCAAAATATTTAAATTCGTTTTTATTCTAAAATCTGGGCGTATTCACTACTGTAATTCATACGCCACCAGCGCCGCTAGGCCAATAGGAATGCTCATATCTCAAGCTGATTTTTTGGTCAGGGTACCGTCTTAAGTCGTGTTCGTTTAAGTTGTCGGTTTACCGGATTCGGCAACCGCTAACAGCCGAACTGAATACCTGTTTACACTAATCGGTAACCGAATACGGGCTGTGGTCGAAAACCCGTTTACACTGGTCGGTGACCCAATACGGGCTGCAACCGAACCGGTCAAAACGACCTAAAGTAAATGAGCCATAAGGTGGATGTTGGCGTCAAACAAATCTTTCCAAAAGTCTAAACCTAGCCCCCCCTTTCTTCTCCCCCGTTTTATATTTTACGGAATCAACATACTTATTTAATACATTTAAAAATTCAATATAATTTTGTGTAAGATCTTGACAGATGGGGTATAGTCCTACAAAAATCGACATTGAGATTTTAAAGTAATAAATCTTCAGGAAGTTATTAAACTAATTATGAATAAAGGCGAGTCAAGTATTCTTGAAAAAAAATATATTTTGCAAACAATATATTTCGTGCGCAATAAAAAATTTACTATCACTACAATTCGCATATTGAATGGGATATTGCGATACATACTCCTTGAGTGTTTCAAGCCACTTACATGTAAAAACTACGTTAACTACAGTTCTTCTAACACTCAAAATACAGAAGAAATCAGAAGGCACTTTCCATGCCGTACACCGTGTCCAAAAACATACATTTTCCACATGCCTCTCTTTCCTAATACATGCTAGCTAGAGAAATGCCTAACTATTTTCGAGCAAATTAATGTTTTGTCTTTCCTGTCACAACCTCTTCAATGATCTAAAGGGGCCGAAAGAAAAGAAGACAGCCATCTTGGTTTTAAATACAATTTCCACAAAAAAATCACAGATGCTTACCAACAGCGTCCCCTTGACAATGTCATTCAAGCACCAAAAGATCCTATTACCATTGTAAAAGGGGTATTTTTACGAGGTTTTATTTAAGTTGTACTGTATGTATGTATGTAAATGTGTTCGAGTCAAATCTTGCAACTGAATTTTAAGGCAATTCTCCACCGATTAAGATTAAATTTTGCATACACGTTTAGTTTGGTTGACAATGCATGGTTAGCTAAGTGACGTCATTCTAAATCCAATATGGTGAATAGCCAAAGATGGCGGACTAGTTATTTTTTGTGCACTGCCATGATATGGGTATCCAATGAAAGGGTTCGCTGAGACAATACGAAAAAAAGCTTGTGTTAAAAAATATTTTTAATGAATCATTTATAACAAGCTTTTATTTACTTTTACCTGTCCCGGTGTCTGTAATCAAATCTTGTAAGTTAAATTAAACCTACTGCCCAGTGTCCAATTGAGCTGAAAATCTGCTCACACGTTTGTTAAATATAAAAGGAGGTTAAAAAAAAAACTTTTTTTTTTTGGTAATCATGGTGCCTTCTGGTTTGTTCAGCATTCTGTGTATAAACATTATCAAGCGGAGTAGAATCGAGTGATCGGCACATTTCTTATGATCTACTTAATAAGCGTCGCTAGCGACGGGTTGTGAATATTATGAGAGGTAGCTTGTAAATGTTCGACATTCGAAGCTGCAGCGGGTGACTGGTAGCGCCCTGTCTCACTTCCCATAGAGAGCCGTCTGCCACTGCTGCTACGAGTAGGTTCAACAATGCTGCGTTATTGATCGGTTGATAGGGCATTACAAATATTATTAATACATTTTAAAACAGCATCATTTAAAAAAATAGTGATCTCCGATCTACCGGTGGTTATAGCTCCAGAGAAAGGAACCTCCTCACAATGCGAGCCGTACTGAGGAGTATTGCCCTCTGTATCAGGCCCTTGATGTAATCGCGCAACGACAGCTTCGACAAATTATTATTATTTTTATATTATGGCTCATTAACATTGGATCTTTTAGCATGACTTCAGCGTGCCAAAGATGGCTACAGAAGCGTTGCCTACACAGAGGCGACTACCGCCTATGCCTTTCGTGTCGCCTCCTTGGTCATCTTCAGCTGCGAACTGAATCGTCAGACGAATAGGCATTTTCTTTGGACGCCGAGTCGTCCTGTCTATCAAATCTAAATGAGCCTTTACGCAATAACTATAGAAATTTGCATATTTGTGACCTTCGATCAACAATAACCAACTTGATATCGGGTCACGTACAAATCAATGCTAAATTCTGTCCGCGTAAATATATATTTACTACCAACCATACAGTTACAATACCGGTTAAACGGGGTTACATTGAGATCTGGGGTAACTTTGATGAATACTTTTTTTTTTAGGTTTTAAAGCTAACTGCGTGAAAACGGAACGCACCTCAATTTTCATTTTTAAATTTGCAACACTGACATGTCAGCCATGTTTTGCATCAATGAAAATGGGGTATCAAAGTAACCCCATTTTCATTTTAGCGTTCATAGGCTCGTTTTTTTTATTTTCGCCCAAACTATGGAAGTAAAAAAATGTTGTATTAGGGCATATAATTTCTTTTGTTAAGTCGTCAACACTGCATTTTATTCATATTTTTCAAAATGTAATTGAACTAGTTATGTCAATTTTAATTTCAAAATTAATCAATTTAAACGGTACTTACTTAAAATAACAAACTGAACAGAATAAGAGCTCACGTCTCAAGTGAGCCCTTATTTACCGAGACGTATTTCTTGTGCCGACCCTACATCTAGTTGGTATTATTGATCGAAAGTTGTGACTCATTAGTTTATCCAACTCGGTTGCTATTCTTTTTTTCTATTATACTTCTACGTTAGTATAGTTCTCGGCACTTAACTTGGCAAGAGTTGTTAGATCGAGACATTTTTTTAGGACAATTTTTAGGACCGTTCCGAGCGCGCGATTGGTTGGTCAGTTGACACAAGGATCGACCGACCAATCGCGTTGCGTCCACGTTCCGTTCGCTCTATATGGTGGTTGGTCACCCCCACTACGCCAAAAGTTACAAGTCGTGAACTATTCGTCGGAAAATTTAATGCGATTTTTAATTGAATCAAATAACGTACAGCGAAGTATTGGAAAGGTATACATGCATAATTTAATACTATTGCTTGATTGGGAGATAAAAATGTCGGATAGACTTTTATTTTTGGCTCATACAATTCATTACATTACTAATTCAAGCATGCTAAAGCATTTTAATATATTTACGAGATTTATTTTATTAATTTTATTAAGTAAGTGTATAACTATCAGTGATTTTGCCGATTTGTGAACAGTACTTTGTGTTATCGATTTCAAGTATGTGAATAATATTATCAGTAGATCGGTAGCTAAGTTGGTTTTAAAACAACTATTTTGACATTCAGGATGCAACACTATGCTTTTTATTGTGAATTAATGTGATTTTAACTAAGTTTATAATTTTATTCAGCATTCATTGTAAAGATTCAGAATGTTACTACAGCCTTTTCATATTATAATGATACAAAGTATTGTACTGCTATTCGAAATATATAAGACAGTTAATTGTAAAATAATATGTGGTTTAGTTGTATGATTTAATAAAACGACACAAAGTTTTCTCAAATGTTTAATTTTAATATAACCGACTGAAAAGTGTCGCGGGCATTTTTAAGTAACCATAGGTAGTGTTGTGCGAATCATTTTAAATATTTAAGAGGAATGTTTAAAAAGATGTTGATGTTGTTAGTTTTGTTTGTTGATTTAATAGATTTCTAGATTTTAGTCGCACTTATTGAATCTAAGCAAAGATCTGTTTTTAATAAGTTGTTTTTTGTAAATTGTGTGCCAGAAAAGGATTTCAATAGTGTTTATTTTTAGGACTGTGTGAAACGATGTTGTTTCGAACTAAATGTTTTATGACGATATCAAATTAGTGATCAGTTATACAGTTTTCGATATCGATATTGTTAAACCACTTTGTTTAGCACAGACCTAAAATACCGTTTTCGTTATTTATTATAGATTTTATTTGGAACGTTGTCAGCTGTTTGCAATTAAGCAATAGATTACATTAAGAATTGTGTGTCACAAGAGAAAATAGGTAAAAAAGTGATGTTACATTCAAAAGGCATAAGATGCTTCGTACAAGACAGGGTTCAGGAGCCAAACGTACGTGCAGGTTATCTGTTAAATGAACTAGGAATTTGAGGGCTTGTGTTTACTGTGGCAGCCATGCTTGCATGAATTGTGACCTTATCAATATTGTTACAAAATGAAAGTAATTCTAAGCCGAAGGCAGCCATCGAGACCGATGAGCCACGTACTTACCTACATACTGTTGATACGTAAAGATGTCTGGCGGCTTTCACTCTCTAATAGTTCTAGTCATTTTTAATTCCTCCGTGTTGTATCTATACATAAACAAGTATGCCTGTATATGGGTAGACAATATAATAATAATCAATATGAATGTTAAACATAATATATAGGTGAAACTTATATCTATTAAATTGATGTCTGTTCTATGTGTTGTTTTATTTGTTCTGAAAAAAACCCGGCCAAGTGCGAGTAGGACTCGCGCACGAAGGGTTCCGTACAATTATCGCAAAAAATGGAAAAATTATCACGTTTTTTTTTGTATGGGAACCCCACTTATATTATTTATTTTATTCTGTTTTTAGTATTTGTTGTTCTAGCGGCAACAGAAATAGATTATCTGTGAAAATTTCATCTATCTAGCTATCACAGTTCTTGAGATACAGCCTGGTCACAGACAGATAGACGGACCGTGGAGTCTTAGTAATAGGGTCCCGTTTTTACCCTTTGGGTACGGAATCCTAAAATATGATGTTTTTGAAAAAAAACAAGACCTGACAAGTCTGGAAAAGTTATGAAATTAGAGTTAAAATGGTAACAGTCTACCCCCAGGTTGTGAAAAGTGCGAAGAGTAGTCTGATTGTTCCACTCACACATATGTGTAACCTATGCCTAGATACTGGTGTTTTCCCGGATATTTTAAAGAGGGCCTTAGTCCATCCTACCCACAAGAGTGGTGACAGAGAGTGTCGGAAACTACAGACCGATATCGGTGCTAACCACTATTTCCAAAATTCTTGAAAAGCTGTTAAATTCTAGACTTACTAAATATTGTCATCAGAATAATATTATTGCTAAGAACCAATTTGGCTTTATGAAAGGTAAATCAACAGAAGATGCTACTTTATTGTTTACAGAGATCATAGCCCGTAACCTTGACAGCAAAGAGAAAGTAATAGGTGTGTTCCTTGATATGTCAAAGGCATTCGACACTGTTTCTGTATCCATATTGCTCTCAAAACTGGAATCGATGGGCATTCGTGGAGTTGCATTGGAAATGTTTCGCTCCTACCTCTCTAACAGAACTCAATGCGTTAGGATAGGCAATTACACGAGTTCGCAAGCCACTCTCTCCTTTGGTGTCCTACAAGGCAGCGTTCTTGGACCCACTCTTTTCCTGTTGTACATCAACACCTTGTGTTTGAAGACCCTACCCAATTGTAATATTATTACCTACGCTGATGACACTGCGTTGATTGTGCATGGAAGGGACTGGAAAGAAGCTCAATGGTTTGCAGAGCTAGCTCTTAAAGACGTCATGACTAGCTTGATGACAATCTTTTGACGCTAAATGTCGATAAAACCAAATATGTAACGTTCTCGCACCGCATTAATACCCAGCCCCCACCAGATTTCGCAGTTATCGCACATAGTTGTGACATCCCAGAAAGTTGTAGCTGTCCTAAATTAACTCGCACCACCACTGTAAAGTATCTGGGTCTCATCATTGACAATTCTCTGAAATGGTCAGCAAATATAGGTCAGTTGACAGCCCGCATTAGAAAAATAATGCCAACATTCAGAAAGCTTAGAAATTCTGCTGATAGGGAAACGTTACTGTGCGTTTACTTCGCCCTTGCCCAAAGTTTGCTGCAGTACTGCATTGTTGTTTGGAGCGGAATCGGCAAGTCTGTCTTACTTCCCCTAGAGCGTGCACAGAGAGCAGTTTATACTAGTACAGTCGTAAACGAAATCTCTTAAGCATGATCAGTATTAGATACTTACTTCATTGTCATTGTTCAACTTAGATTAAGAGAAAATTGTTAATTTGAATGTTACAAATAAATTATTTATTATTATTATTATTAAGCGCAGGCCACACCGCCAGCTAGCGGGCGGGCGGGCTAGGCGGGCGAACATCGTTTCACCTCTTTACATACTTCGGTTCACACCGCGAGCTACCGACTAACCTAACGAGCTAAGCTAACGAAATATCCGACGATTCCAGCGAAGCTACTCGTTCACCTCGTTGGCGCGTTTCGAGTAGACTAGTCGACGCTCGTCTTTCGAATAGCAGTGTAGTGTAGCTTCGCCCGCTTAGCCCGCTTCGCGCGCTCCGCCCGTCGCTCGTCTGTCCGTAGTTTTCGGTGTGAACCCCATAGTTTAGCTCGCCAATATTTCGCGTAGTTTGTATAGTTTCCTTCGTTCGCTTCGCCCACCCGCCTAGCCCGCCCGCCCGCTAGCTGGCGGTGTGGCCTGCGCTTTACATATGGTCGGTGGACCATTTGTGTTGAGTTGGGTTCGTAGCCTAGCAGGATCAATAATACGGTCCATGTATGGTCAACCGTGTCATTGTAGCAATTAGATTACTAAAACCGAAGTTATTGATCTTCACTAATAACATAAAGAGAGAGTCCGAATTTTGAGAGATAAGGTAATTTCTGGGACCAATACAACTATCTGAAAAATCTTTCACCATTTGAAAGACATTATTCGTCGCGTGCGATTTACCTATAGCACAGTATAATACTAGCATACAGATGCTTCATCCCATACAAAGAAACCGTGCCGACGTAACTAGCGTTTTTTGGTAAACCGATTATTTTACTAAAAGAACTTCGAAAGCGGTCGGTTCTCTTCCAAACGATAGATTGTGTTAGTAGTTAGTGTCTTGCAAGTAAAAAGGTTTACTCGGTTCGTGAATATTTATTTCTTTAAATACAGTGACTATTTTTTTATAGTATTTTTTAAAGGGTGGTATTTAATACTTTAACTGTAATTCCCCTTTTTTCAATCAAAATATTCGAAATTACTACCAAAAATACTGAATTGCACACTAAATTTGCTCATCAAATAAATGAATTATACTATACTGCTAGATCTTTAAAGCTTAACTGTTTTACTGAATAACTATCTGTTAACTAAAAGTAAATCTAATAATTCTTCGAGTGCAACAAAATATTTAAGTTTTAAGGGAGGGGGGGAAACGAAACAAAGTCGACGGAGCCCCGCTGCGCAGGGCTCCTATTTCTGTCTGCAGGGTCTAAAGTAACCTAACATGAAGGAGATGACGGGAGCTGAGTTCGCTCGCTTTGCTCGCTCACTTCAGCTCCCGTCATCTCCTTCGAACCTAACCTATCCGTGTCGGGGTGCCCTAAGCTCCCGAGCTCGCTTCGCTCGCTCTTGGACTAATTCACATTTATTTTATATTTAATTGAATAATTTGTGTGCAAATCAGTATTTTTGTTTTACGGTGAGTAATATTGTTTTGCAGTAGGTTATTAGTGGAGATATTTTGTTTGCTTAAATTTCTAAATAGAGGTGCAGTTAAAAATTCCCCTTTTTTAAACGTTTATACAGTTTCAAACCAAAATGTGCTGAAATTCAAATTAAAAATTCGAGCGCAATGCTTCAGAAATTTAAAACTGCGCCATCTATTGGAATTAATTTTAAATGATCCGTTCAATAATCTTTGTATTAAACTATTAGCATTCTGGGATATAACATTTATAATGGTGAGATTAAACCAGACAAAGACCGGTTGGCACCTTTACTAGGAATGCCGGTGCCCCAACATACAGCTACACTCAGACGTAGGTACTATTGGTCTTTTCTCACTTAACTCGAAGTGGATACCTGATTTATAGAATAAATTACGACCACTTATCGATGTAGAAAATTATCCACTAAACCATAGACAGATTGGTGCTAGAATATCAAAGAAAACATATCAAAAGCTTCACTTTCTACAATTGGACCTAGTTATGCAAACATGAACCAACCCACACATGCCAACATCGAGATAAGGACACAGAAGCTATTGAAAATTAACTTTCTATCGACCATGTAAATATCAAAATGATCTGACATTTAACTAGGTCTAATTGATCCTAACGAATCATTCACATTGGTAGACAGGTACCTAAGAGAGGGACCACTTAAAGTATTCCCTCTACATAAACTACAGTGCGCCTGCAGCCCTGGAAAATCTACGGAAACGCCATTGCACTATGTTGCGAGTCGAGCTGAGGCTGCGCTAAAAGGACAAGAGATTTGTGTCGGGGCTTTCCTCGACATAGAGGGAGCCTTTGGCAAGACAACATTTGAGCGCATACGCATTGCAGCAAAGGAAAATGGCATCAATGATACCACGTGCAACTGGATTGACTATATGCTGAGAAGCAGAATAGTCAAATCGGAACTGATGGGAGACAGACTTAGCGCAAAAACAACAAGAGGTTGTCCGCAAGCGGAGTGCTGTCACCATTATTGTGGTGCTTTGTAATAGATTCGCTGCTTACCAAACTCAATACCGGACCATTCTACACAGTAGGCTATGCAGATGACATAACTATAATGATTAATGGTAAATTTCGGAACATAGTCTCTGGATTGTTACAACAGGCATTGAGGATGACAGAGGAATGGTGTAAAAAGAACCACCTCTATCAACCTAAGCAGAGCAGTTATTATTCCATTCACGAGGAAGAGACAACTAGGAAACCTAGGAGAGCCCTCCCTCAATGGAATAAAGCTGCCCTGGTCCACCGAAGTTACATATCTGGGTGTAACGCTTGATAAAGAACTCAGGTGGAAAACTCATGTGGAAAATATATCGACAAAGGCCCTACGAGTGTTGGGCATGTGTCGTTTCACCTACGGTAAAACTTGGGGACTAAAACCCAAAGTGATACGATGGCTGTACCGGACAATGATAATACCTAATATCACATACGGCAGCATAGTGTGGTGGCCAATAACAAAGCTTGCCTCGTGCAAAGCGCCACTCACCAGGTTACAAAGAACAGTGTGTCTCGGCATCACGGGTGCTTTCTGGACAACACCAGCTACGGCAGCGATTGAGAGATACCTGACTATCCCTCCTCTGCATATGGTGGTTGAATTCGAGGCAAGGAAGGTATAACATCGTCTTGCTGTTGCTGGACTATGGGATGCCTCTAGGCCAAATACCAACCATACAAAGTTCGATGGCAATGAAGGCCTGGATCGGGTAACTAGCATGATATCCGATAAAATGCAAACGATGTTTGTGTTTGAAAGGTCTTTTAAGGTCCAAATCCCTTCAATAGAGGATTGGACGAAGGGACTCGATTCACCAGAACAAGATAGTCTGGTGTGGTACACTGACGGATCCAAAATGGGATCAGGTACAGGAGCGGGAATATACTCAAAAGGTTGCAAATGTAGCAAAAGCTTAGGGAAGATGGCAACTGTATTCCAAGCAGAAACATAAGCCATAATAACCTATGCTCAAGAGAATATAGATAGAAGAACCAGAGGTAAATCCATATATATTCTTAGGGACAGTCAGGCTGCAATCAAAGCCATGGCATCCTACAAAGTGGACTTCAGACTTATTCTGGATGCTATCCAAGCCCTAAACAGGCTTGGGAAGCATAACAGGGTAAGACTGATGTGGTCCCTGGACACAAAGGTATCCATGGTAACGAAATGGCAGATAAACTGGTAAGAGAGGGCTCAGCAAATGATTTTGTGGGTCCAGAACCATGTGTAGGCATTTCAACGTGTCTCGTAAAAGCCACATTTAAGAAGTTTGCAGATCACAGACAACGAACACACTGGCTGTCTACTACTGGTCAACAACACTCCAAGAAATTCCTAGGCTCTACGTTCAAAGCCCGGGAATGCATCTGGCATATGAGCAGGGGGGAAATCCGCTATCTGCTTGGGGCCTTAAAGGGCACTTTGGAACCAACGACATGCTCATGAAGATGGGTCTAACCGCGACACCCATGTGCAGGTTGTGTGGGGAACATACGGAACGCATGGAGCACCTTCTGTGCACATGCGATGCACTGGCTGGTAAGCGAATGAGTCTACTAGGGGTTGGATATCCAAAACCAGAAGACTATAGGCTCATATCTCCCAGTCTCGTTGTAAAACTCATGAAAAGGGTTTTCAACGAGATTGGGGAGGAGAAAGTTATCTAGGGGACCACAATAGATCCCAATGGGTCGAAGTGTCCGAGCTGCTTCTCGGCCCCTCCATAAGATAAGATAAGAACATTCCAAAATTTCAATTTGATATATTACTGACCTAAAATAGTGTTTATGAAAATAGATTCACACATATTTTTAGAGAGAGAGCAGTGGTGGCCCAGTGGTATGAGAGCAGTGGTGGCCCAGTAGTATCGGCCGCGACTTACAAGTTGTAGGTTGTGGGGTCGAGCCCAAGCAGGCGCTTTACTTTGTGTAAATTATTTCTTCACCACTGCTCTCAAAAACGGTGAAGGAAAACATCGTGAGGAAACCGGCATGTCCTAGAACCAAAAAATTCGTAGATATGTGACATCCACCAACCCGCACTGGGCCCGCGTGGTGGATTACGGCCCATTCCCTCTCACAGAGAGGAGGCCTGTGTCCCAGCAGTGGGAACATTAATAGGCTGATGATGATGATGATATTTTTAGAGCGCTCTTCCTCTCTCCTGCTTATTTTAAATTTTGCTGTGCCTCAGAGGGTCAATAATTGTTTCTATTATTTAAAATGACTACTTACCTGTATATACATTATGGACGCAATAAGGAATTGATATTTGATTTGAGATTTTGTGACATAAAAGAAAGAAGATAGGTAGATATTTAGACAATTTGGCGAAATTAAGCACAAAATCGAGAGAAATTGAAGCAATGGGGTAGGCGTGTAGGTCTTTAGGAGGCTGGCTGACCAGAAAAAAAGGGAAATTGATAGAAAACTTTTCAAAGAATCAAAAACCTTTACTCTCTGAGCTATCATTTCCGACTTCTCAAAAAACGTCAGTTAAAAAAAAATATGTCAGTGAAACAAACAATGCGAAAATAAAACAAAATTCAAAGTCGAAAAATACGTAGATATAAGTGAATGTACAGTTTAAGGAGGTTTGCGAAGACGAAGGCAACGTAACCATACTTTTCACGTAGCCTAGGCGTGGTTAGAACGAAGTTTAAACGTGGCGAAGATTTCATTCGTGACTATGTTCCGTCGATCTTTTTGTAACTTCGGAAGGTTGTTGAGAACCTTCGTGGCAGCGAAACAGATGCAGCAGTATCTGCCGACGCTGCAGTCGACACGAGGGTACAAGAACTTCGTGATGAATGATGCCCTGGCGCAGCTTGAAAAAGACTGCGAGAGGTTCTGTCCGGTACCTCGATTCCCGCCGCAAAAGGTCTGTGGTTGATATGCGATAGCTTCGTTATTGTAGATATATCTCTTAGGGTTATTAATGCAATGTGGTTTTACAATTGGTCCTAATTTCCGAGTAAAGAATATGATTTGAACTTTAAACTATACGCAACAAAGTAGCTGTTGCCTAGGGCATAATTTCCACCAATCTCCCTAAAAATATACGCCCATCACTCGGAATATGTCCGAAGGCGAGGCCACCTGTAAGATGAATTTATTTTGTTTGTACTTTATTTAAAAAATGCAATTCGTAGGAAGATGCCTTACAAATCCAGCAGGAGATAGCTGCATCAGAAAAGCCTATGATTGTACAAGTAAACATTAGAAAAGAGTAACCAGTTGATGCCACTGTTTGTACGTGCCTCCTTAGGTAACTGTGGTGGGGGCTGGATCCGATGTGGGCCGCATTGCCTGCATGTTTCTGAAGCAGCAGAAAGTTATCAAGCAACTGGCCATGTACGAAGAGTCTCCGGAGTCGGGAGTCCTCGGAGTGGCCACTGACCTTGCCCACCTCGATACCAGCACCAAAATCACGGCTTACCAGGGACGCATGTTCCTCAAGGATGCTCTGCATGTAAGATCTAAAGAATCAATAACCTAGTCAAACTGCGATCTGTGAATTTTGGCCTTAGTCTCCAAGAAGTTGCGTTTCGTTTCGCTAAGTAGTCGTAAGTATTTCTTTGTCAGCCTTCATTCATAATTTCGTAGCCAAATTCGACCCTACTTATGGCACATCGACTTTAATATGATTTCGGTTTTTTTGAATAATTACCACTAAGAGCTTCTTTGGACAAATTGCCTTCTACTTCAAGCGGTCGCTCTGTGGGACAATCTGTAGTTTTTAGCTGCGACTGCAAAAGCTGTTCGTGTATTATGAACGTCAATTTTGTATCGAAACTGCAGATTGTCCAACAGTAACACTTTGAAGCCGTTGGCTCGTACTGCTCCAAGCATTCAGTATACGCAGGCTCGAAGAGTTTCTTACTTGAGCCTTGAGCTCGATGTATTACCACAAACCAGAGGCCTTCGTGCGAGTTTTTTTTACGTGCAAACAAAATTTATACAAAAAAGAGGTTTCTCCTTACCGTGCCCAGACGGCGCTTATCCAATTTCAATACAAATTAACGTTTACGTTGACGCGATTGAGCGTGAGTAAAAACTCGCACTTCGGCCTCTGTACCAATGTGACCATGAGTCATGCTTGTGACCACAGGACGCAGATGTAGTGCTGATCTGCGGGGGCGCGTACATCCCGCCGCCGTACTGCTGCACGCTGGACCGCGACCTCTTCTACCAGAACTTGCAAACTGTGCGCGCGGCTACGGTAGCGGTCGCAGAGTTCTGCCCGCAAGCAATCGTGGCGGTCCAAACGCCGCCGGTTGACTGCAACTTTGCGCTTTGCGCTCATGTTAGTTTTGATCATACTAACCTGTTCCTACTTATCCAATTCATTTATTTAATTCAACCATAAAACCCATAAGTCACAAATACAACGTGCGAGACGCACGGGATCGGTCAATGAGGTGACGCCTGGGGGAGGCCCATGTCCAGCAGGGGACGTCTTTCGGCTGATATGATGATGATGTTAGGCAATAAAAATTACAAACGTACAAACAATAATCATCTTATAAATATTCTGATTTTACATTAACAATATTTGTAGGTTATGATAAAAGTAACATTCCTGGCTGTTTAGATGGTTGTGAATTTTTAACTCGACGGATTCGATGAATAACTGCATGCATTTTGGTATTCGTAAGTAGATGTGTCTCTGCATATAATTTGATGATAAAGTGAAATTTTTTTCAAAGTGACAGATTTCGGTCGCCTGATTTGCGGCTTCTTGAGGTTAAATGATTTTTGATTTTTTGGTGTATGCTACGGGGGCAAAAATATTCCTGTTTACTAAACATAGAAAGTTTTTATCTCGGTGGTGCTTACCTACGTACTCGTGGGATAATTTTCAACTATGTGAAGGCTGAAAGCTAATTTAATACAAAACTGCGAGACAGGTCTTTTGATATCTTATTATTGGCGCTAAGTACAGTACATGTATACTTATTGTACCCTTTGTACCTCAGACCCTAAAGATAGCGCGTGTGTACGACAAGCGGCGAGTCCTGGGCGTGAACGCGGTGAATGCGATGCGAGCCAACCAGCTGTTCTGCAGCAAGGTCGGGAGTGACCCCGCGAAGAGCAGCCTCCCTGTCGTCTGCGGCTGCGGCCGCTGCACCAGAGTCCCCGTGTTCTCCGCCGGGAAATCTGATAAGGGTCTGGATCAATCAACCGTAAGTACTACTCAGTTAAAATAACTGTGTACTCGGAGCTGTCAACGTCACTGACGCTCGATTCTCGCTACTGAAACGAGGCGAACGCAAGACGCTGCGCGGGTAGGCAGGAGTGCGTTCGCTTGACGTACCTACGAAGTGCACAGTCAGAACATCAGAACATCTCAACCCTACGGGTCTTCTTGCCTCGGGGTCAGTCCTCGGCCGTCGCGACGTCACCAGCTTCATAGTACAGAAAATTAAGTGACGGCCTTTTGTAACCCGCGAACACGTACAAATAATTTTTTGAAGGTGTTGTTGATTTTTATTCATAATATCTACAACTAACACGCTTCATTGGCATTTTGACCATGTTGTAATCTTTTCTTTTTGTCAGTTGCTGTTGTGACAACCCGCGTGACATAAAATTCACACCATCAATCTCAATGCCTTTCATTTTGTCGTTGAAACAATGGATCAGGAATTTCATTCGGTTTTTACCGAAAGTGTGACTTACTGTGTATGTGTTACGCAATTGGGGTGCCGCGCGGTTGCTAACAAAGCGTATAGGGTGCATTTACATAGAAAACCGGGTACCGCGGTTAGCCAGCGCGAAACGACCCCAAACAAATCCGATCCGACCTCGGTCCGAGCTTGTCAGACCTTGTGGATGCTGATTTAAGGCGTATACATTCCCCAATGTTAAGGGCCTACATACTGTACCCTTAGTGCCGTAAAACGGTAACTTGCTAAAGCATACTCCTTAGTAACGGTTAGGTTAAAAGGTTTGAAAAAAAAAAAAATTTATTATTGATTCATGTACATAATTTTGAGCACAAGTTTTTTCCGTGTAATTTATAGTTCTGCTTTAAAAAAATAATTAACAACACGATATTTTTTCGCAACTTTCGGAAACTCCTCCAAAACGACTTGGATGTTTAAAAATATTTTTAATCCCCGCCGGAAAGAGAGGGGTGTAATAAGTTTCACGTGTGTTGCTGTGTATCTGTGTGTCTGTCTGTGGCATCATAGCGCCTAAACGGATGAACCGATTTTAATTTAGTTTTTTTTTGTTTGAAAGGTGATGTGGAACGCGAGAGTGTTCTTAGCTATGTTTGAATAAAATCGGTTCTGCTGTTCAAAAGTTATGGGCGTTTTACTGTTTGAGTCGGGGAGTTTTCGCAAGATAAATGTGTCGGGAGTTAATACATACATACATAAACTCACGCCTTTTTCCCGTGGGGTAGGCAGAAACTACAGAACGCCACCTGCTACGATCCTTACATACTTCTTTTGCTTCACACACATTCATACATCTAGTCATACACACACGCCGGTTATGGGTACTGCGCACTTGGCCTTTCTGAAGAACATCACCTATAAGTTAATAAATTTTGAAATTTTACTTGTTACACAGAAAAAATGAAGGTTGGAATTTCTTTATAACTAACATAGCTTAAGTAAATCAAATAATATTTTGCAAACAAAACTGTTCAAAATGAGGTTCAATATTGATATTTTGGCATCGAGCTTGCGTACGGCCAGTATTGCGTTAACATTGGGGTGGGCTTAACGCAAAAATATTCTTAGACATCCAAGTCGTTTTTTTAGGAGGAGTATTCAAAAGTACCGCAAAAATATTGTGTTGTTAATTATTTTTTTAAAGCAAAACAATTAGTTACATGAAAAAGTCATGTTTGACAAATAATATGCATGAATCAAAATAAATATATTATTTTTCAAACCTTTTAACCTAGCCGTTACTAAAGACTAATGAGTATGCTTTAGAAAGTAACCGTTTTACGGCATTAAAGCGGTAAGCCGCTACATACAAAAATAACTATCTGCGCCAATCATCGTTGACAATCTGTTGGAGTCGGCACTTGTACCTTAGCGCTGGCAATACAGCACCAGTTTTCTTAATAAAAGCACCCAATTGCATTCCAACACTCATCAGAATTCGGTGATAAGTGGATGCCACAACAATATTCATTATGATAAGCGATTGCAATGCCTGTTCTTTGTCCAGTGCAACTGCCTGTCTCGGCTTGTCCGCGAAGCAGACGACCTGATCTGCAGGGTCAAGAGCAACAGCGAGCAAGGACACCTCTCCATCGGCTTCTCTACATCTAGATTTGTTATCAATCTAATGAAAGGTATAAACTGTTTTATTCATATCATGATATCACGCTTGTATACTCTGAAGGGGTAGACAAAGATGTGTCTGTCTACAGTCATTATGTTTAAGTTCCTTGTAACTAGGGTTGCCATCCGTCTGGGTTTTCCCAGATTTGTCCTAGTTTAGAATGCGTACGAGGAGCGTCCGGGCTGGTTTGTAGGGTTCCGTACCTCGAAAGGAAAAAACGGAATCCTTATAGGATCACTTTGTTGTCCGTCCGTATCTGTCAAGACCCTTTTTCTCAGGAACGCGAGGAGGTATCAAGCTGAAATTTATATCAAATACTCAGGTCTACTGTCCTGAAAAAAATAAACTTCTAAGCCAACGCAATCAAAAGATACAGCCGTTTATGCCGCAAATTTCCGCAAATTTTCGACACTTGCAAGGGAATCAAAACCTACAGGGTACTTCCCGTGAACTCAGAATCTTGAAATTTGGTACGAAGCAACGTCTTATAGCACAGATAAAGGAATAATTGCAAAAACCTTAAATATTTAGTTAAATCATATAATAAAAATGTTTTTAATAATTTTAAACTTACTACCCCTTTCGTCATGAACGCGTAGAGGTATTAAATTTAAATTCATATCAAATACTCATGTCTAAAATACCTTTAAGCTGTGGTTTGTACCTAGGGAACCCTCGGTGTGCGAGTCCGACTCGCACTTGGCCGATTTTTACTTGGAGTCTGGCAGCCTAATTGCGTAATGAATTCTGCAAGGCAAAGAGTATCAAAAATCGACGAATCACATGCGAGATAAAAAGACGCGATGTGGATTTCCGTCTATGTGATTGGTCGATTTGTCATACTCTTTGCCCTTACGCAATAAGGCTGCTGGATTTAAAGTCTTCAAAGCACTACCGGTCGCTACGATACGCGCCGTCGCAGCAGGTGCGTTAAAAGACTATAATTTTGTTTTATTTAAAGTCAGTTAGTTAGTAATGGAAAATGTAGGACTGCTAATAGTTCCTTAAGGTTGAACTAGTCGACGGCACGAACTATTTTGTGCGCGGGGTTAAAATGCATGCTATCTTATCCGACAACACGTGCGAAAAAATAGATGCTGTGATGAGCAGTAACAAGCTAGTTCGTGTACGAATTAGCACTTTTGCAAATTTGTATCGAAATGGATTAAATTATGATTTGGGACGAAACGAGCGCGCGAAATTGAGGCGTTAAGTTTAAATTTAGACCTTTGGGAGTCTAGATATCATGAAAAAACAACTAAATGTATATTTATAAAATAACATTAATTGCATTTTTGAATTACTAATCTATCCCTGTATGGAGGCCGTTTTGCAATTTTCGTCTTCTTATGGTATTTATTTCCGCCCAAAGATGCGTTAAAATTAGTGTTGAAATATGCCTTTTTCGACGCTCATAACTTTCAAATTTTTTTTTTTTTACATTTTTGTTTCCATACAGGACTAGATAATGATGAGACAAATTGGTATCATTTTTTATTTTGAACGTACATCGTCAAACAGTAGAGTAATCTCTAGACTACGTTTGTATGTAAGAATTTTCGACTAGTGTAACCTTAAAACATGAAGAAGATTCTGTATTGTTTCTTTTTAAGGCGTTACCCTGACCAAAAAATTTGTATGAGATATGAGTCTTCCTATTGGCCTAGCGGCACTGGTGGCGCATGAATTACAGTAGTGAACACGCCCAGATTTTAGAATAAAATCTTTATTAAATTGAATTTTGGTCTTTTGAAAAAAAAAATACGACAAAATTGTTTGTTATTAAATTGAAATCCATTAGTGTTAATACAAAAAATAATTAATTAACACTTTACGAGGAGATGCATGCTATCAATAATTATTTCTCATTTTTATGGTTTTGTTGGAAGGAGATTAGTGAAAAATATACCCTGTTTAAAAAAAAAAGTATACGACTATTTTAGAATCAATAATATGTAGAAATTTAATGTATTTTTATTAGTTGATATTTCTTTTTAAATAACGAGTAGATAGCTCCTAAAAACAGCAGGAAAAACGGCTAGTGCGGCGTTTTGCTCGGGATACCGTCTTAAGACTAAATTTAGTTTAAAATTGTATGAAGTTAAATAAAATCTATATTTTATTCTACTGAGTAACTTAGATGAATTACTCTATTCAAATGTCCGGCAGCCTTATTGCGTAATGAATTCGGCAAGAGCAAGGAGAGAGCGAGATGAATGACGCGATGTGGCTTTTCGTCTTTCTTTCTTTTCTTTAAAGAAACGTTGCCCCACACTAGGAATTTCTTGCTGTATCGTGGTCTATGTGATTGGTCGATTTTTCATAATATTTTCCCTTTGCTCTTTCCGAATTCATTACGCAATAAGACTGCGGGTTGTAAGCTCCAAAATCTAAGGTTTTCGCGCTTCTTGTCCTGGTTAGCTGATTTAAGTGATGGCAACTTTACTTGTAATGGAGGGGAAGGCGTAATTTGCTATCAATTGGGAACAAATGCAGACTACCGCCTGCTGCTGAGAAATATCAAATGCAAAATGATAATAACACTATTTGATAAGGAAATCAAACCCAGAATCTCAGTTCAGCAGTAGTAGCGCTTGCGAACACAGGCACAAGAAAAAATAGATTTTACTCATGTTCCAGAGATTTGGTGCATATAATCCTAATATATAAAACATAAAAATTGTTTCTACCTATGTCCGTTATAGACTTTTAACCCTCTAACTGATATGTGCCAAAACCGGTTTCATTAGGAAGGCAATAATGCGAAGATGGTTTTATACCTACCACTAAAAAAAAACAAAAATATATTTGTTTTTTTTTAGACCCCGACGGAAAAAAGAGCAGTGGTGGCCCAGTGGTATCGGCCGCGACTTACAAGTTGTAGGTCGTTTGTGTAAATTATTTCTTCACCACTGCTCTCGAAACGGTGAAGCAAAACATCGTGAGGAAACCGGCATGTCCTAGAACCAAAAATTCGAAGACATGTGACATCCATCAACACGCACTGGGCCCGCGTGGTGGATTACGGCCCATTCCCTCTCACAGAGAGGAGGCCTGTGTCCCAGCAGTGGGAACATTAATAGGCTGATGATGATGATGATGATAACGGAAAAAGAGGAGATGATAGTTTGACGTGTGTACCTGTGTGTGTATTTGTGCCTGTACCTATCTGTAGCATCATAGCTCCTAAACGTATGAACCGATTTTGTTTTTTTATTTTATTTGAAAGGTCACTTTATCGAAAGTGTTCTTAGCTATATTTGATGAAGATCCGCCGAAAACATAGTTGGAAAAAGGCCAAGCAGATTGATTGTCTTGTACAGCAGTAAGTAACAATATATCTGGTGTCCAGGTCTATTCGAGACAACAGCGTTCATCGACAGCGCGCTAGTTGAGCAAGGGAACCCCAAGAAGTGTTACGGCATGAAGTATTGCGCCACGCCCGTGAAGGTCGGGCAGGGAGGCATCGTGGAGTACGAGATACCGGCCCTGAATAGCGCCGAGAAGGAGCTGCTAGAGGAGAGCAAGTAAGTACATATGCAAATGTCATTGTGATGCTCCTGAGACCCTAGACAAAATAAATGACATCCGATCAACAAAAGCGTGGCGATAGAGTGCGCGCAAGATAAGTCTGCGCGCGACGGGTGGCGTGCTTAATGTTGCCAGCATAACTGATCTTTTTTCCTTCATTTAATCAATAGTCATTTTTCATTTCTCGAAAGTTAAAATAATTTAAGTTAAGCATAATTAATTACTAGCTTTTTCTACTTGCATAGAATATGATGAAAAAAGCTTAGTGAAATTATTGTAAATCTTTTATTGAATACCTATTAGTACCTACTATTAAATGTTTTCTAACAATGGTCCTGCAGTAGCTGATACCGGACGGTTTCAATATCAATTCTTTTTTTGTTTCTTATTCAACAATTTTTTAAGTAGCTGCTGCCACATAACCCTCTTGAGTTATTTGGGTGACGGTGTATTTAGAAACGCCTAAAACAAAATAACAATGATGCATTATATTACATGATGGCGGTCCTATCCCGCTAGTATATTTGTGTACCACCCAAAAACCAATACTATCGGGCACCGGTAGTACAAAAATTCAGGGAAATTGTAGTATAATGGTATCCCTAAAAGTTATCTGTCAAATAAGCAACGCGGGCTCTATCTTTGTAAAACGGTACCTTAGGCCCGTTATTGTCTTGTGCACTTCAAGAAAACATCCCTGCCATCACTTTAAATTACTTTTAGCATAATGATGGCGATTATTTACTGCGAAAACGAATAAAAACACGGAATACAACACACTCTTGAAACCTGACATAAATGACAAACGATTAAAGTGCGCGTAAGATAAGTCAGCGCGCGGCCAAAATTGGAACTAATCATTTGTCATTTATGTCAGCTGTCAAGAGAGTGAAATTAAAAAAGAATTATAATTGAAGGTAATTAGCCACTGCAGAATTGTTAGACCAAATTTAACAGTTGGTACTACTAAGTATTCAATAAAAGATTTACAATTATTTCATGAAGCTTTTTCATCATATTCTATACAAGTAGAAAAAGCTAGTAATTAATTATGCTTAACTTAAATTACTTTAAGTTTCGAGTAATGAAAAATGACTATTGATTAAATGAAGGAGAAAAGATCAGTTATGCTGGCGACATTAAGCACGCCACCCGTCGCGCGCAGACTTATCTTGCGCGCACTCTAGTTCCTATTTTGGCCGCGCGCAGACTTGGATGAATGACAAAAAAAAAAATGAGAATGTCAAACGCTATCGAACTGTCACGTGATCAATCCCATGGTATAATAACATACTCCGTATACTTCGCCTGGTATGTTCTTCCCAGTCTGGCCTAAGACTACGTCACGATAAGTGTTACCATTGATTGTTCTTTTTAGAAAATTTAGGTACTTTCTCATGTAGTTAATGAAAATAAAATAAATTACTAACTAGCTTAACTATTTAGTAACTCATGTGATTCATCTATGTTCATCAATGTCATGTATATTTAGTGTTAAATTAATTTATATTTTGAATTATTAGTTCATAATTGCTTTGTTAAGATAAAGAATGCATTTTGCTCGGGTATTTCAATAACACACAGTGGCAACACATCGAATTGACAAGTGTCATACTGACAACTAGCCATTTCATCGCTATTGTCGTGTCACTCACACCTATAGCGTTGTTTCGCTCTGTGAGAAAAATACTGTGGCTCCCAAACATTTGTGATGAACCCGTGAACTTTGAAAGATTCACAAGAAAAATTGTTAATTGTTCCGTAAACTGTAAAAACAGCAGTATAAAAGGCGGTGTAATATTTATTTTCTTTTCCCAATGAAGAGACGCTATCATATGCGTGGCTTCAATATTGTAACTAACTTCACCTAAAATAACTTGTATGTACCTTTCATTAATTTATTATTTAATTTATATACGCGTTGTAAATTACATAATTTAAGGCATAGTTGTGTCAATACGTCTTTACGCCCGAACTTAACCTAACCTAATTAGTTTTTGACTTATTTTAGTCAAGTCAAATTTGTGAGTTTTCGTTCGGAACTAAATAAAAATACTAAAATGCAATCAATTAAAAGAAAGCAAAGTAAATAAAAACAAAAAGTATGAAATATGACGATTTATTAAGAATTATAAAACATTTGTACTTATTGTATTATTTTTATCTTTTTCCCCACAAAAAAAGTTTGAGAACCGCAACGCAATTGATGACGTAGTCTTAGGCCAATCACGTGACCCAGCTGTCACGGGAAGAGACTACCATGTCTTGTTCTACCATGATCAATCCCTTACTTTTTGGCATTTCGAACATCACGATCGCTGACGTCGATTGACACTGGTCTCAGAGCCTCTAGTCAGTTAAAGAATTCGATATATGGCAATTTTAATTTCAACTTTTTTTTTGTGCTAAGTGCTAAGTGCTATGCAAATTCAACAATCCAATTGTTTTTTGGCTTGGGAATCTTGGTACCACATATAGCTGGTTAAATTGCCTGGGCGTAGATATACATATTTCAGATCGAATTGCAGATATTTTTCTAAACAAGATCACAGATAATTTAATACACAAGATAAAGCATACGTGCGCTCCCCGAAAATTATCTTGTTATCCGATTAATAGAAGTTAGTGTACGATAATGTTTATTTATGTACTTAATTATTTGATAAAACTGTGTAACTACCTAACATTAATTATTACAAGATCAGAGATCTGTATCTTCCTAACACAATCTATTTCATAATCCAACGGATTTTGATTGAAATTTCTAATTCACTGCTACTTATGTTTATAAAATTCGTCAGAACAATAACGTAAATAATGCATTAAGTGTTGTTGTTTTATATAACTTTAAGGCATTACCAAGAATGACTAAAAATGGTATTTTACACAATTATTTCGTTGGCTACCCTTCCTTACAAAATATTGTGTGGCGTCACTAGGGCCCTTAGAAGCTAGGGCCGTCTTTACCCGGGTCACGGGGTCTCATTGCTAAGAAAGAAAATTTGGTTCAAATAAATCTCACTAGATGACGCGACATGTACACACAAGTCAATAGAATTGTGTGTAAAATTAACATTTTCTGGAATCTATAATATAAAAATGAATCGCAAAATGTGTTGGTAAGCGCATAACTCAACAACGACTGGACCAATTTGGCCAATTCTTTTTTTTTAATGTTCGTTGAAGTTCAAAGATGGTTTTTACGGGGAGAAAAATTCTAATTATTGCCGGAAAAAAATAAAAACAGCCCTTTTCTTTTTCCCATACAAAAGTTTTCTAACTAAAACGTAGAGTCAATTTGAGCTTTATTGCTATTGTATAAGCTATTTTTGCTTTGTGTAGGGTAGGGTAGTGTATGGTAGGGTAGTGTATGGTAGGGTAGTGTAGGGTAGGGTAGGGTAGGGTAGTGTAGGGTAGGGTAGGGTAGGGTAGGGTAGTGTAGGGTACGGTAGTGTAGAGTAGGGTAGGGTAGGGTAGTGTAGTGTAGGGTAGTTTAGGGTAGTGTAGGGTAGTGTTGGGTAGTGTAGGGTAGTGTAGGGTAGTGTAGGGTGGTGTAGGGTAGTGTAGGGTAGTGTAGGGTAGTGTAGGGTAGTGTAGGGTAGTGTAGGGTAGTGTAGGGTAGTGTAGGGTAGTGTAGGGTAGTGTAGGGTAGTGTAGGGTAGTGTAGGGTAGTATAGGGTAGTGTAGGTTAGTGTACGGTAGTGTAGGGTAGTGTAGGGTAGTGTAGGGTAGTGTAGGGTAGTGTAGGGTAGTGTAGGGTAGTGTAGGGTAGTGTAGGGTAGTGTAGGGTAGTGTAGGGTAGTGTAGGGTAGTGTAGGGTAGTGTAGGGTAGTGTAGGGTAGTGTAGGGTAGTGTAGGGTAGTGTAGGGTAGTGTAGGGTAGTGTAGGGTAGTGTAGGGTAGTGTAGGGTAGTGTAGGGTAGTGTAGGGTAGTGTAGGGTAGTGTAGGGTAGTGTAGGGTAGTGTAGGGTAGTGTAGGGTAGTGTAGGGTAGTGTAGGGTAGTGTAGGGTAGTGTAGGGTAGTGTAGGGTAGTGTAGGGTAGTGTAGGGTAGTGTAGGGTAGTGTAGGGTAGTGTAGGGTAGTGTAGGGTAGTGTAGGGTAGTGTAGGGTAGTGTAGGGTAGTGTAGGGTAGTGTAGGGTAGTGTAGGGTAGTGTAGGGTAGTGTAGGGTAGTGTAGGGTAGTGTAGGGTAGTGTAGGGTAGTGTAGGGTAGTGTAGGGTAGTGTAGGGTAGTGTAGGGTAGTGTAGGGTAGTGTAGGGTAGTGTAGGGTAGTGTAGGGTAGTGTAGGGTAGTGTAGGGTAGTGTAGGGTAGTGTAGGGTAGTGTAGGGTATTGTAGGGTAGGGTAGTGTAGGATAGGGTAGGGTAGGGTAGTGTCGGGTAGTGTAGGGTAGGGTAATGTAGGGTCGGGTAGGGTAGCGTAGTGTAGGGTAGGGTAGGTAGGGTAGATAAATGTTTGGTGTTTTTATGGCAAAACAAAGTTTGCCGGGTCAGCTAGTTGAACATAAAAATTGTATGTTCTTGTTTAATCAACTCTCCTAAGTACAAAATTATGGAATATTGGGCTCTTAAAAAAAATCACGAACCTAGTAAACACTTTTACTTTCAAGTCGCTGCTAACACCATCTATTGCCGTGAAACGGGATCGAACGCGATTGATGTACTTACAAAAGTAACGAGATGAAAAACGCTAGTTACGTCGGCCCGTTTTCTTTGTATGGGATGAGGCATCTGTATGCTAGTATTATATTATTTGTGCCCAGGTTTTGTGTACCCGTCACGTGAAACAATTTTTTTCCGTGAGTATGTAAATTGGACTAAACAGCGACGGGATTCCGTATTGTATACAAATTTTTGTGATCCTACTTATTCTCGCCTGTTATGCCAAACTAGCGAGACATTAAAATTGTATTCTATTCTCAAACGATAATTAAATAAGTCGCGTTGCGAGGTTATGACAAAATATACGTTATCATTGCACTACTAACCTATGTTTACTCGTCAATAATTCAAAACACATAAAAAAAAAATTGGTTTAAAATCTATACTAATATTATAAAGAGGAAAAAATTGTATTTTTGTATGTAACGAATAAACTTAAAAACTACTGGACCGATTTCAAAAATTCTGTCACCGTTGGGAAGCTACATTATCCCCGGCTAACATAGGCTACTTTTTATCCCTGTATTCCTACGGGAACGGGAACTACGCGGGTGAAACCGCGAGGCGTCCGCTAGCAGCTAATATTTACACTATAAGCTTTGGAAATAATATGGCGTAAGGTTACACTAATTTACAGCTCATACTTTTAACCAGCTACTATTAAGCTCATTGCTCACAGCATAAAAAAAGCCAAAATGGCAAAATTTTATTCCCTAATACAGCTCACAGCTTAGAAGAGGTGTGACATTATCGCGCTAAGCATCCGTTTATACGCTTTGGTCTTCTTGACCAGCTAGTAGCATTATACGTAGCCAAAGGCTGGACAATAGTTCTTCCAAATTCTACTAAAATGCATTTTGTTGTTTTGTTCTCTATTATACAGACATTAATAAGCTGTGCTGTTTAACAGTGTAGATCTCACCCCTTATCACATCATCAGCCTATTAATGTTCCCACTACTGGGACACAAGCCTTCTCTCTGTGAGAGGGAATGGGCCGTAATCCACCACGCGGGCCCAGTGCGGGTTGGTGGATGTCACATATCTTCGAATTTTTGGTTCTAGGACATGCCGGTTTCCTCACGATGTTTTTCTTCACCGTTTTTGAGAGCAGTGGTAAAGAAATAATTTACACAAAGTAAAGCGCCTGCTTGGGCTCGAACCCACGACCTACAACGTGTAAGTCGCGGCCGATACCACTGGGCCACCACTGCTCTCCGTTATACATTACTCTTATTTAATTATACATTACTCTTATTTAATTATAATAAATTTATGAAAAGAAAATCTATCGTATAGTGGTCGGCACGTAACTTGGCAAGGTTTTGGCGTGGTGGGGATAAGCTCACGAACGTGGACGCGACGCGATTGGTCAGTCGATCCTTGTGTCAACTGACCAACCAATCAATCGCGCGCTCGGAACGGTGCTAAACGTCCCCCGCGTCCCGCTTGGTAACCAAAGAGACCTAAAAAACGACTTGTACGCATCTAATGACTTTTGCCAAGTTACGTGCCGACAAATATACCCTGGACAGTGTGCTTTAATTTTATAGCTCGCTTCGGTCGCTTTTGCATCATGCATTCTTTTGATGCCGCAGAATTTCTACATAAGTACTAAACAACTCCTGTTACGAAAGAATGGTTTGTATTGTTTACCAAATTACCCAACATAATTTTTCTGTTTTAACTAGTTTTTCAAATCGCTTTAAGCAATTTTTTTCTTGAACAGTCCTCGCAATGGATATGGGGCAGTTACCTACTTTATTCCTGCATATACACCAAAATAACACAAAATTATTTTCTTACTAGGTGCGACATGGAAGACATGTTGAACCTGGGCAAATGCTTCGGTCTCGGAGACGAATACCACATAGACCCTTGCAAGTTCTACCCCGCACGCTGCTACATGGACTGCGAAGTGTGCCAGCCCTGTGGGAGCGCTAGGAGATAGGGATTGTGGAACACGAAACAGTGCTGTCAATTGTTTCCCATCTCATAAATGTCAAGTGCTATCAAAAAATGGTTTACTTAAATACTGAAACCATAATTTTAAACAACGCATTAATAATCCTCCGCTCTTGATCAAATTTCGGCCATGACAGCCAATCGTATCGGAGCAGGGGACATAGTGCACATGTACAGATGCAGTGGCGTATTTAAAGATTTTGGACCCCAGGCCATATAGGTTTTGTCGCCAAATAACTAAAAAAAAAACACTTCGCTAAGGTTGTGTCACATTTCAAAAAAAAAAATTTGCTCGAAAGTAAAATCGATTTATTCAGCATTTTGTTATACGTTGCCTACTTATTCAGAAATACTTTGGAATCAAGGGAATTTAGATTGCAAGAACGAGCGAAAATTTTAGCACCCACTTGGATACTAGCTACTGTCGAAATCAGCCCAAGAGAACATATTCCCGGGATGAAAAGTATCCTATATGCTATTCCAGACTATTAATCTATCTGTGTGCCTAATTTCATCCAGATTCGTTAAGTAGTTTTTGCGTGAAAGAGTAACAAACATATAAACACACTTACACACTCACAAACTTTCGCCTTTATAATATTGGTGTGATCCGAGACTATTTCCATATTTCATCATCCCTCATTGCATTTATTATATTATTATAATCTTGTATATATTTATGTTTTATTTTAATAGCAGTACACCGACTACCCCCTTTTTATTCTAAGTTTTCTTTTTTCAGTCCATCCAAAGGTTGTCTGGTAGATATCGCTGTCAGCGATAAGACCGCCTTTGTACCCATTTATATAAGTTTTTTTGTAAATGTCTATAATTTTATGGTGTACAATAAAGTATATTCTATTCTATTCTATTCTATTCTATCCCTCTTCCCATTTATTTGGTTTCGGCGCAGCATGTCTTCTTCTTGCATACATCCCTGCTTGCCGTCATATAAATAGGCACCTCCTTTTTTAAGGTAGAACATCTATCACAAAACCCATCCATCGTTTTTTATTTCTTTCTCTACCAAACATCCTCATTTACATTAATTTTTCTCGACATGTTCCTTTTTCCTATGTATTTTCGTTGATTGACATAATTTTTAGGTCACTGGTGCAACTTTCAGACTTCTTCTAACATACTCGTTTTTTAATACAGCTACTTGTATATTTTCGGATAGGTTAGATTTCTTTTATCAGCTAAAATAGAATAGTAGTCCTTGTCTCTAGAAAATACGGCGGGCTGGTAGAAGCTGGCAGGTCCGTCCTCCCAGTCTGCCGCCCAGGGCCATGGCTCTCTGGACCTAAAGGTAAATACGCTACTGCAAAGGTGCACTCTCTTCTATAATTCTTATAGGCCGATGCGAAGGCAATCGGACACGATTGGAAACAACGAACTTGATCTCAAAATATAGCGTTACAATGCTATGAATTTATTTTTACGAATTGTATCTTCAGATGACGCTGGAATATAAAAGTAATGGCACTATAAAGATTGTCTAAGTTAAATTGTAAAATTGTGATCCGTTGTGTCCGTACGTTTACTTTTATCCGCACTTATATCTATTTATTCTTAATGGCTTTAACTAAACCAATAAGATTTTAAACGTGGTCGTAACTGTAAAATCACGAATAGCTATTAAAAAATATTCAAATAAAAAAAAATATGATTGGAATTGTATTTTTTTTTACAGAAGTGTTTATAGATACCTTATAAAAATCAAATAATAATTATATTTACATCACACAAGACAATAATAAAATGTATGTGGAAAATGTAGACACACTTTTATTTCACGCGGAAGAAATTTATTAAAAAAAATCGTCGGTTTCTTTTTGCTTAAGAAGCGAACTAAAAAGATGTAAACAAGAAGAAAATCATGCTGTGCAGTCGGAGGATACATATTCGCGAGCTGGCTGACCTTAACGAGATGTATCCTCCGACTGCACACCATGATTTTCTTCTTGTTTACGTCTTTTTAACTAACTTTTTTAATTTATAACTTTTTTTCGATTGTGCCTTCACAATTTGGCTCACAAAATCCACCATTTGTTTATTTTCCAATTTAAGTGTAGCCATGTAACACTCTCAAGGTTAAGATGAATCTATCGACGTAAGAAACATCAAAATCGGCCAACGCGTTTGGTCTCTAGAACGCCACATAGGAACAAACATACATTTACACAGAGTCTGTGTAAATGTATGTTTCCTCCTATGTGGCGTCTGTGTCACAGACATACACTTCGCACTGTTACTCCTTAATACAGGCTATTTCATAGCCTGGCAAGGAGGACAGCACGTCACCCACTTGATTGTCAGAGATTTATAACTACCCACTTTGTAAAACTGTTACATGTACTGCAATCTGTTTTTATATAAATAAAGATTATATTATATACGTAGACTGATAAACACATTACCTTCCTTCGGCAGTTGAATAAAAACAACCCTGTCTTTGCTGACGCGCTGTAAGGTACAAAAAACAAAAAAACATATTATATAGGCTCATTTTCATTGGTCGTTAGAGCTCGCATTCGGGGTACGGGAGATTTCTGTTTACGCATGCCATAGGGACCGCATTCTGTAATCGTTAACATTTGACGATAGGGCGGGCCCGCTTGCGGATTGTTTGATATTCTTCACCGCGCATCTGTTTCGAAAGAGTGGGACTGAGCAGACGCTGCTTTACCTACACCAACCGATGAATTTCATTGGTTGTTAGGCCGCATGCGGGGCATACCCGCCTAATACTGATTCCTACTCCGTTTTTGCTTTCACTTTCTGGCCTCGAGAAATAAATGGTATGTCCAGAAGGGGTGTTATAAAAACCTGAGCCTCTAATGTGAGTTTCCTATATCCCCAGAATCTCCAGATGGCAAAGGTTTTGCTCCTCGTTTATAATGTCCATATGCCCAGTTTGAAGTATGCCTCGAAAATTTAATGTCCCAACTCGGATCTTCTTTATACAACACTTTACTTCTTCTTTACACAATTCAAATAATAAAATTTATAAAAAAAAAAAACAGGTCTTAAACCCATAACAGACAACATCTTTAAAGTATTCAATAATAAATACAAAATCACACATAGATAAATACATACAACATCAGCACATCAAATAAATTCGAATTCATATTCCATAATAATCATATTAATTACATTAGTCTCTTACGTGCGTCACTATATGTAACTTATCTGCATGTAAGGACAGTTCAACCTATTTGCTATCATACTCAGAACGGTATTAGAGCTGTCCCGCACTATGCGCACAAGAGACGCGCAGCGCTTGCGCATGGTCTAATGAAAACAGTCTGTTCGCGCCCATGCGAACATACCCGAAGCGCTGCAGTATCGAGGCAGACCCAAAACCACTCTGAAAGCATTGTTAAATTGAATGCGGAGGGTGTTGTAGCTTTTCTGCGTGTAATTAGCCCTCAGGCTGCAGGTGTACATGGACGTGCTATGCTCGGAAAAGAGTTACTTTTACGCCATCCGAACAACGTGCGAACCTGCGGGCCAGCATATTAGCTCTTGTAGATAACGCCCTCCGCTCCTGTTCTAAGTCAGCATGGTCCCTGAGGTCAGACGTGACTATATCCTAGGTATTTAAACTCACCCTGTCTAAAGGTACACTATTTAGACATAGTCGGGACATATAGCACCACCGGCCTCAAAGACCATGTACTGAGTTTTCTTAATATTATAAATAAGTCCATGTTTAACCGCGTTATGCTCACATGTCGCAATCAACCTTCTTAGGCCACAAATCGACGCGCTCAGCAGAACCATGTCGTCTGCAAAGCTTAAATTGTTGAGACACACGTCGTCTACATGACAGCCGATATACGATACCAATACTTGAAGATGGTAACTAGTTCTGGCGTTAGGTTGATACTCTCAAGTTTTTTCCCCAAGAGATCATACGCCACCAAATCAAAGGCCCTGGACAGGTCGAGTATACACGCGTATACCGAGATTTTGCGGTCATTATAGTATCTGAACGTCAAGGCCAGGCTCTCCACCACCTGCCTGCGAAGAATCCTGGAGTTCTTTGGTCACTTTGCCCGTAAGAATGGTCATAACCTCGAACAGCTGATGATCACAGGCAAGGTCGAAGGCAAGAGGCCGAGGGGCCGTAGCCCGATCAGATGGTCTGACCAAATACGTACAACGCTGAACACAAAGCTGCACGATGCACTCCACGTCGCCAAGGACAGACACAGATGGAGAATTATCGTCAGAGAAAAGTTGATCTCCTGTCGGGGGAATCACGACCCTCAGTAATGAGGAACACGACGCGAGGAGGATAGTATCTGACGGTATGCTTAAGACACAGGATTGCACTTTCCGTTGATAAACGGGGCTTATACCCACAATCATTATCGTGCAGAGATATATATTTACTTAACTGTGTATTAAGCAAACCGTCAAACACCTTCGCTGTAACTGTAGTTAGAGAAATGGGCCTATAGTTACTTTTATCAGCTAAGTCACCGGTTTTATCTTTAACTATAGACACAACAATAGTTTTCATGAGATCCGGCGGAAGATAAGAGTGGCTCACGCATAGCGAATGCAATTCAAAGTCTACCTACGGAAAATGTCGATTTTCTGTGAGGGTTTCTAATTCAGTGTTCTCTGCCAAATACGTATCGATTTTCCTTTCTAGAGCTGTTTTAGCAAAACCATCAGAATAATATCAATGAGGAAATTGTTAGCGTCAGAATGGCTGGTTGCCTAAGACAAGCGGCTCTGAAAGTATATTCAAGAATTGCTACCCAATTGCTTATATTTGCTACATTTCTTCAATAATTGCTACATATGATAGATTCAGAGAAATATTAATATTTTTTTGACCAGCCATTCTGACGTCAGGATGGCTGGTCACCTCCGTGTTCAGCATGAAGGACGCAGAATTTCTAAAAGATTGTTGTATCAATAATTGCTTACTAATTGCTACTTTCACGAATTTAAGTTTGAGCTTCGTACATACATTACGTAAAAAAATAGAGCTTTTATTACAATTTGTACGAAGAAGTGCCTTATAATTTAGAAAGGCAACGGTTTTTTATACTACAGCGACTTGCTTGTTCAAATCGTGCAGGCGTTCCCAATTATGGGTCACCCACCCCATTGAAGCGAAATACATTCTAAAAGTTTGTTTTATCAATAATTGCTTAATAATTGCTACTTTCACGAATTTAAATTTTAGGTTCGTACATACATTAGGTAAAAAATTAAACTTTTATTAAAGTTGGTACGAAGAAGTGATATTTTGGAATGGCAACAGTTTTTTCCACTACAGAGTCTTGTTCAAATTGTGCAGGCGTTCACAATGATGGGACTCCCACCCCATTGACGCGGCATTCATTCTAAAAGTTTGTTGTATCAATAATTGCTTACTAATTGCTACTTTCACGAATTTACGTTTGAGCTTCGTACGTACATTAGGTAAAAAAATAAAGCTTTTATTATAATTGGTACGGGGAAGTGCCTAATAATTTGGAAAGGCAAGAGATTTTTTCACTACAGCGTCTTGTTCAAATCGGGAAGGCGTTCACTGTTATGGGTCACCCACCCCAGATCTGTTGACGCGCAATCGACTATTTGAAATTATTAATGTCAAACAAATAGTCAACATAATTATTATTATTGGAGCAGCATATACCTTATACCTTCCTACAAAAGCATAATTATGAAACATGAGAAATTTATGACAGAAAAAAACCGTAGTGCATCGTCAAATCTTTATTTAATATTATTTCTACGTATTCATATAATCAAAGATTACTTTTTAGCATGTACAATACAATGGAGGATCACCTTCTTTTTGATCTTTAATATCTTTGTAGATTGATCGTCATAACAATACCACTGTGTATTTCGCTTGCAGTGAGATTTATAATGACCAATTTGAATTGCAGGTGATGGAGGAATAAATTCTATTATTGACAATAAAGTATATTTAGTGTCATGCAATAACAGATGGATCGGGGGATCATCTAGTGAAATAAATTCATTTAAATTAAATAGTATTTGCGGCTTCTTGCAACTCGTTAACAGTTTTATTAACGTCTATGTGTAGAACAGGTATTTTCCGGTGAACATTGTCTATCGGGCATTCTAATTCTGTGCAATGTTCCCTCGATTTCTCTCAGAAGCTCAGGTTTGGCGGATACGATCCTGCCAACGTCGGTCTTCAGTTTCGTAAGCTGGCTCTGCTCAATAGCCAGATCTCTCTCTTGTTTAATTTTAAGGTGTTTTTGTTTTTAATGCAAATAAACTCATTTTTCTTTCTTTATTTCTCTTGAAAACACCTTGGAGCCCTTATTCCATTCAATCGCGTCTTTAATACGCTCAGTATTAAAGCGGTGGAGGGCGTTTTTCAACGGGTTTTCTACTGTGTCACCTTAATTTTTTATCCATAATTTAATGCGCCATAACTTTTTTGTCCTAATCATCATTTGTCCGAATGATAACTTACCCGAACTTTATATCAAATAATATCACATGCCATAAAATTAAAATCCCTAAATATAAATTGTCCTTAATCCGTTTGCCATAAATATTACAATCAATAATATACTAAATACATAAAGCCGTTTTCAATAAAATTTTAAAAGTCCTAAATTCAAATAATATTATTTTACATCAAATCATCAGCCTATTAATGTTCCCACTGCTGGGACACAGGCCTCCTCTCTGTGAGAGGGAACCATAATCCACCACGCGGGCCCAGTGCGGGTTAGTGGATGTCATATGTCTTCGAATTTTTGGTTCTAGGACATGCCGGTTTCCTCACGATGTTTTCCTTCACCGTTTTGAGAGCAGTGGTGATGAAATAATTTTCACAAAGTAAAGCGCCTACCTGGGCTGGAACCCACGACCTACAACTTGTAAGTCGCGGCCGATACCACTGGGCCACCACTGCTCTCATTTTACATAAATAAATATATTATACATGTACTCAATAAAGCAGTTGATTGTGAACATGTGGTTTTTGTAAGCAAGCAAGCATTCAGCATGCAAGCAAGCACGCAGCATTCAGCACGCAAGCAAGCACGCATCATGCAGCATGCAAGCAAGCATGGTGTCTGTCACGGCTCCGGCGCTGCGGGGCTCCGGCGGTACTACGCGAGTTTATCGTCACGGGTTTAACGCTCACCACCGCAGCTTCGGCTTGCTGACCGGCTTGGCCGGCTAGCCTCAGCCGCGGTGGCGACTGTTTCAACCACCTGCTCCTCAACTCACGGGCCGCCTCGCCCCTCCGCGCCTACGCGATCATAAGTTACAGTCTAGGGGTAGAGCAGACAAGACTGCGTGGAGTCGGATTTACAGCGATTCGTTTCTGTCATTAAAACCTAATTTTTAGCAAATGTTTTAGGACTAAAAAAATTATTATAAATGAACATTCGGAATAATATACATTATTTATCACAATACTTAGGACATATGACTTTAAGTCAAGTAAAATTACGAGATTAAATTATTATAGTACTCGATATTATGACAGAATACTTTTAGAATTAAAGATTTGAACTAGAGTAGAGATTATATTAATCAAAATTGTGGGATTTTTAACATTATGGTTACTGAAGTTTATATATAGCAAACGTGTTATGGATAATGATTTTTTAAGAGAAGAAAGAGATTACCTTTTCAAGGACTTCGAGATCTGTCTGTTGAGCTGCCGGTAGTTCCACACATCGTCTGAAGACTGCAGGACCATTTCACGCCTCTCTTACAAGAGCATGAGAGCAGGATCGGATAGTTTATTGTCCCTATTTGCACGACAAGTCTTGAAAAGTTTAGACCCGACCGTATGGACAGTTTCCAAGAACCCATTGTTGTAATCGTCCACGGAGCTACCTAGGCACTCGAAACGAACATCATCGATTCGATCAATTTTATGAACACGTAGAAATAATATTAAATTAAGATTTAACCGGTCAATGTGGCGCTTGGGGGAAGCCTATGTCCAGCAGTTGACGTCTTTCGGCTGTTATGATGATAATGAAAGATTAAACGATGTACTACAGTTCATTTGTCGTGTTTCATATTTATGCTTTTATAGGTAGGTATATGCTGCTTGATTAATATTATGTTGTATTTTTTGTTTGACATTAATAATTTCAAATATCTTAGTCGATTCCGCGTCAATAGATCTGGGGTGGGTGACACATAACAGTGAACGCCTAGACGATTTGAACAAGACGCTGTTGTAAAAAAAACTGTTACCTTTCCAAAATATTAGGCACCTCTTCGTACCAACTTTAATAAAAGTTTTATTTTTTACTTAATGTATGTACGAACCTAAAACTTAAATTCGTGAAAGTAGCAATTAATAAGCAATTATTGATATAACAAACTTTTAGAATGAATTTCGCTTCAATGGGGTGGGTGACCCATAATTGGGAACGCCTGCACGATTTGAACAAGCAAGTCGCTGTAGTATAAAAAACCGTTGCCTTTCTAAATTATAAGGCACTTCTTCGTACAAATTTTAATAAAAGCTCTATTTTTTTACCTAATGTATGTACGAAGCTCAAACTTAAATTCGTGAAAGTAGCAATTAGTAAGCAATTATTGATGCAACAAACTTTTAGAAATTCTGCGTCCTTCATGCTGAACACGGAGGTGACCAGCCATCCTGACGTCAGAATGGCTGGTCAAAAAAATATTAATATTTCTCTGAATCTATCATATGTAGCAATTATTGAAGAAATGTAGCAAATATAAGCAATTGGGTAGCAATTCTTGAATATACTTTCAGAGCCGCTTGTCTTAGGCAACCAGCCATTCTGACGGTAACAGGAAATTGGAGTAGATTAACATCCTATTTCGACATTAATTACATTGGTATTATGAACTTTTTATATATGTGTATTTACTTACGCCTTTTATAGAGGTAGGCAGAAATTATAGGACGCCATCTGCTACG
Organism: Orthosia gothica; assembly: GCA_949775005.1. Lineage (NCBI taxonomy): Eukaryota > Metazoa > Arthropoda > Insecta > Lepidoptera > Noctuidae > Orthosia > Orthosia gothica. The sequence goes on along the minus strand of OX459056.1, from coordinate 7,568,998 downwards.
ATTTACCGTTTGAAGTTTTTATATTTCTATTTAAATTATTATTAATATAATACGTCAGAGTTATTAATTTAAATATGAGGAAGTTTTGATAAAAAGGTTCATTATAAAAAGTAGTGATTTTGTCACCATTGTAAAGAGCGCATGAGGATTTTTAAGTAATGCACTGAATCCATCTTTTTATTTAAGACGGTACCCTGACCAAAAAAACCGGCATGAGATATGAGCATTCCTATTGGTCTAGCGGCACTGGTGGCGCATGAATTACAGTAGTGAATACGCCCAGATATATTACAAAAATGTTCGTTATTAAATTGTCTATCCATTGGTGTTTTAATACAAAAAATAATTAATGAACACTACGAGGAGATGCATGCTATCAATAATTATTTCTCATTTTCATGTTTTTTTTTGGAAGGAGATTAGTGAAATATATACAACATTAAAAAAAAAACGAAATCTACCATTTTAGAATCAATATTATGTAGAAATGTAATGTATTTTTATAAATTGATATTTCTTTTTAAATAACGAGTAGATAGCTCCTAAAAACAGCACGCAAAACGGCTTGCGCGGCGTTTTGCTCAGGGTACCGCCTTAACAGGGACATCACTCAATGATACATATAATCTATACTGTATTTAATCCGCCTCCTACTGAAGATTATGTTATTGGCAACGACGGGATCATAAGTACCTATCTATCTATATTATGATGAACACAGTTTTTGTTACTAGGTGTCACTTGGAAGACGTTTTGGAGCTGGCCAGGTGCATCGCTTTCAACGAAGAATACAACGAGCGCCCTGGCGAGTGCTACCCCGGCGTTTGGTGTCGAAACTGTTGCATAACCCAGAGGAGAGCTCGGAACTAGCCAGAGTCAGAGTAGTATCTTTCTCTTGTGCTACGAAACAAAGGCCTGTTGTGGTGGTTTGTGTGGCTGTGAGGTGCTGTGTGTGCAAAGTCCAGTTGTTACTAAGCACAAGCGATTGACTGTGCTATATGGTGGATTATCGAGTACCATATCATACCAGGCAAATGTATGCTCATTCATGGGACTGTTTCGCTCGATCTCGGACGCTGACAGACTAAAGGGGGGTGGCATAAGTGGCACGGGCCCCGAAACTTAAGAAATCAGTAAGCAGTTTAGAATTGGAGGCCGCTTACGTATAAAAGGTGTCAAAATTATCGAGCTTGCTTCGCTCGCTATTCGCATCTTACATTCTTCAGTTTTATACCCAATATGAAAAAAAGACAAAAATTCTTTGTCTCTTTTAAGTCCAGAATCAAGTACTGATCCCATGGTATTTTTTTCGCGTCGGTGTCAGACACACTGTAGTAACTCTTATTTGTGTGTATATAAATGGTCAAATCATCTATGAAAAAGCTAAATATTAGGGTCCTAAGATATTCGAGCTCGCTTCGCTAGGTCTTGAATCTCGAAAACTTTTCTGGAGAACACACGAAGAAATGGGTAGTACTTAACTACTATTTCCACTTGAATGGTCACAAATAAGTTACCTTTTCGAGACGAGATGTAAAATATTCGAGCACGCGTGACTCACTTAAGCATCCTACTTGCTTTTCATTCACGATCATTTCAGCATAAGTCGACAAATTTCAACCTTTAAGAGAACGTGTGCAAACAATTTTCGAGCTCGGTTCGCTTGCTCTGGCATTCTCCAGTTACGTTGGCATTAAGCTAGTGTTTCCTATTTATGTGTGAAAGGACAAAATAAACCTATTCTTTCCCAGGAGAGAAGCAAAAATGTTTGACCTCGCTTCTATAACTGCTATGTCCTTATGTTCTCAAGCTTTTTGCGTACGAGGGTGGGGGTTTTGTTGCCACTAAGCCTAAAGGTTTAGTCCGCCACTGGTTTCGGGAATGTCAACGCATCTGCGATGCTTTTCTAGGTTTTGCATAAAACATTGACATAGGCTTGTTTCCTATCTAATATCCTTAAATTAGTGTCAAATGCAATCAAAATTTGATTAATTAAGATGCTAGAACCGATGAAATTGATTTCAATTCAAAATATTGCATCGTATTGTCACGATTGTTTTGTACGTTTTTTTTTAGATGGATAGATGACGCTGCAATATAAAAGCATTGCATTACTGCATTGTCATACTATGAATTTGAGCGATTGTCTAAGTTAACTTCTAAAATTGTGATTGACTTTTGAAAAAAAATGTTACTTATAATTTTTTGTCCTTTGTCTTTGTCCTTCGTCTGTATTGTAAAAAAATAAAATCAAGACATAAATCACATACAAAATATGGTTAACAATAAAATATAGTGAAAAGTTTAGATTGGTTTTATTTTGCGCAGCAATCAATCCTTAACAGAAAACCGGCAAAGGAAAATCGGGCATGCGAACCGAGTTCTGTAAAAACCACTGCATTCGTAAAAAAAAAGGTAAACACACACACACATACATACGTTGCGGCAGGTTATACAGAAGGTCGAAGAGTATACCTGCCTCTCTGCTTAGCGTTTGTGGACTACGAGAAAGCCTTCGATTCGATCGAAACTTGGGCTGTACTGCAGTCCCTCCAACGGTGCCACTACTACTGGTATATTGAGGTGTTGAAGTGTGTGTATAAAAACGACAGGGGAACAATGGGCAGCGCACATTTCTCGCAGAACGGATGGCCGATAGGGCCGAAAAGTTCAAGAACGGCGACCGCGAACCGGAAAACATTGCGTTGGAAGGCCTCCCACTAGGTGGACCCACAGATATAAATCTAACTAGATGACGCGATTGTATGTACTTTGCGTGTCAAAACGGCGTAATTTGAGCTTTTCATTTAGCATGAACGGCACTGGAAATCCACCGAAATCTAGAAAAACGCCTTTTTATGCGATATTGAGCTGTACAGATTGTATAGAAAATTGGCCGACGCATTGGAAATGTTTTCTTTCATTGATAAGTAAATTTGTTTTTAAATATTGTGGGAAAAATTGGCACGCTTGGTTTTCATACAGATGGAGGGACTTGCGTTATCTATTTAGATTTATGTCTGTGGCTCGACCGATGACCTGATTAAGGTTGCGGGAATGCGCTGGATGCGAGACGCATGGGATCGGTCAATGTGGCGACGCCTGGGGGAGGCCAATGTCCAGCAGTGGACTTCTTTCGGCTGAAATGATGATAAAAACATTGAAAGTACCGAAGAAGCTCTGACGAAAAGATAAACTGGATTGAGGTACAAATTAACTTTGCTGTTTGGAAATTCTTGTCTCCATACTCCATAGTAACTGCCAAATTTCATGATTCAACGTTAAGTACCCTATAGGTTTTGATTCTCTTGTGATTGTCAAAATATGCGGCATAAACTGCTCTATCTTATTATCATGTTGATTTAGAAGTTTGAATTATTCACAGCGCAAAGTGATTGCAGACCAGGCGTTCCTGAGAAAAAGGTATTGACAGACAAAGTGGTCCAAGCGGTGCTGTTTTCCTTTTGGGAACAGCACCTTAAAAAACCCTCTTCCTCACTCGTTTTTCACGCACGATGCCGTAGTAGCGGCATCGTGCGTGAAAAACGAGTAATGAAGAGGGTAGACAGATATGTCAGCCCGTAAACAACACACACCCGAAAAGACTTTATAACATACTTTATGACAGTTTCAATAACATTTTTTACGCATATACGAATACGCATTTTTTGAAGTTTAACGTCATACAGACAACTATGGTATATGGCATAACTATGGTATGACGTTAAACTTGCGTAAAAGATGTTATTGAAACTGTTACCCGCACCATGCTACAGCGCAAAGACTTTAGTTCTCGTGATCATGGCGCTTGTAACGGTGCCGAAATATCGAGCTCTCAACCAAAATCTAAATAAACATGGTAAACATCCCGAAACAAACATTAATTCTAATGATTGTGACCATGTCAGCTTAAAAACTTATACCTTAAAAAAACATAACCCTGTCTTTGCTGACGGGCTGTTTGATACAAACAAACATAGAACGCTAATGATAAATGTAAAAATGTGTTCGCAGAAAAAAATATAGTGCTTTGTGTTTAGCGATACATAACTATCTGCATAAGTTGGATCATCATTTTCCCTAAGACTTGTGAGACACGAGTCGTGTCAAAATCCCGTGTCCGACGCATTCGACACTTATACTTAATACCTAAGTAAGCATGTGTTTCCCGCACGTGCCTAACAACATGGTTCTATTTAGAAGCACACCCCACGTCACTGACACGTAACGCGGGGAGGATTGTTCCTCACGTGCATAGAAATGCTTTTCGCACAAGTATTCCAACACGGGTGTCTAGATGCGTCCACTTCAAACGTTTTTCTTTCACGTGATTGTCGGCAATTTCGTATGGCTTCTTTGTGGAATTAGAAGCAAACTTAACTGGAAGTGCCATGAGCGTTGTTTGTAGCAACATGCTGGCTTAGTTCGCAGAAGAGTCTGGTTTCTGAACTATGTCATAGATAATATACTACTATAAATACAGATGCCTCATCCCATACATAGAAACCGTGCTGACTTAACTAGCGTTTTTTGTCTGATTAAGATGATTATATTTATGTAAGTACTTCGATCTTGTTCGGTTCCGTTCCACGACTATAGATGGTGTTAGCAGCGACTTGCAAGTTTTATCAGTTCGTGACTTTTTTTTTTAATACAGTGATGATTTGTTTTATATTATTTTTTTGCACGTTTTTACAGTTTCATTGTACCAAAATGTGTTACAATACAAATTCAATTACAATTCTCACGGAGTGCGCAGCATCCCCGTACTTGCTAAGACCTTATGACTGCGTCACCGAATGGTGTTGCCGTGGCTGAATTCTGGGCCAAACACAATATTTAACTTTTATATTTACCATCGACACGCTAAGAAGAAGAAAAATACAAATTTATAAAATCGAGTGGCATGCATCAGAAATTTAATGGGTCTACCTTTTATAGCAGAAGTTTTTATGTCATAATATTATTATGCATAACAACGGATAGCATAAACATCATTTCGCAGAAAATCGTTTGGCATACACTCATTTATCATACATTCAAACTCATAATTTTGTAAGTCAGAATCATCTTTAGGCATAAATTTCATATCGATAGTCATTAAAAGGCAGAACCATCACATCGCAGAAAGTTCACAGTCAGAATCGTCTTTTGGCATACAATTCATATCCATATTATTTGAAATACTCATCTATCACATTACAGATAATGCATAGTTAGAAGAATTTTGTATCTTTTACCACATTAAAAGATTGATTTAACACATTTTTTTGTGTTTTAATTCGCTGTATGAAGCATGCAAACCTGCAAACAAGCATGCATGCAGCAAGCATTCAGTATTCAAACACGTATACACCATGCATGCAGCAAGCATGCATACACGCATACACCATGCATGCAGCAAGCATGCAGCATGCAAACAAGCATACACCATGCATGCAGCAAGCATGCAGCATGCAAACAAGCATACGACATGCATTCAGCAAGCATGCAACATCCAAGCAAGCATGCAAGTGAGCATGCAAGTGAGCATGCAACATCCAAGTAAGCATGCAAGTGAGCATGCAGCAAGCATGCAACATGCAAGCAAGAATGCAAGTGAGCATGCAGCAGGCATGGTTTCTGTCACGGCTCCAGCGCTGCGGGGCTCTGGCGGTCCCACGCGAGCTTGTCGTCGCAGATGGTTTTCTTCTCACCACCGCAGCTTCGGCTTGCTGGCCGGCTTCACCGGCCAGCCTCAGCCGCGGCGGCGACCGTTATTAAACCACCTGCTCCTCAGCTCGCTGGCCGCCTCGCCCCTACGCGCCTACGCGGGCTTAAATTCCACTCTAGGGGTAGGACAGACAAGACTACGTGGAGTCGGTTTTGCAGCGATTCGTTTCTGTCACTAACTTTTGTAACACAACATAATGACTTTTTAAGACAGTATACCAATTTCAATTTAAGGTTAAAAATGCTATTTTATAGAAATGCCTTATAAAAGTATTCCAAATGAATTTCTGCCATCTTCATAATATGCCAAGTGAAATTATGCCAAATAAAATTCTGCCATCTTAAAAGTAAGCCATTGTAAATTCGGACATAGAAACATTCGGCCAAATAATAATTATACAAAAAAAAAATATGCCTTAAGAATATTCGTTTAAAGAAGATTATGCCAAGTGTGTTATGCCAAATAAATTTCGGAGTATCAAGATTCTGCCAGATAGAGGGAACCCAAATTTAATACCAGGCCATCTGTTGAAATCAATTTTAAATGATCCGTACAAATAATCTTTGAAATGTGAATTTAGAGCATATTCCATAATTTTGTGCTTAGGAGAGTTGATTAAAAACGAACCTACAATTTTTAGGATCAATTCTGGAAAATGTTAATTTTACTCACATTTCAATAAAAAAATCGATGCATATCGCGCAATCTAGTGACATTTTTTTGAACCAAATTTTCTTTGTAAGCGCTGGGACCGCTTGGTTATGTGATGATTCAAAACCTAGGAAATGCTGAAGTATGACCGCTTTTAAGGTCTGTGCGAATAACCCAGGACAAAGCTAGTATTATGTACTCTACCTATGATCCACAATAAGGATATTGATTGATTGATTGAAAGCTGTAGTTAGGATTATAAAACAGTAAGTGCTGTCCCTAGATTGTTAAAAATAATGTTATAGTATTATTGCTATTTAATTTTTTTAAAGGCTTTACTTGAGTTTTAGTACGTTATTACATTACACGTACGTTTTTACATTTTTAACCAACGAAATCCTACTGGCTTTAGCACTGGCGAAATGGTCATCATCATCATCATCAGCCGTTTAATGTCACCACTGCTGGGACACATGCTTCCTCTCTATGAGAGAGAAAGGACCGTATCCACCACGCGGGCCTAGTACTGTTTGCTGGATGTCACATGCGATTTTTTTGGTTCTGATATGCCGGTTTCCTCACGATGTATTCCTTCACCGTTTTGAGAGCAGGGCGTAACCATCCCCCCCAGTGGGTTCCCGCATTGACGAGGTGGGAGGGTATAGTAACCGTGGCTTGGTCACCCACGCTGAAGCGAAGAGGAGGAAGGGTCGCTCGTCAGGGCTTTTGCCGATAAGCCGACGACGTAGCGGCCAACATGTAGGTTGCGGTGCTGCTTGGGCGAAATCGCAACTGAGGCGGGCCACGATGTCGCGTGGGGCCTCCCATACCCATACGGTATCGCGGCTGAGAGTTGAAGGCCGAGGTTGAGGAGAGGAGTGCTGGTATTGTGGTGCGCCGCTCTCCCTACCTTCCGCGGCCTGGACGGGGTCGCCACCGTCTGATGGCAGACGCGGTGGGGCCGCAGGGGAGGAGGAGCGTTGGTATAGCGTTGGCCACTCTCCCTATCCCCTGCGGCCTAAAAATGGTAGATGGCGGGGCCACTGACCTTGACCCGTCACAAGGGGATCGAGGGTGCCATACAATAAGATTAAGAAGGAAGGAATGAGGAAGATTAAGGGTAAGATTGTTTTAGCACATAAATAATAATTTGATTGATTATATTATTGAAATGATTATTTTTAAATGAATGAACGATGATTATAACGTATTATTATAATATTAGGTATAACTCGTATTTGATAATTAAATAGCTATTTTGAAATTGAATTTATTTTAATTATTTAAGCATTTTAATTTTGTTATTATTTTAATTTTTTTATATGTGTATGTGATGTCTAAATAATGTAATTATTGACTCTCTATACGTTTTGGGTAACACTGTAAGTGCAGAGAGTAATTGTAATAATAAATAAATAAATACACGGGGTCGTCTGGCACCCATGTGCTGGTTTGGTCCCTGGGTGGTCATGGCGCACAGTGTGTTCTTGTGCGCTGGTGATAGGGGGTACTTCCCAGAGGAGGATCCGATGTGGAGTTTTAGTAGATTTGAGTTCCACATAACTGTGCTTTCTCCCTGTGGTAGAGGTGACCATAAGCTCTTAGAGTAAGGTTATTTTGAATGTGCGTAAGGGACAGATGCTTGTTGCACTCATTACTCATACTGTCCGGTCCTGGGCTCTTATCTGGTTTGAAATTATTAATTTGCTTATTTAAACTGTGTAGGTGCGGAAGACGCCTAACGGCATTTTCCAGGGTTTGCCTGCCAACCTTTGATTCCTATTATGTTTTTTTGCAATATTTCCTGAATATATTTAGAACAAATTTTAACGTTTTTGGAAACAAATAAATATGTATGAATTAATCTACTAATTTAATCAAGTAATTTTGATCGCCGCAGCGAATGGTTAAGATGATAAAAGCAGAAAAGTAAATAAAAATGTATATCTTTGGCACAACATTGAAGAGTTAAAACGCCAGTTGAAACGCCGGATTTCGACATCTTTCACTGGTAAAGAGAGCGAGGAGCACGTTGTTAGTCGCGTGTTCTATAATCCTCTACACGGGTATAGTATTGTGTACTTATATCATTAATTACTTATAAAATATTAATTGTGGTAGCTATACAGGGCGACTTTGTGCGCGAGGTTAAAATGCATGCTATCTCATCCGACAACACGTGCGAAAGAGATAGATGCTGTGATGAGCAGTAATAAGCTAGTTCGCGTACGATTACACACTTTTGCGAATTTGTAGCGAAATGGATGATTATTATTTAGGACAAAAACGATCGCGCGCGAAATTATATAAACAGACCTTTGGGAGTATGGATATGATGAAAAAAATACTAAATGTATATTTTCAAAATAAAATTATTTGCATTGTTGAACTACTAATCGATCCCTGTTTGGTGGCTGTTTTGCAATTTTTATAGTAGGTATATATTTCCGCCCAAAGATACTTTAAAATTATTGTTGAAATATGGAACTTTTGACGTTCATAACTTTAAAATATGTTTTACAATGCATGTCCTCGAAAAGAGCGGTTTTCCAAGCAGCCAAACTGTGCGGAAAGTGTCACTTTTTTAACTAGTGCTTTTTACTTTCCTGTACTTTTTTAATTTTTAACTCCAACGTCAGCCCGACGCATAGAGTTTTTATTATTTGAGAAAAGTTTTAAAAATTAGTTATGTACAGATTATCATTCATATAAAAGGTAAAATATAACTAATACTTTATTTCAGGCGTTTTTAATTACTCTAGATTTTGATTTTGATCAATATATTAATTTTTAATATTCATTAAATATGTTTGGCAGAACGTATATTTTGCTCGTGCCTTATTGCGTTACGATGTGACAGCTATTTGCACATGCGCAGTAGATATGCCCGAGGAACTATTAGTTAATCTGTGGATATGTTGAACGCGCTTGAATAAGCCCGCCATTTTATTAATTTCATTTTATTAATTTATTTATTTCCTCGCACAATGCATAGTAAAATGTTGTATGATACACGTACGTAAGATGATTTCCGACTCGTGTCGATTTATCCACTCACTCGCTTCGCTCGCTCGTGAATAAAAATGCCACTCATCGGAAATCACCTACCTTCCGCACTTGTAGCATAAATAACTATTACAATGCATGTCCTCGAAAAGAGCGGTTTTCCAAGCAGCCAAACTGTGCGGAAAGTGTCACTTTTTTTCACTAGTGCTTTTTACTTTCCTGTATTTTATTAATTTTTAACTCCAACGTCAGCCCGACGCATAGACTTTTTATTATTTGAGAAAAGTTTTAAAAATTAGTTATGTACAGATTATCATTCATATAAAAGGTAAAATAAAACTAATACTTTATTTTAGGCGTTTTTAATTACTCTAGATTTAGATTTTGATGAATAAATTAATTTTAAATATTCAATAAATATGTTTGGCAGAACGTATATTTTGCTCGTGCCTTATTGCGTTACGATGTGACAACTATTCGCACATGCGCAGTAGATATGCCCGAGGAACTATTAGTTAATCTGTGGATATGCTGAACGCGCTTGAATAAGCCCGCCATTTTATTAATTTCATTTTATTAATTTATTTATTGCCTCGCACAATGCATAGTAAAATGTTGTATGATACACTTACGTAAGATGATTTCCGACTTGTGTCGATTTATCCACTTACTCGCTTCGCTCGCTCGTGAATAAAAATGCCACTCATCGGAAATCACCTACCTTCCGCACTTGTAGCATAAATAACTATTACAATGCATGTCCTCGAAAAGAGCGGTTTTCCAAGCAGCCAAACTGTGCGGAAAGTGTCACTTTTTTTCACTAGTGCTTTTTACTTTCCTGTATTTTATTAATTTTTAACTCCAACGTCAGCCCGACGCATAGACTTTTTATTATTTGAGAAAAGTTTTAAAAATTAGTTATGTACAGATTATCATTCATATAAAAGGTAAAATAAAACTAATACTTTATTTTAGGCGTTTTTAATTACTCTAGATTTAGATTTTGATCAATAAATTAATTTTAAATATTCAATAAATATGTTTGGCAGAACGTATATTTTGCTCGTGTCTTATTGCGTTACGATGTGACAACTATTCGCACATGCGCAGTAGATATGCCCGAGGAACTATTAGTTAATCTGTGGATATGCTGAACGCGCTTGAATAAGCCCGCCATTTTATTAATTTCATTTTATTAATTTATTTATTGCCTCGCACAATGCATAGTAAAATGTTGTATGATACACTTACGTAAGATGATTTCCGACTTGTGTCGATTTATCCACTTACTCGCTTCGCTCGCTCGTGAATAAAAATGCCACTCATCGGAAATCACCTACCTGCCGCACTTGTAGCATAAATAACTATTTTACTTTTCTTTTTGTTTCCATAAAGGGCTAGATAATGATGAGAAAAAAATGGTATCATTTATTATTTTTTATGTACATTGTCAGATAGTGGAGTAATCGCCAGACTACGTTTGTATGGAATAATGATCGACTATTGCAACCTGAAATGGCAATCTTTCCGGTGGTTAAAGTACTTAATTCAATGTTGATTCCATTAAAAACATGGTGTTTTTAATGGAATCAACATTGAATTAAGAAAAGCTATCAACTGATTAAAGCACACAAGTAAAAATACTTTACAAAGATGAACTTACTAAAGGCCTTATGTATGTTCAGTCCGTCACTGCTGGGATACAGGCCTCCTCCCCAGGGAATGTCAAAGTCAAATATATATATTCAACTAGGCCAATAAACGGCACTTTTGAACGTCAAATAAATTAAAATTAAAATTTACAAGTAATAAAAATTGATTCTACCGTGCATTCGGAAAGTAGATTGTTATGGAGAAGAACGCACAAGAAACTCCATACTTAATCTTTTAAAAAAAGAAATAGGTGTTTTACAATATTTACATAAGTACATACATTAATAAATTAATATAAGTGAGGACGATGCACCTAGAATAGCTCTACACACTATACTACGTACAGGTATAAAGTATTAAAAAACATTAACAGGGAAATTAATGAATTTGATAAGTAGGAACATGGTTCTCACATACTTACAAATATTGCAAACATAGGTAAAATACCTAATTGAACAACAACGGAACAGTGTGTGAGTAAATTTTTAAAAATGGGCATTAATACACAACGCGGGCCGGGTTGGTGGATGTCACATGTTTTCGATTTTTTTATTCTAGGATATAGTTTCATCATGATGTTTCCTTCACGGTTTTTAGAGCAGTTATGATGAAATAATAGTTATTTGTTATACAAGAGAGCAAAGTTGCTAATCCTGGGCGTAAGCGAGGGAATCAAAAGAGCACAAGGTGAAAATCTTTGCATACGAGTGCAACACTTAACTTTCGTCCCATCTCAGCGAGGAAATGACTAAATGCAAAAAAAATACATTTACAATCACAAGATATTTTTATTTCAGTTTAGGTATTAACTACTACATCATGATAGGTAAGTATTACAGAATAATCTTTAAATTATAACAAATAATACTTAGGAACAATTAAGAAAAATTGAAAGTAACGTTGCTACAGCAACGTTACGATATTGAGGGCAAAAATCGATGGATTGGAGTGTTAGGCGGGCGTAAGGCTTGATATTTCTCAACAATTGTTACGTATTCTTTGCGAATGACGAAGTTGCGGTCTATTTTTAACCCCCGCCGGAAAAAGAGGGGTGTTATAAGTTTCACGTGTGCTGTTGTGTATCTGTGTGTCTGTGTATCTGTGTGTCTGTCTGTGGCATCATAGCGCCTAAACGGATGAATCGATTTTGTTTTTTTTTTTTGTTTGAAAGGTGATTTTGTCGAGAGTGTTCTTAGCTATGTTTGAATAAAATCGGTTCAGCCGTTCAAAAGTTATGGTCGTTTTGCTGTTTGAAACGGGGTGTTTTCGCAAGATAAATGTGTCGGGGGTTTTTGAAATTTTACTTGTTGTCTTTGTATTGGGTAAATTCATTAATAGTAAGTCATCTGAATGTTTGTCAATGTTTTTGACATGAAGTTGTGTTAGTTTATTAGTTCGACATGCTTCGTTTATACCAATAATAAGAACAACCTGTAACATAAAGAGTATTGTAGTAGATAAATTAATAAAATTGATATGCATGCATAATTATCCCTAGCAACATTTACTAAATACGTTTTAGATTAGATAGATACTGAAAGTGCAACTGACTTACAATTGCCGCCAAATATACGGAATCAGGTGTTTCGTTCAGAAATTTTTCAATTTCAGATGCTGTGAAAAAATTCGATTTTTTTGTGGATAACCAGATGCGGCTCTTTTTAAAAATGCCACTAATTTTGTGTCGATATGTATGTCTTTTTTCATCTTTATTGTTGCCTTTAGCATAGAATACGTACTCCATATAGTGCTTGATTTGTTGGTCTCGGCTAATTCAATAAAATATGCCAGCAAAATGTTTTCTGAGACAATTTTGGCTCCTTTAGCTAGTCTCCATGTGTTAAACTTAACGTACTGTTTCAAATACTTCTCGCGTGATTGTTGAGAGAGAAAGCTTATTTGTGCATTATTAACAGTTTCAGTCAATTCTGTTGGCGTCAAATAAACTGCCTCGTCGCTAGAATCACTCATTTTAGGTTTTTCACTTGTTTTCAAGTTTCTTGTTTGTAGACTGGCCGCATACGTACGTTTTCCGCGATCGATATCCGAATACGGAATACAGACTCGGAATTCCGTGAATCTAGCGCAGACGTTAGTTTTTTCCTGTTTGGAATTTTCACGGCCAATACGTTCAGTGATGGCTTTGTGACCGCACGGCGATAGAGAACAATAACTTAATTTTTATTATGATTGCATTTCTGTTCATCATCATTATAAAAAAACCAGTTAGTAGTAGTTTCCATACTGTTTGTATATTTATTCTGTGCCAATACATTGATAAATCACATTTATCCTTTAAATACGTTTTTAATATGAGATAACGTGTTTTCTATAACACCACTTTTGCACTTGATAAAACAATAAGTGCAAATGAACTTAAACTACAGTATCTATAAAAGAAATAAGATAACGGAGGAAGTGGGCGGAAGCCATTGAAACAATAAACGCTGATGACGGCAAAGACTTTGAAGCATTTATGGCAGATTGGAATTCTCTCCCACACTCCCTACGCGATAGCCCTTCTCTCGATGTTTTCAAGAGGAAAATTAAAGAGCATTTCCTATCAACGCAATGTAAGTAGATATATATATATTTATTTATTTTTATGATTATAATTATGTTATTTCAAAATTGTACACTGGATCCTACCCTCTTTTGTCATCATTCTCTATCACTCTCTAGGGTTTGCTGTAAGAGAACTCAACATTGAGTTAAGCTCGCCTTTGTACATGTACTTTATTATCACATTGTATTGAATATTGTTTTTGGTGTACAATAAAGAATTAAGAACAGATTAATCAAAGAAGGCAGCACTCAGAATATGTTTGCTTTAACATTCGTTTATTACGCCATGGCTGGAAGAAGTGCCGAATATTTATGTAGAGGTTTATCAGGTGCTCCCTTGTGTAACCAATTAACCCCACGCAATAGAGTGTGTGTGAGATTTTGTTATTACCACAGATAATATAATACTAGCATACAGATGCCTCATCCCATACAAAGAAACGGTGCGAACGTAACTAGCGTTTTTCATCTGATTAATCTTGTTATTTTTGTGAGTACATCAATCGCGTTCGATCCCGTTTCACGGCAATAGATGGTGTTAGCAGCGCCTTGCAAGTAAAAGGGTTTACTAGGTTCGTGTTTTTTTTTTTCTTTAAATACAGTTAAGGTTCGTTTTATAGTATTTTTTTGTACGTTGTTACAGTTTTTTTGCTCCAAAATGTGTTAAAATGCAAATTTTAACAATCGAGTTGAATACCTCAGTAATTTAAAAATGCGCCATCTATGGCATCAATTTTAAATGATTCGTTCAAATTATCTTTGAAATGTGAATTACGAGCCCAATATTCCATAATTTTGTACTTAAGAGAGTTGATTAAACAAGAACATACAATGTTTATGTTCAATTCCAGAAAATGTTAATTTTACGCACAATTTATTGAATTGTGTGTACATGTCGCGCCATCTCGTGAGATTTATTTGAACCAAATTTTGTATCTTAGCAATGAGACCCCGTGTTATTACTAACTATCCACAGACTCCGAGCTACTACTGAGAATTTCCTATTGGAAAAACCCACGAAAAACCCAATATCCGTCATGCTACCACTGAACTAGTCTAGCAGTTACATACTAACAAGCCTTAGGCCGCCTCGTACACGCTGAGAAAAGTCACCGGCCTGTAGCCAAGTTGACTATCTACAATCGATAACGCTAGTAGAAAACGAATCAATGTAAGGGAATGACACATCTGAACGTTAAGGCACGTGGTCAGACCATACAAATAGAAGGCGTTAACGATTGTATAAAAAGATTCGATACGAAACGTTTGTAACTTGGCTAGGGGGGCTGGCCTTCGTAAAAATCGTGTTATTTCTACTCACAAAATGTGTACACGGTGCTAAATAAAATAAACTTGTCTACACTTGACAAGTTTATTGATAAGATTTGTGCCTAGGTCCAACAAAATTCTTTCGTGTTTATGATGACATTCGTTTATCTTTTCAATAACTGTTAAATGTTTAGTGTTAAATCAGATCTTTACCAAATTTAAATGGGACTATGTCGGAATAAACTTCTTTCGAACAAAAAAAAAATTTGCAAATCCGTTTATATATGATGAAATAAAAAAATACTGAATTGAGAACTCTTCCTTTTTTGGGAAGTCGGTTTCAAGACAGAAAGGTAATCGTACTGAGGGTTTTTTGTAGTATCACTTGTCAATACACATCCAATGAGTCCAAACACGATGGTGGTATCTCCTCTGATTGAGGAGTTGATATTGTCACTTTCTGGCCACACATACACACGCACACCCACTTAACACATACATACACCTACACAAACACGCACACACATGCTTACACACCTACACAATCTAGATATGTTTTGTATAAATAATAATAAAAATAACTATTGTAAAATAACTATACTTATGTCCAGATACTGCTTCAATTCCAAATTTTGTATTAATAAGCGCACTTTTATACTACTTCTATAATAATCCGCCAAACAGGGGATCGGCACTGTCTCTCCTTAACACAGGCTAAATTTTAGCCAATCTAGGAGAACAGTACTTCACCCGTCTTTATTGTATTATTGAACCTTAAAAACATATAAATGCAACATTTGTAAACTTTGCAATCCCATCATGAGACCAACTGTATAGTACCAAAGTCGTTTCCAAAGTTATATAAGAACGCCAATGGAAGCGCTTGAACAATCTCTAACTAGTTGCTGGACTCGCATACGAAAACAAAGTAATATGTATAAAAGCTTGTAAAATTAATGTTTGTTTGTTACTTCATGGCATGAATTCAGACGGTTGCATTAAAATTATCTAAATGAATTATTTAGTCTAAGCCGTTGTATTATAAGAGTCAATAATCGGACGCACTTTTTAGCGCAGAAAGCACTGATAGCATTGTTATGCATTGATATCTACTGGCCATTCAACTATAACCTTAATTGTACAGATACGAGGTATTAAGATAACCTTACTTAATCCTCAATGTGCTCACAGCCGTCTGTGTTATGGTAGTTATATAAAAAAAACTATTTCATGCATTACATTTTTTTTACATCTTAAAGATTGTTATTGTACTCCGTAGTGTGTTTTAGAGCTTATAAATTTATTTTATCACTATAATTATAACATGGCAACACTTTATAAGATTCTATATCATATAATTGTATTTTTTTTTTTAATTTGTTAATATGTTTTCTTAAGACATTTGTAATGAAATTAATCATATTAATTTTTATTAATATGATTTATTTCATAAACAATTGAAATATTAAAGATAGAAGAATATATATAATAATTTTATATATATAATAATAAACTTTATATATATAATAATAAAGAAGAATAAATTAAAAATATTAAAAAATATTTCATTCATTGGTATATCAATACATAATTAATACTGCGATTAATTTTGTTCATGATTATTATAATATTATACTGATTTGTTTGATCAATTATTAAATTATTAAAAAAAAAAAAAAAACAATTTTAATTTATTTCAATTTATTCATCACAAAAATTTTTGACATCATAATTATCCTTAATACTACCACATACATAAAGCAGGTGAATGAGGCGCGCTGCAGCAAAGGGCAGAGCAAGACCCAGCCCTGCGCTAGGAACTAAACTGTGTTACAGGCACTGCAGCACTACTCCACCTTCACACTTGCAACACACCTACAAACATCGAAGTAGCATAGAGGGTTTAAGGCTCGCTGATTTCCCTGCTTAGGCAAGCCTGTACATAGGGAATCAGTATATTAATATTCAAGTAATTTAAACTTACACGAAATAATACTAACAGGTAAATTAGTAAAAAATAGAAAAAACTTAAATCGAAGGGCGATTCAGCGATTTGCGATCAGATTTGAGCATTACTTAAAATATTTAGAAAAATCTTAACTAAATTATTATATAACTAGCTGACCCTTAGGGCTTCGCTCCTGTCAACTGGCTTCCTTCTTACATACCCTGCCTACCCTGCCTACCATGCCTACCCTGCCTACCCTGGCATTTCAATAAGGCATTATTATTTGCCTAATTGAAAATAATAAAATAATAAATTAAAACTTTTCAAAACTTATTAACCGGCAGGGTTATTACGTATCTTTTGCAAGATCAAAACGATAGGGATCAAACGCTTTATGTCATAAAAGTCGGAATTACCTGCAGTGTAGGTATGGTTGGTCCTACACAATCGTTTGCTAATCGCTTGCTGTTTGTCAAATGCAATTATTTAAATAAAAAACCGCCAACAACTCTAACACTTCTGTATGGAAGAGCAATTATTGCGCAGAAATCGCTATCGTTTTGCTCTTGCAAAAGATACGTTATATGCCTGCGGGCATGCTTGAACCTCACGCGTGCGTAAGTAAATACCTCCTCCAGAGTGCCGTATCGAGCAGGTTGTTATTTGTGGGTAAAAATAATAATAAAACATAATTTGAGTTACCCCTGGAGGGTTGTTATGTAGTATTATGTAATAGCATGATTGTTGGATTGAAAATAATCATCTTCCTGCCCTTGTCCCAAGTAGGGTTGGCGTAATACTTTTTCTTCGAGAAAATACGATACTAATAACCTTACACTGGTAACCTTAGTTTAAACTGTCTTTGATTTATAAAGAACAGCGGAGTTTAAAGGCAACTGGAATAGATAACAGAAATGCTAATAAGTATAAATATTGAGCGCAATTTCTCTCTCCTAGATACTTATATAAAATGTTTTTGTGCCCGACAGGGTTCATAATTGCTTCTATCTATACCAATATGTTTTTGTTTGTTTGTATGTTTGTACCGAATAGGCTCCGAAACTACTGAACCGATTTAAAAAAATTTTTCACCAATGGAAAGCTACATCATTCCCGAGTAACATAGGCTATCATTTTGACGGGAGCGAAGCCGCGGGGTTCAGCTAGTTATTAATATTTACCACCCATATGTAAATTATTATGGATGCAATTTTTTTTTTAATGGGTCAAATTAAATACGGAAATCATAGAACCTACACTCTTTGCGCTGTATCATAGTACGGGTGACAGTTTCAATATTTTTTTTTACGTATAACGTCGTATACGTTTTTTGTAGTTCAACGTCATACCATATAGTTGCCTGTATGACGTTAAACTACAAAAAAATCGTATTAGTATATGCGTAATTTTTTTTTATTGAAACTGTCGCCCGCAGCATGCTATAGCGCAAAGAGTATAGTGAGGTGCAATTTTGGATAGGTCTATGTCCAGCAGTGGACTGCAATAGGCTTTGTTGACTGATAGGTGGATTGTAAGCGTAGATAAATACATAAATATTTTTCTTGAAATATACAACATGGATATGAAATATGAAAACAATATGTTTCGCAATCGCGTAATCTCTTAGCCATCCGTGTTTAGGAAGGGTATAGTCTATTTGAAGGAAGTATACGTTTACAGTTTACCCACATAAATGGATTTAATGAACTAAAACGTATCAACGCCCACATTTCCTCGCGGAAGCAGAGGGGAGATTAAATCGATTGGTAATTTGTGGCTGACCTAGAAAGGTCAACTGCGTAGTATGTATGGTACAAGGTACTAATATGTGACGTATCTGACCAGAAGCTAGAATGTAGAGGTGATAGAATCAAAGAGTACCTCGAAGTGATCTGCTAAGACATTGTCATGCTATATTAATATGAGCAGGGGGCAAATCCGCTACCTGCTTGGGGCCTTTACTGGGCACTTTGGAACCAACGACATGCTCATGAAGATGGGTCTGACCGCGACACCCATGTGCAGGTTGTGTGGGGAACATACAGAACGCATATGTCAGTGTTCTACATCTGACTGCGAATATGTACAATCTGCACATCATATCTTATGGGAGTGTATTCTTTGGCAGAATGAACGTAATATTATGTTGAATAATGTACAGGCTGCATCAGGAGTTGTTTACTATACGGACCTTGTGGAAACAAGAACAAATTTCCGTGCGTTCAAGCGTTTTTGCCATACCTATTATTGGAACCAAATATAACAGCTCACAATGTTAGGACCCATTAATATGTATTAATTTAATTTTTTATCCGTGGTGCTAGGCAACTGGGCTTATCCCAGTTGTATTATGACCCTTTGTGCCTATTGGCCTTGTTTGTTCTGTCTCCTGCTTGATATGGAGGGAAGTGGAAATTTACATTTTTCCTACTCCTCCGTTATTCTTTTCTGATTAATTTCGTTGCGGGATCCAAGACAGGTAAATTCATTCTCCGGGACTTCGTCGAGCTTCATTGCCTCGGCGCTTTTCTGGTGGTCGCCACTGTTGATTCTGGCTTTCAGGAGTTGCAGTGGTTTGGGAATAGTGCGGTGGGATTGTCCCAATAAAAAAAAAATAAAAAAAATACAGAACGCATGGAGCATCTTCTGTGCACATGCGATGCACTGGCTGGTAAGCGAATGAGTCTCCTAGGGGTTGGATATCCTAAACCAGAAGACTATAGGCTCATATCACCCAGTCTCGTTGTAAGACTCATGAAAAGAGTTTTCAACGAGATTGAGCAGGAGTAAGTTATCTAGGGGAGCACAATAGATCCCAACGGGTCGAAGTATCTGAGTTGCTTCTCGGCTCCTCCATAAGATAAGATAAGATATATTAATATGTGCATCGTGATGTTAGCTTTCTGTTTTTCCTATTTAAACCTGCTTGACTACTTACCTATATTGAATTTATAAATGTCCTAAACAGAAAATGTTAGGTTTTGTCTATAGTCAAAGGGTGCAGAATTATAATCATGTCAAATCTTCACCATATTATAAAATAAAGTATCCCGCCGCGTCTGTACGCGATAAACTCAAAAACTACTGAACGGATTTTCATGCGGTTTTTAGCAATATAAAGAGTGAGGAGCAAGAAAGGTTTTTCTGTATAATTTGTCACGGGCAAATCCGGGGCAAGTCGCTAGTAACTAATATTATAAAAATAGAGCCCGAATTTTGTGAGTTTGTTCTAACGTGTAGAGACTCTATAAGTAAACCTATTTAAAAAAATCTTGGACCATTCGAAAGGTACTATAAATTATTATGACCCAGGCAAAGCCGGGGCCGGCCACAGTAGTTTATAATGTAGGTACCTTCAACTATATAGGAAGTATTTCTTATCCACGGATTGTAAAAAACCAAAGAAATAAAAAACAATTACAACGAAGACAAACTCGGACAAACTACGGTAAAAAAACCATATTGTTCGAAGGAGCACCGCTGTTTAACGATCTACCAAATGACGTAAAAGATTGTGATAATATTAACAGATTTAAACTAAAACTAAGAAATTACGTTTATGAAATGTAGTCATACCGCATATTAAATGTTAGCAATTACATACTTCCTATATATTTGTTTTGTATAACTTCACCAGCATGCATCAGAGGCAAAATGTATTTACTTAGTTATAAGCAATTACTTTGTATCTCATTGTAAGTGAACCTATGTATTGTTCTTATGAGAATAAATTCTTTAAACTGAAACCGAAAAAATCCTTCAAGAAGGCATTACTTTAACAATCTAAATCTTTCACATTCAGTGTATCTACCCAGAGATATCGACCCCGTTATCTTGCTATCTGATTTTATTTTTGTTTCTTTATTCAGATAATTTTGATACGTGCCTCTGGTGTGCTAAGTAAATTTATTTTCTTTTTTTCTTTATCTAGTCTAGCCAAAGCTGATCGAATTCGAACGGAGACCAGAGAGATACAACAATCTGCCTAGCTTTAATCCAACCAAGGTTTGGAAACGGTTTAAAATTAACCGGGTACTAAATGCTATAATTGGTTTTATCGTTTATTTTGTCCGGAGTCTAAACGCTAAAAGAACGTGATTGAAAACCCTTATTAAGGTGAACACGCACCTAGACGCACCGCACTCGCCGCACGCGCCGCAGTCATCGCATTTTCTCTTGGCCCCGCGCTATCCGCGCCGAACGCGCCGCACGCATTGTATCCACTTCTGTACATCTTGAACTATATTTTCATACGGATACGGATCATGTTGCCGCGCCGCCCGCATCGCCCGCTGAGTCTGATGACGTCATCCGCACGCGCTGGTGGAATCCGTATACCTACAGCATTTTGCTGAAATGCGGCTAGTGCGGCGCGGATAGGTGCGCGAGGCTGCATACGATCTCATATAAAGATTTATAAAATGCGATGACTGCGGCGCGTCGGCGAGTGCGGTGCGTCTAGGTGCGCGTTCACCTTTAACCGGTTTTGGCAGCGCCTAAAACTGAAACGTTTTTGTACGTCAGCACGCACAACCGTGCTGACGTACAAAAAAGTTTCAGTTTTATAGGGTAGTTTCAGTTTTTCAGTTTCATTGAAGGTAGGTGACAGATACCGTTCATAACCGTTTAATTTTACAAAATCTATTTACGAACTTTTTTGCATAAAATCGTTTAATTGTGGTTGAACGTAGAACAAACCGAAAAAAAGTTCCCTATGTACTTAGGCGTTAACCGGTTCCATATTTTTCCGGTTTCCAAGCCTTGAATTCAACTATATTGGGGTCGGCTTCCAATCTAACCGGATTCAGCTAGATACCAATATTTTACAGGGAGCGACTATCTATGAGCTACTTGACCCAGTAATTGAGCAACACGATGTACCTTGGTAAGACCGGTGTCACATTTTAGGCTTCCGACTAGCGTGTTAACTGTCAAAGATCTTCACATGGCAGACCAACAGCTTAACCTGTTTTCCGAGGCACAGAGGGGTCTCAACCGAAAAAAAGCGAGGAATAATGTCGATAAATCGCTAAACGCTGTACAAACTCAAAATCATTTATTGTCAGAGATCTTCACATGACATCCGAGCACAATAACTTTACCTGTTTTCCGATGCACAGAGGAGTCTCAACAGAATAAAGCGAGTTATAATATCGATAAATCGCTAAACGTAATCCTTGTACAAACTCAAAAGTATTTACTGTCACAGATCTTCACACTACAGCCGAGAACAATAACTTAACCTGCTTGCCGAGGCACAGAGGAGTCTCAACAGAAAAAAGCAAAGAACAAACTATAAATTGCTTAACGCAATCTTCATTCAAACTCAAAATCATTTATTTCGATTAAACCATTTAAAAGGTACTTTTAAATTGTGAAGCATAAGTTGCACATTCGCAAGCATCGGTAGGTCTTAATCACGTTAACCTCGTCTGCATCATAAGCAGACGGGACTCCAAGGTCGCGGGCAATCAGATTGGGGTCTCTGTGCGCCCACCAAGTGACTCCATGAAAGACCACAATGATCACGTGTTGTCGTAAACAACGAGGCTCAGGGGAGCCATCTATATTCAACCCTTTTTCATTTTTTTCCATCTATTATTATGTGTTACACGTGATAATATATATGTATGTATATATAGGCTTATGTATAGTATTTAATTGTTTATAAATATATTTATATTTTAATGTAGCATTACACCAAAGACTACCCCTGTTCTATTCTAAGTTATTTAGGTCCATCCAAAGGTTGTCTGGTAGATATCACTGTCAGCGATAAGGCCGCCTTTGTACCCGTAGAAATAAGTATTATTGTGAAAGAGATGTGTAACTTCATTTTTTGGTGTACAATAAAGTATATTCTATTCTATTCTATTCTATTTTAAGTCTCCCCAGGGAAGTGACCTAACAAGCGTTGCACAGAGGTGTTTCCGGGGAGGTAAAAATCCCATACTCCCTGTTCTTTTTCCCAAAAGTCCAGGCGCACTTTGAAGGTTTCCCCCCTTTATCAATAAAGGTCTTAATCACGTTAAGTTAATACCCGCATAATAAAATTAAACGGCTAACAAGTACCCATGGCGAATCCCGGAAGATAAAACATGGCGTTATCCGAGTAGGAACCGAACAGCTGAACTTGAAACGTGGCCTTGTCACGGGTAAGGTCGGGGGGCAAGGACTCCCCCTCTCAGGGGGATTATCCTGACACGTGATACTGATGTGGTCCAAGTTATATCCAAATAGCTGTATTTTATAGTACCTGGGCGCATAAATTTTAGTGTAAGGGACTATAGAGGCGTACTTAAGGTTACACTAGTTGAACATTCTTCCATACAAACGTAGTCTAGCTATTACTCCACTGTTTGACGATGTACGTTCAAAATTAAAAAAATATATAAATTTTTCTCATCATTGTCTAGCCCTGTATGGAAACAATAAAAGTTAAAAAAAACAATATTTGAAAGTTATGATCGTCGAAAGTTCTATATTTCAACATTAATTTAACGCATCTTTGGGCGGAAATAAATACCATAAGTAGAAGGAAAATTGCAAAACGGCCTCCATACAGGGATAGATTAGTAATTCAACAATGCAAATATTTTATTTTGAAAACATAAATTTTGTGGTTTTTTCATGATATCTAGACTCCCAAAGGTCTGTTTATAAAATTTTTCGCGCTCGTTTTCGTCCTAAATCATCATCCATTTCGATACAAATTTGCTAATGTGCTAATTAGTACGCGAACTAACTTAATTCATACTGCTCATCACAGCATCTATCTCTTTCGCACGTGTTGTCGGATGAGATAGCATGCATTTTAACCTCGTGCACAAAATAGTTCGTGCCGACGACTAAGGGAACCTTAATGCTTCATAAAGGCATATTTCCGCTACTACAACTTATTTATTTATTCAGTATGAGTGTCAAAAACTTCAAAGTAAGATTTTACGAAACGTGGATCCACGCTACGCGAGACACAATGTCTTTTTTATTGTTTAGGTAAGTAATTTCACCATTCAACCGGTTATTACTTAATGTAGAATCTGATCTATGTACCTTGGACATTTGCTATCAAGATACATTATGATATAAAAAAAATCTTACGAAGGCAATTACTTCAAGATTGTAAGTACCGCCTAATAAAATGACAATAAATAATATCGCGAAGTAGAGAAAGACAGCGTAGCCTCGTAGACCTTGCTACGGACATTCGTAGACCTTGCTACGAACATTCGTAGACCTTGCTACGAACATTCGTAGACCTTGCTATGAACATTCGTAGACCTTGCTATGAACATTCGTAGACCTTGCTAAGAAAATTCGTAGACCACTTGCTACGTCAGCTACGGGCTACTACGACTTTTGCGCAATGACGTAATAACTAGCCGGCGGCATCGTTGAGTGTTAAGACAAAAGACGTCTACAATTCGTACACAATGTTTCAGTGATCGGTGTTCTATGATATGTTTGAAAATGAGGGACTATATTTTAGTCCTAAATCTTTTTTCCTCTTTTCTTAGTATACAGCATTATGTGATTCAAGAAATAAATGGGACATAATTTGAAAAATATATTAGTACCAGTTGTCCCATGGGACTAGTGGGACATAATTTAAAAAATATGTTAGTATAACTTGTCCCATACAGGGGACAAGTGGAACATATCATCCCACTTGTCCCATCATGGGACTGAGTCAATGGGACTAGTGGGACAGACCGGATTTTTTTGCTGAATCTTTTTAGTAAGAGGGAATATATTATCTAACTCAGCTCATCACTTAAACAGGCAATTAGGCACAGGTAAGCACAAACTTACAGATGTTTAAATATATTTCATGCAAAAGACCAAAGGAATCAGTAGTCTGTAATAATGTCTGATAAAAATAATTATTTGACTTTTAATTTGAACTTTACGTCATGCTTGGCTTAAATAGACTCTTTTTCTTTCTTTCTTTTGTAATTACTAGCGGACTTCATTAGAAACATTGAAGTACACAAATACCTGATCATGACAACAGTGAAGGATGAGATAAAAACATTCGCAGGCAAATAAAAAACAAGACTGGACAACCATCCTAACCAGCTCGCTGTCCAGCTCACATTTCCTGACTGTCTAAATCGCCTGAAACGGCGCAGAAACTTGGATCTCGTTGGCGTTGACTAGGCTAATATTGGGGATGTTCCCAGTGAGGGACATCTGCACATAGTTAGAAGGACTGATTGCAAGATAATAAAAAAAAAAACTAGCGGACGCCTCGCGGTTTCACCCGCGTAGTTCCCATTCCCGTGGGAATACACGGATAAAAAGTAGCCTATGTCACCCGGGGATAGTGTAGCTTCCCAACTGTGAAAGAATTTTTAAAATCGGTCCAGTAGTTTTTAAGTTTATTCGTTACATACAAAAATACAAATCTTTCGTCTTTATAATATTAGTATAGATAATAATATTAGATAGGTATAGATTAGTATAGTTATGTAAATATATATAGATAAAAGCCGGTTAGGTCCGCTATTCTCTAGTCCCGCTATGCTCGACTAAAAAAAATACCTACTAAAAAGTGCAGATATGCACGAAATCACATTCGCGGGCAGTGAAGAAGAAAAGTGTTACAGTGTAATATTTTATTTAACCATTTAAAAAGTAAATTAAGAAAACTTAGTATGTAAATACAGTTACTTTCGCGAAAAACAGTTAATAAACGTTCCGTTTCATCATTATAACGCACACTCCCCTCGCGTCTTTCATTTTAAAAGCAAAGTGTCTATCTATTTCATAGAACTGTGAAAACCGAAACGTCTTTCCGTAAAAGAAAAAATAGCCTAAAAATATTTCGTACTAAGATCTCGATGTTTTTAGTTTAATCCACAATAACACTTTTCTTTCCAACTGTACCTTCCTATGTTTACGTAGAATCGAAGAATTTCGTGACTTGGGAAACTTTTTAGTACGTAATTTTTCGAGTCAAGCATAGCGGGACTAGAGCATAGCGGAACTAACCGATAAAAGCTTGCCTTAAAAAAAATACATTTGAATATAAAAGTTTGTTACTACGCATAGGAGGTTGCGTATCGCCACCGCCTGTGCTTGCGCCGAGCCCAGAATAGTAGCTACAGTGGCCCCAAGCGCCGGGCCCTGGAGTTTCAATGTCACAGTCAGGATCGATCTGAGCGCGCCGGCTTTCATCCCGTATTTAAACTATATACATTTAGCTTCGTTCCAAACAGAAATGGCATGAAAAATGTTGTGGTTTTGGTATCATATAAATTTATGAGTACCTTGGAGAATGTTGATAATTAACATAGGGAAAAGCATTTTTTAAATAAGTTTGCCACCTTTCCTTTACACTCTGTAGACAAGTAAAATGAAAAAAAAACCCCGAGAGATTTTTATTTCATGAAATACAATTTATCTAGTAGTAGACTCGCTTCGATCGAAAATCTATTGAACACGAAATTATGAGACGGTAACTTGCGAAAACATCCCGATTCAAACAGTAAAACACCCATAACTTTAGAATGTCTGAACCGATTTTCATGAAACATAGCTTAGAACACTCTCGATAAAATCAACTTTCATTCAAAAAAATGATATCAAAAACGGGTCATCCGTTTAGGAGCTATGATGCCACAGACAGGTATAAAAATACACAGGCACATACTTCAAACTCTTTTTCAGTCGGGGGTTAATAAAATAGTTTTCATTGTTTAACAAAATATGAGGTTACACAACTCTTATACAAAAATCTTCATTTTATGGCGATTTTAACGCTGACAACGATAATTATTAGACCTTTGGAAGGACTGAAAGAACTTAAAATTACATTAGGTAAAACAACAACAACAGTAGCATTAGGTCCAAATTCAAAAAATCTTTCACTAATAGTAAGCTGTGTATTCTTTCTGAGTGTCAAAGACTACTTTGTTTATCCCGGACAATTGCTTGGTTCCTATGGGACTAAATAATAGACGCCCACCGGGTAAAAGTTCAAAAACAGTAGCATTAGGTCGAAATTAAAAAAATCTGTCACTAATAGTAAGCTGTGTATTCTTTCTGAGTGCCAAAGACTACTTTGTTTATCCCGGACAATTGCTTGGTTCCTATGGGACTAAATAATAGACGCCCACCGGTATCGGGAACACTGTCCAAGCTACCGGTGGTCAGGGCTTCAGAGAGAGGAATCTCCTGACAATAAAAACCGTGCCCAGAAGTACTGCTTTCTGAATCAAGCCCTTGATCCAGCCATCTGACGAGAGCCTCCTAAGGTGTTGGTCGAGGCTCGTGGCTATTAAGGCATTGACTGACACAACTATCGGTACAATAATCGCTGTGTTCAAATCCCACATGTCAACAACCTCGCGAGCCAAGTCAAGATACTAGATTTGCTTATCGTTCTTATCTCATGATGTATTTTTATTATTACAAGATGTATATTACTGACTTTCGCATGCGTGTCCAGCAACTATTAAAGTATATATCCATTTTTAACCGACTTCGCAAAAAGGAGGAGGTTATCAATTCCATTGTATTTTATTTTTATTTTTTATGTGTGTTAGTTACCTAAGAACTTTTTATTGGGAGAATTTTCTTTGGCAAACAGAAATTTTTTTTTGGCCATTTTGATGACTCTATTTGAACGCTGGTGCTTGTCATGTGGTCCCATTTAATTTTCATCAAGATCTGATGAAGAACTTCGGAGATATACATCAGAACTCTTCAATAAATGACGGCAAATCACTCGGGATAGCTGCAATCGCATGTCTGTTTATTGTTTACACCATTTCATAACATACCATCTCACTGGTACGCTCTAAAGTGGTACGCAGATGTGAACAGTTCTGAACACTCTGGTTTACTCTCATTCCACCGGTTTTGTTTAAGTTTCATGTTATTGGGTTAATCTATTCTGGCTTCACTTCGGGCACTATAGGTAGCTGGCCTATATAACTGGATATACCAACCCGCACTGGGCCCGCGTGGTGGATTACGGCCCTTTCCCTCTCACAGAGAGGAGGCCTGTGTCCCAGCAGTGGGAACATTAATAGGCTGATGATGATGATGATAATGACTAAATTTAATTTATTTTTTACTTTGTAGTGTTTTTGTTTGGAAGTCGGTTGTATTTAAAAACACATTTTTTTTCAAGCACTGCCTGGCATCCGATTAAACTGAAACTTGACGTACTTACAACATATCAGCCGAAGGACGTCCTCTGCTGGATATAGGCTTCCCCCAGGCGTCACCGCATTGACCGATTCCGTGCATCTCGCATCCAGCGCATTCCCGCAACCTTAACCAGGTCAACGGTCCTCTTAGTGGAAGGCCTTCCAACGAATCGTCTTCAGGTGCGCGGTCGCCACTTCAGAACCTTTCTGCCCCATCGGCCAACCGTTCTGCGAGCAATGTGCCCTGCCCACTGCCACTTAAGTTTCGCAATTCTTCGGGCTATGTCGGTAACTTTCGGTTCTCCTGCGGCTATCCTTATTTCTGATGCGATCACGCTAGGAAACGCTTATGTTTCCAAAGTGAGAGACTCGAACCTCTCACTTTGGAAACATTGAAATAATATAGTTTTGAGCTGGTCTGATAATGTTTCCTGAAGGTGACCATAGCAACTTCTCAACAAGACAAGATACCACCAACGTGTTTGGACTCTTTAAAGTAATATTAAATTAGTACCTATCTTTCTGTTCAAATACATTAGTACCTACCTTTCTGTTCAAATAAATTAGTACCTACCTTTCTGTTCAAATAAATTGTTTTCATAAAAAGTTACTTTTAATTATATTATTCAGTGTTAAACTGCGATCGCCAACCCGCCTGCCAAGCGTGGCGATTAAGGCAAACCCCCCCAAACCAAATGAATAGCACAAATAAAAAACGGCCCCGAGTACCCGGCAGCCCGTCTACATTCGACTACGGTAGCGGTCGAGGCGATGGCGTGGCAAGGGGTGCGAAGAATCCCCGGAGTGAACCCGGCTACCCCAATAAACACCGACGACTGGCCCTGGCAACATACAACACGCGAACACTCCGGACCGACGAGGAGATAGCCGAACTCGAGGAAGAATTGAGCAGGTTGCGATGGAGTATTATAGGGTTATCTGAAGTCCGAAGAGAGGGGGAGGACTCGATAATCCTCAAATCCGGTAACCTGCTCTATTTCCGAGAGGGTGACCGGCAGTCCCAGGGTGGTGTAGGGTTATCGTCCACAAGTCCCTTGTGAACAACGTGGTGAAGATCGAGAGTGTGTCGACCAGGGTGGCGTACCTTATACTCAGAATATCCTCGAGATATTCGCTGAAGGTCATACAGGTCTACGCACCGACCTCGGCACACCCCGACGACGAGGTAGAGACCATGTATGAGGATATCTCTATAGCCATGCATGGTTTCAAAACTCACTTCACCGTTGTCATGGGGGACTTCAACGCAAAACTGGGCAAACGAGACGAGGACGAGCTGCAAGTGGGGCAATTTGGAGTTGGACGTCGGAACCACCGGGGTCACCTACTGGCCAGTTTTATGGAGAAGGAGGGCCTCTACATGATGAACTCCTTCTTCAGAAAGCGTGAGCATAGGAAGTGGACCTGGCAAAGCCCCGATGGTGCAACAAAAAACGAGATCGACTTCATCATGTCAACCAAGAAGCAAATGTTCAATGATGTCTCTGTGATCAATTCGGTGAAAACCGGGAGCGATCACCGAATGGTAAGAGGCACATTGAGCATTAATATCAAGCTTGAAAGGTCTCGACTGATGAAGTCAACGCTCCGTCCAGCACAGATCCAGATCCAAAACCCCAAGAGCTTTCAGCTCGAACTCCAGAATCGTTTCGAGTGCCTAGGGAGCTCCGTGGACGAATACGGCGACGGGTTCGTGGAAGCTGTCCATACGGTCGGGTCTAAGTTTTTCAAGACCCGCCGTACAGATATAAACAAAAAGATCTCTGATCCTACTCTCAAGCTTATGAAGGAGAGGCGTGAGATGATCCTGCAGTCTTCAGACGATGCGTTGAAATACCGGCAACTTAATAGACGGATCTCAAAGTCCTTGAAAAGCGACCTCCGCTGCTATAATACTAAGCGTATTAAAGACGCAATTGAGCGAAATAAGGGCTCCAAGGTCTTTGCAAGAGATCTGTCTATTGGGCAGAGCCAGCTCACGAAACTGAAGACCGACGATGGCAGGATCATATCCGCCAAACCGGAGCTTCTGAGTGAGATCGAGAAATTCTATGGGCAGTTGTACACGTCAACCAGTAAACCCGTCGCGAATCTAGTAAAAGACCCTAGAGCTAGATTGACCCGTCACTCTACCGAAGACATACCGGACGTCAGCCTGTACGAGATTAGGATGGCTCTGAAACAGCTTAAGAACAACAAGGCACCGGGTGATGACGGCATTACGGCCGAACTCCTGAAGGCGGGTGGTAAACCAATACTTAAGGCCCTTCAGAAGCTGTTTGGTGCCGTCATACTCGAGGGGAAAACGCCACAGGCATGGTGCAGGGGTACTCTTTTTCAAGAAGGGTGACATTGCCCTGTTGAAGAACTATAGGCCCATCACACTTCTTAGCCATGTCTACAAGCTGTTTTCAAGAGTCATCACGAATCGTCTCGCGCGCAGGTTTGACGATTTCCAGCCTCCCGAACAAGCCGGATTCCGAAAAGGCTTTAGCACCGTAGACCACATACATACGCTGCGGCAGGTTATACAGAAGACCGAAGAGTATAACCTGCAACTCTGTTTAGCGTTTGTGGACTACGAGAAAGCCTTCGATTCAATCGAGACTTGGGCTGTACTGCAGTCTCTCCAACGGTGCCAAATCGACTACCGGTACATCAAGGTGTTGAAGTGTTTGTACAAAAACGCCACCATGTCAGTCCGACTTCAGGATCAGGCCTCGGAACCTATCTTTCTGCAGCGAGGTGTGAGACAGGGAGACGTCATATCTCCGAAACTGTTCACCGCTGCACTGGAGGATGTCTTCAAGGTTCTGGACTGGAGAGGGCTAGGCATCAACGTCAATGGCGAGTACATCACTCACCTTCGGTTTGCCGACGATATAGTGGTCATGGCTGAGACCATGGAGGACCTCAGTATAATGCTCGATGACCTCAGTAGAGTTTCCAAAAGAGTGGGTCTTAAAATGAACATGGACAAAACCAAGGTTACGTTGAATGTCCATGTAACACCCACTCCTATCAAGGTTGGAGACTCTATACTCGAAGTTGTGGAAGATTATGTCTACCTGGGACAAACGATCTAGTTGGGTAGGGCCAACTTCGAGAAAGAGGTCAACCGTCGAATCCGACTCGGCTGGGCAGCGTTCGGGAAATTGCGCGGTGTCTTCTCGTCCAACTTACCACAGTGACTCAAGACGAAGGTCTATGACCAGTGTGTGTTGCCAGTGATGACCTATGGCTCTGAGACGTGGTCGCTCACAATGGGCCTTATCAGAAAGCTTACAGTCACGCAAAGGGCAATGGAGAGGGCAATGCTCGGAGTATCCTTGCGTGATCGAATCAGAAATGTAGAGATCCGCAAGAGAACCAGGGTTACCGATATAGCCCGAAGAATTGCCAAACTTAAGTGGCAGTGGGCAGGGCACATTGCTCGCAGAACGGATGGCCGATGGGGCAAAAAAGATCTGGAGTGGCGACCGCGAACCGGAAGACGTTGCGTTGGTAGGCCTCCCACCAGGTGGACCGATGACCTGGTAAAGGTTGCGGGAATTCGCTGGATGCGGGACGCACGGGACCGGTCAATGTGGCGACACTTGGGGGAGGCCTATGTCCAGCAGTGGACGTCTTTCGGCTGATATGATGATGATGATGATATTATTCAGTGCTGTCTCATGTTGTCGTCCCGACTTAAGTGCCTTTTCACACGCTCCGGTTGCCGGGTATCCGGTTGACGGGTACCCGGCGGCAAATGTATAGCCATCGTCGCCGGTACGTGTGAAATCTAACATACATGCCGATACACTTCGCCGTCGGTTACCCGGCACCGGCTACCCGTAAACCGGGGCGTGTGAAAAGGTGCTTACAGGGGGTGTACTATGCCAAATCGGATGCCAAATAATCGACCACTATAAATCGAACGCCTAAATACTCGAACGTTCTTTATATCGAATAGTTAATATCGTTCACTCAATACATCGAGTGTTCAAAATATCGAATGTTTGTTTGATCGAGCGTTCAACGTATCTCATACTCATTATATCGAAATATCAATAATCTTAGGTAATTTTGTAACTGAATCACCTGAGAGAGTTCGATAATGCATTTCATTTTCTACTTTATGAGTACAGCGTAAATACAGAAGCCATAAAAATGCTCCAAAGGGGTGCTTGCATCGGCGTGCACGATCGATTCAAGAATTTATTTATAGCTTCTAAAATTATTTCTGGTTGAAAACTAATGTAATACACCCCATAAGAAATAAACAATTTTGAAGTGAAACTTCTTAGGCATCTACTCGATAATATGGTATTTGACATTTATATATTTTTAGTCCGTCAGTTAGATTACCTAACAATATTGGACACATATTTTTCTTTTTAATAAAATCACGACGATACAGTGCGTTGAAATATCGTGTGACGTCAGGGTGTACTACACTTTATACGGACAAAGTGACGTCACAAGCCTCCACTCCTGAACTTTGATGCACTTCATCTTTGTGTTTTTTTATTTATTTAATAAAACAAAAAATACGGGTCCAATATTATTTGAAAATCTCACTGACGGACTAAATAGAATTATATTTTACAATGCATGTCCTCGAAAAGAGCGTTTTCCAAGCAGCCAAACTGTGCGGAAAGTGTCACTTTTTTTCACTAGTGCTTTTTACTTTCCTGATTTTTTTTTAATTTTTAACGCCAACGTCAGCCCGACGCATAGAGTTTTTATTATTTGAGAAAAGTTTTACAAATTAGTTATGTAGTACAGATTATCATTCATATAAAAGGTAAAATAAAACTAATAAACGAAAAAGGCGTGAGTTTATGTTTGTATGTATAAAACTAAATATTTCATATAGCAAAAAATACAGGTCCAATATTATTTGAAAATCTCACTGACTGACTAAATAGAATTATCAATTTTCAACCCAGGAAACATCCCTATTGAATTAAAATTGAGCTGATTGATTGATTTTTTGATTTCAAGGATGCGTTACGTTTAGGACACATTTCTTTACATTTATTCATTTATCCTAATACTGTAACGCCTTTTAGCAATTACACTAATGGAGCAAACACTTTTAATAAACTAACTATAAGTCCAGGTACTAACATAAGAAAGAAAAAATATATCTCTTACGACTAATCTTTTACAGTGCGGTTGTGGAATGCTTTGCCCGTTGCAATAAGGCATGCTCAATCTCTGCGCATTTTTAAAACTATGGTAAAGAATCACTACCTCTCTCTTTAATAGCTGGTTTTCTTGATTTCTATGTTTTGTTCCATACTTATTATTGTATATATTTGTCTATATAATATATATATTTATTTTATATATAAATAGTACACCGAAGACTACCTACAGTACTGTCTTTTTTCATTTTTAAAATCCATCCAAAGGTTGTCTTGAAAAGATCGCTTTTAGCGATAAGGCCGCCCATTGTATCACCCAGTGTAATGTTTTCTTCGTCTATACTTTCTGTAACTTATAAATTAAAATATAATAAAGAGTATTCTATTCTATTCTCTTTCGAGCTTGTGGTATTTATTCCACATCTACTTACGTTTCACAACACTCTTCAAACCATCTTCATATCTTTTGATATTGTATCAATTTTTGTAACTCTTTTATAAGTATTCTTTGATATTATTATTACCTGTAAAGCATACTTTTAGTTATCTCTGGTTGATTTGTATTCTTTAACTTAATTTATATTACTTATTTACAAAATTACGGATTTTTTTTACTCTGACATTTTCATCTGAGTTCATCTGACATGCCATCTGTCTGTCTATTTTATTTTCTTAAAGCCATAGACATACCATAGGTACCATGGACTACCTAGACCTTTCCTTAAGCTAGTTGTACATTATTGTAAGGTCAGCGCAGACCGACCTGCCTTTGTAAAGCCGTTTTTATTCGTTCTGGTCTTATGGAGATTTTGAATTTGAAATTTAGAAGGGATGACAGAACGAGTGAAAAACGGGCTTCAGCATTTTAGTCTTAGATCTGGTCTGAACGCCAGGAGTGGGTGATACTGTGTACTAGAATACGAAGTGTATTTCCTATTCTGAAACTCATAACTGTGAATTACCAGCTCATGTAAATGAATTACTTTCTGAAGTGCAATAAATAAATATATTGTGTGAGTTTATAAAGAGGATTATTTCTTGGAGCCTTACCCTCAACAGCCATCTCTTGGCATCAAAGGCCTCGCTGTTTGGCTTATTGAGTCATAGCTGGTCTCCACACTCCTTCCTGCCATGACCATCTGCCCGTGGTCCTGTTCACCTGCCTATATGCCCGATTGCCTGCTTGTCCGTCGTCGTGCCTGCTCACCTGCCTACCTCGGGCATTCCACGCCTTCCTGCCCGACCTGCACCTGGTTAGCTGCCCACGACGTCTGAACCCGGCCTATAGTTCTATACTCTATATCCTTTTTAATTTTCATAGCTTTAATTTAATTTTAACCTTTTTATAGTAATTTTATTAACGTGGCTTACGTATAGCTCTCCAGCGCTATACGTAACGCTACAAGCTCTCACACTAAATCTGTATAATTCTTTATCTTTTAAGAAGTTCATCGCTTCTATCACGTGTACGATGCACGCGCAAGTTTTTTGTTGTTATTTTCGTGATAAGGATGACATTACTTGTGAACTCCAACAAGCGAGACCGATGTACAAAAAAGAGAACTAAGTTGGCAAAGGCAAATTATAAGTGCAAAATAAATACGATTGTCAATTTTGCATATTACAATTGAAGTACTTATTGAAGTAGTGTATTCAACTATTCATATTCATAAACAAATAATATTGAATATTAAAATATTAGGAATATTAACTCTACTATCGATAGACGTTTGTGAGTTTATCAGTTAATTATTTTTTTATATTAGGTATAATGTTTTTCGGGGTGATGGCTGATGTCCATCCTCCACACCCAGGCGTGTATGTTTATCTAATGTGGCAAATATTTCAGTTAGGCTCATAAAAGTTTTATTTTTTATAGTCTACTAGTTGTTCCCCGCGGCTTCGCTCCCGTGGGCCACCCCACAGGACCCGTTTTCGGGATATAAAATAGCCTATGTCACTCAGGAATAATGTAGCTTTCTATTGGTAAAAGAATTTTTAAAATCGGTCCTGTAGTTTTGGAGCCTATTCGGTACAAACAAACAAACAAAAAAATTTTTCCTCTTTATAATATTGGTATAGATAGGCTTGCGTTTGAACACTATCTCGCCTGATGTTAGCATGCGCATGGCCGTACGTCTTGTAGTCCAATGATGGAAAGGGCTAGGCGGAATCAAATTGTGCAGTTTCGTCGCACACTCCCCGAAATGTAACCGATAAAAAACCGACAGACTGGCAACTCGCCGTCGACGTTCGAGGCTCTGGAGCTTTGACGCGACCAGTGCATCGTTGCCAATAAGCCACTTGGCCCGTTTGTCAATCGATTCAAGCTGATATTTGGCAGATCCATCCCAGAGGTGTCGCCTCAATGAATGGACCGAAGTTGAGGGTCGATGTCAACGTAACACCAAGAAGTTCGAGATGGTCCGTTAACGGCACGGTTACACCACGGAAAGATGGTGCCGGGTTGAATTGGCTCTTTTTAGCGAAAAAAAAACACGCCTGGGTGGTGGGTCTGGCAGCATTAAAACTGACCAGATTGGCACTACCCCATTCGGAGACCGCCTTCAAGGACAGGTTCAAGCGTTCAACCATTGCCTCCCGGAGACCGAATCTGAGGCCCAGTAGCCCGTGCGCCGGACACGTATCTCTCGGCAACAGTGCTGATGTCGACTGCGTACTCAATGGTTTCGGGTTTTAGCAGATATAATGTTGCAAGAATAATGTTGCCGAGAGCACTGGCCCCTGAGGGACTCCGGCGATGATATCTAACTGACTGGACGAGCAGCCATCGATAACCACTCAGTAGCTGCGTAGCCTTGCGCGGTAATCGTTTTTCGATTATTGAAATTAACGTAGTATATTATCCTATTGGTGATGCATCTTCTGTAAAATAGACACGACGGTAAAACGTGTTTGGATGACAGACAACTCCATTATCTATGTAAAATCAAACCCAGTGAATCTCTAATCAATCTGGCTTAACTATCTGTATAATATATCGCCGCTAATCGAGACATAATTAAGCATAAATTAAATGATAAGATTATTATTTAATAACGTGTTTTTATCACTGTTGATCGATTTTAACTTGTACAATTTATATATATGTAATGATAGCTCAATTACATTATCTTGTCGCAGTATCTACCTACGGCGCCAATTTTAAATTAATTATGAATGCCACAAAAAGGAATATTTATTTATATTTTCTTTGTCCTTGATTTTTTCTGTTTCAACTTGTTTCACTATCTTCCTTCAGGCCAAATTGCCAATCGCAAACACATGAAAAATAATTAAGAATTAATTAATTTATTAACGTAAATAATTGAAATTAAACTATTAACTAAGTACGTTACGTTCCTTTTAGCTACAACCTGGGAGTCTTTAAGTCAAGAGTGAATAGGTTTCTTCTAGGTAATCGTGCTTCATCGTCGACCGCATCATCGCTTACCGTCAGGATATAGTGGTCAAGCGCGATCCTATCAATAATAATAAAAAAAACCGGCCAAGTGCGAGTCGGACTCGCGCACGAAGGGTTCCGTACTTGGTAAATTGCGGTTTACAATTTATGACGTATTTAAAAAAAAAAACTACTCACTAGATCTTGTTCAAACCAATTTTTGCTGGCGGTTTACATAGTAATGTACATCATATTTTTTTTTTAGTTTTATCATTCTCTTATTTTAGAAGTTACAGAGGGGGACACACACATTTTACCACTTTGGAAGAGTCTCTTGCGCAAACTATTCAGTTTAGAAAAAAATGATATTAGAAACCTCAATATCATTTTTGAAGACCTATCCATAGATACCCCACACGTATGGGTTTCATGAAAAAAATATTTTTAGTTTTAGATTTCAAGTATGGGAACCCCCAAAATTTATTGTTTTATTTTTATTTTTGTGTGAAAATCTTAATGCGGTTCACAGAATACATCTACTTACCAAGTTTCAACAGCATAGTTCTTATAGTTTCGGAAAAAAGTTGCTGTGACATACGGACGGACAGACAGACAGACAGACAGACATGACGAATCTATAAGGGTTCCGTTTTTTGCCATTTGGCTACGGAACCCTAAAAAGGTACGTTCGAGGGATCTCATAAGGCAAAACTTAAAAAAATCCTCGGTAGGCATTAATCACGAAGTTACGTATAATTAAATGCATTCTCAATTTACTTTTACCTATGGGGTTACACAAGGGTGCGAGGGTGAAATATTTGTCTTAACAGTTTCCCTGTCCAATGAATCATATCATCAT
This sequence comes from Orthosia gothica, assembly GCA_949775005.1. NCBI lineage: Eukaryota > Metazoa > Arthropoda > Insecta > Lepidoptera > Noctuidae > Orthosia > Orthosia gothica. The sequence goes on along the minus strand of OX459056.1, from coordinate 7,531,616 downwards.
TATCAGCCTATTAATGTTTCACTGCTGGGACACAGGCCTCCTCTCTGTGAGATGGAATGGGCCTTAATCCACCACGCGGGTCCAGTGCGGTTTGGTGGATGACACATTTCTTTGAATTTTTGGTTCTAGGACATGCCGGTTTCCTCACGATGTTTTCCTTCATCATTTTCTGTGTGGTGATGAAATAACTTACACAAAGTAAAGCGCCTGTCTGTGTTCGAACCCACTACTTGTAAGTCGCGGCCGATACCACTGGGTATACCAATCATATATGTTGTTTTACTAATTGGACAGATAACCTGTTAAGATACACTCTTAAACTCATAAAGGCTTCTTATCTTATCTTATCTTATCTTGTGGAGGGGCCGAGAAACAACTCGGACACTTCGACCCATGGGATCTATTGTGTTCCCCTAGATAACTTACTCCTCTCCAATCTCGTTGAAAACTCTTTTCATGAGTTTTACAACGAGACTAGGAGATATGAGCCTATAGTCTTCTGGTTTTGGATATCCAACCCCTAGGAGACTCATTCGCTTACAGCCAGTTCATCGCATGTGCACAGAAGGTGCTCCATGCGTTCCGTATGTTCCCCACACAACCTGCACATGGGTGTCGCGGTTTGACCCATCTTCATGAGCATGTCGTTGGTTCCAAAGTGCCCAGTAAAGGCCCCAAGCAGGTAACGGATTTGCCCCCTGCTCATATTCCAAATGCAATCCCGGGCTTTGAACGTAGAGCCTAGGAATTCCTTGGAGTGTTGTAGACCGGTATAAGACAGCCAATGTTTTCGTTGTCTTTGAAAGGCTTCTTACTCTGTTGACAGTTGACACTGGTTATTGTAACTATTGCAAACGCCCAGCAGCTGCGGGATAGTACGGAGATTTGAAAGCGCGATTTGGTTCAAAGACGCGTTTTTGAAAACGCAGTGTTTGCATTAACATTTAACATCATTATTTGTTGAGAAAAACTTCTGGGTGACAAGAAAGATAGGGGTGTAAAATACAATGCTCAAAAACTTGAGCGGTCAGTCGTTTTACCAGAGCCGCGGTGGTGTAGCAATAACTTGCAGTTTTGTTTTCCTACTCCTCTTTAATTATTTTCTGATTAATTTCGTTGCGGGATCCAAGACAGTTGAAACGTACTTTAACGGTCTTTTTTATAAGGATGTCTCCTATAATTGAGGGAATGCACTTTTCATTACTTCATATTGATGATTCATTGTGTTTTTTGTGTACATCTTTCGTTGAAGGTCCTAAATAAATAGAGCAAAAATGAGTAGGTAACATTGCAAGAATAAAAATTACTGATTATGTGGGTAGATATAAATCATCATCATCATCATCATTTCAGCCGAAAGACGTCCACTGCTGGACATAGGCCTCACCCAGGCGTCGCCACATTGACCGATCCCGTGCGAATTGCCAAACTTAAGTGGCAGTGGGCAGGGCACATTGCTCGCAGAACGGATGGCCGATGGGGCCGAAAAGTTCTGGAGTGGCGACCGCGAACTGGAAGACGATACGTTGGAAGACCTCCCACTAGGTGGACCGATGACCTGGTTAAGGTTGCGGGAAGGCGCTGGATGCGAGACGCACGGGAGATATAAATATCATAATATAATTGAGACATTTAGTTCGACCATGATTCTTTGTGATTCTACGAGATACTGCCGTCTTCTAAAAACGTGTATTGTGTTAACTACTCTAATCGGTGGGGGCAAGTTATTCCATATTTTGGAAGCCGCATAACGAAAGCTGCCTCTAAAAGCGGCTGTACCCAGAGACTGAGTCGAGAGTGGTTGTAAGCATTACCTTCTACCGCATTCCCGTCTACTCGTGACCCAACTTAGCTTGTCATAAAGACAATCTGGCTTTTGATATTTTACCACACCGGTCAGAAGGCAAGCCAAGTGTAGTTTGCGTCTGGAATTCATCTTCAGTATAAAGTGCCTGTTCAGAAAAGGTGTTACATGACTTCTGTAAGGAATATTATAACAAAACCGAGCACAAGCGTTTTGTACCCTTTGGATGAGGCGGTCTGTACGAGACAATAGGTGCGGGCCGTAAACCACAGAACAGATCTGTTCTGTGCCGTAAACCATGTCAGCGTAGTTCAACCTGGACAGAGCCAGGGTTTCCACGAGCTGTTCCCGTAGTCTTTCGGATAAATAAGGTCTCATATTGTACAACACCTTTAGGCGATAAAAAACAGTTTCTAACCGAGTCTGCAATTGCCAGTCTTCACTACTGAGAGAAAGTTGTCTTTCTGATTGATCTCTGAAACCGGACATTAATCAGTTAGACCTGGTTTATTCTGTATAATATTATAAAAATTTAGAGACAGTATAAATTTAATTAGGGTATTCTTTCTAATAGATGACAAGATGGCAGTAATCATCGGTTACAACGTTATACACCTATGCATTCGACTTTGGCATTGATTAATTTACATCCTTACTAAATTATAAATGCGAAAGTGAGTGTTTGTTATACTTTCACTCTTAAACCGTTGAACCAATTTAGATGAAATTTGGTTTAGAGATAGTTTGAGACCCTGGGAAGGATATAGAATGAAAAGAAAGAAAAGAAAGAAACGAAAGAAAAGAAAGAGAAGAAAGAAAAGAAAGAAAAGAAAGAAAAGAAAGAAAAGAAAGAAAAGAAAGAAAAGAAAGAATAGAAAGAAAAGAAAGAAAAGAAAGAAAAGAAAGGAAAGAAAGAAAAGAAAGAAAAGAAAGAAAAGAAAGAAAAGAAAGAAAAGAAAGAAAAGAAAGAAAAGAAAGAAAAGAAAGAAAAGAAAGAAAAGAAAGAAAAGAAAGAAAAGAAAGAAAAGAAAGAAAAGAGAGAAAAGAAAGAAAAGAAAGAAAAGAAAGAAAAGAAAGAAAAGAAAGAAAAGATAGAAAAGAAAGAAAAGAAAAGAAAGAAAAGATAGAAAAGAAAGAAACAATGTTTATTTGCGCCAGGTACGACGCATACCATGAAAATAACAAAAACTCTTTAATACAATAATTACAAAGTATGCGTCACAACACAACTACTATATAGGATAGTTTTCATCCCGTAGTACACTTTTTACTCGGTATAAGCCGTGTTACTCGTATATGCTATGTTTAGCCTTCAACAACACGTATTGTGCTGCCCCGATGAGTTAGATATGCAAAGCGCGTCCTTGTTATATTTTCATCAGGTCCCAGATGGTTTTGCTAGTAATTAATGCTACATTGATGATTTTCCCAAGAGAATGAACAAGCAGTGCATGGTTGTCTTCTATTTAGGGTGCTGCTGAACTAACTGTATGCTAAGTTGTTCCCAGACTACCTAAGGAATATCTATAATATAAAAATAAAACGCTATGCGTTGAAAAGTGCATCACTTGACCGATTTAAGATTATTTTTCCTTCCCGCTATACGATTTTGAACACACTTCGGATAGGATAAAGACTGTCAAGTCAGCTAGTTAAAAAAAAACAATGGTGGCTTAGTAAGCGTGTTAAAGAACAATATAAAAACATATTCCTTTGTATCGCGGTCATTAATTCCGTAATAAAACAGACCCAAAAAGTTTTAATTGGAAAGTTCGTATAGTCATACTGGCTGGCAATTTCTTATGAGTTTACTTGCCAGATATACTTTTCTTTAAGTTACCTTTAAAATATGTACCTATGTTTGGCGCGGAAAAATAAAAAGGAGGTTTCGCAAAAGTTATGGTAAGATATTTTTAACCCCCGACGAAAAATAAGGGTGTTATAAGTCGATCTGTGGCATCATAGCACCTAAACGGATGAACCGATTTTGATTTAGTTTTTTTTTGTTTGAAAGGTGATTTTGTCTAGAGTGTTTTTAGCTGTGTTTGAATAAAATCGGTTAAGCCGTTCAAAAGTAATTCGCATTTTACTCTTTGAATCTAGATTTTTTCTTAAGATATCGTGTCATTATTACATGTTTCTATAGATTGTCGATTGAAGCGTGTATTCTACTAGGCTAAGGTATAAGTAGTCTCAAAAGCATGAAATAAAAATTAAAATGAAAAGCATGAAATAAAAAGGGGTTTTTAGGGCTCCGTAGCCAAATGGCAAAAACGGAACCCTTATAGATTCGCCATGTCTGTCTGTCTGTCTGTATGTCCGTCCGTATGTCACATCCACTTTCTTCCGAAACTATAAGAACTATGCTGTTGAAACTTGGTAAGTAGATGTATTCTGTGAACCGCATTAAGATTTTCACACAAAAATAGAAAACAATCAATAAATTTTGGGGGTTCCCATACTTGAAACTGAAATTATTTTTAATTTTTCATCAATCCTGTACGTGTGGGGTATCTATAGATAGGTCTTCAAAAATGATATTTTAACATATTTTTTTTCTAAACTGAATAGTTTGCGCGAGAGACACTTCCAAAGTGGTAAAATGTGTCCCCCCCCCCTGTAACTTCTAAAATAAGAGAATGATAAAACTAAAAAAATATATGATGTACATTACCATGTAAACTTTCACCGAAAATTGGTTTGAACGAGATTTAGTTAGTAGTTTTTTTAATACGTCATAAATCGTAAACCACAATTTACCAAGTACGGAACCCTTCGTGCGCGAGTCCGACTCGCACTTGGCCGGTTTTTATTTATATTTGTAATTTTATCTTGTTTTATGATTTGGGTATTTTTAATAATTTTCATAATTATTTTGATTTAAGATCGTGAGCACTTAGTAGATATTTGTTTGTATAAAAATGCAGTTGAAAAGCTTAGTCTCGAATTCAGTTTTAGCGAATTATCAAAATTTATGCAATAGATAATCTAAAATGTTACCTAAACCTTTTTCTATTGATACAGTCTTGCATACTACACAGGCAATCCAAGGTAGGCCGCCTGAGGAGAGGAGAAAGCTTTGGGTGGAGAAGTGCCCACCACCCCATGACTTTGTCGAGCCCAAGGAACATCTGCCCCTTGGTCATGTATTGCAGTGGCCTGCATGGAAGGCATTGAATCGGCTACGTACCCAAGTGGGCCGCTGCAAATATAATTTGGCAAAATGGGGGATTATTGATTCGTCCAACACTCGGTGCGAGTGTGGTGCCTCTGTACAGACTATGCCCCACTTGCTGGAGTGTCCTGGCTGTCCATTCACTTACAGTGCTTCTGACGCTGCAATAAGCGTGGCCGCCTACTGGGCCCAGACAATCTAATTAAATGTGCCATCGAATCGAAAAGAAGAAGTCTTGCATCTCGTAAACATACTCGTGTCTATTCGTGAACACATGAAGCTAGACTAGGAAACCGGAGCCATTGTCTATCTAATCCGAAATATTTAATTTAGGCTTAGCAACAACTATTTAAGCTGACTTATCTTAATTAATTTTCTAGTAGGTATGTAGGTGTAGTACCTAGAAAAGTTAATAAGATAAGTTTTTATTTATCTTAATCATTTTTCTAGTAGTTACGTTGATACCTACTGGAAAATTTATTAAGATAAGTAAGTTCATTTAAGATCATATACATATTATCGAATATAATAATAATAATACCTTTAGACGAACAATTATTGTATATATTTATATAATCTGAATCTCGGAAACGGCTCCATTGATTTTCATGAAATTTAGTATGCAGTGGGTTTCGGAGACGATAAATCGATCTAGCTAGGTTTTATTTTTAGAAAACGTCGTTTTCACTTTTTTCACCCAAGCAGAGCTTGTCGCCCAGGTACTGTTAATTTGAGTACCTATAGAGCCCAAGGCTAACTTGATTTTTTATGCCGATATATCGTATTTTAAATTTGCCATTTTCATTTTCAAAACTTTCCATTATCTCTCTTCTATCATGATAGATTTCATGTCACCCCGAAGTTGACTGAAAAATACCGGCTAAGTGCGTATAGGACTCCGCACATTTAAGGTTCCGTACGAGGCCGCAAAATCAAGCTGGTAATAGAAAAATGAGGGCATATAAAAGAAAAATGTGATTTATCAATATATTGGTAAATATTAGTAAAATATACGTTAATTTGAAGTTTATAGGTCAGTGAGAAGTTAAAATTCTTCGGCACAAAAAAAATAAAAAAAATGACTTTGGTAGCTTTTCATTCCTTTGTATTCCAATATTTTTGAAAAAAATAATACAGTATTTATCAACTCAACGAGCTCTAAAACAACGATACCACAATTGATGTGGTAGGTCATTTTTACGCGCCCCCTTTTTCTGTATGGCAGACCCCTAAAACATTTAAAAAAATATTTTTTAAATCTCTGAATACAAACAATAAATATGATAAGAACCAAAATATACATACTAAAAGAAAGAAAGAAAGAAAAATATTTATTTGTGACCCGCACAGGCTGATACTGGCTGATATACGTGATAATTTCTGTTACCTACCTATCAATATATTTAATAAGATGTTTGAACATATGACCTAAGGCTTACCCATGTAGCAGCTTAAAATAATTTTATCTATAGATATCTATGTTAGGCATGTCTGATTGTGTGTTCGTGCTGGCTGACATTTTTTGGATATAAATGATCCGCATAAATTTTATAGCAAAGGAAAGCCTTCCTATTACAAAAATGTTTATATTCAGTATCCGATTTGACGTTGAATGATTCCAGAATTGTGAGAGATATAGTTGATATAAGAGCAGTGGTGGCCCAGTGGTTACGGTCCCGACGTACGAGTTGTAGGTCGTTGGTTCGAACCCGAGCAGGCGCTTTACTTTGTGTAATTTATTTCATCACCACTGCTCTCAAAACGGTGAAGGAAAACATCGTGAGGAAACCGGCATATCTTAGAACCAAAAATTCAAAGACATGTGACATCTACCAATCCGCACTGGGCCCGCGTGGTGGATTATAGCCCACTCCCTCTATGAGAGGAGGCCTGAGTCCCAGCAGTGGGAACATTAAAAAAAGAAGGCTGATGATGTGATGATTTGATATGGTATCTATTGAAATTTTAAGTATTTAATGTATGTTTAATTTTAATTGACTTGTAGTTTGAATTTGACTCTTATGGATATTATTGTATTTCAGTTGACATTTCTAACGCACCCACGATACAGGAAGAAATTCCTAGTGTGGGGTAAAATTTAGGTTTTATTGTTTTTTTATTGTTGGACATGTGAACAGTAATTTAATTGATTTAATTCTTAGTTGATTTATGTTAATTGGAATAGACATGGTGTTTTAACCCCCGCCGGAAAAAGAAGGATGTTATAAGTTTCACGTGTGTTGCTGTGTACCTGTGTGTCTGTCTGTGGCATCATAGCGCATAAACGGATTTCGATTTAGTTTTTTTGTTTGAAAGGTAATTTTTTCGAGAGTGTTCTTAGCTATGTTTGAATAAAATCGGTTCAGCCGTTCCAAAGTTATGGGCGTTTTACTGTTTGAATCGGGGTGTTTTCGCAAGATAAATGTGTCGGGGGTTTTTTAAATTTTGAAATTTTACTTGTTATGGTTTGATATGTAAATGGTTTTTGATTTATACATAGTAATTTTTTTTTATTTGTCACAAAATCAAAATCAAAATTTATTTATTCAATTAGGCCATTAAGCGGCACTTTCGAACGTCAAAAAAAAAAAAATTGAATCTAATACTAACCTCCAGTTTCCCAGCTCAAAATCATCGGCGAATCAATGCGACAAACTGCCAAGCAAGCGCTATCCGCTGCGATTGGCTGTTGAAAATTCATTCAATCAATCACAGCAGACAACGCGCGCCCGACAACCCGCCACACCAAACCCCCGACAATTCCGAGCTGGGAAACCGGGGGACACACACAGTTTCTGATTGCCTTGAAATGTAATTATTTTGTAGAATTCGAACAAAATGTAAATTGTTTGATGAATAAATGAATGAGTACTTATAAAAATAAATTCAATGTAAATGTTTTAATGAACTAAAATTACGAGATGTTATATCGCTAATCAATAAAAATCCATTGAGCCCAAACATGATGGTGCTATCTTGGCTGATTGAGGAGTTGTTATGGTTACCTTCCGGCTTCTTATTAGACCAGTTCCATTATCAGCCTTTAAATGTTCCCGCTGCTGGGACACAGATCTCCTCTCTGTGAGAGAGGGAATGGGTACTCGGGTAGTAAATCGCCACGTGGGCCCAGTGCGGGTTGATGAATGACACGTCGTCGAATTTTTGGTTCTAGAACATGCGTATAGATAGATAGATAGATAAATCATTTATTCAGTGCACACAAAAGACACAGCACAACACACAAAATCACATACATGTGGGTATTTGGAAAAAACAAGCTGCCAAAGTACAAAAAAAAGAAGAAGAAAAAACAACATAATACAAATAAAAGTGACACAAGTACTTCAATTAAAACACAGTGCGGTGTGCGTCTCAAGGTTGCACCAAATGGGAGTCCAGCTCAGCATGTGTCAGGCAAATATACCTGACGCTGATATTCTGCTGGATCCCTGCAGTGACATACGGTCGCTGAGCAGTCGTAATATGTTGGTTTTATGTCAGAGTGATGTGAGGTACATAGAAGCAATTGTTTTTCTATTGTGTTTTCAGTTTCCAGTTCCATACTACCATATGATTAAGAAAAATTGAAAGTTACACAAGTAACTAGGTACGTCAAGTTTCAGCTCTATCGGATGCCAGGTATTTCATGAATAATCGGTTATTACTTACACACAACTTAAGAAAGAAAATAAAAACACTACAAAGAGAAAAATAAATTCAATTTCGGCAGTCGGTGTTCCTGTTTTCGTTTCTTCGTTTTTTGACACCGACTTCCGAAAATGAATTTATTTTTCACTTTGTAGTGTTTTTATTTGGAAGTCGGTTGTATTTTTTGTAATAAGTGTTTTTATTTTTTACTTTTTAGTTGTGGTACATAATGGACCAGTTCTATAGGTAAGGTACCTATAATGCCCAAAGTGAAGCCAGAATTGATTATCCCAATAACATGAAACTTAAACAAAACCGGTGGAATGAGAGTATACCAGGGTTAACTGTTCACACTTGCGTACCCTCTTTAGAGCGTACCAGTGTGATGTTATGTTATGAAATGGTAAAAACAATAAACAGACATGCGATTGCAGCTATCCCGAGTGGTCCTTCTATATTTGTTTAAGTTTGTTTTGTGTACAATAAAGAATATGAATATGAATATATATCTCCAAAATTCTGAAATTTAAATGGGACCACATGACAAGCACCAGCTTTCAAATAAAAAAGAATCATCGAATTCGGTTCACCCAGTAAAAAGTTCTGAGGTAACACACATAAAAAAAAAAATACAGTCGAATTGATAACCTCCTCTTTTTTGGAAAGTCGGTTAAAAATAATATAAAGCTTGTAATAAAAAAACCGGCCAAGTTCGAGTCTGACTCGCGCACCTATGGTTCCGTATAAACAGCTACATTCACCAAAATAAATAGGTAACATTACTAACGCTCATAAACAATGAAAGCACCGAACATTGCTCTAACGAAGGGACAAAATTAACTTTGCCATTCAAAAACTGTTGTCCCCATAGATTAATATACAAATGATAACTTTTCCAAGTACATTTTATAAGTTGGTCGACTATTACACGTAAACTTGTAGATGTAAAACCTACTTAGCTTTGATAGTTTTGCTTTTAATTTCGTTATATAAACTACTGCCGTGAATTTTATCACAGATTCAAAAGTAACCATTTGAAGCATTTAAACCATTACAAAAATTAGTCATTTAAAGCTTAATATTACGCAATCGGATCCCTGAATCAAAAAAATAAATAAAAAACCGCAAACGAACATATACACATTCGCGAACACATTCACAATACATATTCGCGGGCTGGCTGACCTAAATCTGGTGTATCCTCCGCCTGCACAGCATAATTTTTTCCTTGTTTACGACTTTTTAGTTCGCTTTTGAAGCATTCGTTTTTTTTGATTTTTTGATTTAACTTTTTTTATTTATAAGTTTTTAGTTAAGTTTTTTTCGAATTAGATACATTTAAACATATAAGTGTTGTATATTTTTGAAATCACCTCTTGAAAACACTTTATTTTGATACCCCACACACTGGGTTTGCAAGAAAAAAAAAATTTGGGCCCCCACAATATGGCGCTCAAAAGCCGCCATTTTTCTATTGTCCATTTTTAATGTAGCCTATGACACTCGCAGGATTAAGACGACTCGATTAGCGTATGAATCATCAAAATCGGCCAACGCGTTTGGTCTCTGGAACGCCATATAGGAACAAACATACATACATACATACATAGACTGATAAACGCATTACCCTTCTTCGGCAGTCGGGTAAAAATGGAGTAGATCGTGAAATTTATAAACATGATATGGATATCATAAAAAAACGATTAAATGTATATTTTCAAAATTGAACTATTTGCATTGTTGAATTACTAATCTATCCCTGTATGGAGGCCTTTTTGCAATTTTCTCTCTTCTTATGGTTTTTTTTTTCCACCCAAAGATGCATTAAAATTAGTGTTGAAATATGGAACTTTCGACGCTCATAACTTATTTTTTTTTTTGTTTCCATACAGGGCTAGATAATGATGAGACAAATTGCTATCATTTTTTGTTTTGAACGTACATCGTCAAACAGTGGAGTAATCGCCAGACTACGTTTGTATGGAAGAATGATCGACTAGTGTAACCTTAAGTTGCGACTGCGTCAGAAAATTTAAACAATAAGTCGAAACATTAAAAAAATACACAAAGGAGTAATAAGGTCAAAGTATGACAGTATTATTTATTTGGGCGGAGGAAAACTAGAACACAATTCTTAATTTTGCTCTTGGAAGAAAATGGTGGGGTCAATGGATTATCTTGAGGTAGTCACAATATATAAGTGAGTGAGTGACTGAGTGAGTGTATAAGTTTTTCGACTTATTAAGATTTGTGATATGAAAGTGGTACATTCCAGATAATGCAGAAGTATGTTCAAGCTGTAGAAAATTTTGTTTCAAATAAAATAGTTTATTTGGATGCTTCGTCGCGCGTCGCTTCAAAATTCGTAAAGGGAGGTCTTATTGTTTTCAATGGGATACTAAAAAATAATGAATTGAGATTAAAGCAGGAGGTGGAGGTAGGACCAAAAATATTTGATGTCGTGAAAATTAATCAAAAATTAAATAAAAAAAATTGTTCAAGCATCGCCGCGTAAATCAACAAGCAAGTCATTATCTCAATTTCGCCAACTGTGAATATAAAGCGGGTGTACATGATGTTTTAATGCACTGTTGTTTTGCGAGTCGTAGGCGTCGTACCGCGCAGCCGACCACGACGGTGAAGGTCACTCACGCACTACGGGATTCACTCAACCCCTACAGTCTGAATACTGCGGCTGCCGTGACCACACGCGTCAAAACAAAAAAAAAAACATTTTGCTCTTTATTCAAAATTCAAATATATTCGAAATACGAAACTATAGTGCTGTACTTTAGGATTTCTGTGCAATTGAAGTAAGTACGATATTATTCGGGTACGTTCGTTGAAGGTCGTGGTTGTTGTGGTGCAAAAATTTATTGAACTGTTGGTCGCTGGCCAAAAGCTCGCGTATGAATTTTCTAAATTGAAATTTATTTTTGGAAAACATTTTCTTTTCAAGAGCCTATCTGCCTTTTTACCAACAGAATTTTCATCACGCAATCATTGTGTTAAACGAATAGGTTATTGGTATTTTCTTAACGAAGCCGGTTGAATTTTAATGAAGTAAGTAAAAGATTTTCAATTACTGCACTTTAAATAAAAATCTTATGCACACCTCTACTCTTTCAGTCTGATTTTTCATCTTGCGAATAAAGTGGTAAACGCGTTTTTTTTTTCATAAATCTTTGGGACTTGTAGGTGTTTTCAAATTACGAATATTTGGGTATTTGGGTTTTGGTATCAAAATTTTGTGGGTTATAGGATTTTTTAAACAAAAACTGTAAATTATATTAAATGTAAACATGCTTGTTAAATGAATTATAACTAAACACTATTTTTTTATAATTAAACTATAGATAGCAATTTTTGAACTGAACTTTTCATTTTAACAAAATTTTCCCTGAAAGATTTTAGTGAAAAGCGTTTACACACATTTTCTATTTATGAAAAGAAATATTGAAATATTTGAGTGGCATTCACATTTCATTACGAAAACTTCATGAAAACCTTAACTAATTAACGACTCAACCGGCGGAATTAAAACAAGTGACGTGCGTTTTTTGGTCGCGTGTTTATTTTGGCCGCATGATATAACTGAAGTATGTAGTTCTAGCTAATATGGCTGCCACAGAAGAGAAGTTATATCCTAACTGTGATGCCACCGTGTGGCTGCGATCCTGTGAAGAGGAGGTCGAGGAACCTCTCGAGGGAAAGATGACAGGTATGTACCAATATTTGCAAATCAGTCAATCAACCATCTCACCCTATCTTACTAAAAACAAGTTCCTCCCAAATTCAATGTCCATAGGTACTATCTGATTTATGAAGCATTCTGCTCCTTCGGCCGTATTTTCGACCAAAAAATCAGCATGAGACATGAGCATTCTTATTGGCCTAGCGGCACTGGTGGCGCATGAATTACATTAGTGAATAAGCCCAGATTTTAGAATAAAATCTTTATAAAATCGAATTTTAGACTTTTGAAAAAAAAATACGACAATAATGTTCGTTATTAAATTGTCTATCCATTAGTGTTAGTACAAACAATAATTAATGAAAACTTTACGAGGAGATGCATGCTGTTAATAATTATTTCTCATTTGAGACATATACCATGTGAAACATATACCTCTTAAAAAAAGTATACGACCATTTTAGAATCAAAATAAGTAGAAATTTAATGTATTTTTATTAGTTGATATTTCTTTTTAAATAACGAGTAAATAGCTCCTAAAAATAGCACGAAAAACGGCTAGCGCGGCGTTTTAGTCGGGGTACCGCCTTAAGGTCGTCGGCGTCGGTCCGTAAACTGTCTAGCAGGCGAATGCCTCTCAATAACAGTTACAAAATTGATTGAGTTTATTATTGGTAGGTTTTTGCGTACGTTTTTTCTAAAACCAGACGCATAAACTCTCGGGTTTAGCCAATTTCATAGGTACTGATAGGTATACTGGTATGTATTTGGTAGGTGAACTGCGTCGATATCGTTGTGATTAGAGAATCCAAACCCGCATCAAAATCGTGATCCTGCAAGCCTGCGGGATTGAGGTCTTCAATCCTACGAATCCCGCGGGAAAAGCGGATAGGAGATACATAAAAAAATATTGATTTAAATACCTAGTTATATTTTTTTTTTATAAAAATAAATAAATTTTATTTCGTTTGTTCACTTTTCTTCTCATCTTATTTATATGTTTACATATTTAAAAATAAAAATATATGGTTGTCCGCCGGTGGCATAGAAATACTTGAATTGATGTTGATTACGTTCCGTTCCAATACAGGACTCACACAACACAAGAAATAAATTCAAAATTTATTTAGATGTAATTTAAAAACAGAAAAAAAATATAGTTTTCATAAAAAATCTATAGAAAAGTCACGAGTTCCATGGGGAAATTGTTAAATCATTTATTAATGAGGCTGTGCTGCGGGTCTAATAAAACATCGGAACGTCGTCTCAGCCCATTTTTCTTAAATATGCATGAGTAATCCCGCACTTCTGATGCCACAAAAAAGGTGCGGGATTCCGCATCTGCGGGTTTGCGGGATTGGATTCCCTACTTGTGATGCTAAAATGTGGCAAATCACATTAGTATATTTTTGTATTTTCCAATGAGAATACGATGCGGGGTAAATGCTCTCCGTCTAAATGCTAGCTAATATTCTAAATCTAGAATATCATTGGTTAGTATGTCAGCCAAGTTTAGAAATAGCATAGACTCTTCGTTGTTATTTTTCGATCAGGAATGATGGAAGATTTTAGGCTAAACCAAGATTAATAATATGATTGGATTGTAGGGAGATTATTGAAGTCCGCTGACGTTTCTCATTTTACATGCCGTGATAACTTTTTATGAACGTCTACGAAAAATACAAAATCATAATCCCATTTAATTACTTTGTTACCTAAACACTCATTCGTACAAGTTTAACGTATTTCTTCATCCGGCTAGTGGTGTCCCATCCCATACAAAGAAACCGTGCCGACGTTCTATACTGATTATTTTTTGTGTATCGATCGCGTTCGGTTCCGTTCCGTTCCTTTCCATGTATATAGATGGTGATCTATCTATCGCCGTTGAACGGAACCGAACGCAATCGATTTAAAAAATAAACGGTACAATCAGATGAAAAACGCTAGTTACGTCGGCACGGTTTCTTTGTATGGGATGAGGCGTCTGTATGCTAGTATTATATTATCTGGGATCCGGCGTAATTACAGACAAAATAGAAAAACAATTAAAACAGATCCCGGAACCGGATCCGGTTAGTGCCAGTTAACCCTAACTGGCATTAATCGGATCTGTACGCCGCTGGCGATGCAGCATTAGGGGGTTAAGTAAGTACGAGTAACAACTGTCAAATCCGACTACTTAGATTGTCAATCAATTACATAAAATAACTATCTCAGGTACTTTGATGGTTCTTCAAACTTGATACAAGCATACTGGGTCTGTGGTCAGTGTAGATGTCAAATTTGTGTCCGTACAAATAGAGCCTGAAGAGTTATGTCGCCCAAACGATTGCCAATAACTCACGTTCAATAGTACTATACCTTTTTTCAGTATCCGTCAACGTTCGACTAGCATTTCGACTTGTATCAACTTAGACGGTGGAACCTAACTTGGGCTATTTTTACGCCACAGCTATTTTGTGCAACTCTATTTGCTGCTAAATTAAATAAAGTAATGATTCCCCATCTTTAAAATACATGTCGTTGCCCTGTCCATTCATTTCTTTATTATAATGTTTTTTTGCGAACGTCTGGTTTGGCAAAAAGATATACTTAGAACTTGTTACATTGTTATTTATGATTCAGCTAGTACATAATATAAACAATCTTGTTTATGGAATTCTCTTTCAACATTCTTGGAATAAATGCTGCTTTTCTTGAGTTTTTATTAACTCTTTCAATCTATCCCCACGCGACACTAAATGCCTTGAAACAATTGTTGAGCTAGCCCGTGTTTGTAATTCGAGGCGTGTTTGCAAAACCCACAACAGTGCATTGCGGTCACCTTTACAATGTATACCTATGCGTATGCACCCCGATTGTGTGGTTTTCTAGGCAACTTATGTACAACTAGGGTTGCCAGATGGTCGGGAATCGTCTGGATTCTCCCGACTTTTTAAAGGACGCCCGACAAAACTCAAAATCTCCAGACAAACAAATTCTTTTCAAAGTTCTTTGTTTCAGATTATTTGTGTTACCAATTTCTGTAAGAATTACTGTGAATAGATTTAAGTTTGCTTAATAATTTATATATTGTTGTTCTATCTCACGATGAGGTATGAATCGTAGCAAAATTAATCTTATTTCGGCGTCATAAAAGTCACAACGTAAACCTTCTTCGTGAGATACAACTATACCAAAGAGAGAAATTGTAAGGCTTTTGATATAGTTAAAGCTGAGTTAGTAAATAGACTCAACTTTGAAAGATTTTTTTAGAATTTAAAATATTTTTCTAAAGTGGTAGTAAAGTTTCATCAATATTTAAAAAAATTATTAGGAAAAAAAAATACCCTTTAATTTTTTCTCCCGACAACAACCTCAAAATCCCGACATTTTCAAATTTTGTCTAGATATTTTCGTTTTCCGATCTAGCAACCCTATGTACAACACATACCTTATCAACCACAGAGTCTGGAGTTTAGAATATACTATACAGTGACGTTTTTCAGAGAAATCGTAAATTTAAATTCGTTAAAAGTCCAAAATATAAATGTGAACAGAAAAATCTGTAAACAAAGGGGGTTAGCAAATTGCGCGCACGGAAATGTGTCTGAAGCTTTGGCAATGCCATCATCATCATCATCATCATTTCAGCCGAAAGACGTCCACTGCTGGACATAGGCCTCCCCCAGGCGTCGCCATATTGACCAATACCGTGCGTCTCGCATCCAGCGCCTTCCCGCATCCTTAACCAGGTCATCGGTCCACCCAGTGGGAGGCCTATCTTCCAACTATGGCAATGCCATCAAAATTAATGGAGAATTGCAGAAATTCATATATGAAATATTTTATAAAATTACCCTTGAAATACAATGACAGGTTTCATAGGGCGTACCCTAAGTATGGGATTAACATGCGGTTCTAAAATTTCACATGGTGATTCCTTTGGGTAATTGTTGACAATCGTTAATGATGATATCAGAATCTAACGTTGTCTAGAGCTTGTGTTTATTTGTTAGCGTCATCTAGAACTAAGTACTGTAATATTAAACATGTTTTTTTCCTTAGGTGAGTTTCCGACATGGCTTCGCGGCACGTTGCTACGCAACGGGCCCGGCTCCCTAAAGGTCGGGGACATGCGATTCGACCATCTCTTCGACAGTTCCGCACTTTTGCATAGGTAAGCTGCTGTAGTTAGAATATTATTTAATATGAGTTGGAAGGGTATTCAAGTGAGATCGAAGATAGGTGTGTAACATATATAGGTAGGTAAATCCCACCGCACTATTCCCAAACCTCCTGAACCCAGAATCAACAGTGGCGACCACCGGAAAAGCGCCGAGGCAATGAAGCTCGACGAAGTCCCGGAGAATGAATATAACTGTCTTGGATCTCGCAACGAAATTATTTAGAAAAGAATAATGGAGGAGTAGGAAAAATAACCACTTCCCTCCATATCAAGCAGGAGACAGAACAAAAAAGGCCTATATGCACAAAGGAATATATAATATATAGGTACCATACCTACTTCACTTCACTCAAGACAAATTTTCTTCGGATTAGTTGTGGGACGCAATTCAGACTTCACCTGATTTTTAGGGTTCCGTACCTCGAAAGGCAAAAACGGAAACCTTATAGGATCACTTTGTTGTCCGTCTCAAGACCCTTTTTCTCAGGAGCGCGTGGATGTATCAAGCTGAAATTTATATCAAATACTCAGGTCTACTGTCCCTTAAAGCTGTGAAAAAATCAAACTTCTAAGCCAACTCAGAATTTTAAAATTTGGTACGGAGCAACGTCTTATAGCACAGATAAAGGAATAATTGCGAACACCGTAAATTTTTAGTTACATCTTATAATAAAAATATTTTTAATCATTTTAAACTTACTATACCCCTTTCCTCATGAACGCGTAGAGGTGTTAAATTGAAATTCATATCAAATACTCAGGTCTATAATACCTTTATCTAAGGTTTGTACAGAACCGTCGGTGCGCGAGTCCGACTTGCACTTGGCCGGTTTTTTTCATATTTAAATGCACCGATAACGACTGGTCTGTCCAGTAGGTAATTTATGTAATCAACTTGTCATATCCATATTGATTATATTAATTAACAACGCCGAAAGATTTAATAATAAATATCCGTTTTCGAATGTCACGTTTTTTCAGAGTATGATAAATGAGACGATTACAGCTTAAAAAATGCATAATCAGAAACAAAACATAACCTAGTAGGTATAGCGAGATAATTTTCGCGCTTCGAGCATTCTTGACCGAATCAAAATGCAAAGAGTTGTTACCACATGTTAGATTTAGTCTTTTTTTTATTTTACTTTTGTATAGATTCCTTTACCGATTGTTTTGTAAATGTGTGAACATTGTAGGCCTTCTAGATGCTTGTTAACATCTGTTAACTTTTTAACTCGTTTTATTTTCTTTTGTTTCATCATTTCAGCCGAAAGACGTCCACTGCTGGACATAGGCCTCCCCCAGGCGTCGCCACATTGACCGATCCCGTGCGTCTCGCATCCAGCGCCTTCCCGCAACCTTAACCAGGTCATCGGTCCACCTAGTGGGAGGCCTTCCAACGTATCGTCTTCCAGTTCGCGGTCGCCACTCCAGAACTTTTCGGCCCCATCGGCCATCCGTTCTGCGAGCAATGTGCCCTGCCCACTGCCACTTAAGTTTGGCAATTCTTCGGGCTAAGTCGGTAACCCTGGTTCTCTTGCGGATCTCTACAATTCTGATTCGATCACGCAAGGATACTCCGAGCATTGCCCTCTCCATTGCCCTTTGCGTGACTGTAAGCTTTCTGATGAGGCCCATTGTGAACAACCACGTCTCAGAGCCATAGGTCATCACTGGCAACACACACTGGTCATAGACCTGCGTCTTGAGACACTGTGGTAAGTTGGACGAGAAGACACCGCGCAATTTCCCAGTCGAGTCAGATTCGACGGTTGACCTCTTTCTCGAAGTTGGACCTACCCAACTGGACCGTTTGTCCCAGGTAAACATAATCGTCTACAACTTCAAGTGTAGAGTCTCCGATCTTGATAGGAGTGGGTGTTACATGGGCGTTCACCATGACCTTGGTTTTGTCCATGTTCATTTTAAGACCCACTCTTTCGGAAGCTCTACTAAGGTCATCGAGCATTTTACTGAGGCTCTCCATGGTCTCAGCCATGATCACTATGTCGTCGGCAAACCGAAGGTGAGTGATGTACTCGCCATTAACGTTGATGCCAAGCCCCTTCCAGTCCAGAACCTTGAAGACGTCCTCCAGCGCAGCAGTGAACAGTTTCGGAGAAATTACGTCTCCCTGTCTTACGCCGCGCTGGAGAAGGATAGGTTTCGAGGTCTGATCCTGAAGACGGACTGACATGGTGGCGTTTTTGTACAGACACTTCAACACCTCAATGTACCAGTAGTCGATCTGGCACCGTTGGAGAGACTGTAGTACAGCCCAAGTCTCGATCGAATCGAAGGCTTTCTCGTAGTCCACAAACGCTAAACAGAGAGGCAAGTTATACTCTTCGGTCTTCTGTATAACCTGCCGCAGCGTATGTATGTGGTCTACGGTGCTAAAGCCTTTTCGGAATCCGGCTTGTTCGGGAGGCTGGAAATCGTCAAACCTGCGCGCGAGACGATTCGTGATGACTCTTGAAAACAACTTGTAAACATGGCTAAGAAGCGAGATGGGCCTATAGTTCTTCAGCCGGGCATTGTCGCCGTTCTTGAAGAAGAGTACCACCACACCCCTGCACCATGCCTGTGGCGTTTTGCCCTCGAGTATGACGGAATCAAAAAGCTTCTGAAGGGCCTTGAGGACCGGTTTTCCACCCGCCTTCAGGAGTTCAGCCGTGATTCCGTCATCACCCGGCGCCTTGTTGTTTTTAAGCTGTTTCAGAGCCATCCTAATCTCGTACAGGCTGACGTCCGGGATATCTTCGGTATAGTGTCGGGTCAATCTAGCTCTTGGGTCGTTTGCTAGATTCGCAACGGGTTTACTGGTTGACGTGTACAACTGCCCATAGAAACTCTCGATCTCGATCTCCCTCAGAAGCTCCGGTTTGGCGGATACAATCCTGCCATCATCGGTCTTCAGTTTCGTGAGCTGGCTCTGCCCAATAGACAGATCCCTTGAAAACACCTTGAGCCTTTATTTCGCTCAATCGCGTCTTTAATACGCTCGGTATTAAAGCGGCGGAGGTCTCTTTTCAAGGATTTAGAGATCTGTCTATTGATCTGCCGGTATTTGCACGCCTCATCTGAAGACTGCAGGATCATCTCACGCCTCTCCTTCATAAGCTTGAGGGTATGATCAGAGAGCTTTTTGTTTCTATCTGTACGACGGGTCTTGAAAAACTTAGACCCGACCGTATGGACAGCTTCCACGAACCCGTCGCTGTATTCGTCCACGGAGCTCCCCAGGCACTCGAAACGATTCTGGAGTTCGAGCTGAAAGCTCTCGGGGTTTTGGACCTGGACCTGTGCTGGACGGAGCGTGGACTTCATCAGTCGAGACCTTTCAAGCTTAATATTAATGTTCAATGTGCCTCTTACCATGCGGTGATCGCTCCCGGTTTTTACCGAATTGATCACAGAGACATCATTGAACATTTGCTTCTTGGTTGACATGATGAAGTCGATCTCATTTTTTGTTGCACCATCGGGGCTCTGCCAGGTCCACTTCCTGTGTTCACGCTTTTTGAAGAAGGAGTTCATCATATAGAGGCCCTCCTTCTCCATAAAACTGGCCAGTAGGTGACCCCGGTGGTTCCGTCGTCCAACTCCAAATTGCCCCACTTGCAGCTCATCCTCGTCTCGTTTGCCCAGTTTCGCGTTGAAGTCCCCCATGACAACGGTGAAGTGAGTTTTGAAACCATGCATGGCTCTGGAGATATCCTCATACATGGTCTCTACCTCGTCGTCGGGGTGTGCCGAGGTTGGGGCGTAGACCTGTATGACCTTCAGCGAATATCTAGAGGATATTCTGAGTATAAGGTACGCCACCCTGGTCGACACACTCTCGATCTTCACCACGTTGTTCACAAGGGACCTGTGGACGATAAACCCGACACCACCTTGGGACTGCCGGTCACCCTCTCGGAAATAGAGCAGGTTACCGGATTTGAGGATTATCGAGTCCTCCCCCTCTCTTCGGACTTCAGATAACCCTATAATGCTCCATCGCAACCTGCTCAATTCCTCTTCGAGCTCGGTGATCTTCTCGTCGGTCCGAAGTGTGCGCGTGTTGTACGTTGCCAGGTCTAGTCGTCGGTGATTGTTGGGGTAGCCGGATCTCGTCCGGAGATTCTTAGCACCCCTTGCCATGCCGTAACCTCGACCGCTACCGTAGTCGAGGGTAGGCGGGCTGCCGGGCACTAGGAGCCATTTTTTATTTGTGCTATTCATAGGGGGGGTTTTGCCATAATCGCCACGCTTGGCAGGCGGATTGGCGATCGCAGTATGGTTGTTATAGGAGCACAGAGAACGCTGCTGCCCATTCTCTGGTTTGTCCCTTAGTCGCCTTTTACGACACCCACGGAAAGACATGGGATGGTGAAATTCTTAACGTCCGGCACCATACGGAACCTTCTTTCTTTTGTTTAGTTAAATAATATGTAATCTTTTTTTTTTTGGTTTTCTTACGACTTATTGTCGGGCCTACGTTGTCCCCACATATCTAAGTACCTACTAATGCTGTAACAAGGAAATATTGTAAAACCAAACCATTTTTTTAAAAGAGTAACCATGGAGTTTCTTGCCGGTTCTTCTCCATAGGAAACGACCAACCCGAACCGTGCACCTTTTGTCGACGTTTTATAAGTGCCCATGTAGGTCTATACGAAATAAAAAAATTGATTTTGATTTTGAAAGAGTGAAAAAGAAAATGTCCGATAGACTGAATTATCAAATAATTCTCTTATCACGACAAGTCTTAGCAGTATCGGTGCAACGTGAGAAGTGAATGTGATAGTGGGATTATCGATCTTAAGAAAGCCTTTGTCTAATTCAGAATTTCTTGAATACTTCTTCTATGTATTCCAAAATATTCACATGGAAATAGGGATTGCAATCCGGCGTCATCTTCTATCCGGCCGTATCCGACCGGATCCCCATCGATCGGATTTATCAAATCAGGATGCGTTTCGGTTCAAAATGACCTGTTAGTAAGTTAATCAAGTGTCATTGTACTTAATATAGGTAGTTTATAAAAATTAAACGTATATATAAAGTCAACTTTATTTCCAATCCAATTTTAAGATTAGACAACGAGCAAACAAATAAAATCTAGTAGTGTAACTACTTAAAATTTGAACGATGTAACGAGTAGCTCAATCTGCCCAGATTTCACTTTCACAGATAGATCAATTATTTTAGTTATTAACTTTATAAAATCTAGTATAATTAACCTTACGTAATTTACTGAGATGAGATTACAATAATTATTAAAGTATTTCAGAATGCTAACTATTGCTACTACTGCTTTATTTAAAAAAAATGTTATTAATATGGGACCTACAATATATAACAAAATACCTGACATAATAAAAGATAACACGATACGCAATTTTAAAAAGAAGTTAACAGCATTATTGATTGAAAAGTGTTACTACTCGATTAACGATTTTCTAAATGACAATGACTAAAATTTATTCTAATGTAAATTTCTTTTTTAATATAATCATAATATGTTTTATGAAATTTAACGATATACCAACTTATTTAATTGTACCCGTTTTGTGGCTTAGAGAGCAGTTGTGGCTCAGTGGTTGATACCTTGACTTACAAGTTGTGGGTCGTAGGTTTGAACTCAGGCAGACGCTTTACTTTGTGTAAATTATTTCATCACCACTGCTCTCAAAACGGTGAAGGAAAACATCGTGAGGAAACCGGCATGTTCTAGAACCAAAAATTCGAAGACATGTGACATCCACCAACCCGCACTGGGCCCGCGTGGTGGATTACGGCACGTTCCCACTCACAGAGAGGAGGCCTGTGTCCCAGCAGTGGGAACATTGAAAGGGTGATGATGATGAGCAGTATTTAACTGCGCAATTAAAAATTCAATAATCAAAAGTGTAAATGCCATCCTGATGGAAGAATTATCAAATTGTTGGGCACCTAATATATGTTTTTTGAAAATTATGTGGGTAGTTGTACTTTATGGTTTCTCATGTAGGCGGTTTTCCAGCATTGAAAACCGAATTACCAAAGATTTCTTTTAATTTTTCCCAGGTTCGCGATGGACGATGGCCATGTGACGTACCAGTGCCGGTTCCTCAGAACTAACACCCTGAAGAAGAACCGCGCAGCCAACCGCATCATCGTCTCCGAGTTTGGTACTAAAGCTGCGCCGGACCCGTGCCATTCGATATTTGACAGGTAAATCATTCTTGCAATACTTACGACCTTTTTGCCCTATGAGTATAATAAGAAGTAAAATCTTGGAATTTCTGTTCTGATATAGTAAGTAATATTTAAAAGTTGAACAAACCGATCTTCAAGGTTCAGCAACGCTGGCCGAGGTCGATTCGTGGATGGGTTTCATGGGCCATTCGTAACATCACGGGGTCTCATTGCTAAGAATGAAATTTTGGTTTAAATAAATCTCACTAGATGGCGCGACATGTACACTCAATTCAATAGAATTGTGTGTCAAATTAGCATTTTCTGGAATTGGACATAAAAATTGTATGTTCTTGTTCAATCAACTCTCCTAAGTACAAAATTATGGAATATTGGGCTCTTAATTCACTATTCAAAGATTATTTGAAGGGATCATTTAAAATTGATGCCAATAGATGGCGCATTTTTTAATTTTTTTAAGCATTCCACTCGATTGTTAAAATTTGCATTGTAACACATTTTGGTGCAAAAAACTGTAAAAGCGTGCAAAAAAATACTATAAAACGAACCTTCACTGTATTTAAAGAAAAAAATATTCACGAACCTAGTAAACCTTTTTACTTGCAAGTCACTGCTAACACCATCTATTGCCGTGAAACGGGATCGAACGCGATTGATGTACTTACAAAAATAACAAGATTATTGAGATGAAATACGCTAGTTACGTTGGCACGGTTTCTTTGTATGGGATGATGATGATGGCATCTGTATGCTAGTATTATATTATCTGTGGTAACATATAGAGGTCCCTACGATACCTGTAAAGTAAATAAACCTGTTGGTCCCGGTTGTCATGAAGCTTGAAAGTATGTCAAATACTGGTACCTAATACAATCAGTTGCATAGTAGGTATTCAATTGCATTAAAAGATTATCGAAAAAAAATTAAACGATATTTTTTTTACCCATGACGGAACGGAGACGGTATATGCGTTTGGGGTGAGTGGATGTTTGTGCAAAGCCATGTTGCCATTTTTCTCCAAAACTACTTTGCCGATTTTGATGCAGTTTTCAGTTATGGGTTCGGGTTTGATTACTGCATGTTCTTAGATAAGTGTTACGGTGACAACTCACCAGGGGGCGCTGCAGCAAACATTGTTTGTGCAAATCAATGTTGCCATTTTTCTTCAAAATAACTAGTCCGATTTTATATAAAATCCGATTTAATAATATCTATGTTCTCTAAAAAGTAAAAAAAGGGAAAATTAAAGATTTTGAAAAAACCCACGATGCTTAAAAAGTGATTGAAAAAGGATAAAATAATTTAAAAACCCAAGAATATCCGTCGGGGACTGCCATCACTATTTTAAATTTCATCGTTAATAAAAATAAGTATAATAATCAACTTCTAAATGTCCTCACTGTTGGGACACGGCGTACCCATTAAGGGTGTAAGTATAGCGCTAAAAAAACTCCACAACTCCACACTCTTACGTTACTATAAAACTGCAAAACTAGTTAATTTAATGGCAGCCCCCGACGGATATCCTTGGGTACAATTTTTTTACATTTGCTCTTTTCCATACATTTGTCTTAGGCGGTACGAAGTTCACGAGGTCAGCTTGTATATTATAGAAATCTCACCAAATCTCAATTAAGCTGTAAATACGAGTAAATAAGTTGAACCATGGAGGAACGGTTACCTGAAGCTAAATGCGCGAGCGTGCGTGAAGGCGACCGTTATAGGCGGGCAAAGGCTAGGTGAATTGATTTGACTTCAGCGTTTGAATTTAAAACTCTCTTTTAAACAGCAATGGTTAACGAACGCTGAAAGATTATTTCTTTTGGGTCCGAAGCTGCAAATAAAAAAATAAATGTTTTCAGGTTAGCAGCATTCTTCAACCCAGCAGAACACATGTCGGACAACGCAATGATATCGCTGTATCCGTTCGGTGACGAAGTGTATGCGTTCACCGAAGCACCTATCATTCATAGGTGAGAAGAAACTTGAATGAATATATTTCTTGAAATATTAAGATTACTAGATTTTTCTATGCAAATTAGTGGAGGAGCTCACGGCTAAATATTATTAATTGGAGGAGGAATATTTTGCATTCATATTCATTTCTAAGTTCTACAAGGTAAAACAGAAGTAAACAAAAGTCTCAAAGGTAAGACCCGTTGCAGACACTGTTAAGAATCAGAAGACGAGACTTTATCTGATGTTTAATTGTATAGACGAAGACATGTAACAAATTGGAGTAGTGCGGATGATGAGCTATTAAACCTTGAGGGTTTTGAGTGAAACGAGTTTGTATCATCTCCTTTCCGTTCCTGCTCATCGTGCACATTCCACGATTTGAACGAGGCCTACGACAGAGCTATCCAGATGGCCACATTGTGGTTGGATTTTTTTTGTATCTAATTTACGCGTTAGGATGAAGTGAAACGAGTTGATTAGCAAATTGGCTCTGTTTTCCAGGGTAGACACAGTGACACTGGACACATTGGAGAGGAAGAACCTGACAAGCTGCGTGGCGCTGGTCAACCATACCTCACACCCGCACGTCATGCCCAATGGTGAGGCTTCAGTAATTAATACATCCCCGTTCAGCTCAGTACTTTCTTAGTTTCTCTTGGACATCACTGACACCTTCAGGAAACCAGGATTTACATTGTAACAGTAGATAGTGAGCAATCTTTATGGTTTACGACCCCGCACGGCAAAGAATAATTGCTTGTTTCATACTTCGATTTTTTGTAAGAAATATAGAATGCATATCTCTTTCTCCCAGTGTATTTTTCTAGCAAGCATTAAGAGCGGACTCTAGTCGGTAATATAGTATAGTAATATAGTCTATTGCCGTCGCGTCACCTCCAACCTCACCCCGTAAAGTGCGAAAGGGACAACTGCAGCTCAGGCTGATTTTACCTACAAAAACTTTGACTAAAAGACGTTTCGTATTCTGCTGTTTTCTTCATGAAAACTGGTCTGATCTAAAAAATTCTTATATCAAAATTTAGAGGAAAAGTATATCTATGCTCCTATCATTTCCTTTATTGTTAAAAACTTATAAATTTTGTCTGAAAGTCTTCTGAACATGGCGGTAAAAACGGGCATTTTTTTCGGATTTTTGGATTGTCATATTTCTTTTTGTGATTATGTTTTGGAAAAAAGGAAATGATAGGGGCACGTATTAATTAGACCCAGATTTTATGGGGAAAAATCATTGCTCTAGAGGCATTATCCACGAAGAAAACAGCAGAATGTTTTTGTATGGAGAAAGTTTCACTAGAGTCCCCTCTTAAGGAAACCGCGCGCTTTCCCTTTATTACTCTGCATGAACAGCTTCGTTTCTGCCGTCGCGTCGTGGCCCTTCTAGGTCGAGGCAGCTCATGCTACATTTGCGATATAACCTAAAGTAGCGTCCTCACTGGGAGCGTTCTTTTCGTGAGCATTTGTAAACAAGCAATCGTAGATGAGCAACAAATGCTTCCCAGTGAGCCCAGCATTCGTGTTCGAGTAAAACTATGAACGTTCGAGTCGAACATTCCTTTGCGAGCTTGAAGCATTCGAATACGATCTCGGTAAATGCCATTTATTTCAAAATGTCGCATAGAGCGGTTGTGGCTGCAGCATTTTGTTTTTTTTTTTGACTTCGAAAGTCACAAACACTTAAGATCAAGAAACTGTTTCTTGCTTTACAAGTGGCCTGTAATATTCCTACATACATACTCATTCATTTCATTATCTGAGTACTCGCTTTCGAACGTTTTATTTGCGTGAACATTCGAATGCGAGGAAAATCGTTGCGACGTCCACACCGACCGAAGTTCGCGCTTGCGTGTAAGCTTTGTAACGCTCGGCGCAAAGTCCACACCTCTCGAATATTCGACGTCGAATGCTCATTACAAGTGAATGCTCTCAGTGAGGACGCTCCTTAACCCAAACCTGTCACTCGAATACATTTGTAATCGATCACACGTCAGTGGTCACACTTTGATCTTGAGGCCTTGCGTTGTACACGGCGTTTCAAAAGGATTTGGGTCCAGGCACACTACCATGAGCTCTTAGACTCTAAGACACACAGTGAAAATAATATAGCTCTAAGTCTTACAGAAAGGTTATTTCCAGAATGCGTAAGGGACAGATGTATACATCAAGTCATATAATGGAAATAACCTTTGCGAGATTATGGTAGGGCGGGTGTTTATTGTGTTACTACTAACGTGCGGCAAACTTAGTACCCACAAATTACAACATAAAAGAGATTTCATTGATTTACTGTAGTTAATATTGCACAAACATAAAGTTTTTTTTTTTTATAGACGGTGTTTTGGGGCACGCTGTAAATGAATGTATTTGTATTTTCAGGGGATGTCTACAACGTTGGTATGTCTGTTGTGAAGGGCAGAATACAACACGTCGTCGCTAAATTCCCGTTCACAGAGAAAGGTAAATAATATCATCTTTCAGCTGAAAATTGAATGGATTAATTAAGAGATGAAATCGTTGTGTGTAACTAAAATTTGAGTGTTACTAATCCGGCAATATTGAATACCAGATGTTTGTATTATTGAAATGGTCGGCTTACAGGAATGAAAAAAAAAAACAAGATAAAAATAAAGACATAATAATGAACCAATTTAGTAAGGGAATATATAGGGCACTGTAGGGAGTGTCAGACTACTGGATGTGCCCTTCGGTTCTGAAGTGCCGGATTAGTGAGATTCTTCTGTATAAAGTAAATATTTACAAATGCTATTTATTCTTCAGGTGACATGTTCAAAAGCGCACGTATCGTGGCCTCGGTGAAGCCTCGATGGACACTTAATCCTTCCTACATGCACACTTTCGGTAAGCAATACCCAGCTTTATGTGATTAAGGCGCCGATTCCCGTGAGTAGCTGATTTTAAAATGAGAATCACGTCTCAACGGCTGGTCGTAATTTTTTGGAAAAAAATATATATTATGTTATATTAGACCATTTTTTTAATAATTTGATCTAAGCAAATTTTGAGTTTTATTCGTATAACATAGTGTAATTAATTTGTAAAGTTATGTCTAAAACGGACAAAAACACGACAATCGCACCAACCACTGGGCGTATTTTAATTAAATCAACACCATCTCAAAGACAATTTAATTATCTACATTTTGATCTAAAGGTTTTTTTTTTAAAGTCATAGAATTATAAGGAAAGTACAAAAAAATACAATATTTTTGGGTCGCGGGTGTGTGAAACGAGTGCAGAAACAATTTGTTTCCTCAAGGTCGTTTGCGATAGTCGTCGTCTTAAGAAGAGCTTCGTGTTCCTTCTGTGTGATAGTTTCTAATTGACTCGATATCCACATTTATTACAATACACATATTACAATAAAAACAAAAATATTGTAGTATGTGACATTATTGATCTTTTTATAATTATTATTGAATTTTATATTTGACATTGTAATTTGATTACCAATCAAATTATTCATAAAACTGTTAAGCTATTGTTATTGTTTTTTTTTCTGTAATTTTAATCGATTCCTTTTTTAAATAGTTTTGTTTCTATTTATTTTATTTTTCAACACAATGCTCAGGGGGGTGACCACAAGCTCTTAGAGTAAGGTTATTTTGAGTGTGTGTAAGGGACAGATGTATATGACGTGTATACATCTGTCACTTACTCGATCTCAAAATAACCTTACTCTAAGAGCTTGTGGTCACCCCCCTGAGCACAGAGCTCTCTCAGAGAGGTGGCCCATAATCGAATACGCGTTTACCTTACGAATACGCGTTAACCTTAGCCCATTTATTCATTTCGACCACAAGGATATCAAAGTTTTCGTATGATAAGATACCTCACCCATAAATTACTTCTATACAGTTACTGGCTAGAAATATTGATAAAAAAAAAATCAATGATGCAGTTTTAGTTTTCACCAAAATCGACCCGAGACTCCTTTGAGTGTTTTCTCTATTCCATAATAGTTACCGATTTCGCCATCAACGCCCACTTGGAAAACTCACCTATATATTCGAAGGTTCAAGCCATGCAGCCTCTTGTCAACATTTTACAGATGACTTAAATATTCCAGGTATAACAGAGAATTACTTCGTGATCGTGGAACAACCTCTGTCAGTCTCGGTGGCAGGTCTCATGCGCGGCCTCATCTCCAATGATAAGATCTCCTCCAGTCTGCAGTGGAACCCTGACTATGAGGTCTGTGTAACTTATGCGCTCTTGCTTAGTTTTTAACCGACTTACCAAAAAGGAGGAGGTTCTATGTTCGACTTTGTTTGTTTTTTTATGTATGTTCACCGATATCTCCGTCAATTGTGGACCGATTTTGGAAAATCTTTTTTGGTCGAAAGAGTATGTACCGAAATTGGTCCCATTTTAATTTGATGAAGCTCTGATGAAGAACTTCGGAGAACAGAACTCTTCAATAAATAACGGCAACTCTCTCAGGATTGCTGCAATCGCATGTCTGTTCATTGTTTTTACCATTTCATAACATAACATCACGCCAGTACGTTCTTAAGGGGTACGCAGATCTCTCATTTCACGGGTTATGTTCAAGTTTCATGATATTCGGGTAATCTATTCGGGCGTTATAGGTACCTTACTAAATAACCTAACTACTACCATAACGCAAAAAAATGGTACCTACAAAAGACACCGACTTCCAAAAATAAAGTTATTTTTCATTCTGTAGTTTTTTATATGGAAAATGGTAGTATTTTTTTGGAAAAACAGTTTTGTTTCGTTATCTCCAACTAAATAGTGAATACTTGATAAAATGATTCAAAGGACCAGCAACCAATTAACGTAACACGGATTCTAATTCAATACAACGGATGTCGCTGAAGAGTCAAAGCAAGCGTTTTTAGGCCACTGGATATGGAGAAGATTTCGAAATTTTGATTTTGGCACACACATTGAGGCAAAGGCTCAGCTGGCTGCCAAAAAGCTGGGGATCCAAGGGTTAGAAGGTACTTCACGCCAGAACAGCTGCTCAGCTTGTATCAAGCGTAATTTCGATCATGCATGAAGTACTGTTCTCACCTCTGGGACGGATCTGCCAAATACCAGCTTGATGCACTAGAGTCGATCGAAAAGCGGGCCAAGAGGCTCATCGGCGATGAGGCACTGGTTAAGTCAAAGCTCCAGAGCCTTGAACACCGTCGCCGAGTTGCCAGCTTGTCGGTTTTTTATCGGTTGCATTTCGGGGAGTGTGCGATGGAATTGCATGATCTAATTCCGCCCAGCCCGTTTCATCATCGGACTACCAGACGTACGGCGATGCGCCATCGGTACATGGTGGACATCATGGTCCCACCCATACGCACTAAACGTTACGGATTCTCGATAGCTACAAGCGTGCTTCACCGTCGACCACATCATCACTTACCATCGGGTGAGATTGTGGTCAAACGCGAGTCTATATATACATATAAATATATAAAAAAATGTCCCAGTTCGTCACTTCATAAGTGAGTGGCGATTGGGTCCTTTTCTTCAGAGAATCTTACAACCGGAGTGGTTGTAAGATTCTCTGAAATTTAAATAACGAAGTATACAACATTTAAAAAACAAACATAATATTTAAATTTCCAGACTCACATAGTCCTGCTAAGCCGTTCAACAGGCCAAGAAGTGAAGCGATTCCGCACCGACCCCCTGTTCTACTTGCACATCATAAACGCCTTCGAACAAGACGGCAGGCTGGTGGTAGACCTCTGTGCCTACAAGGACGCGAAGGTCATCGACGCCATGTATGTGCATGCTATTGAGGTGAGTCTCAATGGAACACTGTTCTACTTACAAGTCATCAGAACAAGACGGCAGGCTGGTGGTAGACCTCTGTGCCTACAAGGACGCGAAGGTCATCGACGCCATGTATGTGCATGCTATTGAGGTGAGTCTCAATGGAACACTGTTCTACTTACAAGTCATCAGAACAAGACGGCAGGCTGGTGGTAGACCTCTGTGCCTACAAGGACGCGAAGGTCATCGACGCCATGTATGTGCATGCTATTGAGGTGAGTCTCAATGGAACACTGTTCTACTTACAAGTCATCAGAACAAGACGGCAGGCTGGTGGTAGACCTCTGTGCCTACAAGGACGCGAAGGTCATCGACGCCATGTATGTGCATGCTATTGAGGTGAGTCTCAATGGAACACTGTTCTACTTACAAGTCATCAGAACAAGACGGCAGGCTGGTGGTAGACCTCTGTGCCTAAAAGGACGCTAAGGTCATCGACGCCATGTATGTGCATGCTATTGAGCTGAGTCTCAATGGAACACTGTTCTACTTACAAGTCATCAGAACAAGACGGCAGGCTGGTGGTAGACCTCTGTGCCTACAAGGACGCTAAGGTCATCGACGCCATGTATGTGCATGCTATTGAGGTGAGTCTCAATGGAACACTGTTCTACTTACAAGTCATCAGAACAAGACGGCAGGCTGGTGGTAGACCTCTGTGCCTAAAAGGACGCTAAGGTCATCGACGCCATGTATGTGCATGCTATTGAGGTGAGTCTCAATGGAACACTGTTCTACTTACAAGTCATCAGAACAAGACGGCAGGCTGGTGGTAGACCTCTGTGCCTAAAAGGACGCTAAGGTCATCGACGCCATGTATGTGCATGCTATTGAGGTGAGTCTCAATGGAACACTGTTCTACTTACAAGTCATCAGAACAAGACGGCAGGCTGGTGTCCGATTGAGCTGAAATTTTGCACAGTTGGTTTCTCCTGACAATGCATTTTTAAATAGAAAAGCGTTTAAAAAAATCTTGTTTTAATTTCAGTCAATGCAAAGCAACGCAGACTACGCACAATGGTTCCGTGCGCGGCCTAAGAGGATGGATGTGTCCTTGGATGCTGTGAACTTGACCTATGTGGAGGCGAAGACCATCGCGGATATCGGCTGCGAGACGCCGAGGATACACTATGATCTATATAATGGTATGTTAACGACTGTTTTTTACCCTTTTTCCAATAATAAATAAGTATACATCTACAACTATATACACTGAGGTCAGATTACAGTCTTTCCGGATGCAGCCAAATAATAATATTTTACATGGAGCGTCCGGAACCGAACCGGAAGACAAAGCGTTTGAAGGCCTCCCACTAGAACCCACGGGATCGGTCAATGTGGCGACGCCTGGGGGAGGCCTTGAGCACGTTAATTTCAAACAATACAAAACAACCAATCACAACTATCTATTTTGAGTTCAGCATGAGTGCCGCACAGAGGACTTTTTTTTAATAAATGAAATAGAGGTCCATCTCAGTGACAAAATTGACAAACGGAAAGTCTCGCCCTCTGCATACAGGTTTTGGAACTATTGCCAACATACTTGTTTTAATAAATTTTAGGAAACAAAAAGTGTCACATTTCGCGAGAATCGAACCAGGACTCAGTTGCACGTCAGTCTGACTCAATATGAACCGGCTACTCATATGTTGCTAGTGAGATTGAAAATTAGGATTACTTGCTGGTACTTATTTGAAATCGTACATCATGAATACCGCCATCTCTGTGCTGATTCTCTAGTTAACTTACGATATAATGACAACAAACTAAAATGTCATTTAAATGTATGGAGTGGCGATACTTTTGCTGTCCAACCTAATTTTATACACTTAAATTAGAACAATTACTCGTTTGCCACTATTAAGATTGTCACCCCTGTGGCCGGAATACCGGCCGTGTAGGTCCCACAATCATTAGATCGGACAAAGGTTTAATAATCAAAACGTTCTTTATTTCAGGTAAACCCTACAGATACTTCTACGCCATCAGCTCAGATGTAGATGCTGAAAATCCTGGAACGGTAAGATTTTTCGATTTCTACTTTTCTTGCCTTCAGCCATTCGTCCGAAAAAAAATCACGAGCGAACAACAAGAAAAATCTAGGATCTCTTTTGACGATCAGAAGCAATTCGACATTTTCTTTCAGTAATGAGAAGGAGTTTTTAAAGGTGTAACGGAAAGTTGTGATCAAATTTTAAACACTGAATCTGGCCATGTATATATTTAACTATAACTTCCTTGAAGAAAGCTGTTGTTCTATTATAGCAGTTTAAAAAAAAGCTTTTGTTCAATTATAGAAATAAAAAAAAAAAAACTGTTGTTTGATTATGCAGTTTAAAAAAAAAGTGTTGTTCAATTATAGCAGTTTAAAAAAAAACTGTTGTTCGATTATAGCAGTTTAAAAAAAGTGTTGTTCGATTATAGCAGTTTAAAAAAAGTGTTGTTCAATTATAGCAGTTTAAAAAAAGCTGTTGTTTGATTATAGCAGTTTAAAAAAAAAACTGTTGTTCGATTATAGCAGTTTAAAAAAACTGTTGTTCGATTATAGCAGTTTAAAAAAACTGTTGTTCAATTATAGCATTTTAAAAAAAAACTGTTGTTCAATTATAGAAGTTTAAAAAAAAACTGTTGTTCGATTATAGCAGTTTAAAAAAAAAAACTGTTGTTCGATTATAGCAGTTTAAAAAAAAACTGTTGTTCGATTATAGCAGTTTAAAAAAACTGTTGTTCAATTATAGCAGTTTAAAAAAAAACTGTTTGTCGATTATAGCAGTTTAAAAAAAAAACTGTTGTTCGATTATAGCAGTTTAAAAAAACTGTTGCTCAATTATAGCAGTTTAAAAAAAAACTGTTGTTCGATTATAGCAGTTTAAAAAAAGTGTTGTTCAATTATAGCAGTTTAAAAAAAAGTGTTGTCCAATTATAGCAGTTAAAAAAAAAGTGTTGTTCAATTATAGCAGTTTAAAAAAAACGGTTGTTCAATTATAGCAGTTTTTTTTTTAAAAAAGTGTTGTTAAATTATAGCAGTTTAAAAAGAAACTGTTGTTCGATTATAGCAGATTAAAAAAAAACTGTTGTTCGATTATAGCAGTTTTTAACACCTCACTCCTTTCTGTTAGCTCCTATACTCCATTTAAGATAACAATAAACATTTAAATAGACCCATTTTACAGCCCGTTCGACCGATTTTGACTTTTATTGCGTTGGTGATATGACAAATGGCAGCTGTATTTAACAGTTAGTTTTGGTAACAGGTTTATGCTTTTTATGCTATCCTTATGTTTACGGGATAGAACTCAAACTCGGTTGAACGGACTGTAAAAAAGGGTTGTAAACATTTCTAATGTTATTTCAAATGGATTATAGTAGATATACATCCAGATACGTTTAACTTTCAATACTGCACCTACCACTGTTTATCTCTTTATCACCCAAAGGTCGACTGGTAGAAAATCCCTAAGGCATTAAGGCATATATGTTCCTCAATGTTAACGCAGTACTGGCCTGGCCTGAATTTTGGGTCAGGCGGGTGTGAAACGGGTACGCGTTTTGTTCCCTCAAGGTCGTTGGCGACTGTCGTTGTCTTAACGTGGCCAAAACATCTAAAAATACTTTTTAATTTATTTTCCACATTTTTTCTTCTTTTAAACCCCATTGATTTAAGTCGAATTTTAACATTTTTCAGGTGATTAAAGTGGACACTAAGACTGGCGAGACCAAGACGTGGTGTAATCTTAATTGTTATCCCAGCGAGCCGATATTTGTACCGACGCCTAACGCTCAGGTGAGCCAACGGATTTTATGGGCGCTGAGGCCTTAGTGGGAGCCTTAGTGGGGCCTTAGGCTCTTATGTCAATTTGTATACAACAAAAGTGGTTTTCCCTTACAGTACTTACCATTTCTTTACAAATTGACGTTTACGGTAACGCGATTGAGCATGAGTTAATACTTGCACTAAGCCCACTAATAATCGTGAAGACCATAGACGTTTCAGCTTTTTCGGCTCCTCCCGCGTGGTATTAAAACTTTTCCCAATATAGTTATAAATGATAGCCAATTTATGTGTTATTCTGATGTACCTTTATGCTATAATTCTGTAAAGTTTCATCAAAATCCATTCAGTAGTATTTGCGAGAAAGAGTTACAAACATCCATCTGTCCATCCTCCCAAACTTTCACGAAGTAGGATGATAATAATATTACGCTACAAAACATAAAAAAACATAACATGGCAACAATCGAAACATTTCAGGGACGGGCATTACTGCCAGCTACTCAGTCTCTATAGATACTGACACTGACATCTGACACTGACAGACAATGACAACTGTCAACTGACAAGAACAACATCGACAAATCAAAAAAGTTTTTTTATATAGATAATCCATGCATAAATAAATCTGGACCATTTATATAGGGTATAAAGAAAAAATTTGATCATTATTTTATTGTATGAGAGTTTTTTTTTTTTTTGACAATTTACTATGACTTCCTTGAAGAAAGTACCTATACTAAATAAAAGCTAGCTTGATCTCTGCGACGGCTGTCAGTATCAATACAGTAACAATAGCGTTTGACAGGCTAACAATACCGTAACAATGACATATACGTCAGTTTGACATATGTCACAGAGATCAAGCTATCTTGTATGAAGTATAGTTCATATACCTGAGAAGCTGTTTTTAAAATGCGAACACAAGGTGTGTTTCCGTTACACCCCGTTTTAGACCCTCTAATAAAACGAATCTTTTCTTCCAGGACGAAGATGACGGAGTTCTCCTAATCGCGTTAGTATGGGGCGGAGATAAAACACAGTCAGTGGCCATGCTGGTCCTAGACGCAAAGACCATGTGTGAACTGGCCCGGGCCACGTTCGACACTCCCTCGCCAGCTCCCAAGTGCTTACACGGCTGGTTCCTACCGACCAACGGTTAAAGAAATCCTCACACACTTGGAGAGGATAAGATTTTTCAATAAGTTTAAAGAAGTTTAGACTACGTTGCTTAAATATTTTAATGTCGTTTTATGTCGTTAAATGTTGCATTTTTTCTTGACGGAAATAAATTTGGAACAGTCTCTCTGATGCCATATTGGTCTAAGAGATCAGTTTATGTGGAATTAAACATGAGATATTCTAGTTACATGTTCAAACGAATGCTATAGAAGAATAGCTTTATATCGTGATGAAAATTGTCCAAAGGTTCATAATTGTGGACCAGCAATGGTTACCATACCACATAAAGTTAAATAAACTGCTAGCCATGAAGTACATAATATTATTGATGGCATTTGTACTAAAAGTTAATCCATCACCGTTTTCGGGACTCGAAACCTTTTAAAAATTTCTTGGTTCCTGCAACTTACAAAGATCAAGTACCTGAGCGACCGAGCTCTGCTCTGGTGAAAAAAGAGAAAACGACGTTTTCTAAAAATTAAACCTAGCTAGATCGATTTATCGGCCCCGAAACCACTATGAAAATCGTTGGAGCCGTTTCCGAGATTCAGATTATATACATACATACATAAACTCACGCCTTTTTCCCATGGGGGTAGGCAGAAACTACAGAATCAATCGTTGCTCGTTGAATCAATGTTGAAAACTTGGTATCTCATGTTCTGTCTATTATGCGGTGTTAAACTTAAAATTGTTGTTTGATTGGATTTCAACCACAAACAATATTAATTAGATATAAAAAAAATACTCAAATTAGTTAATATAAAAGTTCTTAAAACTTTATGTGGAGAAAATAATTAAAAAATTGTTAAGTATGTTTGTATATTTGCGTTAAGTTTAGTATTGTTCAGAAGCTCTAAAGACTGTGTTTGCTTATATTATTTAGCATGACCTATTATTTTAAGTTAATTTTAAATTTATCGTTAAGAGGGATTAAATGGTGTAAATACTAAAATGTGGTTTAGGGAATATTTTTTTATGTTTAATAAATAAGTGAAATAATTTTGTTGTTTGGATTTACTTTGTCCTTTATTTTGTTAATGAAGAGACCTAGGCCCAGCATTGGACTATTTTACTGATGGTGATTGTAGTGTATGTAGATATCAACAGATCGCGCTACAAGTCGATAACAGTATTGTAGCGTTGCCTCGTGCGCATATGCCACTCGGTTATAAATACCGGTCCGAGTGGTGGGGCGATCAGTCATTATCAGACTGTCGGCCTGTGTGGTAGTGCGTTGGCGAGTCAACTATTAATATTGATAAATGTGCATATTTAACAGTGATGTTCGTATAAAGTCTATAGGAGCTTGGGGCTAAATAATAACAGCCGCACGGGTCGATCTTCAAGGTTAAGCATTGCTTGACGAGGTCGGTCCGTGGATGGGTGACCATTTTAAACATAGCAAGTTTCCTCCGTGCTTTGGAAAGCACGTTAAGCCGTTGTTCCCGGCTGTCATTTGATGATCTTTGACATTCATTACGGGTAGTCAGAAGCCTAAGATCTGACACCAGTCTTGCCAAGGAGTACCGTGTTACCCAGTTACTGGGTTGTGGAGGTCAGATAGGCAGTCGCTCCATGTAAAATAATGGTACTCAGCTGAATCCAGTAAGACTGGAATACGACCTCAACATAATTGCGAGAAAGGCTAGGCAGATGATGATGATGTTTGTATATAGTCTATAGAAAAGCCGGCCAAGTGCGAATCGGGCTCACGCACCGAGGCTTCCGTACATACAGCTTAATTCTCCCAAATATTTAGGTGGTAACTTTACTGATAGCACCGAACATTGTTTGAATGAAGGAGCCGTTGGTTTTTTTTTGTCCCCATACATCGACATAGGTCGCGGTCAGTTACGAACGGCAAATAAGTTAATAATAATTATTTTTTAACAGTTTTTGAATTTTTTCCTTTACTTGAGCTAGACAGGCTTAGGCTTCTTGCCAAATTTCATGATTCTAAATCAACTGGACGTACTCTATAGGTTTTGATTTGAGAATATCAAATTTGAGGCATAATGGGCGTATATTTTGATTTCGTTGATTTAGAAGTTTGTATTTTTCACAGCTCCAAGTGGTTCTAGACTTGAGCATATGATATTAATTTCAACTTGATACCTCCAGGCGTTTGAATGAAATAAACACATTACCCTCGTTCGGCAGTCGGGTAAAAAAGTATTTTACACACGGATAGATCGATAGCAAAGTGATTCTATAAGGCGTTCCTTTTTTAACCGACTTTCCAAAAAGGAGGAGGTTCTATGTTCGACTTATTTTTTTTTTTTTTGTGTATGTTCACCGATATCTGCGTCAAATGTGGACCGATTTTAAAAATTCTTTTTTTTGTTTGGAAGAGTATGTTTTGAAATTGGTCCCATTTTAATTTGGTGAAGGTCTGATCAAGAACTTCGGAGATATACAACATAACTCTTCAATAAATAACGGCAACACTCTCGGGATTGCTGCAATCGCATGTCTGTTTATTGTTTATACCATTTCATAACATAACATCACGCCAGTACGCTCTAAAGGGGTACGCAGATCTCTCATTTCACTGGTTATGTTCAAGTTTCATGTTATTCGGGTAATCTATTCGGCGTTATAGGGACCTTAGGAAACAACTTGCGTATCTATTAGGTAGGCAAAACTAAAAAGGGAAAAATAAAAAACTTTTTTGCAAAAAAATACTACCGACTTCCAAATGAAAAACTACAAAGTGAAAAATAAACTTAACTCTTGGAAGTCGGTGTCCAAGTGTCGCAAGATAAATGTGCCGGGGGTTTTATAAATTTTGAAATTTTCCTTGTTACAAAACATATTGTTCGTATCACTGTTTCTCGGCATATGAAGCAGAAAGATTATGTAAATAATCATTTTAGCGTGTAAGCAAGCTATGTTTCGTTAGCATTCGGAGGAATCCTATTTTTACAACACTGCTTACACCATGAAAACACATATACATAGATACACAGACACACAGATACACAGCAACACACGTGAAACTTATAACACCCCTGTTTTTCAGGCGGGGGTTAAAAATATCTGTGTTAGACCACTTCTGTTGCCGACTGTACGTGCGTACGTACGACAGTATAATTGTTAAATTACAATTTAATCATACAATTTTTGTTTTTAGTAGTTTTTCTAAACCATTAAAAAGTGTTTTTAAAAGGTAGGTAAGTGAGTGTGTATTTTTGCGAGTGCACTAAAGTTGTATGGCAACTAAGTGAATATAATACTGTGTTAATTATTATTAAACAAACGGATACAAAAGGTGCGGCACTGAATAGAAAACAGTAGGTATTCATAAAAAAAATTGTTAGTAGATACTACCCAAAGTAATTGTAATATATTATCGAGTAGGTAATTTGCTTAATGTGTCATAACCGCAAAAGTTAATAATAAACACCAGACTTTGCTCACTAGATCTCAAAAATATTTTCGGACAACTAAACAATTTTAAAAATTCAATAATTATGCTTGCCGTGAGGGACTGTTCTACAAAAAAACAACATCTAATCTGTATACCTACATTTAGCAAATAAACTATTTCATTTCATTTCAAAAATTCTTGATTTTATTTTCGTTAGCGTGGAAAATGAATTTAAAAAAATACTTAAAACCGTTAAAGGAAACATTAATGGACGCTAGTACAACACTATTACTGGTCCTTTCATACACGTACTTAATAATTTACTATGTAACCCACGCCCACGCATCAGGCCCAAGAATTAATCCAGTTAATCGTTTATATACTCTGCTGAACACACTACTTCGTTGATAACTAATATACGTTATTAGATAAACATTGACCAGCACTGGCAGTATTAGCTCAGTCGACCACTTAATACCTCGCGTGAAACTTGTGAATTTACGCAACGTCGTGTGTAACTCGTAAAAAGTCACTGTGATTAAAAACTCGACTTTACATCTAGGATGTTCGCAACAATGAATGAATCAGACATAAACATGACAGAAGACTGGCATAACTATGTGAAGCTGGCTCTCACCGGTGTCCCTTGCAGTTCTGAAATCATATTCTCCGTAGCACTGTTCATCATCTTCATCGCCAGCCTCGTTGGAAACATCCTCACATGCATCGTCATCTACTACGACAAGAGCATGCACACCGTCACCAACTGCTACCTCTTCAACTTGGCCGTGTCCGATCTGCTCGTCACCTTCCCTATTTTGATCATCATTTATCAACTTCTGACTCAAACGAATGAACTTTTTCAATTCCGCTACGGAGTGTTTTCGTGTAACTTCATCTTGTGCATACACTTTCTGTTCATAAGCATCCTTTGGAATAACAGCATCTTAGTGATGACTGCTCTTTCGATTGAAAGGTACATAGCAGTGTGCTATCCAATGATGTTGCAAGGCACGCCAGTTTGGCGAAGAGTTGGCAAGATTATTGGCATCATTTGGACGGTGGCAATCATTGAGACCTTGCCGGAATACTGGATGTTAGAAATATTCGACACTGGGAACACTTTGATTTGTTTCTCCCTGCCGTCGAGGTTTGGAAGGATTGTAAGTGGAGTGAATGCAGTGCTCACATTCATAGTACCACTGGCTATTATGACTTTCGTGTATACTATGATAGCATGTAGAGTCAACGAAAATAATGATGTGTATAAATTTAAGGGCTCAGTTTTCAATAGTGGGTTCAAAAGAAAGAAAGTCAATAAACTAATTGGTAAGTGGTTTTTATTCAGTGGAAACTAGACAATTGTGTTTAAATTGTAAAGTGATTATTAACTATTCTATGTTTTGATATTCAGTGGCCCTGACGGTGTCGTTCGTAATTTGCTGGCTTCCATTCTTCCTACTCAGAACTTTGATGTTTGCAGTCGACTACGAACATTACGCTCATCTTCACCGGGTATGTCAGATAGATATGTTTTATGCAACCACAATTTTAAAGTCTAAGTCAAACCTTCAGGACTCATTAAGATTAATGATCCTTATTATAATTTACCTATTATTGAAATAATCTTATATAGCACTTCGCGCACTAAGCGCTTCTTTTAAACCATTTCTGATTACTTCTTGTCGAGAAGCGCTGTCCAATGTCAAATGTCTATCAGAAATAAGTTTTTTCTCAAGTGAATGTAATTCTTATTGAGAAATAAAGTTCTTAAACCAAAATTTCACAGTGTGCATACCAGTATCAGGGATATTAAATAAAGTCACCGTATTTACAATTAATTTGTTGTTGCAGTGGTGGTCGACAGTGCACAAGTTTGCAATGTTCAACAGTTGGCTACCTACGGTTCTTAACCCATTGCTGTTTAGCGCCATGTCAACCAAGTTCAGGCAATCATTTAAGGTATGTTACTATATACAGGGTGTCCCAGAAATCGACGTCAAGCCGTAAATGGGTGATAGACCAAGTTATAACAGTACTCAGAAAAATACGAAAAAAATCTATCTCATGTTTTTAAAAAATTATGGTCACTTTAATAATTTACTAAAAAAAATCAATCCCTGTAATGGTTCTTTAACTCCAATTGCTACAAATCCCATAATTTATCTATTTTTTTTATTATTATGTAATCTTGAATAATGCTTGTGTAGATTTTTGCCTAAAATTCAAAGCCAACTCCTCCTACTTGGAAGAAAATTAAACTTTTTCAAAACCAAATTATTCAAATTTACTATTTCGCCCAACTTTAACTGACTGTACTGAAAAAAAAATGTACTACGCTAGTTTGGTAAGTAACATGAAAAATTGGCGCATTTAATAAGGATTCAAAAATGGTGTAACACTTGCTAGATTACGTTTTCAATAATTGGTCAAGTTTTTTTTTGTAAATAGTCTCAGTTTTTACACAAAATGTCCATACTTCCTTAAAATGACTTTAGCTTACCTAAAGCTTTGCAAAACTCCGTTTCTAGTTCGATAGAGACGGAGAGAGTCATTTTAGGAAGTGTGAGCGAGACAGAGAGTGACGCCACCTTTATCAGTGACACAACCTTTATCATGAAACGGAGATACAATTTACCGATGAGACAGCAGTATTGTTCTGTTTTGTAAGCGCAGACGCACACACAATTACAAATCAGTACGTTACGCTGCTTTGTTTACTGCGCATCTCCGTATTCGTTCATGTTGATTCCGTACTTACCACTTTTTGCGTTGTTTTCTGGACTTAATTGCTTGTGATTTGGACTGTTTAATTCCTCTTTCTGACGACCTGTGCTTTACTCTGGACTGTTGCTGATCCTGTGATTGTGTAGTACTACCATGGCTGTGTACACTGCATTGGAATATGCGAACATGCACCTCGTTTATGGGGAATGCAGATGCAATGCCAATGCAGCCGCTAGACTTTATCGTGAGAGGTACCCGAACAATCGTCACCCAGATCATCGAGTTTTTATTAATGTGCACCGTTCACTATCAGAGGGACGATTCCCTAACCAAGTACATGGTGAAGGAAGACATCGTAATCCGTACGAAGACGTCGTACTACAAGCAGTCCAAGAAGACCCAAGTACTTCTGTACGTGGAATCGAAACAAGCACAGGTGTATCTAAGAGTACCGCCCACCGAATCTTAAAAAAGAACGAGTTCCACCCGTAACATGTACAGCGAGTACAATCATTACTGCCACGGGATTACGCTCCCAGAGTTGCGTTTTGCCAAAGGATGCTAGAAAGGCACAGAGAATACCCTCGATTCTTAGAGAAGATTTTATGGACCGATGAGTCAATATTTAAAAAAGATGGCTACATGAATTTGCACAATTTGCACGAGTGGCATGTAGAAAATCCAAATTTGATGAGGCAAGATAATTCACAGTATCGATTTAAAGTAAACATGTGGACCGGGATACTAAATGGCAATTTAATTGGACCTATTGAGCTGCCAGAGATTTTGAATGGCGCAGTTTATTTGGATTTTCTTCAAAATACTTTACCAGATTTATTAGAAGACGTGCCACTGAACGTTTACAGGGAAATGTGGTTCCAGCAAGATGGCTGCCCAGCGCATTATGCCCGTTTAGTAAGAGAACATCTTGATGAAGAATACCCGCTCAGGTGGATAGGGCGCGGTGGGACAATCTTGTGGCCACCCCGTTCGCCTGATTTAAATCCCCTAGATTTTTTTTACTGGGGAGCGGTAAAAGAGAAAGTGTACTCAAAAACAATAGAGAATTTAGCCGAGCTGCGGGAAAGAATAACGGAAGCCGTTGTCTTTGTAAACAGGGGAAGATTTGCCCGGAAAATAACCAGATCTTTTTTAAGAAGATGTCGTGCTTGCATTGCCGTCGAAGGAAGGCAGTTTGAACATTTATTGTAATAAAAAATAAAAAAAACTGATAATTTGTTTTTTTTTTTCTAAGATGAGAAATCTGGTCCTGACTTAAAGTAAAAAGGTTGAGTCACTATCATAACTTTGCTCTTAAATTACGTAAAATTTCGATTTCTTATCTCGCTCACACTTCGTAAAATGACTCTCTCCGTCTCTATCGAACTAGAAACGGAGTTTAGCAAAGCTTTAGGTAAGCTAAAGTCATTTTAAGGAAGTATGGACATTTTGGGTAAAAACCGATACTATTTACAAAAAAAAATTTGACCAATTATTGAAAACGTAATCTAGCAAGTGTTACACCATTTTTGAATCCTTATTAAATGCGCCATTTTCATGTTACTTGCCAAACTAGCGTAGTACATTTTTTTTTCAGTACAGTCAGTTAAAGTTGGGCGAAACAGTAAATTTGAATAATTTGGTTTTGAAAAAGTTTAATTTTCTTCTAAGTAGGAGGAGTTGGCTTTAAATTTTAGGCAAAAATCTACACAAGCATTATTCAAGATTACATAATAATAAAAAAAATTTATAAATTATGGGATTTGTAGCAATTGGAGTTAAAGAACCATTACAGGGATTGATTTTTTTAGTAAATTTTTAAAGTGAACATAATTTTTTAAAAACATGAGATAGATTTTTTTCGTATTTTGCTGAGAACTGTTATAACTTGGTCTATCACCCATTTACGGCTTGACGTCGATTTCTGGGACACCCTATATTACTACCATATAGTTGTACGTTTAGAAAACATGTTTAAGCCAATAGCAAAAGATGGAGTTATGACCTTTGGATGGGTTAGCGTACGATCAGTTCTTGAGATACCGATAATCTTTGAGGGAGGATTGTATGTCCAACAAACATTGATATATTAAGTTTTTTAATATATCAATGTCAAAAAAGAACGGTTTCGGCTGAATGATGATGACAATCATAGGAATAATAACATATTTAATACATGTTGAAAATAAGATATTTTGGTATATTCAAATAATAAAAATATATGTCCACAAATGCAATTAATGTACTCGTTAACAAAATCTCTTGAACTTCTTCATAGCGATACTTTCGTAATTTAATTGTATTACTGCTGATGACTAAAAAAACGATTTAGTCCGGCAGATTTCCTAACAATATTGGACATATATTTTGACTTTTTTAAAATATTACGACGATACAGTGCGTTGAAATATCGTGTGACGTCACGGTGTGTATACTTTATGCGGACCAAGTGAGCCCCCACTCCTGAACTTTGATGCGTTTTATCTTTATCATTTTTGATTTATTTGATAAGGCTGAAAATACAGGTCCAATATTATTTGATAATCTCACTGACGGACTAAAAAGAATTATAATTTTCCTACCCATGAAACATCCCTTAACTTTTATGAAGTGTAATTCACATTCCGTGCCTTATCTAACACTATATACAAATTATGTAATAGATTCATGTCTATATTTGCAGAAGCTCTGGGAAGGAAAACTAAGAAAACGAAATACACGAAGCGAAAAATGTGAAACCAGCACACACTCTCAACCTCAACGTAAAAAGTCAACAACATATTATCAAGTTGAATAAACATTGACCAAATTAGGAATCTCAAACACTGAAACGACAAGTAGATATAATGTATGTTGTGTACTAGCGTTTTTTTTTGTCTAAACAGTGAAAGTCATGTGATGTGTACAAAAAATTTTAGCAAACTGAAATAAAATGAAACAGAAGTTCGAACAAAAACAATTTATTAATTCCGATTCCTAACGAATGAACAGGTACCGTGGCCGTTGCCCAGCTGTGGGACAAACTAGGCTAGATATATCATACATGACTTACTTGACTTAAGATCC
This sequence comes from Orthosia gothica, assembly GCA_949775005.1. Lineage (NCBI taxonomy): Eukaryota > Metazoa > Arthropoda > Insecta > Lepidoptera > Noctuidae > Orthosia > Orthosia gothica. The sequence goes on along the minus strand of OX459056.1, from coordinate 7,487,019 downwards.
TATGTCCCCTAGCTGGGGCAGAGGGCTCCCACAGTAGTCCTCCATCGAGACCGGTCTTGAGCTTCGCACTTCATCTCGCTCTACGCCATTCCAATGCTTGTCGCTTCTGCTAATACGGTACGTCACCAGGATTGACGGGGAAGGCCTCGCTTCCTTTTTCCTTTAGGATTCCAATATAAGGCCTGTTTAGGAATGTGATCGAAATCCCTCCGGAGCGTGTGACCAATCCAACTCCGTTTACGCCGCTTGATCTGGTGGTCGATCGGGGTCTTGTTGCAAATCTCCAACAGCTCTTTATTAGAGATGATCTCGGGCCAGTAAATTCCGAGGATGCGACGAAGACATCGGTTGACGAAGACCTGCATTTGGCGCGAGATGTCCTTTGTTACCTTCCACGTTTCGCACCCGTAGAGCAGCACGGATTTGAGATTTTGAGTTTAACCCTTCGGGTCAGATTCCGCGATTGCCACACAGGTCTCAGCTGTGCGAAGGTAGCTCGCGCTTTGGCAATCCGAGAAGCAATATCCTCTTCAGTTCCTCCAGTCTCTGACACGACGCTCCCGACATCGGTGTAGAATTTTTCACACCTGTACGCATCTCCTGAGTCTTTCGGATGTTAATTTTGAGCCCAGTTTTCGCCGCCTCTTGGCGTAGGTCGTTCAGTTGCGCTTGCATGTCGGCGTGTGTATGACTCAGCAGGCATAGATCATCGGCATAGTCCAGGTCTTCCAAGACGTTGGTCAATCCCCACTCTATCCCGCGACGCCTGCTATCGTAAGTGCGCAACATGATTCCGTCGAGAATGATTATAAAAAAGAGGGGCGAAAGAAGAGAGCCCTGACGGACACCAGTGTGCACTGCGATGTCCTCCAAAATGAGGCCTTCGTAAGTCACCTTGCAGGAATATTTTCTGTAAATGCTCTCCAATAGGCGGACTATTTTTGACGGCACTCCAATGCCCAACAGGCGGGAACAGATGCTGGACCACTTCAACGTATCAAAGGCCTTTTCAAAGTCGACAAAAATAAAATAAATATCCCTTTGCCATTCTGATGCCTGCTCAAGAATTATACGAAGAGTGTTGATCTGGTCCGTGCATGAGCGGCTCTAACGGAAACCCGCCTGCTCCCCGCGCAGAAGAGGCTCAACGGCCCTCGACAGCCTATTAAGTATTATTTTACAGAAGACCTTAGAAGGAGTCGACAGACAACTTCAGCAACTACCAAATGATGGTCACTATCTATATCGGCGCCTCTACGTTTGCGGACATCAAGCAATGAAGAACGCCATTTGGAGCTGATGGCAATATGGTCGATCTAGTTCTTGGTGACTCCCCATTATTTATTCAATGCAGTTATTTTCTAATATTTGATTTCAACTAAACCATTTAAAGGTCTCTTCTTTGAATTGTTTAACAAAAGATGAATCAAGTTGCACAAATGCAAGCGTCAGTAGGTCTCTATGGAGAAGAACGTGCAAGAAACTCCACGGGCACTCTTTTCCTTCAGTTATAATTACAAGTATGTATTTGGATAAATCATTCTTGTTGGAAAATTAAATAAAATATAATGTGAGAATGATGTAAAAGACGTGCACGTAAAAGCGTCTAGATCAAAACAAACAATTAAAACATACAATAAGTAATTAAAAACAGGCCGTGGCAGCTAAGTTAAGACCAATCCAGATTGATAGCGCCCGTTCACGAACATGACGTGTGGATTGGCATCACTCAGCACAAAGTCACAAGTCAACGAACTACATATAGGTACTTATAGAAGCAGAGAAGTATATCTCGTAATTTATGCGTGAGTTATAGGGTCCAGGTTCGATTCTTCGACCGGCATTAACGATTTAAAATTCTGTTGTGAGTTTTTAGAAATTTGTAAAAAATACAATGTTTATGGAACACGTTAGGAAGTTTAAAAATAATAATAGTTAGGATGCAATGGATATTACCTAGCGGTCGCTTGCATGAGCGCCGTCAGTTTTATTATTTCTTGTTAGAATATCTTAGCAGTTTCATTGATGTCACAGAGATGGCGCGCACGCAGCGCACGTAAACATACGTAATATATGCTCCTGTCCATAGATGTCACTTTTTATACATTTCTCTGCTGCTGTATGTACAATAAATAAGTTATATATAAGACCCCAGGTCTGGCCCTGAAAACCTTGCTCAAGTTCTATCTAATAACGTCAGCAGACTTAATCATTTTCACCCAAGTAAAATCTAGAAAAATATTTATTTGTATTTTAAACCGACTTTAAAAAAGGAGGAGGTTATCAATTGGACTTTTTTATTATGTGTCTTACCTCAGAACTTTTTACTAGATGAACCAATTTTAATAATTCTTTTTGATTTGAGAGCTGGTGCTTGTCATGTGTTCCCATTTAAATTTCATCAAGATCTAATGAAGAACTTCGGAGATATACAACAGAATTCTTCAATTATTGACGGGATTTCACTCGGGATAGCTGCAAACGCATGTCTATTCATTGTTTACACCATTTTATAACATGACATCACACTGGTATCCTCTAAAGGGGTACGCAGGTATAAAGTTCACCCTGGTATACTCTCATTCCACCGGTTTTGTTCAAGTTTCATGTTACTGGGTTAAGCTGTTTGTACTTACTATAGAACTGGTCCATTATGTACCACAACTAAAAAGTGAAAAACAAAAAAACTTTTTACAAAAAAATACAACCGACTTCCAAATAAAAACACTACAAAGTGAAAAATAACTTCAATTTCGGCAGTCGGCGTCAAAAAACGAAAACAGGAACACTTTGTTGTGTTTTTATTTGGAAGTCGGTTGTATTTTTCTGTAATAAGTTTTTTTGTAACAAAAACTTCAACTGATAATTACATTTATTGTGTCATCTATATATATATAAAAACCGGCCAAGTGCGAGTCGGACTCGCGCACGAAGGGTTCCGTACCATTATCGCAAAAAAACTCCTTTAATATTTTTTTTCTGTTTTTAGTATTTGTTGGTATAGCGGCAACAGAAATACATCATCTGTGAAAATTTCAACTATCTAGCTATCACGGTTCATGAGATACAGCCTGGTGACAGACAGACAGACAGACAGACAGACAGACAGACAGACGTGTAAGGTAAGGTAAGTGTAAGGTAGGGTAGGTAGGGTAGATAAATGTTTGCCGGGTCAGCTAGTTAAACATAAATTCTAATGACAAAATTATTTTGATAGTGCATATTTTGTGCATAATACGCCCCTGTTCATTGCATATTTGCATGCATATATTGGCCTTTTTTATAGTGCATGTAATCCGATGTTTAGTCATCATAATTCTCTTGCCCCATCTCAATTTGCTTATTTCTCTATAGGCCACCATTTCAGTGACCACTCCTTTTTCTCTTGTTTTTCCTTCCCTGGTACCATTATTTGAGGTCGGGTCACCTCACTTTCCTGCGCCAAGTTATATAAATATACTAGCTTGTGCCAGCGGCTTCGCCCGCGTGAAAGGTGTTTTATCATCCCAAAAGAGCATTTTACCAGGACAAAAAGTAGTGTTGACAGACAGAAACAAACATACATCCAAACTTTTGCCTTTATAATTATAATATAGATAGATAAAGATTAACTATACTTTGTAAGAGCGCTGATTCACAGCATCTAATCTGAAATTCTGAACTCAAGCAAATACTCTCCATAGTGGTCGCAATAGATATTATCTACTATTTGTATAATAAGAGTGTTAACACACACACACACACAGCTGAGTCTTCTTGATATACCTTACCTAATTATGAAATGCTGATAAGGAAAAATACTCGTATTAAGCGCTGTTCTTCCCTTCTCCGAAGAGCAATGATGGGCCAGTGGTCACGGCCCGGCGGTCGGGAGTCGGAGATCGTTGTTTCGAACCCAGGCAAGTGCATTACTTTGTGTAATTTATTTCAGAACCACTGCTCTCAAAACGCCGAAGGAAAACATCGTGAGGAAACCGGCATGTCCTAGGACTGAAAATATAAAGGTATAATTATTATGACATCCAATATTTTTGACAAACAATTCTTAATTAGTAAAAGCTATTACACAATTGACGAATATCTGACAGACAAATTAAAGTAAAAATAATGACAACTGTTAACTAAAAAACTGTAAAATGACATTAATAAATAATTGACTTAAAATATAATATGGACCTTTAAATTTTATTATGTATTAATTTTATTCAATATAAACTATCTAAATCAAATATACTTATTGTAATATAAAAACTTAAACGAATAATTAATATTTAAGATTAATATTTAATTTGATATGAAAATAAAAAGATTTACGTATGAGTACATTAAACAAAATAAAAACAAATAGAAAGGGAATAGATAACTAAAATGTTAATAGATAAGGAAAATATTTTTATTTGTAATAATATTGAGCACTATTCCTCTCTCCTAGACACTGACTGTATCTAGAATGTTGCCGACAGGGTCCTTAATTGTTTCTGTAACTTACATTTACCGCCTGTGTGTACATTATGGATGCAATCAATTTAATTTGAATTTGACATCTGTCAAACTGGTGGATTACCACCCACTCCCTCTCTTAGAGTGGAGGCCTTTGTCCCAGCAGTGGGAATATTAAAAGGTTGATTACTCTATTTCGCTCTAGTGTACCAGACAGGATCTATAATGCTTCTGTATACCAGATGTGTGTAAATTATGGATGCAATTTTAATTTAATATGAGTTATGCAGCCCGAGATGTCTTCATTCGATTTTTTTGTTTCGAATCGGATCAAGAACTTTTCATTTTGTACACAGTATTGAAAAAGCATTCATTTTTAAAGTATGTCTTAAGGCCACGTAAGGATTTGGTTTGCAATACTGCGTCATTTAGAACTAAACTTGCGAATCGATTCTTCTACTACCAAACCTACAATTTGTATAGTATGTAAATTGAATAAGTTTCTTTCAATAAACTCTTTACCAAAAACTAAATTCCACAATGCTCTATGACATTTTATGATTTGATTATAATACCTCTCTGACATTCTTTACATATTTTTTTTTATTTGCATTTGATTATTTATGATGTTTTTAAGACTTGATAAAGATGACGATCTATTGTTATTGTTTGTTTTTGGATTTTCTGATTTTCAATTACGATCAATTTATTTTTTTTGTTTAAAATGTATAATCCAAATGTTCTTAATGACGATTTAATTAATATAAACAATTTTGTAAACTTAAATTTGTACGCCTCGATAGGCAAATCTTGCATGCATAATGTATGTAAACACATGTTATGGCAAATAAATTATCTTTATCTTAAATCAAATCTGTTGTCATGGAGTGAATTAAATCAAAATGAAAACAACTGTCTAATATTATTTATGTATTAGATTATATATTTTTAAATCATTAAGCATTATTTCTATGGCGGAAACGGAGATAGATAGGATGTGAGGTCCGCAAAACGATATCAACAGTGAAGATCAGATCCTCAGGCTTGGTCACTGGCTCCAACTTGAACCTTCTCAGGAGACTGGACATCATAGTCTTCAGCTCCATTTGGGCAAACTTTTGACCTGCAAAATAGGAAATTAAACATGAAACGGGTTTCGAAAATAATAATAAAAATAGTAAAAAAAAAAAAATACCCAAAATTTACAGATTTACAGATTACAATTTTTACGGTCTATAAAGTAATAATAATAATTAGATTTATAATTTCAACTAATTGGTAGAAGAGACTTAGACAGGTGCTGGATGAACAAGATCTGACACAATTAGTGAACCCTGCCTCTTAAACTAGGGTTCCCTGTATCTTAAGAGACAGTGGTCTGTTATTCACTTTCATTGTTAATTACATATTTAAACAAAACTTGTGAAGTGAGTCGATCTACCATGGATTGGAGTAATATATTAATTACAAATAAATATAAATTCTACTTGTATATCACAGATTAGGACAAGTGAGCGTATGTGTTGTTGAGTGTGTGTGTATGTGTGTAAGGTGTATGTGGGGAGGTGTGTGTGAGAATATGTTTGTACTGAGTATGGAAGATATTATCAAATAAAGCAATGTTACATACATTGCTTTATTTGATAATAGCAGAGACTTGGTTTGCGAATAGTCCTGTTTGAGTATCCATTCCGACACCTTAGACTTAACTGTATGTTTGTTTAAGTTGCGAATGTCAAGGTTTTTGTGAGTTTTATTGTAAATGTGTGCGCTAAGCGTGTCGAATTGGTGTCTGGCGAACGTGGTTTTATGCTGAAATGGTTTTGAGAAATTGTCTGAGTTTGCAAAGAAGAAATAGTGGAATCGATCCTAAACATGGTCCAAAGCCCAAGCATTAAACATGATGTATTCCTTTAATATGAAAAATATCGTGGATATTATTTCAAAAACCGGCCAAGTGCGATTCAGTCGAATCATCCTCTTTTATTATTTTATTTATTTATTTAATCAGTAGTAACACATACATTTTCTATATTTAAGTTGATGCCAACATAAACTCATTAGAGTAACAGTTTTGTGACAGGCTTCCCTAGTTTACGCGAGTCTCAACCAGGACTCACAGTTCGATTCAAACTTAATGACGGCAACACTCCGTTGCTGCTTAGTAAAAATTTCATGAGATAGTTTGGGGTGAAGTATTAGGACAACGTAGTGAGTAGCGGACTTCAGAGCCACCATTAAGCTTAAATCAGCAGCAGCGATCTTCTGAATGACATCCTTATAAAATTAAAAAAAAGGCCAAGTGCGAGTCGGACTCGCGCACGAAGAGTTCCGTACCATTATCGCTTAAAACGGCAAAAAAGTCACGTTTGTTGTATGGGAGCCCCAGTTAAATATTTATATTATTCTGTTTATAGTATTTGTTGTTTTAACGGCAACGAAAAATTTCAACTGTCTAACTATCACGGTTCACGAGATACAGCCTGGTGACAGACAGACAGACATACAGACGGACCGCGCAGTCGTAGTAATAGGGCGTTTAGGTACGGAACCCTAAAAAATAAAATATATAATTTTGCAACAATGTATTAAAACACACTCAACTAACCTATACAGTTTCGAGGCCCTGCACTGAACGGTATGTAAGCGTAAGGATGGCGAGAGATACAGTTCTCTGGCAGGAACCTCTCTGGGATAAACTTCTCTGGATCTGGAAAGACTTCTGGGTTCCGATGGATGTCGAACACGTTGAAGTTGCACATCGTATTGTATGGGACTGTGTATTCACCTGAGGGAAACAAAAGGATGATGACTATTTCTTAAATATTAATGCTACTGGGATATTCTTTACTTATTAGGCAGTATGTAAAGAATTCTCTTGATATTTTATCATCCCTGCTGCATCTTATAGGTTAGTTAGTTATCATCATCCAAAGTCTTAACAGATCAGATGAATGGTAAAGCCTGGCCTTAGGATCTAAATTGTTAACATGTTGTACTTATTTACAAGCAAAGAAGTTCCATTCCTTTGTTAGCATAAGGACAGATTTGCTTTACGCCAGATTTGCGTTAGGTCAGATTCGCTTACAGACAGAACTATGGACAGACCGCAACATAAAGTTTAATTTCAATAAAAACAATTAATACTCGATAAACCTTTAAAAAAACTCGGTAAACGATATTTAATCGTGATGATTAAGGCACTTGTCCCACCGCCGACGATCAGCTAGTAGCGAGTAAAGCTAAAAACTAGTTGGCGAGTAGCGAGTGTGTAGTTCCGAAAGTATTATCGCTCGGCTATAAGCGAGTGTTCTTGTGCGACGGGCGGTTACTCGAACCACTCACACGCGACGGCTGCAGTGTAGGTAGAAATGACCGCTGGTCTTACGACGAGTTCTGACCGCCAAGCGAACAAGCGAGCATCGCTGAGCGAGTATCACTTTGATAGCTCTTGTCGCTGCGACAAACTTGTGGTGAGATATTACTCGCCGGCAGTGTAAACAGCCAGCAATCAACTATTACACGTGCTATTACTATATGTGTCTCTTTTATTGACACGGGATCTTATGTCTTTTGTACGTTTCTGCAGTGCAGCTAATCGCTTACTCGTCAGCGGTGGGACAAGTGCGTATGATCTATTTCTGCCAACGCTAACATTATTTTATTGAAGCGAAGGTTATTATAACATACCGATTTCGACGTCCTCCTTGAAATATCTCGAGATGAAAGGAACGCTGGGGTATAGACGAAGAGACTCTTTGATACAGCACTCCAAGTATTTCATTTTGCTCAAGTCCTCGATGGTAGGTGGCCTTTGACTGTCAGCGAAAATGGTTTTCATCTCTTCAGCTATCTTATCCTGTAATGAATGTATTTTGTTGTTTTGGAGTTATATTAGCTTTTCGTAACGATCTCCTAGCGTGACTCAACATGTGGACTTTTTTTTGCTGTCTGGCAGGCTATTATGTATCTTGCAAGAGCAAAACGATAGCAATTATTGTGCAATAATTGCTGTTTAATCGCGTATCCGAATTATGTATCAGCGATAGCCACACCACAGCAATTTTTCGACATTGCTGCCTCTATATGCAACAATTAGTTAACTAAAACGGTTCATTTGAACGCAGGGTGATCGCGATTATGGCGAACAAATTTGGCTGTCAAATAGTGATTATTTTTTCTCTTGTTGTTGGTCGATTGCCAACCGCTCCCAAATTTCTAAGTACAGAAGTTTTAGAGTCTTTGGCGGTTTTTTTTTTCGAAATAATTGCATTTAAAACACAGCGAGCGATTAGCAAATAATTGGTTACGTAATCCCGATGTTTTAGACGTACAGCAGCATGTCATCACGCGATCGCTGCGCAATTATTGTTGATTCATACGTAATAAGCCCTTGGATCACAGTTATGGTATAAAAAACTATAAAACCATAAATTGAACACGTTTTTCTTGAATTATAAGCGAACTAATGGGCAAAGGGACAGATACCCTCCAGGCTTTAGATAAGACAAGTGTGCGCTCTATCAACAAAAGCGATAGCGACTGGAATGCGCATCCTCACGATATCAGGACGGCCACCAGTCAGTATGCATTTAAGCGGAAGGCATTATGTTTTAAACGAATAGCAGAATCGTCTCAATATGCAGCTTCCTATTAATTTATATATGTATCATCAATATCAGCGTTTTTAATGTTCCCACTGCTGGGACACAGGCCTCCTCTCTGTGAGAGGGAATGGGCCGTAATCCACCACGTGGTGAAGGTCACATATCTTCGATTTTTTGTTTCTATGACATGCCGGATTCCTTACGATGTTTTCCTTCACCGTTTTGAGAGCAGTGGCGATGAAATAATTTACACAAAGTAAAGTGTCTGTGTGAGTTCGAACCCACGTCCTACAACTTGTAAGGCGCGGCCGTTACAACCAGTCCACCACTGCTCACATATATATGTATATATATATTATTTATGCACCTGCCATCTCTTCACCGCCCTTGGTTGTCTGGTAGAGAATGCTTCAGGCATTAAGTCTGCCTATGTACTTTTATCTTGCATGAAGTTTAAATAAATAAATAAAATGGAAATATGTCCAAAATATATGGCAATGATAAATTCTATCAGAATGTTTAATTACATTACATTTTGGCATTTCCACAATCGGCAACGCTGATGGTATGACAGTTTGTCTTAGGCCTCTTTGTGTATATGTAAGGACAGAGAATATTGACTTTGGTTAAGTGCATTTAGTACTTTATTTTTGAAGTTGCCTTCCAGAATCCAATTGTGAATTAAATGCTTTATAGTTATGATGGAAAGGTCAAGGTGTTGTGATCACCTCATCAGTTTATCATTTTCGAATTGAATATGTACCTACTTGCATACAATTTGTAATGTTTCTTTTAAGATTCAGTTGCATGTTATATGTTGTTTGTTGTATAGCAACAAACACAATCTAGATGGATTTTGTTAAAGCTGTAGGTACCTGTATCTCCGGTTCGTTAGCAAGCCTCATTATCATAAAACAAAGGGCTGTTGCAGTCGTGTCGTGACCCTGTTATAGAAATAAATCGTTTTTATTTGGAAATTTAAATTCAAAATATGGATTTCAACAGATTTAGTATTTCGGCCTTTCTTTGTGCTTCAAGTTTTGAATGATATAATTTGCGTTGCATTTATTACTTACTTCAAACATAAATGTGTCGACTTCTTCCTTGATTCCTTTTTCATCGATGGTTCCTTTATTCTCTTCATCTAGTAACAAATCCAACATGGCTAGTTTAGATTTCTTGCCGTATACATTATCTTCGCCATCATCTATATTTTCAGTGTTTATATTATTATTCTTCCTATATTCTCTTCTTTCCTGAATTATTTGCGTAGTGAATTGCTCTAAAGTTTTTAATGCTTCTTTTTGAATGTTGGCAACTCTGCTAAATTTGAACAAAGTGTCTGAGAATAACCAAATCCTCGTGACTCGATATACCATGGACGCCACCAATGTGTGTAATGGTTTGAAATATTTGTTAGCTAACGAATCTACATCGTCTCGAGCTGAGGTTCCCATTGCAGTTTCTGAAACAAATTAAATACGTAAGTAATTTTGCTTCTCTGCACATTATGTTATATTACGCTGAACACTGCCTTGCTAAACAAACCAACGAACTACGGTGACCAACCCTTGAGTCACGTCTTAGATTTGACACTGGTGTTGAGCTAGTTCATCAAGTTACAAGTCAACTAAAATCTTTCGTCCAATTGCCAAACTTAAGTGGCGGTGGGCAAGGCTCATTGCAGAACGGATGGTCGATAGTTCAGAAAAGAAGACGCAGCATTGGAAGGTCTCCACTAGGTGGACCGATGACCTGCGAAACGCATCGGATCTATGTTCAGCAGCGGACGTCTTTCGGTTAAAATGATGATGAAAATCTTTCAATCTTACAAGGAGTACCGTACCACAAATAACACCAAGAGTAGCCTTGCTGATAAGTGGGAACAGATCAGATTTATCCTTGTCGACTTCTTTCTCCACAGTGTTCACCAGCTCCTGGGCATGTTCGCAGAAGGTGACGAAGAACTTCTTCAAGATTAGGAAGTGGAACGCAGGAGTTAACATTTTACGGCGATGATGCCACTTTTCTCCTAAAAAGAAAAAGTTCATTTTTATTTTGTCTTTTTGAACGTTATTCCAATTATCATGTGAATTGCTTTGAATTCAAGTATATTTTTTAAGATATTACTTCAGAAAAGTCGTTATGCTCTATTAAGATTTTTTTTTTAATTAGTCTAGGTTTTTACAGTGTTTTGATAAATAAAAATAATATAAAAACTACCTGTGCTAGTGAGAAGTCCTTCATGGAGCCATGGATATAGAAATATGTAGGGGATGCTTTTGTCTATATACCGTGTAGATGACAAGACGACCTTAAAAAAAATGACGAATTTAAAAAATAATACTTAGTATTGTTTAGAACATACCTCTCATATTGGTATTATAAAAACCAGCCAAGTGCGAGTCGGACTCGCGCACGAATGGTTCCGTACTTGGTAAATTGCAGTTTACGATTTATGACGTATTAAAAAAAAAACTACTAGCTAGATCTCGTTCAAACCAATTTCCGGTGGAAGTTTACATGGTACATCATATTTTTTTTTTAGTTTTATCATTCTCTTATTTTAGAAGTTACAGGGACACATTTTACCACTTTGGCATTTTCTCTCGCGCAAACTATTCAGTTTAGTAAAAAATTATATTAGAAACCTCAATATCATTATCCCAGGCTGAGAGGGTGTCTCAGGTCGGTGTCTTTGACCAAGACCAAGACATAACTGATATTTCACAGGAAATGTCTCAAGTAGACCAGCCTGAGACTGCTTCCTTTGCATCTAGTGATAGTAATCATGGGTCTCATTCGGTTATGTTTACAGATGGTGTTGGAAGAGGTTTAGGAAAATTATTAAATAGCAATCAGAATCATTTGACTTTGAATTATTGTATGCCCGGGTCATCTTACAAGCATATCATGAAATCTGTAACAAAGAGTGTATATAAATCAGATACCAATTTAACTGTCTTTATAGGTAACAGTTTGGATGTAAAAAAAGATGACATCACTGAGTGTGTAACTGAGTTGATAAAATTGAATTGCAATAAAATCATATTGTGTGCTTTTCCATATTTGGAAAAATCTACTAGTAGACAAAATAATTATATTCATATGTTGAATAAACATGTTCATTTCCTTGTCAGCCATTACAGTGACAAATTAGTTTTTTTTGACATCAACATTTTTGTTGATAAATTAAAGTCGACAGGCAATACAGTGTATCTGCCTCTTAGGTTAAGACGTCAAATAGCGAGGCTATTATCATTTACTTTAAACTCAGACATAAATAGTATGTCGAAGTCATGTACTGTAGTTGATATTAGTAGTAATACTAATTTACAGGTCAATAACATTAATAACGTTAGCAATTCTGCTATTAATATTTATAATTTAAACTAGTTTGTAGGACAACGGAGGGTACCAATAACGAAATGGTTAGGAGTAAATCCACCAACAAGAAGGTACCTTCTTGCTCTCACATAGTTAATTTTAAAAAAGGGGCTAAGCAGAATTCTTTGAAATTATTCCATCAAAATATTCAAGGTTTTTCTGCAAAGCAATTGGAAATAGAACTGTTTTTAGAAAAGACAATGTTTGAAATTATTTGTTTTACTGAGCATTGGCTGAAGGAATATTCAATGCTTATTAATTTTGAAAATTATACTGTGGGTAGCTGTTTTAACAGAAATGTTATGTTGCGTAGAGGTTCACTTATATTAATCAAAAATGGTATTAAATCAAAACCTCGTAAAGATATTGTAGATCTATCAGTTGAACATAGTGTTGAACTGTCCTGTGTTGAGCTGGATAAGCATGTTATAGTGTGCGTTTACAGACCCCCCAATTATAAAAACTACTGTATATTTGAGTCAGTGATGGAAGATGTTCTGGCAAAACTTGCAACTGGTAATAAACTAGTCATAATCTGTGGTGACTTTAATATAAATATTTTAGAAAATAATTCAGATAGTAGTAGACTATTAAATCTCGTCAAATCATTTAATTTGTCGCATGTGTTTGAGGAACCAACCCGAACAACTGTGACTACTGCTACATGTATTGATAATGTTTTTTGTTGCTGCAAATACTTAAACGAAGCCATTATGAATTGTCTGCCTTCGGATCATAGTGGGCTACTGGTAACATTTGAGTCCAGCATACCAATACAACAAGTGCAGATTCAATCCAGACCAATAACATCCGGTAAATTAAATAAATTTAACAGCACTTTAATTGGTAAGTTAAGTTATCAGGACCTCACAGTGAATGATGGTAATATTTTGTACAAGAATGTTTTCTCAGTTGTTCAAACAGAATTCAATAATACTTTTAAGAAGAAAACTAAAACTATATGCCCTAAGTTTTTATTCAGTGACTGGGCGACAAAAGGAATCAGGAAAAGTAGGGAAAGACTTTACGAGCTGTATGGTCTTAAGCCTTATATTAACACTGAAACTTTTAGTAAATATGTTGCTACTTACTCAAGAATTTTTAAAAATACGTGTAAACTAGCTAAGGCTATATACATTAGCAATAAGGTTAAATTCGCAGAAAATAAAATTAAGACGGTTTGGAAAATTATAAACGATGAAACAAACAGGAACAAAAGAAATAATACTGATTACACGCTTGAGACTACACGTGGACTTATTAGAGATAACAAAGAAGTAGCTCAAGAATTTGTAAATTTCTTTACCAGCATCCCAATTAAAACTACTGAACCCTTAAATTCTTCGCCGTCGCTCGCTTCTGGTTTATTACACACTAACGTTTCAGCCTGCCCCAATGAATTTCACTTTTCACATATAAACCCAATAACAGTAATAAAGGCTTTTAAGCAAATAAAGGTAAAACTGACCGAAGATCTATGGGGCATGTCCATCAAAGTTTGTACCTCCATTATTCAGACTATAGCGCCGTACTTAGCTTTGATTTTTAATTTGTGTGTAGATCAAGGAGTCTTTCCGGATCTAATGAAACATAGTAAGGCTATACCACTTTTTAAATCCGGGGACAGTAAAGACACAAATAATTATAGACCAGTATCCGTGTTGCCGGTTTTCAGCAAGGTATTTGAGAAGATAATGCTAAATCAAATGCTCATTCATTTTAATACGAATAACATCTTACATGATAAACAGTATGGTTTCACCAAAGGACGTTGTACAACTGACGCTGGTGTCACCCTATTAAAACACATATTTAATGCGTGGGAAGAGTCGCAGGATGCCATAGGTATCTTCTGCGACCTGTCGAAGGCGTTTGATTGCGTTAATCATGAAACATTACTTCTGAAACTTGAGCATTACGGGCTAGGTCAATCAGCGTTAAGTTTGATTAAATCTTATTTGAGTGATAGACAACAATTTGTTCAAATAAACGGTGTGAATTCGTCGGGGTTAAATGTGAAAATGGGGGTACCCCAGGGCTCAATTTTAGGTCCTTTCTTATTTTTAATATACATAAACGATTTACCCCATTTATTCGAAGGCAAACTAAATATGGTGTTATTTGCTGATGACACATCTTTAGTTTTTAAAGTAAATAGACGTACTTGTCAGGTTGACGACGTAAATAACGCGCTACGGCAGGTTCAGGATTGGTTCACTGCCAATAATTTAGTATTAAATGGTAAAAAAACCAAATGCGTAAAATTTTCGTTGCCAAATGTCAAAAGTACTGATTGTGACATTATATTAAACAAGGAGAAGCTCGAATTCGTCGATAAAACGGTTTTCCTGGGGATCACGCTAGACTCAAGGTTACAATGGGGTCCTCATTTAGTATCACTTGCGGGGCGGCTGAGTTCGGCAGCTTATGCTGTCAGAAAGATTCGTCAATTTACTGATGTGGATACCGCTAGGCTAGTCTATTTTAGTTACTTTCATAGTATAATGTCTTACGGTATCTTACTATGGGGTAGGGCTGCAGACATTGAGTCTATTTTCATTCTGCAAAAACGAGCCATCAGAGCGATTTACAATCTTCGCCGCCGTGATTCTCTAAGGGAACTGTTTAAGGACATTAACATCATGACGGTTCCTTGTCAATATATTTATGAAAACATCATGTACGTGAGAAAGAATTTACATCTTTTTAGTAAAAACGGAGACAGACATAATTACATTACTAGAAATAGGGACCAATTAGTTCAACCAGGTTTCAGACTGGCAAAAGTGGCCTCATCTTTCATGGGGTACTGTACGAAATGTTACAATAAAATTCCTCCCCATATTCTAGAACTGAATGAGACGAAATTTAAAAATTGTATAAAACGCACACTATGCAGGCAGGCATATTATAAGTTGGGGGATTATATCACTGATAAAAATGCTTGGCTCAATGCTAGTCCTGCTCCACAACCACTAGGGCGCAAAAACAAATGATATGTTTATGCTTGTGTTGTATAGACTCGATTTCTTTTAGTATTGTATAGCTGCACAGCACGTGTGTGGGTACTATGTACCCAACTGTAAATCTACCATTTGCTATACCTATGTGTCGTTCGTTGACTTGTGTGTGCCCTGGCAGTTGAGTGTGTCATGCTCTCTCAAATGTCTCTCTGATGGTGGCGCGTGTGTTGGATCATTCGGTTCCCTTCATGATGGTTGAGCTGGGTGGTGCCGATTCATGCGTCATGTTCGTGAACGGGCGCCGTCAGTTGGGATTGGTCATAACTTAACTGCTTCGGATGTTAATGTTTTTCTAGTACCTATTATATAACTGCACAGCACATGTGTGAGTACTTTTAATACTTTATACCTTTACGTAGTATAGTGTGTAGTGCTATTCTGGGTGCATTGTCCTCACATATGTGAATTTATTAATGTATGTACTCATGTACCTAAATATTGTAAAAATCTTTAAAAAAAAAAAAGTAAGTATGGAGTTTCTTGTGCATTCTTCTCCATAACAAGCTACTTTCCGAATGCACGGAAGAATCATTTTTTTTAAAGAGTAAGTATGGAGTTTCTTGTGCATTCTTCTCCATAAGAAGCTACTTTCCGAATGCACGATAGAATCAACTTTTATTCCATGTAAATTTAAAAAGTATGGAGTTTCTTGTGCATTCTTCTCCATAACAAGCTCCTTTCCGAATGCACGGTAGAATCAACTTTTATTCCATGTAAATTTAAAAAGTATGGAGTTTCTTGTGCATTCTTCTCCATAACTAGCTACTTTCCGAATGCACGGTAGAATCAACTTGTATTCCATTTAAATTTAAATTGTGACATTCAAAAGTGCCGCTTGGTGGCCCAGTTGAAATAAATATCTTTTGTCTTTTTTGTGATGATCTATCCATAGCTACCCCTCACGTATGGGGCTGATGGAAAAAAATGGGTTTCAGTTCTAAGTAATAGATAAAAATACTTAGACAGAAACTCAATTTCTTTTTAAGTCACCCAAAAATTTATTGTTTTTTTTTTGTGTTTTGTTTGAAAATGTTAATGCGGTTCACAGAATACATCTACTTACCAAGTTTCAACTGCATAGTTCTTATAGTTTCGGAAAAAGTGGCTGTGACATACGGACGGACAGACAAACAGACATGACGAATCCATAAGGGTTCCGTTTTTTGCCATTTCGCTACGGAACTCTAAAAAGAATATCGGCCAAAGATCTTGAGAGTCCTTGTGGTACCTTCTCTTAAAACGCAAATATAATTTTCAGCGTTTTTATGCCACAGCAACAGTTGGATGAATTTTTACAATTATAATTACTAACTGCATATCATAGTTATGTACTTACCTCTATATCCTCAGGTATGTATAAATACACGGCCCGGTAGTTAAAACCACAAAATTTCCATATATTGCCAAAGGTTTTGCGACAGTCCATTTGAAAGGTGAACATTTGTACTGGAAAAGAAAGAAATCATCAAACTCATTTTAAGACAAGTAAATTTCAAAATTTAAAAACCCCCAACACATTTATCTTGCGAAAACATCCCGATTCAAACAGTAAAACGCCCATAACTTTTGAACGGCTGAACCGATTTTATTCAAACATAGCTAAGAACACTTTCGACAAAATCACCTTTCAAACAAAACAAAATTGGTTTATTTGTGTAGGCGTTATGATGCCACAGATAGACACACAGATACACAGCAACACACGTGAAATTTATAACACCCTTCTTTTTCCGGCGAGGGTTAAAAAATACTTATGTTAAAAACTTAAAACAAAATATAAACCGACTTCGAAACCAAGACACCAAAAAGTGCAAAATAACTTTCGTTTCGGAAGCCGGTGTCTTTGTGAAAAAGATTTTATTTTTTTCTTTATAGTTTAAGTACACTATACCTTAAGGATTGACAAAATACCCATAATACCTCAATTTACACATACAGACATACATGTTCTGTAAGTATGTCTGTATGTATGCATGTCTGTATGCCTGTATGTCTGAATGTCTGCCGCTATAACAACAATAACAGACATGATCATTTTGCAGTTTTTTTGATAACGGTACGGAACCAGTCGTGCGCTAGTTCGACCCGCACTTGACCGGTATTTTAATGAATGAACTTCGACCGCTCTGCTTATCTCTACGTCTCGGTGAGAGAACAGAGAACTATTGCACCAATAATGAAAATATTTCTGTGAACATCAGTCATCGGGTCCAGTTTGAAAAGACATGATAATAAAAGGTATACATATAAGGAGATATGTAGACTATATCCTAGTTTAATAATGAATCAATGCTGATTTAAAAAACCGGCGTTACCACTATCGCAACAAACATCAAAAAAACACGTTTGTTGAGCTCCACTTAAATATTTATTTTATTCTGTTTTTAGTATTTGTTGTTATAGCTGCAATAGAAATACATCATTTGTGAAAATTGAAAATCAACTGTCTAGCTATCACGGTTCATGAGATACAGCCTGGTGACAGACAGACAGAAATACAGACAGAAGAACCGCGGAGTCTTAGTATTTTATTTATTTATTTATTAACACACACTTTATGTCACAAATTTCAGTGCAGCCCTGGCTCTTGTACTAGGAAGTCCTGTATCACAAGAGCCAGACCTAAGTAATGGAGTCCCGTTTTTACCCTTTGGGTTAACCCTAAAAAAGTTATACAATCATGATGGAGACGAAACGAGTCTGTTTAAGCCGAACATCACTTTATTCCTGTATTCTCCGTGGGGAACTCTTTTTCAAGTGAGCCAAATTCAAAACTATGAGGCAAAGCTATAAACATTGAAAGTAGTCTCGAGGCCGTTATGATAAAAACTAACTGCATTATGGAATATTTAATAACCTAATATTCTTAGTCAGGAATCGGACATGTTGGTTAAAAAAAAACTTGCTGATTATTACAGGATCCGGATCCGATCAAAATCTGGATAGTAATGACACACGGTAAACTTAAGGAAATACCAAATTTTTAACAAATTGTACAAAGATAAAAAAGAAAAGTTTTCTGAAACCACATATATATAGAAACTGTTGTTTCTATGATCTGTGTCTGAAACCGTTTAATTTTTATATTTTTTAAATACAAAAACTCTATCGATTTTAGGTAAAATAAATACATACGTGGGACACTCAGAAAGTTTTGCGAAACTAAAAAAAATTGTTCTATACGTACATATATTTTTATTAAATCTTTTCAAAGTACTTTCCACCAGCCTCTATACAAAGATTCATGCGCCTAAACCAGTTTTCAAAACACTTTTTCCAGTCCGCCGCAGACACCTCGTTTACAGCCTGCTCGAACGCAGCCAGCGCATCTTCCGGCGACGAAAATTGTATCCCTTTGAGCTGATTTTTTATTTTTGGGAATAAAAAGAAGTCACACGGTGCTAGATCAGGGCTGTAAGGAGGGTGACCCAGGAGTTTGACTGGCGTGCTGTCCAGGAAGTCCCTCGTTTTGAGTGCGGTGTGCGCAGGTGCATTGTCGTGGTGGAGCAGTAGCCCGCGGAGCCCTGTGTTTGGTCGCTTGTTGCTTATAACAGAGAAAACTTCTGGCAAACATTTGGTAGTATACCATTCGGCATTAATGCTTCTTTGATCCCGTAAGGGAATTGATACCAAGTGGCCAGTCAAATTAAAAAAGCTAGCGATCAAAATCTTACCCCCGCTTCTAGATCGCTTCACTTTGGTAGGCGTTGGCTCATTTTGAAACACCCAAACAGTCGACTGGCGCTTGGTTTCTGGGTCGTATTGATAAATCCAGGACTCATCACCTGTAACGATGTCGTAAACACGCCGAGACGAGCCTGCTTCAAATTTGTTAAGCATATCACGGCACCATTCCACCCGGGCCTGCTTCTGAGCATCGGTGAGGTTGTGCGGCACCCAGCGTGATACTATCCTCCTCACGCGAAGATGGCTGTGTAGAATCTCGTGAACGCTTCCCGATCCAATCTTCAATAT
This sequence comes from Orthosia gothica, assembly GCA_949775005.1. Taxonomy (NCBI): domain Eukaryota; kingdom Metazoa; phylum Arthropoda; class Insecta; order Lepidoptera; family Noctuidae; genus Orthosia; species Orthosia gothica. The sequence continues at coordinate 7,467,587 of OX459056.1, read as the reverse complement.
GTGTTGAATCTCCTGATATGTAATTCGCCTATTGTCTTGGATTAAATTTTTCACTGCTAGCACGTTTTCTTCGGTAACAGCCGTCAAAGGGCGACCGCTTCTTTCGTCATCCCCCAAAGTTGGTCGACCGCGCTTGAATTCGTTATACCAACGATACACGGTTGCCTTGGAAGGGCCTTCATCCATGAATGCCATTTGAAGTCTATCGTACGATTCATCCGGTTTCAGGCGACACTTGAAATCGTATAAAATCATAGCTCTAAAATGTTCCCGGCGCAGATCCATATTTCAGTGAGACACAATACTTTGAATTAACTCGCAAAAAATGTGGAGGGAAATTTTGAAATTGGAACTTACTTATTTTTACTTATAAATAATCATATTTTCGAAAAACATTATAACTGGCCAGTCTCCCATATATAAAAACTTTTTTTCGCAATACTTTCTGAGGGGCCTGGTATATGCAATGCCAAGTGCGCAGTACCCATAACCGGCGTGTGTGTATGACTAGATGTATGAAAGTGTGTGAAGCAAAAGAAGTATGTAAGGATCGTAGCATGTGGCGTTCTGTAGTTTCTGCCTACCCCCATGGGAAAAAGGCGTGAGTTTATGTATGTATATGCAATGAAAGGTCACATTATTCTCTTTAGTTTAAAACTATTTTGGTAAATGTCCATCAGTCTTCGCAATGCGGGTTAGATTATGCCCAATGACCCTAATGAAAAGTACAATCATTATCTTTTCATATTTTCATGATTCTTGGGGACCTCTATGTTTTGGGTAATCTATCGCATATAGGCGATAGTTGCCTAATCCATGTAAATCGCGGTAAGCGGGACATCTATCCCGCAAAAACTTTAATCGCATTTTGACTGCCCATGCAATCGCACAGACATGAGATTCGGTCAAGTTAATGGTAGTTGGAGAATCTTTCGATAGATTAATAAAATAGCATGCGATTCACAATCGTGGCAACTACAACCCTGGGGCAACTATCCTGGATTTACCCTATGTCAAAAACTTTGATGCTTGGCCTTTTTTCCACTTTCAATTATTCTTACAAAACACTAGCGGACGCCTCGCGGTTTCACCCCTGTAGTTCCCGTTCTCGTGGGAGTACAGGGATAAAAAGTAGCCTATGTCACACGGGAATAGAGTAGCTTCGCAACAGTGAAAGAATTTTTGAAATCGGTTTAGTAGTTTTGAAGAAAATGCAAATCTTTTCTCATTATAATATTATAGTACAGAATAAGAACTTGCAAAAATAACATAAACCGGTATTTCAACAAAGCGACATAATAACTCTGTCTGTACTGGTTTGACCAAAATAATTTAATGATTAATATACCAAAGACAAATATAATGCATTTTTATCAACGGATTCCACCAGAAGTCGTACATTTGCATTATAATGGACAAAAAGTTGACCAAATACTAGTTGCTAAATTCCTTGGCATTATAATAGATAGCCAATTAACTTGGAAGCCACAAGCAGAAGAAATATGCAAAAAACTTAGTGCAGCTGCATATGTGCTCTTTAACTTGTCTAGGAATGTAAATATGGCCACAAAGTAATTTGCATACCACGGGTTAGTCGCATCGATTTTGAGATACGGCATAATATTTTGGGGCAATTGTAGTCTGAGAGAACATGAGCCTTAAACACTTAAGGCTCATAAACTCTGTATAAGGGCTATGTGCAATTTAATAGTAACAGATAGCTGCGTACCTGTATTTAAGTCCCTAAAATTGCTAACATGCCCATCACTGTATATTTTCGAGGTGGCTGTTTTTGTCAAATCAAATATGCATCTATTTAATAAGGTGTCCGAAAATAGAAACCGGCCAATCAGGAGTCAATACAAAAATTTGCTAATTGTTAGTGGTTCCGATACCACCCTATTAAAGAAAATTACGGGTATGATAATTTTTAATAAAATACCCGATGAGACATTTCTACTTTTCAAAAAGAAATTGACAGATCTATTAATTAGTAAATGTTATTACTCAATTAGCGAATTTCTGACCGATAACAATTTAAATAGATATGATGACATCTCTGTTTTTCTGACTTGTACTTAATCATTTTTTTGTTTAACTGTATTGACCTGGAACTTGACGAATTTGTAATCATTTTATTAAATTTGACATTGTGTATTATATAGCATAATATTTCAAATTATTTACTGAATTTCATCTTGACATGGTAAACTTGTATTGATTTAATTGAATTTTTTAATAATATATATTAAATGGGTCTTTATTATTATAGCTAAAAGTGTTTGCATGCCTTAGTTAAGGTAGTTAGTACAAGGATCATTACATTAAAACTTAACATCTGTAACTTGTACATACTTTCTGTGAAAATAAAGAACTATTCTATTCTATTCTGTAACTATTCCTTAATGTTGATCACACATTAGCAATACGCATTAGTTTGATCACTATATGACCTAAGCAGAAGCGATAAGAATGTATACATAAACATAAACAAGAGAGTCTAGGCAAATTGACCTCCTATCAGTGATAGCGATACCTACTGTCAAATAGTCCAAAACATATCAAAGTGAAACGCGAATCATATCATTTATTTCAAAATAGGGATGTTAACAGAAGTTTTTTCTGTCCGTCAGGTAATACAAAATTTTGGACACGTATTTTTCTTTAGACGCGTAAACATAAAATGGCGACGATACATTAACGCTTTGAAATATCGTGTGACGTCACGCGGGTAGTACACATTTATTGACATAGTGCCGTCATGAGTCGACTCCTGAACTATGATGCGCTTTATCTTTGTCAATTTTTATTGATTTGGTAAAGCAAAAAATACGTGTCCAATATTATTTGATAATCTCACTGACGGACTCAATTAGATTATCATTTTTCTAACTAGGCAACAACAACAGGAACTTTTAAAAAAAACATGTTTAGATCTTTTCGAAGTTTAGGACATCATTGTGCCCAACTTTACCCAAACCGAGAGGGTCAGGGTGCTTGATATGAGTAGAAATTATCATACCTACAGAGTGATATGCCTAAAGGTGAACGCGCACCTAGATGCACCGCACTCGCCGCACGCGCCGCAGTCATCGCATTTTATAAATCTTTATATGAAATCGTATACAGCCTCGCGCACCTATCCGCGCCGCACGAGCCGCATTTCAGCAAAATGCTGTAGGTATACGGATTCCACCAGCGCGTGCGGATGACGTCATCAGACTCGGCGGGCGATGCGTGCGGCGCGGCAACATGATCCGTATCTGTATGAAAATATAGTTCAAGATGTACAGAAGTGGATACAATGCGTGCGGCGCGTTCGGCGCGGATAGCGCGGGACCAAGAGAAAATGCGATGACTGCGGCGCGTGCGGCGAGTGCGGTGCGTCTAGGTGTGCGTTCACCTTAATTCACCGTTTAGTTGTTTCAACCATTTATTGCAGTTTTCCATGATCCAGAGATACTAATGCATTTATGAGAGTATCAGGACAAGGCAGAAAGCTCGTACTTCTAATATAAATAATCGTTTTACTTAGTTTCGGTGCTGCAAAAACCCGCGTTTAAAGTCCGTTCAAGCCAGAAATGAGCTGGAAGAAGTTCGAGGTGCAACAGAAATTAAGTTTACTGTACAAAGGAGGTTGAAAAAAACTGGTTTAGGTTCGTTTGTGTCCTCTGAAGGTCCAAAACTTGAGGTACAGCACCTTTGAAACAGAATGACTTTTGCTCGGCAAAACGACTTTGGTCCACGGACTAATGGAGTAAAATATTGTTCAGAAATAAGTGACGATTTAATTTAACACGAATTGACGGACGGCATTGAATGTGTAACCATGGGCAAGAACAACATAATCTGTCAATTTTTTAAACTACAGTGTCACGTGGTAGAGGAACAATATTGAATTCAGATAGGATATGTTTGGGAGCTCGTACGGACTTGATAGTGATCGGTGGTGGGAATCTTATTGTACACCTTTATAGAAGTGTTATTTAAGAATAAAATAAGGTATCATTTTCTCCTTTATCAGAGGTCACTTCGTTTTGATTCAGGATAATGCTCACCCACATACCACTTATGAACTCAAGCGTGTCTTAATAATGACAATATCGCAGTTTTGAAATCGCTGACCGAGATCAACAGATATGCATTCGATAGAACACGTCTAGGACCTGCTAAAACCTTTAAAAAAAAAAACATGATCCCTGGGGGGTAACCATAAGCTCTTAGAGTAAGGTTATTTTGAGATCGAGTAAGTGACAGATGTATTCAAGTAATATACATCTGTCCCTTACACACACTCAAAATAACCTTACTCTAAAAGCTTATGGTCACCCCCCTGCACCTGTCAATGTGGGTGAACTACGAAGCGCCATTGTATGGGAATGATAAAGACTATCACAAGAGGCAGTGACAAACATTATTCCCAACATGCTTAAGTGGGTGAAAACTTTATTTAAAGCACGTGGAGGAAACCTACAATATAATGTGATATACTTTTTTAACTCTCCTTGGTAACATTAAAAAAACGAGAATGTCCAGTTTTTCCATTAAGTCATGTTAGTCATAAAAAATATACTAAATGCGATCTCATTTTTATTTTATATAAAAGGTGTTTTTTTAAGATTTTTAAATTAAACCTTATTCAAAAGAAGATCGTAATTTTTATTTTGTTCCGCAAATTTTGCCGATGTGTGTAGTTACATAGGCGAAATTAACTATGACCAAAACGAGCTATGTTTGAGAGGACAAAATAGTGCCAGATTCTACGCGTAAATGAAAAATACTCTCAGTTTTTTTTATGTCAAGGAAAGGAACTTTCCAGAGTTTTATAGTTGAGGCAGTGTAAGAATTAATATAATATATCTATAATTATCCAAAAACATACAGAGATTCAAATACAGTTTGATATTTGGTATAAACATAAGCTTTTAGTCTTAGAATAATTTTATAGTTTTTGTTGCAAATTCTGTACAAGAATAATACTCTACCTCTTAAACTAGGGTATACCTGTATTTTAAGAGGTAAAATTAGATAGAAACCCAGAGCGGAGAGAAGGAATAATTGAGAAGTAATTTTTGGAAAGGTCGAAGGTTAAGACCGTAAAAGCTGTTTTGTTTTAGTAGCATTATAAAGATAAATTGTATGTCGTTTTTGTGGCGAATAAACACTTTTTCTTTCTTCGTTTCTAGTTTCTTTTATTTGTTCAAACATGTTTATGGTATGCACATAAATAGATGGAAACCTAATTTTACCGGACCAATATTTGCCTCACTCGGCGTATAAAATGTTTATAATATGTTATTAATTAAATTGGGCATTTTATACTAAATAAATTTATTTGTTCATACATGTTTATGGTATGCACATAAATAGATGGAAACCTAATTTTACCGGACCAATATATTTTGCCTCACTCGGCGTACAAAATGTTTATAATATGTTATTAATGAAATTGGGCATTTTTTATTAAATAAATTAATGTCAGTTTCATATTTACAATAAGAGACAGTGCAAAATATAGTCAATATTAATTACAGACAAAATATGTCAATATTAAATCAATATAAAATTCAAAATGCATCATTTAAAACATCAACAATTTTATAGTAGCACTTATTAGTAAGCAGGTTTTCAAATGCATTCATAAATAAATTAAAGTTCAATTGCTTAATGTCATTCGGCATTTTATTGTATATTAATATGCCATGCATACAAAACTTTTTCTTAGAAGTGCTGCTTTGGCCAAGTGTGACTGCCCCCAAAGTCACGTGTATTTCTATCGGAATTATTTGATACTAGCTGAACCCCGCGGCTTCGCTCCCGTCAACTGGCTATCTACCTATCTATCACCTATCTATCTACCCTACCTACCTATCCTACCAACAACCTTGCCACTACCAAAAAGAAATTGACAGATCTATTAATTAGTAAATGTTATTACTCAATTAGCGAATTTCTGACCGATAAGAATTTAAATTGATATGATGACATCTCTGTTTTTGTGACTTATATTTAATCATTTTTTAATTATTATTTTTTTGTTTAACTGTACTGACCTGGAACTTGACGAATTTGTAATCCCATTTTATTAAAATTGACATTGTGTATTATATTGCCTATTTCAAATTATTTTACTGAATTTCATCTTGACATGGTAAACTTGTATTGATTTAATTGAATGTTTTAATAATATATATTAAATGTGGTTTTATTATCATAGCTAAAACTGTTTGCATGCCTTTGTTAAGGTAGTTAGTATAAGGATCATTACATTAAAACTTAACATCTGTAACTTGTACCTACTTTCTGTGCAAATAAAGAACTATTCTATTCTATTCTATTCAAATAATGAATTTTATAGGCAAAATTTTGCTACTTTGGGTTACATTATTGCAATTTTCATAAGAATCTCTATTTTTTTTTAAATAACTATGCCTATGTTACTTTGAAATTGTAGCTTAACATAGGTGAAAGAATTTTTAAAATCGGTCCAGTGGTTTCGTTTTTGAGCACATTCGGTACAAACAAACAAACAAAAAAATCTTTCCTCTTTATAATATTGGTATGGAAAAGTGGAAACCATTGGGGATTACTTTTTACAAATACAGCTATTTTTTTTTACTAAATTCTGTGCTTATCTAAGAATTAGTAATCTTTGAATGCTTTTTAAAATTTTCACAATTCATAAAAAGAGCATGTTTGTGTCCGTCCAGCCGTTTGAGCGTGAAGAAGTTACAAACATACAAACACACACACTCACAAACGTTTGCCTTTTTATCTACTTCTGCATGCTATCCGTTAGCACCTCAAATCATAAAAATGCATTTAACTCAAACATTATTAAAGAGACTGTGAGATTTGAACACCATACATATATAAAAATGCACTTACCAGGAGTAATGAATATGTCGAATATATTTCCAAAGAAAAACATTTCCTTAGGTCCTTTAATTTTATAAATTAATCTGCCTGCATGACTGTATCGGAAGTACAAATGTAAACTTAAAACTAAAATGCAGAACAAAAGCAAATATACAAGGAGAAACATCGTTTAGATGGTGATAACTCGACGGTCGTGAAAATACTGATTGAAAATAATGCCAATGCATTAGATTTATCAGTCCCGCTTAGGGTGCGCTTACACGGATAACAATTTTTACATAAACATCAATAATAATAAGAACCTATTATTATTTTAGGAACCTAGCAGTTGGCGTTCTGTAGTTTCTGACCACGCCGTGGAAAAAGTTGTGAGGATGTTTGGTTTGAATACAATATGACGTCACAGAAAAATCAAATTTGGAATTTACTGCGATGCTAACAAATAAATTCTTAAAAATACTGTCACACTTTTTTGAGCTTGACCACTTTTTTGACCACTATCTCACCTAAGCGAGCGATGATGTCGTCGATGATGGAGCACGCTTGCCTAGTAGTAACCTATTCACTCTTGACTTAAAGACCCCTAGATTGTAGCTATCGGGAAACACAGACTCCGGCAGGGAATTCCACTGCTTAGCTGTACGCATAATAAAAGTATTCTCAAAACGTTTCCAAAATAACGCACTTTTTACCACCATGAGCAGTTTCTCCTAGCAGCGGCAATGTGACTATAGTGAGCATCAGCAACTATTGCTGATTCATCTTTGCTGAAAACATTGCAAGTGTGAGCACCGCTTTAGAATGTAGATGCGCGATATTCATATTATTATTTGGAATTTATCACGTCTCGTTTCTGTCAGTAGGTAGGTACTAACTTGGTAGTTCGCGTTCGACATAACTCTTTTGATTCGTCAGTAATTTAATGAGATTTTGTGTCATGGCATTTTTTTGTTTGTAAACATACCTACAACATACATCCATGTTACATGCGCTCTTTTGGACAGTGTTACAAAAACTTGAGCAATAACAGATATCGTCATTATGTCAACTGAAAGACGTCCACTGCTGGACATAGGCCTCCCCCAAGCGTTGTCACACTGATCGGTCCTGTGCCCTTCGCATCTACCGGACGCCCGCAGCCTTGACCAGGTCGTCGCTCCACCTAAAGGGAGGCCTCCCAACGCTGCGTCGCCACTCCAGAACTTTTCGTCCCCAACGGCCATCCGTTCTGCGAGCAATGTGCTCGCCCACTCACTTAAGTTTGGCAATTCTTTGGGCTACGTCGGTAACCTTGGTTCTCTTGGATATCTTCATTTCTAATTCGATCACGCAATGAAACTCCGGACAAAGCCCTCTCCAATAGATATTAATAACTATAATATTTAGCTGATATAACATAGGGTCAAATGATTATAAAATGAATAATAATTATCTTTAAAGTTAGACTCTCTTTTAACTACTGTTACTTGAATCTAAAGTTCAGAGGTTAATGAGGTAGACTAATATAAGAACAGCGTAGATAACAGATTTAATAAGTATCAAGTTTATTGTAATCACCAAATATTTAACTTACACACGTTCATAATGAGTCCATAGTGCGATGAACTGTCGAATTTGTCCTTGGCTTTAAAATCAGTTTCGAATGGCAGCGCACCATGAAAGGGCGTCTTCAAGGGCTCGGATCTGTTACTGAGCTATGTTAGGCTCAAGCCAAAGTGTCTCGTGCGTTGGTCTAGTGGTACCAACCGCTACTGCTGGGTATGAGGTCCTGGATTCGATTGCAGGGTCGTGGAGTTTTATTGGGATTTCCATGTGGAATTTTCTGGATCTGGATTCCATGTGGATTTGTGCCTGGTTGATGGCAATAGACATGGAACTTAAACATCACTGGCGAAATGCTGCACTGCTTTACCTTTTGGGATGATATGAGATGATGATGATGATGTTATGAGATAGTAAAGTTCTATATATACCATGGAGAGATCAATCTGAGATCAATGCGTCAGATCTGTATGACCGAATTGACGTGTACGTGCATCAACTTGCTACTCCCGACGAACGTGGCGTCTCTTGCGGTAACTAAGGGCTTCTCCTTTGCGTCTCCGTCACATGTTGCGAGCTAATGCAGAAGGAGGAGACAGCTTCCCATGCCCTCTCGTACCATGGCCTAGAGCAGAGCCGGACGTGAGAGGTCGCCACCGCTGATCGCCTCCACGAGAACACGGCGATGCTCCGCCCAAGCGGGACAGACCTCCACCGTATGCTCCACCGTCTCTTCCAGGCGGTCCACACAATGTTGACACCCGGGCGTTTCCTCCCCTGTCTGGTTGTTGGTGTGAACGCCGTGACGCCTCTCAAACCACTCAACAAAGAGGGGACTTATCGCCGCAATTGTGGCCTGCCCAGCGCTGGGTTGCGACAGTCGCCATGATATCCTGCCGGAGCTCTCTCGGCCGAGCCGCAATTTGACGCGGCAACGGAGTTTCACCCCGGCATTTCGCCTCCTCGCGCCACTCCCATATTTGCGCGAAGACTTTTGTCGCCAGTTCTCATGGCGGGAATCCGGCAAGGAGGCTCGCTGCCTCACCGGAGACCGTGCGGTATCCTCGGACCAGCCGGATGGCCATGATCCTTTGGGACGCGTTCAACCGGCGGGTTCGTCGTCGCCTCAGGGAACGCGCCCGTAACGGTGTCCCGTAAAGGGCCATTCCATGGATATCCTACTACTATTGCAAACGTGAAAGTTGTGAGGATATATGGATGTTTATTAATCTTTCACTCAAAAAATATTGAACGGATTTTGATGTAACTTTACAGAAATATAGGTTATATATCAGAATAACACATAGGTTATAACCAAAGACCTTATACTTCTTACTACTAGACTGTGCACTATGGCGCAAAAAACGGTCCGAGCGAGAGGGCTCCCGTTGGTAGTGTGTCACTTTCTAATGAGGTGACCATGACCAAACATAACAAGGGACAAGTTGATTGTAAAAACAATAGTGTAAGTATCCCGATATATGTATATATCCTACCTAACTACGCTACCTAAACCTACCAAATTCAAGGAAAAAAAAGAAACGTGAGTATATTTTTTGGAATGTACATCACTTACCGTATGGTGTCGGGCATAAAGAATTTCATCAGCCCATGTTTTTCCATTGGTGTCATAACAGGCGACTAAGGGACAAAGCAGAGAATGGGCAGCAGCGTTCTCTGTGCATTTGTAACAACCATACTGGGATGGCCAACCCGCCAGCAAAGCACTCCCCATGAATAGGACAAATAAAACATAGCCCTTAGTGCCCGGCAGCCTGCCTACCCTCAACTACGGTAGAGATCTAGGTTAAGGTATGGCAAGGGGTGCAAAGAATCCCGGACGAGATCCGGCTACCCCAACAAATACCGACGACAGGACCTGGCAACGTACAACACGCGCACACTCCGGACTCCGGACCGACGATAAGATCACCGAACTCGAAGAGGAATTGAGCAGTTTACGATGGAGTATTATAGGGTTATCTGAAGTTCGAAGAGAGAGGGGGGGACTCGATAACCCTCAAATCCTAAGTCTGGATAAGTCTTGTTCTTCAAGACCCATCGTATAGATAGGAACAAAAAGCTCTCTGATCTTACTCTCAAGCTCATGAAGGAGAGGCGTGAGATGATCCTGCAGTCTCCAGACGATGCTTTGAAATACCCCAAAGGATCTCAATTATTTCACTTAATGCCCAGTTGCGTAGACAGTTGAGAAACTTAACTTCACCAATTTTATTCCAATAGGTATCAATTTGCGAATAATATTAACAGCCGCTGAATTTTACTCGAACAAATCCCGCCAAAAACTCCACAAACCTGGTGGTCCTACATTTAGTATTACCAGGCCCAAACATTTAAAAGTACTACTTTTACTCAGTATTAATGAATTATTTTTTAAATACAATGAATTGATGAATTAAAGGAACTGTAAAAATATTTAAATACGCTTCAAAGTTTCATAGACTTTGAAACGTATTTAAATATATTTTTTATTCGTTCGTTTTGGTATTACCTACATAAAAAAGAAAATATAAAATTTTCTACCATTTCTACCAAACCCAATGATTAGTTGAGCTGGCAAGATGTCAGACAAGGACACACTACCAGCGGGCACCCTCTCGCTCAGGACCGCTTTTGGTTAGCTACCGCTTATAAGGGAATAGCTAACCTAGATGTATGATAATAGATTTCATTTTAGCTAAACAAAAATTGTAGGTGCACAGTCTAGTAGTAAGAAATACGTATAAGGTCTTTGGTTATAACTTATAATGATATTGGGTGAAGTACTAATACAACGCAGGTGGAGCCGCGGGTGGCAGCTTGTTTATAAGTTAATCATATCAGGTGCTTCATGAAATAAACACTACTTTTCGTCACGAGTTTTGATCAGATTACCGGGACTACGGATGTAAGTACTATCATAGATAATATAATACTAGCATACAGATGCCTCATCCTATACAAAGAAACCGTGCCGACGCAACTAGCGTTTTTCATCCGATTATACCGATTTTTTTTTTAAATCGATCGCGTTTGATTCCGTTCCACGGCGATAGATAGATCACCATCTATATACGTGACTAGCTGTTCCCCGCGGCTTCGCTCCCGTGATCCACCCCACAGGACCCGTTTTTGTGATAAAAAATAGCCTATGTCACTCAGGAATAATGTAGCTTTCTATTGGTAAAAGATATTTTTATTTTGGTTCAGTAGTTTCGGAGCCTATTCGGTACAAACAAACAAAACAATCTTTCCTTTTTATAAAATTGGTATAGAAAAGGAACGGAACGGAACCAAACGCGATCGATGTACAAACAATAATCAGTATAGAACTTCTGCACGGTTTCTTTGTATGGGATGAGATACCACTGGTACTATGCAGTATGCACATAATAACTTGATGTGTGTGTGTATTTAGTAGCTTGTAGTATCAAACGAACTTAATCAACATTTATGTAGCAGTTCACATTTAGAAGATTATTGCCGAATCTTTCAATATAAATTTTAATTATATTTTAAAAGGTAATTTTTTAAGCATTTTTCTTGCATTGATCTTGTTCTTAGTCGTATCGATAAATTAAATATGTCATTCTAAAATTAAATATGTTTATTAAATTAATCAAATAAATAATTTATTATGATATTTAATAAGAGTGTGCAAGTGAATGAGTTTGTTTATCTGGGAAGTATGTTCACAAAGGATGGAAAAATTGAAGAGGATGTGGAAAGGAGAGAAAATGCAGGGAATAAAGTCAATGGTGTTATACATGCAGTTGTGACCAGCAAGTCGATGTCTCCGGAAGCTCGACTCGCCGTTCACAACAGCGTGCTGGTTCCTACACTTATGCATGGAAGTGAAGGTTGGGTATGGCAAAAAGACATGAAAGTAGGATTAACGCAGTAGAAATGCGCTCCTTGCGGAGTTTGTGTGGTGTAACTTTAAATGATAGTTTGAGGAATGAGGTAATAAGACAACGTTGTGGTTTAAAAGAAGATGTAGTGACTAAAATGAAAGGCGACTAACGAAAGGTTACAAGGCAGACGTGAATGGAAACACCGGGAGAGGATGCCCTAGAAAGACAAACATAGACCTAATAGGTGATGTTTTTCAGAAAGGCCAAGTGCGCAGTGCTCCTAACCAGCGTGTGTGTATGACTAGATATGTATGAATGTGTGTGAAGCAAAAGAAGTTCTGTAGTTTCTGCCTACCCCCATGGGATATGTATGTATGTATGTATTATAAACTGACTTGTTTATCTAGGAAACATAATAATTTAAGTTAGTGCTCTTTTGCTCATTTTAATAACCACAAATAATTTTATTGTTCCAGATGTCTTGCATTACAATTCCAATTTGATCAAGGCGTTATTTACGTAGTCGAGTATGCGATTTTTTTTATCATAATGAAGCAATAGATTATGAATTTTCTTCAAAATCCTGGTGTGTTTTTTGCAACTAATATGCTCATTGCTCCTGACTCAATAACTCAATACGTACGCAGTCGGGGGCAAACGCCAATCTTTTGAACAACGAAAACAAAAAATAAACATCAATACAAAAATAAATAAAATTTATTGACATAAAACTACAATTTGCCAGACTCTATCATTTCTTTGATGCGATACTTCTGTATCTTGCCGGAGGCCGTCTTGGGGAACTCATCGATGACTTTGAGAACCCTGGGGATCTTGAACCGAGCGATGTTGCCGTCACAGTGACGTCTGACCTCATCTACGGACACGGATACACCTTCGCGAACACGCAGCACTGCACATAACTCCTCGCCTAATCTTTCATCGGGTACTCCAACCACCTGTAATAACCAATATTCATCATCATCTTCCTGCCCTTGTTCCATGTTACTTGGGGTCGGTGCAATTGGGTTGTTGATTTAAAAAAAAACTATTTTTTTATGTATTTTGAAACTTTATCTAAAATACTTTATCATAAATTATATTGTCGTTTCAAAAAACTCTTAAATATCTTTTTTTAATTTATTATAAGCAATTGAAAATCGATAAAATTTTAGAAAGAACCAAGTGACTACAAACGGGCCACGATTGGTTGCCATGTTGGTGACGTCATAACGTTCATGGAATTTCACGATACAGTGTCAACTACACGTGAATTGACTAAAATTATTCGTACGTCCTAATTGGGACGTATAGTCTTTAGTCTATGCCACGCATGGCGAAGAGCGATAAGCTTTGTTGAAAAAAAACAAAATAAAAAAATGCCATCGTGTGTATTTAGAAAGTGTACCAATTATGATACCAAAGTACATACAACAGAAGGGATCTCATACCATATGTAAGTATGCAATACACCTCCCCTTAACCTACCCTTTACTTATTTATTTCAATTTTTTTCCTAATATTCTGATAATTGGAGGTAAAAAAAGAAAAAAAACATTGGTAGTCAGAATAATGTTTGTTTTATATTCACTCGCAAGTGACAAACACTACTGTCTCTTTTTTAGGGTTCCGTAGCCAAATGGCAAAAAACGGAACCCTTATAGATTCGTCATGTCTGTCTGTCTGTCTGTCTGTCCGTCCGTATATCATAGCCACTTTTTTCCGAAACTATAAGAACTATGCTGTTGAAACTTGGTAAGTAGATGTATTCTGTGAACCGCATTAAGATTTTCACACAAAAATATAAAAAAAAACAATAAATTCTGGGGGTTCCCATACTTGAAACTAAACCTTAATTTTTTTTTTTTATCAAACCCATACGTGTGGAGTATCTATGGATAGGTCTTCAAAAATGATATAGAGGTTTCTAATATCATTTTTTCTAAACTGAATAGTTTGCGCGAGAGACTCTTCCAAAGTGGTAAAATGTGTGTCCCCCCCATTGTAACTTCTAAAATAAGAGAATGATAAAACTGAAAAAAATATATGATGTACATTACTATGTAAACTGCCAGCAAAAATTGGTTTGAACGAGATCTAGTCAGTAGTTTTTTTTTAATACGTCATAAATCGTAAACCGCAATTTACCAAGTACGGAACCCTTCGTGCGCGAGTCCGACTCGGACTTGGCCGGTTTTCTTGTTGGTTTTATCAAGCCATCCCTTTCGACTTGTAGTGAAATGTCAGATGAATGAAAAGTGTGTATGTGTGTTGCCGCTGCTGCGCGAAACACTTTTTACGGTTGTAGTTTTGTGAGTGTATAACGTATCTATTTACTAGAATATCATTGGGAAAAACTGTCATGGTTCTATTGTGAGTGAGAGACGGAGCTACACAGGACGAAGAGCGCTATCCCTTTTTTACAGCGAAATCATGATGGCGTTGACACGTTATGGTACGGCTCCAGTAATGTGTGCTCAACGAATGACATGGGAGACTAGACTTATTTTCATGCAATTTGAGTGAATTCGCAAGAGTTGAATTTTGCTAGTTACAATTAAAATTTAGATGAGTATAGTTTTATTTTATATTAGTTTAGAAGATTTTATTAGAAGTTTAGGTTTATATAATGGTTATACATTTATGTAAAGTCTGATTTGAGATTAAGATCTTAACCACTTTATTGTATTGGGTTCAACCTGTAAGATATTGTGTGTATGTTAAAAATAAATAAATTTGTTCAATTGTTTCCTTACTTGACAATCCTCAATATCAGGGTGTGTGATCAGCAAGTCTTCTATTTCTTTCGGAGCAATGTTCTCTCCTCCTCTTACAATGATGTCCTTAAGTCGACCCACAACACGACCATATCCATCTTCACTTATTGTGAACTTGTCCCTAAAATCATGAATAATATTTTAATTTAAAAAGTGTATATTATATCAACAACCACATACACACATTCACAAATATGTCAAACAGTTCAATAATCTTAATACAACAATCTATAACTACCACGACACGTCCTATGACTAGTCAAATAACCCGCCCCTAAAATACCTATAATAATAATGTATTTTTCTCATTTGTACCTAAAAAGTAATTTATTATTATAATGTGAGAAGTCTGAAACCATTGTTCTTGTACTAACTATGTGCAGATCAAAATGTAAAAACCGGGCAAGTGCGAGTCGGACTCGCGCACGAAGGGTTCCGCACCATTATCGCAAAAAACGGCAAAAAAAAACGTTTGTTGTATGGGAGCCCCCCTTAAATATTAATTTAATTGTGTTTTTAGTATTTGTTGTTATAGCGGCAACAACAATACATCATCTGTGAAAATTTCAACTGTCTAGCTATCACGGTTTATGTGATACAGCCTGGTGACAGACAGACAGACAGACGGACCGCGGAGTCTTAGTAATAGGGTCCCGTTTTTACCCTTTGGGTACGGAACCCTAAAAAACACTAACGACATGGCTACTTAAATTGGATTATGCAGAGACCGAAAATATACTAAGTATTTCACAATAATTTCGCCTACCGAAAATATTCACCTCCATCCTGGAGCGCGTTTCACCTTGCCACACACAGACACATACACACACTCTCGGGCAAGTAAGTGCTCATGCCAGGTGTTCACGGGCGCTGGGGTGAGGACTTATATTGCACTCACGGACACAACACTCTCCAAAGACACACATGGCACATCTCCTTTTGTTTTTATATAATTATCTCTTCCTCTCAATTTGATACTTTCACATTGTTGTAGTACGTAAGTGCACCGAAGTATTGTAATTTTTAAGGGTGTAAGCCTGGAGATCTGTCATACAGATCTCGAACCCAGTATAGACTCCATCTCTCACAAAGGTTTGAATCTGCTGTAACCTAGATATTATTTAACGAAATGTACCTTTTTGAGAGAAATAAACTTCTATTCTATTCTATTCTAACTAAACCCGCTCGAAAAAATGCATACAGTGAAAGTTAATATTCAAGCTTCCCAGGCGTTGTAATAAATTTAAGGCGTTATAAGTACATCAAGGAAACACACCTTATAGCGAATAACCTCATTAGTTAATATAATGTAAGTGGCCACACAATATTATTAGGTCAAAATGCCTTCAAATATTGATTGGTATCCTAAACAAACTGTTTGCATAAGGATGGCATGAGGTTAAGGCACCGTCATAGCCCGAAAAATTGCCAAACTTAAGTAGCAGAGGGCAGGGCACATAATGTGTATATTGCTCGCAGAACAGATGGTCGATGGAAACGCGTACTGGAAGATTACCGCGCGTTGGTACCGGCATCGGAAGGCCTTTGTCTAGGTGGACCGATATCCTGGTTGAGATTGCGGGAATCCGCTGGATGCGAGACGCACAGGACCGGTCCATGAGGCGACAGTTGGGGGGAGGCTATGTCGAGCAATGGACGTCTTTCGGCTGAAGTGATGTTATAATAATAATAATAATAAAAGCAGTATTGCTGGACACGGCTCGTATTGTTAGGAGGTTCCTCTCTCTGGAGCCCTGACCACCGGTAGCTTGGACCCTGTTCCCGATACCGGTGGGCCTCTATTTTTTATATTTTTAAATGTTTTTCTTTTTTGTATGTGTTTTTTAAAAATATTTTAAATGTATAAAATAAGAAATTTATATAATAAGAAATTGAAATATATAAAGGACATAATAATAAAGTGGCTCGACTTGACAGACAGTTGCCAAATTTTTCTCTTATAAATTTCTTCCAAAATAAATATTTGTAACTATCTAAATTATACAAAACAAAATGAAATCCAAGAAAAAAAAAACATACAACAGTATAATCACCAAAACGATGACCGATTAATAAATTTAACAATAAGAAATGTGAGAAATGAAGACGACGGCGACGTCATGTTAACGAGAGCTGCCGCCGCTAAAGCACGCCTACCACCTCCGGCCTCGTCGCCCAGCTCCGCCTCACCGCCGCCTGAAACCAGCCCCACTGTAAGTGCTGTGAGACCGGCCGTGGCAGTTGCGTCGAGCTCGAGCGACGAGTACTTCTCTCCGCCGACGACACCACCACCTGCGCGTCGACGAGGAGGACGCCGGCCGCCGGACCACTTAGGACCTCGAGGCTTACCGGTCTCTGATAGGGTCCCAGCACCCGGCGGAAGTGTGCAGCGCATGAGATGGTCACAATCCATAAACGAAAATATCATGCGCGCATACTTTGGGGCTATAGAGGGAGGAAACAACTTGACCGCGTACCGTGTCCGGATGCTCTCTTTGTTCCAGGTGCTTGAGCCAGCCGTCAACGTTTCGGCCCAACGACTTTCGGATCAGGTGCGGGTCATCCAGCGTAATCATATGTTGGATGATACTGTACTTGATCGCCTCCGAACGGAAATGGGTAACCGTGTCACTGTTCCATCGTCGCAGGCTGTGGTGCCACCACAGTCCAACCACGCTGACGAGGAGAGTAGTGACAGGGTTACAAACGTAAGTACCCAGTGCAATGAGCAATTGAGGAGTGCTTTGGAGTGTGCTATTCGGGAGTATCGCTACATGCCA
Source organism: Orthosia gothica (assembly GCA_949775005.1). Lineage (NCBI taxonomy): Eukaryota > Metazoa > Arthropoda > Insecta > Lepidoptera > Noctuidae > Orthosia > Orthosia gothica. The sequence continues at coordinate 7,449,755 of OX459056.1, read as the reverse complement.
CCCGAACTTAGGCCACGATTACCTCGTTTGCCCATGCATAACAAAAATAGGGCGCTGGTGGCTGTTCTGGATTCGCAGTTGTCAAACTATTTTGATGACTGCGAAGACCTCACTGATACACATTCGATCATGTACTGCGCGGCAGTAGCGGCATGTCGTGTAGCTCACGTCAAGTTTGCAGATGACAGAGCTACACGATCGAAACCAGCCGTACCGGCTTGGCAGTGCAGGATCGAACGTCGTATTGGTGGGGCCAGAGCACTCATTGGCAAACTAATTTGTTTCAGGGAGGGCAATAATCGCCCAAGAGTGATGCGCTTTGTGAGACGAGCGTTTTCGGGGACTGATATCAGCCCCCGAGACTACATATCCCATGTCACAGAGCGCATCGACTTCCTGAAACAAAAAGTGTTTGCATGAGCAAACCATATTCGTAGGTACAGGCGGAGAGTGGAGCGATACACCCAGAATCGTACGTTCCAAAGTAATGAAAGGTGGGTTTATCGGGCTTGGGAGCGACCAGACCAAGGTGTGACTGATACGCGCCTGCCGGATGATGACGCTATGTGTTCATTCTGGTCGGTGCCTGTCAGTCACACCGAAGGTGAATGGACTCGGGAGGTCGAACGAGCGTGCGATCCAATACAAGAAATGGGGGCTATAACGATCAGCCCCCAAGATGTAGCCCGTGCAGTCCGTCCGTTGCCGAACTGGAAATCTCCAGGGCCGGACGGGCTGCACAACTTCTGGATCAAGTGGTTACAAAGATCGCACGCTCGTTTGGCATCTCAGTACCAGGCAGCCTTGGAGTCTGGTTCGCTACCCAAGTTCCTTACAACAGGAATAACCCACCTGCTCCACAAGTCTGGTAGCACCGCGGAACCCAAAAATTATAGACCTATTACATGTTTACCAACGGTCTATAAGGTTCTAACATCCATTTTGAGAGTTAAAATTAATAAACACGTCGACGATAACTCCATCATGTCGGTCTCTCAGAATGGATGTAGGAACGGGTCCCGCGGTACTAAGGAGCTACTCCTTATAGATATGCCCATTAGCCAACAGGTTCGGCATTCCCGAAAGGATCTGTCGACATGTTGGATAGATTATAAGAAGGCCTATGACTCGGTGCCTCATACATGGCTCATGAGGGTGCTAGAATTGAATAAAATAGATACAACTCTACGCACCTTCCTGATGTCGTGTATGGGGCAGTGGAGCACAGTTCTTCGCTATCCGGGATGTCGAAATATCCAGAGGAATAGCGAACCTGTAAGGATCGAGCGAGGTATATTCCAGGGCGATAGCTTGAGTCCATTTTGGTTTTGTCTAGCCCTGAATCCTCTAAGCATGCTGCTGGAGAATTCAGGACTAGGCTATCGGTTGAAGAGAGGAGGTCAGGTTATATATCATCTCCTTTACATGAATGAACTGAAGCTCTTTGCCCCCAGCAATCTTCAGCTGATGGAGCTACTGAAGATAACTGAAACTTTTAGTAGCGCCATCAGGATGGAGTTTGGTGTGGACAAATGTGCGGTCATGCATGTAAAGCGAGGAGAGATTGTGGAATCCGTAGGAATTCAACTCGCGGATTCCATAAATCTGAGATCCCTCTCTCCAAACGAAACCTATAAGTATTTGGGTATGTCGGAAGCGTTAGGTATCAGCACTACTGACATGAAGCAATCGTTGAGGGAACGCTTCTTTGGCCGCCTGAAGAAGGTATTCAATAGCCTTCTTTCGGGCGGAAACAAGGTGCGCGCCTTCAACGGTTGGGTCATGCCGGTATTGATGTACTCTTTCGGCATACTCAAATGGACTCAAACGGAACTTGACGCCCTGGATAGGCGGGTCCGTACACTGCTGACTGCATATCGAATGCATCACCCACGATCGTCGGTCATGAGATTGTATATCCCACGGAAGTGTGGAGGCCGAGGCTTTTTAAATGCCAAAAACCTCCACAACCGCGAGATATGCAATCTCAGGGAATATTTTCTAAACACAGACGTGGGTATGCATCGAGATGTAGTAGCAGTGGACAAGGGACTCACCCCGCTCTCCTTGGCGAATGAGAACTGGCGCAGACCTGTAGTGCTTGACACTAACGACCGCAGGGAGGTATGGCAAAGTAAGGAGCTTCACGGACGCTTTTTCCGGGCCCTACATGGGTCCGATGTAGACCTATCAGCGTCCGTAGCCTGGCTGCGTTTCGGTGACCTCTTTGGGGAAACCGAAGGTTTTGTCTGTGCAATTATGGACGAAGTTATCATGACGAATAGCCACCGGAGATTTATTGTGAAGGATGGCACGGTTGACATCTGTCGGGCATGTCACCGGCCGGGTGAATCGATCCGCCACATTATCTCTGGTTGTTCTCGTCTAGCTAACGAAGAGTACTTGCATAGGCACAACCTTGTAGCCAGGATTATCCATCAGCAACTTGCTCTGAAATACACTCTTGTGGCATCGGAGGTGCCGTACTACAGGTATGTGCCCGACCCAGTTCTCGAGAATGGCAATATCACTTTGTACTGGGATCGGTCCATTATCACTGACAGGACTATTGTAGCCAATAAACCTGATATAGTGGTGGTGGACCGAATCGAGAGGCGTGCAATGATGGTTGACATTACCGTCCCTCATGACGGGAACCTCGTGAAAGCCGAGAAAGATAAGCAAATCAAGTATCTTGACTTGGCTCGCGAGGTTGTCGACATGTGGGATGTGGACTAAGCGATCATTGTACCGATTGTCGTGTCGGCCAATGGCTTAATAGCCACGAGCCTCGACCAACATCTTAGGAGGCTCTCGTTAGGCGGCTGGGTCAAGGGCCTGATCCAGAAAGCAGTATTGCTGGACACATCTCGTATAGTTAGGAGGTTCCTCTCTCTGGAGCCCTGACCGCCGGTAGCTTGGACTCTGTTCCCGATACCGGTGGGCCTCTATTTTCTATATTTTTAAATGTTTTTGTTTTTTAATTTATTTTATAAAAATATTTAAAAATGTACAAGATAAGAAATGTAATGAATAAAGGACATAATAATAATAAATAAATTTATTTGTACCAAAAATGATGGTGATGGTGATTTTTAGTTAGTTAGTTAACTCGTTGGTCTAGCCGGGAGGAGTTAACCTGGGGATTTGTGCCTGCTATCAGACTCCCAGCCAAGAAACTTAAATAAAGGACATGTACAGATTTTGTATGGGCGTCGGCATAGTTATCGAATTTAATTTACAACAATGGTTCTTGCTGTTTTATATTCGTGAATATGAGCACATTCAATTTCTATAAATAAAAAACTTCAAGAACTCGTCACAAGAACAGACTAGACGAAAACAGTTTCATTAAACCTATTATTCAGATTGTTGCAATAAGTGTACAGATAATGATCTCACTATTAAAAAAAACGCCAGGCGCTTTAAATTAGAAAACAGTTGTGAGAATACAGTTATCTGATATGGTTTTAGCATTCCATATTTATTATATTCTTTATTGTACACCACAAAAATGTATATACAGGACAAACAACCATAAAAGCAAGTGTACAATGGGCGGTCTTATCGCACAGGGCAATCTCATTACTAGTCATTTAAACAAAGTAATGGACTCCTAAGCTGTATAATGATTAGCATGTTATAAACTGAGCCTGGTTGAGCCTCAAAATGTGGTATTAATAACAAAAAATAGCTTAACTATTTTATTTCTTTTATGTATACTTCTAAAGGTGCCTTAAATATATTTTATTAAATCGCAAACTGTCACTGTAAGAAGTGAACTTTGCTTTTGAAGTTTTTGTAAACATAGACAAAAACGTCAAGTCTGAGACATCGGCTGTCAAACACGTCGCATTCCGTTTTAAGTATTTTATTTTGTGTGTAATAAAAAAAAAACTAAATAACTAACGCATCAAAATAAAAAATCATTTTATTAAATGCAACCAATACCAATAGAGATAGTTTCGTGTGAATAAAATGTTCTTAATAAGAGAACTTGGCGTACAATTCACGTCTAATAACTTACGTGTGCGTCAGAATGGCTGGTTGTCTGTAACGGTTCGCGTCAGGCTGGTGACCAAAAATTGCTACCTATTTGCTACTTTTTACTACCTATAGTCAATTAATTGCTACCTAACTTGTAAACAAAATAAAGGGACTTCAAAATGACCAGCCATTCTGACATCAGGATAGCTGGTCAACTCTCCGTCTGTATAAACTATTCAAGTTCGAGTTATTATTTTTACTTGAGCAATTACTACCTGATTGCTACCCTCACGTCTTTCAATGTCCACCTTGTAGCTTTAACAAGTAAAAAGTTATGATCATTTGAATTTTTTACAGGGAATGGATTACGATTATTGAAACAAAGCAATTTAAAACGATTACTACAATATTTATTTTTATTGGAATACACCTATCCATTATGGTAATTGAACATATAAATGTATATGTTAAGGTAGACTAGCTAGATAGTAACTTTAAGTGTACTAGTCGATTTTTCTTCCATACAAACGTAGTCTGTCGATTACTCGAATGTTTGACGACGTACGTTCAAAATAAAAATTGATATCAATTTGTCTCATCATTAACTAGCCCTGTATGGAAACAAAAAAAAAAAAAATGAAGTTTATGAGCGTCGAAAGTTCCATATTTCAACACTAATTTTAACGCATCTTTGGGCAGAAATAAATACCATAAAAAGAAGGAAAATTGCAAAACGGCCTCCATACAGGGATAAATTAGTAATTCAACAATGCAAATAATTTTATTTTTCATGATATCTAGACTCCCAAGGGTCTGTTTACAAAATTTCGTGTGCTCGTTTTCGTCCTAAATCATCATATATTTCGATGCAAATTTGCCAAAGTGCTAATCCGTACGCGAACTAGCTTCTTAGTGCTCATCACAGCATGTATCTCTTTCGCACGTGTTGTCGGATGAGATAGCATGCATTTTAACCTCGCGCACAAAATAGTTCGTGCCGTCGACTAGGGGAACCTTAATGTAAAAGCCCGAACTACGGTAACTAGGATTAAACGGTAAAACCTATGATTTACCAACTTCTCTTCTTACTGGTAATTAAAAAATAAAAGGTTTAACGTTTTCAAACAATAAAACATACAAACACCTCAGCTTTATTATTTAGTATAGATGGAACAGTTTTGATAAAGTAAGTAGGTAATGCTTAATAATTTTGCTTTTACGATAATATTACAAAAAAATGTTTGTTACTGTAGATGTTTAATCAGAATGTTACCTAACAAATAAATAAAACATATTTACATAAAGGTATCAGTAATAATCAATGAGTTTTTTTTTGCGTACAATATACACTGAGAAATATTTTCAACTACTTTTTGTTATTTTAGTATTTTGGTAATTTTAACACTCCCACACCGAACCTCGTTTGCAGTGAGCTTTAGATATAATGGTCAAAGAGTATGTAACACTACGTTTATAATGGTCCTTCCCTGTAAAAAAATAAATGATCATAAATTTTTACTTGTTAAAGCTACAAGGTGGACATTGAAAGACGTGAGGGTAGCAATCAGGTAGTAATTGCTCAAGTAAAAATAATAACTCGAACTTGAATAGTTTATACAGACGGAGAGTTGACCAGCTATCCTGATGTCAGAATGGCTGGTCATTTTGAAGTCCCTTTATTTTGTTTACAAGTTAGGTAGCAATTAATTGACTATAGGTAGTAAAAAGTAGCAAATAGGTAGTTTTTGGTCACCAGCCTGACGCGAACCGTTACAGACAACCAGCCATTCTGACGCACACTAACTTACGTGCGTGGTGAGGAACGTCCAATAATATATTGTTTATCTTTCTCTATGGTCTATTATGGCGGAAAGTGACACACGGTACTTTGATTCGTCTTGCATTACTTTTTATTTTGAAATAAAAACGTCAAGTTCAGAGAGGTAAAAAACTGTGTAATAATTCATTTTTCAATTTTTTTTATACAATTTTATTTAGTATATATTTGTAAATAGAATGTTCTTTCTGTCCATGTCCTTTAATTACAGAAATTCTCAGAAGAATTTATGAGGTGAAATCATGCCGGGACTTGGGACTGAAATGAAAAGACCCTACAAGAAACCTTACCAAAGAAACAATTGATGAATTGTGTGACTAATAGAATGGCATCACCCATTCAAATTGGCTACAAAAGAGAGAAAAATCTGAGACGACTAACAGCTATAAATTTGCGCTGATCTTAAATTATCTAGAACTAGCTTCTGCACGTGGTTTTATCCGCGTAAAAGTATTAAACTTTTTCATCATCCTAAGGGAACACACTACCGGTATAAAAAATCTCTATACCAAGTTTCATCTAAATCGGTTTAACTGTTTAGTCATGAAAAGGTAACAAATAAACAGAGTTACTTTCGCGTTTATAATACTAGCTACCGCTCGCAGCTCCGCCCGCGTGGTAATAGTACTTCTCCCAATATCTTTATAAATTGTAGCCTTAGTGTTATTCTGATGTATAAGCTATATTTCTGTACAGTTTCATCAAAATCCGTTCAGTAGTTTTTGCGAGAAAGAGTAACAAACATCCATCCATTCATCTTCACAAACTTTCACGTTTATAATGTTATAGTAGGAAGTAGGATTAGCATGGCTGAGGGCAGAAATATGATGACGATTAGGAACCTTACCCAGTCTTCAACCAGCCATCTTCGCTGAGCGTCTGCCTGGTCTTCTCCGGGTCATTCCAGTAGCCGATCATGGTATTATAGCCACGCACCTCCAGCTCACCAGGACTGCCGAAGGGCACCATATCACCGTTCTCATCTACTACCTGAGGAAATATAGTAATTTAAGTTTTTGTTCTTCTTCTCTTTATTTTAAAGACATCCACTGCTGGATATTGTCCGAAGCTGCACCACATCGATCGGTCCTACGCTTCGCGCATCCAGCGGATTCAACGACCTGCACGGTCCCCTTTGCGGAAGGTCTTATATGATCTTAGCTTCTGCCATTTTCTTATCCCAAGGGACAATTGGCGTTTGTTGCATGGGCATTGACAATGGGAGCACGGTTGGCGCAGTGGTTGAGCGATGGACTGCTGCGCTGCGTGTCGCGGGTTCGATTCCCGCACGGAACAAATATTTGTATGACCTATAGATAGTTGTTTCGGCTCTGGTGTTGTGTATGTGAGTTTATATGTTTGTAAACGCACCCACGATACAGGAAGAAATTCCTAGTGTGGAGCAACGTTTTAAAAAAAAAAATATATATCGAGATGAAAATATAATCTATCTCTTTGCCAAATTTCATCCAGATCCGTTAAGCCGTTCTGGCGTGATTGAGTAACAAACATACATCCATCCATACCATAGTTAAGTGTAAACAGGTTTTCGGTTAGCCGTATTCGACCACAGCCCGTATTCGGCCACCGGCTAGTATATACATGTTTTCGGTAAACCGTGTTCAAACACAGTCCGTATTCGGCCACCGACTAGTGTAAACAGGGTTTCGGTTAGTTATATACGACCACATCCCGTATTCAGCCACCGACTAGTGTAAACAGGTTTTCGGTTAGTCGTATACGACCACAGCCCGTATTCGGCCACCGACTAGTTTAAACAGGTTTTTGGTTAGTCGTATACGACCACAGCCCGTATTCGGCCACCGACTAGTGTAAACAGGTTTTCGGTTAGCCGTAATCATAGATATAATAAACAAGGAGATATGCCCGGTAGACGAAATATATCGGCAACCTGTGTCTCCAGTTTGCCCCTACCACACGGCAACTACTACACATGCAGTTCAGAAAAAGCAATAGACACGCAGTCGCGCACACACCCGCAACTCTTAAATCAGAACGTACTACAGAATCAAATATAAACCTTATCTCATCAAACACAGCGTGTATTTACCATGCTCCGTACAACTTACCCACACAATAACATCTACACAATCACATCACTAACTCGTCGCAATAAGCAGCGGCCGTACTACGCGATGCATCCGCTTAATAAATTATCGTTTTGTGATTTTTACATTGCTTGTCCAGTCACTTAGCGACGAACTTAGCTAGTGGTTAAGGAGCAATGTATTTTGCAGATTTTGTTATTTGTTTTTTTTTCTGCAGTCGCTGTGATATTTTGAAACATGATTTTGGACATGGGCACTGTGACCACGTCGCGCAGACACCGACACGCCCCCTTGCCACTTCTCCTTATTTAATATTTCTATGGCCGTAATCGACCACAGCCCGTATTCGGTAACCGACTAGTGTATATAGGTTTTCGGTTAGCCGTATTCGGCCGCAGACCATTTTCAGTAAACGAACACGGCTGACTTGTTTGCTTGTTTTCAACACGAATGAACACAGTTCGGCTGAATGCGGTTGCCGAATCAGGTAAATCGACAACTTAAACGAATACGGTCGCCGTATTCGGTAACCGACTTAAAGAAAACAGCCCAATTCGGTTAACCGATCCGGTTCATAGAAACATGCTGGTCCTGCTCCATAGGGCAATTGTAGAGAAAATCAAACTGCTTAATTTATATATTATATTCATAATTATAGTAACGCTTTGTTTATTTTTTGTTCTCTTTTTGTTTAAAAAATTGACTCGCAAACTGTTCCGTTGTTGTTGAATTAGGTAATTTACCTATGTTTGCAATATTTGTAAGTATGTGTTACTATTTTTCAAGTGAAGTAATTTACCAGTTAGTGCTTTTTATACTTTATACCTATATTTAATATGTGAGAACGATTCACCCAGGTGCATCGTTCTCACATATATGAATTTATTAATGTATGTACTTATGTAAATATTGTAAAGACATATTTTTTAAAATAGTAAGTATGGAGTTTCTTGTGCGTTCTTCTCAATAACAAGCTACTTTGCCGAATGCACGGTAGAATCAATTTTTATTACTTGTAAATTAATTGTTAACGTCCAAAAGTGCCGCTTAAAGCTGGAAACTAATTATCGGACGCGGCTTACGGACGCGACTGACAGCCGTGACTTATAGAGTATCTAGGTAATGAATGTACATTACATTGTGCAAACTATCGGACGTAAGTCGCGGACGTGACCTTGGGCGTTCGGACGTCTGCCCGGCGAGCATGGCCTACTGTGACATCGCTTAAGTCACACTTTTAATCACAGTTTGGGCGATAAACTCATTTTGTCTTAAATGCTAGCACGGCGGCGTGAGATATTTTCTTGACTTGTGGCATAACTTCTTGACGTTTATTTTTTTCTTTTTCGGAAATTTTTCAATTTTATTGCAGTTTCGGTTTAACCTTGGCCATAAAAACCATTTATGTTCTGAGAAGCATAGCCCTACGACGCACTGTTGCCGAATTATGGGCCTCCGTATCTTATTTTATTTTGCATATTTCCAAAATGATAAAAAAATAACCAAAATTTAGCCCCCCCCTTTGCTACCCCCATGTTAGCAGCATCCCAACATGAATTATAAGTTTTTTTTTTTTTTACATTGTTTGGTTTTCGACTCGGTCATGACAAGTTATGATAAAATATGTCATGTCTTACAATTTGTCTTAAATGCTAGCACGGGACAACCATGTGACATAATTTACAGGCGCGACTTGCTTTTCTTGTTGTTCACTTCATAGTGCGACATAATTTGAATAGACGACCAAATAAAATAATACGTAAAAAAGTATGCCATTCATACAGCTAAACAACTTTTTAATTTTGTTGGGAATAAATTAATATTTGACCCACGACCATAGACTTATGCACACTTTATTTTTCTTTGTTTGTTTGATAACATATTAAGTGTTTGTTAGAAAGATATATTTATTATGAAAATTTTAATAATTACTAAAAAATATAATAGCTTGGACCAATACCGTTGGGCCCCTATTTTTTATATTTTAAATGTTTTTTGGGGATTTTATTTAAGAAACATTTAAAAATGTAGAAAGCAAGAAGAATATGGTATAAAAGAAAATAATTATAAAAAAAACAATATTAAAATAAGAACAACAATAAAAAAATACAATTATGAAAAAGTAATAATATAAAATTAATTAATAATCCTGTAACATTTCAATTAATTAATAAACATTGATCACCAATTCACCATACACACAAAATTTATTTATTGCCATTTGGTGCCGTAATTAGAAGGCAAATATATTTTTTTCAACTATAAAATTTTATCACCACCTCCGAACGAAAGTGATACATTTTTCTCAATCATCTGTCAAAATGTGACATTTGTGACAAAATGGGTGCGCCCGTATTAGCAATTAAGACCCGATGAGTCCCAAATAAACGTCACGAAATTTTCTCACGCCGCCGGTACTAGTATTTAAGACAAAATGACTTTATCGCCCAAATTGCGATGAAATGTGTGACTCAAGCCATGGTACAGTAGGCCGTGCTCGCCGGGAAGCAACAAAAAAGGCATGTCGCGCCTTTAAAATATGTCACATGGTTGACCCGTGCTAGCATAAATGACAAATTGTAAGACATGGACAAATTTTATCATGTCTTGTCACAAACGTCTTGGGTTTGCCATGCTCGCCGGGCTGATAGAGATCTTGCAGCCGCGTCCCATACGACTGTGCACACATATCAGCCGCGGCTGTAAGTCGCGTCCGTCAGCCGCGTCCGATAATTTGTTCCCAGCTTAATGGCTTAGTTGAAATAAAAACATTTGACTTTTTTTGACTTTTTGGTTCAACCGAAAGCGGTCGGGCGCCATGATACGCCACCGCCGAACGGATTTTCAAAGAATCGCCATTCTCATAAGCCATTATGCGAAAACCTAGTTTCATAAATTATTTATGAAAATTTTATTGCATGAGAAATTCTTTACCAGATTTATTATGATATACAACTACAATGTAATTGACTCGTTGGCTTTGATAGTATTTTGCAATGATTTTTAACCCCCGACGGAAAAAGAGGGGTGTTGTAAATTTGATGTGTGTAACTATGTGTTTGTGTCTGTAGCATCATAGTTCATAAACGGATGAAACGATTTTGATTTAGTTTTTTTTGTTTAAAAGGTTACTGTATTGAAATTGCTCTTAGCTATGTTTGATGAAAATTTGTTCAGCCGTTCAAAAGTTATGGGCGTTTCGGGCTGTTTCCGCAAGAAAACGTGTCATAATAACGTGTTCAATATAGATTGAAAAATGAAGCGTGTCTACTACTAGATAAGTGAAATAAAAATCTATCGGGGAATTTTTAAATTTAACTTGTTAATCACCAGTCCATTAGAGAAACGATCAGCACTGATTAACAGACATCAAATTAATAGCACTTAATCGCATTTAACTACCGGCAGCAAAAAATCTAATCTAAGTATTCAATAGATAGATTCTAGTGAATAGCGTATCATAGATTTTCCGCATGATTGTTGTTTTTTTACTTACCTATCTATTATTATGTTTATAACCTTTTAATCATAATCATAATCATTTATTTGCTAAAAACATGGTATAAAAGATGGTAATGTAAACAATATGAATAAATATATTTTGCTTAATAGATATAAGCGTGCAAATACATGCATAACGAAACAATCAGTCATCATGCGATTTTATGTTCCAGGAATTACTTAGCACTGTAAAAGCTATTAGCAGAGAGCCATTTCTATACTTTATTCTTGAACATTCTTGTATTTAAAGTTTTTAATTCAATTGGTATTCTATTGTATATCTGGACACACATAAAAATACAGCTTTTATTATATTTTGCAAGCTTTGGAAGGACATCTAACACGAGCCTGTGGGGTTCGCGCCTGCTGCGATGCGTTCATATCGCTTGCTTTCGCAAACAATTCCCTATGCCTCCACACAAACAAACAAATTTCAAAAATATAAAGGGACGGTAGCGGTAACAAATCAAGTTTCTTAAACATCGGCCTGCAAGATTCGTCGGGCTTAAGGCCTATGTCTATGGCTTAAGAAAATAAAATAGGCAGACAGATGTCATGTCAGATGAAAAAGCCACAGTAGAAAATTATTACACATCTGGTGCCATTCAAACAAGAAGTGAAGTGAAAATTATTGCAAGAATTACAAAATTAGCAACATAATTTAAGTTTAAGATATTAAAAAATCAGAGATAACTAAAATATGCTTTACAGGTAATAAAAATATCAAAGAATAAATGAAAAAAAGAGTTACAAAAATTGATACAAGATCAAAAGATATGAAGATGGTTTGTATAGTTTTGTGAAACGTAAGTAGATGTGCAATAAATACCACACCACGTGCCTGGTTAATGCCATGACTGGCTTGTGTTTGCAGTTCGTTTTGTTTATTGTGAGATTTCGTGTGATTTATTTTGATGAAGATAAAAAAATTAAGACTGACTGATTATAATAGCGATATCTTTTAATTTCCCATAGGCCACCTAGGTGAACTGGGCGGGTGGACCATGGGCAATACACGCTTTATTTTTTCCACAAAACACATTGAGGTAATAATGTACTACGCACTACATATTATCTCAATGACAAAACATGATACTTGTAAGGAATTTTGGGTTTCGATTTCGGCCGAAACTGACACTGATGCTGAAATTTTATTTCGGACGTAAAAACCAGTTTCGGTCGGACACTAACGGAGACATAAGTTAGGTTAGGGTGGGTTTAATAAAGTTTATTATATAATAACTAAGAGGAGTTCGTGGCTAAATAATAACAGCCGCACGGGTCGATCTTCAAGGTTAAGCAACGCTTGCCGAGGTCGGTCCGTGGATGGGTGACCATTTTCAACATACCGAGTTTCCTCCGTGCCTCGGAAAACACGTTAAGCCGTTGGTCCCGGCTGTCATTTGAAGATCTTTGACAACCGTTACGGGTAGTCAGAAGTCTGAAATCTGACACCAGTCTTGCCAAGAGGTATCGTGTTACCCAGTTACTGGGTTGTGGAGGTCAGATAGGCAGTCGCTCCATGTAAAACACTGATACTCAGCTGAATCCGGTAAGACAGGAAGCCGAACCCAACAATAATTGGGAAAAAGGCTAGGCAAGATCAGATGTAATAACTAAAGTATGCATATATTTTTTTCGGTTAATGATGCTATGCTCACAATACTCTGTTTTGTTGCAAGTAATAAAAAAAATCGCAAGTTCCATTTACTTTTTTCAATGCAACTTATTCAAATTCATGGGCAAACATACAAAACACACGTCTACTTTTGAAGTTAAAATTCAAATTACTTGCAAATTTTGCTTGAAACACATTTAAGCGGTAATAAATTCAATGGAATAATTGAAAATGCCTTTGTATGCTTAATACACGCACGTATTGTTAATGGCCGTATACGTTAACCCAATAACACCTGAGGAAAGACAAGTGGCATTCGATATCAGCGAAGGCGTTAGTTAAAATGACAATATGTAAGAGATTGTCCATCCCATATATTTTTGTTGAATCCAGGAACCCTCAATCAGCAGTCGCGTTTGGGACCAAGATACGAGTACCAGAAGGCTTTACATAAAGTGTCATATTCTGTCAGCGATGTTGACGGCAGAAATTCCAAAACAGACCTTAGACAAGTGGCATTAGAAGGTAGTTTGTGTAAGGGATTGATTACGTGACAATTTGATAGCGTTTGACATTCACATTCATTTTTGTCATTTTTCCAATCGCTATCGACACAATTTCATTGATAGAATATCACTTGTCTAAATATAAGAGATTAACCGCTTGATCTTTCGATAGCGTTTGATATTCCCATACATTTTTGACATTTTTCCAATCGCTATCGATCGTCACGATTTCTTTAATAGAATGTCGCTTGTCTGAATGTAAGGGATTGACCGTGTGGTATTTCGATAGCGTTTGACATTCCCATACATTTTTGACATTTTCCCAATCGCTATCGTCACGATCTCGTCGATAGAATATCACTTGTCTAGTGCCTCTAGAGCAATAACGTATATAAAGGTACCTTAGTCTCCACATGATCCTGTATGTAGCCCACTGTCTCCGCCACCACGTCAGTACTGTCACCAGGAATGCTCTGGAATACGCACGCCGTTGTCTCAGTCATTCCGTATAGACCCTGAAAGAGAAGGCATCATTAATCACTAATTCACCAATGGTATTCGTAGCGAAATAGATGTCTTTGCTGGTTCCGTAGCCTCAGTGAGAAGGAAACTCAGGGATTTATTTAAATGATTGTTTAATATTAGTTTGATTTATTTTAATTTTATTTTGATTTGTTTTAATTTAATTTTGATTTTGTTTTAGTTTTTAGATATTATTATAATTATGTATTTTATTTATTTTTTATTTAATTTAATTTATTTTTGAGTTGGTTTTGATTTGATTTGATTTATAATTTATTTTAGTTTGATTTAATTTTCTTATATTCTATGTTACTGTTCAATGTAATTTGAATCATTTTAATTCAACTACCATTTAATTTTGTTTTTTTTATTTAATTATGATTTTATTTTAATTTAATTTTTGACTTATTTAAATGCTTTGCTGTGATTGGATTCAATTGTGATTTGATTATAATTTTATTTTTGTTTTAATTTTTGATGTTTTGTTATTTGCCATCATCTGTTAGCGGTTTAAAAATTATTTTTTATTATCTTAAATTATTTTCTTTTTTAAACCCATAATAAGTGTTTCTAAAATGTGCATGTAAGATTCACATCTAGTAGGTGTCAATCAGACTTTTTTTGTTTACTTAATTTTTTTGTATACTCGATTGTACACCAGTTTTAAAATTAAGGTTACAGTTTTAAGTAGTTTGATGGCACAAGATCAGTAGTTGGGGTTTCTAAGTTTATCTTGGACGTCTCTGATAATGGTGAAGGAAAACCTCGAGAGAAAACATTGGACTTATAGTTTATATAAGTTTGAAATCTCCAAGAGCTAGCGTGGTGATCAAAGCCTGTGCATCCTGTGTAGGAGAAAAGGCCGTTGCTCTGCAGCGGGACAGTCATCATCATCAGCCTTTTAATGTTTCCACTGCTGGGTCACAAGCCTCCTCTCTGTGAGAGACGGAATGGGCCTTAATCCACCACGTGGGCCCAATGTGGTTTGGCGGATGTCACATGTCTTCGAATTTTTGGTTCTATGACATGCTGGTTTCCTTCACCGTTTTAGGACAGTGGTGATGAAATAATTTACACAAAGTAAAGCACTTACCTGGGTTCGAACTCACGATCTACGAAACGTAAGTCAGGGCTGTTACCATTGGACCCTTACTGCTCGAAGGGGATAGGGTTTAGTATTATTATTTGGTATAGAGATAGATTGGACAATAGCACATTTCGTGTCGAGCATAAAAAGTCGAGATTTTAACACGAGCGATATAGTCAATTTCGACGTGCTACATGCGAGTTTTAAAATAAAGCCTTTTTATGCGAGACACGAACGATTCTTTTTCCACTACCTGATGAGCTTACTTAATTAAATGCAAATAATTTCCAACAACAATTTATTAGAAACGTTCAGACTAAAAACCACAGACTCACAATCAACGCGCGCTTTTTCGAGAGGTTACAGGTTCAGTATCATTCTGCCAGTTACATAATGATCCATTTAGTCATTTCGTAATTGTTTTTTTTAATTTATTTTTTTATATTCTTGTGTCTAAATGTTCATATTTCGAAACGAATTTCTTAGGCAATTTGTATCATAAAAGACAAGGTAGTGGAAAAAGGACTTTTTATACCGGGAATAAGATACCTTGGCATAATTCCCAACTTTTACGCGGGCAAAGACGCTGGCAGAAGTTAGAAAAAAATAAAACGCTGGTACCAACCCTCACAGCCTCCGTCTTCAGATACTTCTCCATTTCTCTGATGAGTTGAGGACTGCAGGGAGCACCGGCAGCTAGTGCTATCTTCAACTTGGAAGGAACGTCGCCCATCGCCTTGACCCTCGCCAGCATATCCACGAACATGGTCGGGGTTCCAGTTATTACTGAGCATCTGGTAAACATGATTGAATATGTAACATTATTAATTTCTTAACAATAAAACAAAATACTTGTCTGTGCAATTATGGACGAAGTTATCCTGACGAATAACTACCGGAGACATATAATGAAGGACGGAACGGTTGACGTGTGTCGGGCATGCCACCGTCCGGGTGAATCCATCAGACATATTATCTCTGGTTGTTCTCGTCTGGCTAACGGCGAGTACTTACATAGGCATAACCAAGTGGCCAGGATTATTCACCAGCAACTTGCTTTGAAGTACAATTTAGTGGATTCAGAGGTACCGTATTACAAGTATGTGCCCGACCCAGTTCTCGAAAATGACCATGTCACGTTGTACTGGGATCGGTCTATCATCACTGATAGGACTATTGTTGCCAATAAGCCGGATATAGTGGTGATAGACCGATTAGCGCGCCGCACAATGATAATCGATGTCACCATCCCACATGACGAGAACCTCGTGAAAGCTGAGAAAGAGAAACAAATCAAGTATCTCGACTTGGCACACGAGGTTGTCGACATGTGGAATGTGGACTCGGCGATCATTGTGCCGATTGTCGTTACGGCCAACGGCCTGATGGCCAAGAGTCTCGACGACCATCTATCGAGGCTGTCATTGCGCGGTTGGATCAAGGGCCTGATACAGAAGGCAGTACTCCTCGATACGGCTCGAATCGTGAGGAGGTTCCTGTCTCTGGAGCCCTAACCGCCGGTAGCTTGGACCCTGCTCCCGACACCGGCGGAAAACCATTATTTTTTATATTTTTAAATGTTTTTTTTTTATGATTTGTTTTTATAAAGAAATATTTAAAAATGTAATTAAGAAATGTGCACAAAATTAAATAAACAAAATACAATAAAATAACATAAAGCTGCCATTTTATAGCCGTGTAGTTCAACAGTGATCAGGCAGGGGCCGGTAGTCCTCCTATAGTTTTGGGCAATCGATCCACTAAACCTACAAAATCCATAGCCCAATACCTTAGATAAAGTACCTATAGATTTAGCCTTAAAATGAGCTTGATTGATAGAGCGAGATCGCTAATTGGCAGCCCCATGTGAATAATAAGAACAAAATATTATTTTTTGTCTTTGTTACCATGGCCGGCTTTTGTTGTTTGTCAAACGCTAATATCATGGCAGGTTTGACACACTAACTCGGTCGTGTTTGATTTTTTTGTTATTTCGCGGGATTAAGTGTTTATTGAGACAAGGAATTGGGTTATTTATAGATAACTAGCTGACCCCCGCGGCTTCGCTCCCGTAAAAATTATAGCCTATGTTACTCTGGAATAATGTAGCTCTTGTAAATTTGCAATTGTAGTCTTTGTTACCATGGCCGGCTTTTGTTGTTTGTCAAACGCTAATATCATGGCAGGTTTGACACACTAACTCGGTCGTGTTTGATTTTTTTGTTATTTCGCGGGATTAAGTGTTTATTGAGACAAGGAATTGGGTTATTTATAGATAACTAGCTGACCCCCGCGGCTTCGCTCCCGTCAAAATTATAGCCTATGTTACTCTGGAATAATGTAGCTGTCCATAGGTGAAAGAATTTTCAAAATCGGTCCAGTAGTTTCGGAGCCTATTCGGTACAAACAAACAAAAAAATCTTTCCTCTTTATAATATTGTATTGTATATTGTTTATAGATAATAAGTGTCAGTGCGATGGTGGGTTGAAGTGTTCTAGGCTGTAAAAGCCAAAGTGTTATTGTTATTGTTGTTTCATGTGCGGCCACGCCATGGCTCCATCTATAGGTGCTTTATCTAAGGCCCAATACATTTTCTCCATATTATGCAATAGTCCTGCACCAAACGGGGATTGCACTTGCGTAGTGCATACAGAGATAATCGTCGGTTGGTATAAATTTTCTTAACAAGGCCTCTGCGAGTTGGCGGAGTCTTTACCACGTATATTTTTTTAACCAAGCAGGGTTGTTGGTTGTGGTTCGGATTTAAAGATTAAATACAGGGTGTAACGAAAAGATGTGATCATATTTTAAAAACTGCTTCTGCCCATAAAATGAACAACTTTCTCTGAGCAAATCATAGGCAATTCACAAAAAAAAATAGATTTTCCATATGAAAATTGTCGTCAGCTGAACAAAATTTGTATGAGCGACAATTTTTTTTATTTTACTATGTCATCATTGAGTATGCCAGGCAAATCAGACAGTTTAGTTTTGTTTGGGGTGGCAGAGTACTAGCTATGCCGCTGGATACATTACAAATTTCAGTAGGCGACAGAAAGAAGAAAAGAATGAAAATACATTTATTTGTCACAAGCTACTAGAGAACACAATATAAATAGAAAACTTAAAACACAACAACAATAAAAAAGAGAAAAACAGTATAAATATGACATTGTGTGTCCCACGGCTGCACCAAATAGGACCAGTTCACCAAAACAGGTCCACTTACTATAAAATTACGAGTGTTTATAGGTTGGAAGAGTGCATGATGCCGAAATTATAAGACCCACATAAGTTAAGACAGCAATGTCATCCCTTTCATGCAAGACCTACAGCTCATATAAATAAAACTTACTTTTCAGCAAACAAAGCTTTGATATTATCATCGACGTTGTAGGCAGGTCCTGCTAGCACCAAGCTGCTGCCGTGGCTGATGCCGCTCAGGAATGATACGATGGAACCAAGAGCGTGGAATAATGGCACCTGAAAACAAACAGGAGTAAGTGTCACTTTTTTATTGATGACAGGCTCGCGTTTGACACCTATGTTATGCGATGATGTAGTCGACGGTGAAGCACTCTTGCTTAAAAGAAACATATTCACTCTTGACGTAAATACCCTCAGTTTTTACATAGGTATAGGACCGTGCGGCGTCCACGTTGGTGCCAAGGCCTCTCCAGTCCAGAACCTTGAAGACATCCTCCAATGCAGCGGTGAATAGTTTCGGAGATATGACGTCTCCCTTTCTCACACCTCGCTGCAGTTGGATAGGTGCCGAAGTCTGACTCTGAAGTCGAACTGACATGGTGGCATTTTTATAATACTTCAACACTTCGATGCACCGCTGAAGAGACTGCAGTACAGGCCAAGTCTCGATCGAATCGAAGGCTTTCTCGTAGTCCACAAACGCTAAGCAGAGAGGCAGGCTGTACTCTTTGGTCTTCTGTATAACCTGCCGCAGCGTATCTATGTGGAACCTTTGGGTACGCAGACGACAGCACGGTTGCTGAGAGATACGTGTCCGGCGCATGGGCTACTGGGCCTGAGATCCGGTCTCTCCGGGAGGCCATGGTTGGGCGCTTGAACCTGTCTTTGGAGGCTGTCTCCGAATGGGGCGATGCCAATCTAGTCAGTTTCAATGCTGCTAAGACCCAGGCGTGTCTTTTTTCCGCAAAAAAGAGCTTATTCCGCGGCTCCATTTTTCCGTGGTGTAACCGTGCCGATAACGGACCATCTCGACCTTCTTGGTGTTACGTTAACATCGACCCTCAATTTTGGTCCTTTCATTGAGGCAAAGGCTCAGTTGGCTGCAAAAAAGTTGGGGATCCTTGCAAAGGTGAGACGGTACTTCACGCCTGAACAGCTGCTCAAATTGTATAAAGCGCAAGTTCGGTCATGCATGGAGTACTGCTCTCACCTCTGGGACGGATTTGCCAAATATCAACTTGATGCACTTGAGTCGATTGACAAACGGGCCAAGAGGCTTATCGGTAACGATGCACTGGTCGCCTCAAAGCTCCAGAGCCTTGAACATCGACGCCGGGTGGCCAGTCTGTCGGTTTTTTATCGGTTACATTTCAGGGAGTGTGCGATGGAACTGCACAATTTGATTCCACCTAGCCCTTTCCATCACCGGACAACAAGACGTACGGCAATGCGCCACCGGTACATGGTGGACATCCCACCCATACGTACAAAGCGTTTTGCGAATACTTTCATTGTACGCACAGCTAAGGAGTGGAATTCCCTGCCGGAGTCTTTGTTTCCTGATAGCTACAACCTTGGGGTCTTTAAGTCAAGAGTGAATAGGTTACTTCTAGGCAAGCGTGCTTCACCGTCGACCACATCATCACTTACCATCAGGCGAGATAGTGGTCAAACGCGAGCCTATAGATAAATAAAAAAATAAATAAAAATGTGGTTTACGGTGTTAAAGCCTTTACGGAAGCCGGCTTGTTCGGCAAGCAGGAAATCGTCAAACCTGCGCGCGAGACGATTCGTGATGACTCTTAAAAACAGCTTGTAGACATGGCTAAGAAGCTTTATGGGCCTATAGTTCTTCAGTAGGGCATTGTCACCCTTGTTGAAAAAGAGTACCACCACACACCTGCACCATGCCTGTGGCGTTTTCCCCTCGAGTATGATAAAATCAAACAGCTTCTGAAGGGCCTTAAGTATAGATTTTCCGACCACCTTTAGGATTTCGGCTGTAATTCCGTCATCTCTTGGTGCCTTGTTGTTCTTAAGCTGTTTAAGAGCCACCCTAATCTTGTACAGTTTCAGTTTCAGTTTCAGTTTTTTATTCATTAACAATTTACATTGTGTTGAACATTACATATTAAAAAGAGAAGTAACACATGCAGAAACAACTACCTTAAGCAAATTAATACAATGTCAGCAAAATAATAATACAAAGACACAAAATACATACAATATCTGGTTCATAGCAGGTACAGTGTCAGATAAAAAGTCTAATTTATTATTATCAGGCAAAATCTCAATTACAACGTGAAATATAATGCAAGTATGATGTCAAATTCAATGTCCAATTTTTAGCAAGAATGTCAAAATAAAAAAAAATAAAAAATAGAAATCATTTCGCTAAGGTCTTAGTAATGAGCATAGTATAATTATATAAATTAGAATCATTAAATCTGTTCAACTGCTATTATTTTAAGTGACTACTTTTATCACTAATAAATTCCGATACGGAGTAAAAACATTTTTCCAACAAGAAGGCCTTTAATTTAGTTTTAAAAGAGTGCGAGCTATAAATTAATAATTTTAAATCAGTTGGTAACCTATTAAATAACTCTACTGCTTGGTATCTGGAACAGTGCTTAGCTATGTTAAATTTCGGTGCCATCTTGTGTTTAAATTCTTTCCTTCTTGTGCTTTCTCTTATCTTACGCTCCTCTTGAGATTCATACTCATGAATATTCCTAGCCAAGTAATTCAAGATTACCAATATATACAAACTAGGCACTGTTAAAAAGTCCAATTCTTTAAAGTGCTCTCTACATGAGTCTCTTTGTGAGATCCTGACTATAGTTCGTATGGCTCGTTTCTGTAAAATAAACGCTTTCTCACAGTTATAACTGTAGCTGTTTCCCCAAAGCATTATGCTGTATCTTAGTCTTGATTCTACCAGCGCGTAATATATAGCCTTGAGTTGCTTTATATCCAATATCCATCAGTCTCTAAGGCTCCTGAGAGCATAACATGCTGATGATATTGAAGCGTCAATAGCAGCTAACTCCTGTTTCCAATTAAAATACATATCTATGGTAATACCTAAAAATTTAACTTTGTCCACCAATTCGATCTTGTCTTCTTTGATTTTTACATCCAAAGTGTCATTATGGCGAGTTGTAGTTTTAAATAAAATGATGTTCGTTTTACTTGTGTTTAGCAAAAGGTTATTGGCTGTAAACCACTCGCAGAGGTTTTGTAGGCTTTTGTTAACATTTTTGGTCAATTCTTTTAAATCATTCGCCCCAACTATTATATTTGTATCATCTGCGAATACAACCAGTTTTACCTCTGGTTGAACATAATGCATAAAATTAAGCAAGTCATTTGTAAAAATTATAAATAATATAGGTCCTAAAATAGAGCCTTGGGGCACACCACGTTTTATGTTTGTAATTTTAGAGGTGTATATGACTTCTTGATTACTGTCATCGATGTTTTTTATTTCGACAAACATTTGTCTATTATGTAAATAGGATCTTAAAAGTTGTAAGGATTTGCCTCTGATGCCATAAAATTCAAGTTTAGTCAATAATAATTCATAGTCAATCGTATCAAAAGCAGAGCTAAGGTCAATGAATAGCCCTGCCACTTTCATTTTGTCATTAAATTTATTAATTATGTCATTTATAAGAGTATTTATTGCATCTGTGCAACCGACGCCTTTCTGATAACCAAATTGTCTTAAATTAATAATTTTATTTGCATTTAAATGTACCATCAGTCTCGTTTTAATGATTTTCTCAAATACTTTTGATATGGTTGGCAAAAGGGATATAGGTCGGTAATTTTTCGGATCAGACTTAATTCCTTTTTTAAAAATAGGAACTACTTTAGCCAATTTTAACTGGTCTGGAAAGACACACTCTTCGAAGCATTTATTAAAAAAATTTGAAAGTGGGACTGCCAAAGAGTCTATATTCTCCTTCAAGATCGATATTGGTAGATCATCAAACCCACAAGATTTCTTATTGGCCATTTTGCTAATAATCTTTGCAATTTCAGATGGTGTAGTTGTACAAAAAGTTAAATCACTTTCTACCCTTTTTGTACTCTCTATTAGAAAACTCATCGCTCTTTCTTTTTCCTTGCTAGCGAGAGACGATTTGTACACAAAACTGTCAACGAAGTGATTTGCGACCTGCCGGGGATCAGTTATCATTTTGTTGTTCACTTTTAGGATTAAGTTTTTATTAGATGAGATTTGTTATTATGTTATCTAAACACGAATATGCGTTGCTCCGTATAAAAGTAGGAGTATTTAAAAGGTATCGAAAATTATAACATGTCAATATGCTTAAAAATTCAGTGTGTTTCTTACTGTCAACAAGTACGTCAATATTATAGTCACCACAAATTAGGCACTTCTTGTTAATAAAATGTTCCAATAACTTTTCTAAACTAGACATAAAACTTTCAAAGTTTTTATCAAATGGACTTCTGTAGCAACAAAAAAGATATAACCCTGTTTCAAGATCTTTAACCCCACATATTTCGAAACTATCAGATCTATACATTTTTTTAACAAAATCAATGTTTTCACTTTCTGTACTTGAATGTGCTAAAATAAGACTCCCTCCCCTTTTTTTGTTTGTCCTTGTGTTGTATGACGCTAAATTATAATTTGGAAAGTTAAATACATGAGCAGATTGTTGATTTAAGAAGTGTTCTGTAATACACAAGTAATCTAACTGAATACCCGTGGTTGCAATGTATAATTCTAACTCAGTTGTTTTATTACTTATCCCACATACATTTTGATGAAAAATCCTTAAACAGCTGGTTTTATGCATCAAAGTACTTTTACAAACTGTATTTAATTTCTTATTCACGAAAAAGATCAGTGTCGTTAAAACCTGTGCTAACATTAGACTCAACTTTGGGTGAAAGTTGGTCTGTGTTCATTTTGCTGAAGTAATATGGAATAGTACCTGGTTTCACGCGGCTTTTAACACTATCTTCATAAGTATGCGTCATATTACAATTATCATATATACAGGTATATTCATGATCTGAAGGTTTAAATTGCTCCAGATAGTTTTTCAAGTTCATGAAGACATTTTTTATGGCTGTATTATTTACTTTGCCAGTTAACTTTGAAAACATTTCATATGAATACTCTAGTTGTTTGTTAGTATCAAAAGTATATGTAAAATTAAAATTCTGATTACTTTGGTGTAATAGTCGATTAAAAGATTCTATTCTGGTATTAAACAAACTAGTATTTGATCTTAACTTAAAAGTCGGACAACACAGGATAATATTCGTATGCAATATCTTTTCGAGTCTGAATTTTATATAATTTACTAATTCTGCATAATTTTTGGAAACTAAAAAGTCTGTTTCACCTAGGAAGATTATACAATGGTCATCAAGAGTGTAATTGACTAGTTTTTTGTCTAATGTTTCAAGAAGTTTAATAATACCTGCGCTCGGCATACAATAGTGGCATATTTTATTATTTGGAAAGGTGTTTCCGGCAATTCCTAATATAGCGTTAACATTATTTTCACTTATTAGACATAACTTATTTGAGCGAGTTTTGTTTACAATTATATCTCGTTGTGTACTCGAGCCCGTTGCGTCTAAACGAGTGGTGCCCTCTAGTGTAGCTTGCTGTGGTAAGTCATCATACATTAAATTAGGTCCTATTATTGTATCTTCCAACGGCATTTTATCTATTCCAGTTTGATGAATAGGGCTTTGTTGCGTGTTTTTAAAGTCGAGCTTTGTTCGTATAAGGCATTTTCGTTTTATTTTGGCCTCGGATTTTTTTGTGGATGTGTTTGTACAAATATGGGTCAGTTTGTCAATTCTCAGTTTGTAATTAGTTATTATTTTGGCTTGAGAACTATTTTCCAATAACAAATTCTCTATTTCAGTTTCTGCAATAATTAACTTTTCTTCCAGTTGACATATTCTGCTTCTCAGTTCTTTCACGTCGTCATTTGACTTTAAATATAAATCAGGATAGCTACGGTTCAACTCGTAAGAGGCCGTCGAAGTGAGTGATCGATATTCTT
Organism: Orthosia gothica; assembly: GCA_949775005.1. Lineage (NCBI taxonomy): Eukaryota > Metazoa > Arthropoda > Insecta > Lepidoptera > Noctuidae > Orthosia > Orthosia gothica. Next base: position 7,425,352 of record OX459056.1, on the reverse strand, counting down.
CGTCCTTTTCTGATAAATCAAATGAACTGTTAGAATTAACTGATTTACATTTATTTCGAACAGTAACATTGTTAATCTCACTTGAGTTGTTTTCTGTCATCCTTGTATCGATAATGTCTGTATTAATTTTAAACGTATCGTAGAAAATGAAAGTTGAAGTGAGACCTCCCAAAAAGTTTTGCACGTCGTGGGGTTTGAACTCGAGTAACTACGAGTCGACGATTGCGAGCGGGCGGCTTGCGCTCCTAGGCCAACGGAGCTGTTGCAATCGCTGCGAAATTGGTGATCTCTTACCAATACTACTACGGCGCCAGACGTGTGTCATTGACCCGTGCAAAGGTCAGTCACACGACACAAAGACAAAGAGATTTATAACGATCACATTTAAAATTTGGTAATTGTTTTTGTTTATAACTTCGCTAATAGTTTATGCACTGATTTGGTTTTTTCACAGATTGTTTCTTCTTATATGAGGCACGAATTGGTGCAACGTTAGCACTGTTTACTACACTTTAGACTATTTTTCCGAAAATTATTGTTCGCGAGTACAAAAGCACGTCTGCTCGATACGGCGTTCGACACACAGGCTATATATATATACGACACACAGGCGATATACAGGCTGATGTCCGAAATTTCTTCGGTATAGTCTCGGATCAATCTGGCTCTAGGGTCTTTTCTTAGATTTACCATGGGTTTACTGGTTGACGCGTACAAGTGTCAATAGAATCTCTCGATCTCCCTCAGAAGATCCGGTTTGGCGGATACGATCCTGCCATCGTCGGTATTTAGTTTCGTGAGCTGGCTCTGCCCAATATTCAGATATCTTGCAAATACCTTGGAACCCTTATTCCGATCCATCTATTTAACTGCCGGTATTTCAACGCATCGTCTGAAGACTGCAGGATCATCTCACGCCTCACCTTCATGAGCTCTCAGAGAGTAGGATCAGAGAGCTTTTTGTTTCTATCTGTACGGAGGGTCTTGGGAAACTGAGACCGTATGGACAGCTTCCACGGACCCATCGCTGTATTCGTCCACGGAGCTCCCTAGGCACTCAAAACGATTCTGGAGTTCGAGCTGAAAGCTCTCGGGGTTTTGGATCTGGATCTGTGCTAGGCGGTGCGCAGATTTCATCAGTCGAGACCTTTCAAGTTTGATATTAATGTTCAATGTGCCTCTTACCATGCGGTGATCGCGCCCGGTTTTCACCGAATTGATCACAGAGACATAATTAAACATTTGCTTCTTGGTTGACATGATGAAGTTCATCTCTTTTCTAGATGCACCATCGGAGCTTTGCCAGGTCCACTTCCTGTGTTCACGCTTTCTGAAGAAGGAGTTCATCATATAGAGGCCCTCCTTCTCCAAAAAACTGGCCAGTAGGTGACCCTATTGGTTTCGGCGTCCAACTCCAAATTGCCCCACTTGCAGCTCATTCTCATCTCGTTTGCCCAGTTTCGCGTTTTTGTACCTCATGACAACGGTGAAGTGAGTTTTGAAACCATACATGGCTCTAGAGATATCCTCATACATGGGATCTACCTCATCGTCGGGGTGTGCCGAGGTCGGGGCGTATACCTGTATGACCTTTAGCGAATATCTCGAAGATATTCTGAGTGTAAGGTACGCCACCCTGATAGATACACTCTCAATCTTCACCACGTTATTCATATGGGATTTGTGGACGATGAACACGACACCACCCTGGGACTGCCGGTCACCCTCTTGGAAATCATAGGTTACCGGATTTGAGGATTATCGTGTCCTCCCCCTCTCTTCGGACTTCAGATAACCCTATAATACTCCATCGTAACCGGCTCAATTCTTCCTCGAGTTCGGCTATCTTCTCGTGGGTCTGGAGTGTTTGCGTGTTATATTTTGCCAGGTCCAGTCGTCGGTGTTTATTGGGGTAGCCGGGTCCACTCCGGGGGTTCTTCGCACCCCTTGCTACGCCATCGCCTCGAACACTACCGTAGTCGAGGGTAGGCGGGCTGCCGGGCACTCGGGGCCGTTTTTTCGTTGTGCTATTCAATTTGGTTGGGGGGTTTGACGCAATCGCCACGGTTGGCAGGCGTGTTGGCGATCGCAGTTTGTTGTTGAAAGGCACAGAGAATGCTGCTGCTCATTCTCTGGTGTGTCCTTTAGTCTTTCAATGTATAATACTGGTACTCAGCTGCATCCGATTAGACTGGGAGTCGACTCCTACATAGTTGGATAAAATATAGGCATATTTATGTACCTGTATACAAATGCTGTGATGTCCCTGGTCTAATGTGTTCCTCTTGCCGACGAAGTAAGTGTTGTTCACGACGCCGAGGTGGGAGTCTAGAGCTGCCTTTGGGTCCCCTGAAGTTGGCAATGATGACAGTTTTGGATTTTAATGTTACTTTTACTTACTATTTAAATATCTTTGATACGAAAAAGATTTTTGTTACTATTTTATTTTTGTTTTGTTAGTTTCATCAGAGTTATTGTTGTGCCAAATAAAAGTAGTTTCTTTATATTTTTCACTTGATCTATGGATTCTGCTAGATTTGTGCAGTCCTCTAAACAAATCCTTTCATTTGATGTCCATATCATGGGCGTGCATAAAAACAATAGGTCCGCCATTTTTGACAAAAAAGGCTGCTTAGCAAATCGTGCATTGTTATCAAAACCAAATGTGTATGAAAATGTTTAGCTCAATCAGTTAAAGATAGCTGTTTTAAGATTCAGTTGCAAGATTTGACACAATACAACTAGAAGGCCGGTTAAATAAAATCTTATAAAATATAGCATATACCAAGGCACTGTCATAGTAAGTACCTCTGGAACCTCACCAGTGGTGCCCGAAGTGAAGTGGATGAGGCATCCCTCCTTCGACGTGACCTCACTGCCGTACTGAGAGATCTGGCTGCCTGATCCAGTAATAAGGGAATCGTATGGAGTTGCACCCCTGTTGGTTAAGATAAGAAAATGTTACATGTTGCCTTTTTATAAACGCTCTGCTATTACCACCCTGTAGTAGCAGAGCGTTACCAAATACTAAAGCTATTTAGTGCAACAGTCCAAAGTTAACGTTCGTTTTAATAAGTTCAAATTAACATTCTCCTATCGCACTCTGTGTTGAAAATTACAATTTTAGTCACCTTTAAAAGCTTTCAAATAACGTAATTTTTACAAAACCAGTATCCTGCAGGACTGGTTGCATCAGAGCTTCAGAAGGGAAGCCTTGCCTAACTTGACTACTGAAAACAATTTCTTCCTTACTGTCCTAAGACGGAATATACAAACTACCGAGCATGGGCGTATCCAGGTGGGGCAACCTGCCCCACCCTTCATCCTGGCTTGAAACTAAAACCTATTTTTTTTACTATATTTCGATTTTCCTTGCTTTTGCCCCACCTCTAAGCAAATGCTAGATACGCCCATTCTGCCGAGCGACTTCATAATTGAATTCTGCCACAACTGAGCTTAATATACTTTTTTTTTTTTCTAAAGCACACTTACGCCAGTTTCTCCTTTTCAGTAGTAATAATAGAGCACAAACTAGGAAATTCTTTGGACTTCCACGATCCTGGGGCGCTATTCTGTAGCTCTGGTATCATCTGTGACAGCGTGTCGTAATAATCTCTCTTGGGCAGTCTGTTGCCTATCAACAGGCTCTTCAACCCAGTCTTCTTTATGCAGAAACTTAGCTCGCTCTTCTCGTATACTGGATTTATTAGGACCTGTAAAACCATGTTAATAAAATAATTGTATGAATGCTCAAGCGTACATAATATGGTACATAAACCCTCATGCATTTTATGTACTATAAGGGTCAAAAGTGCAGTCACTGTCTACCAAAACAGCAAAGGCAATATTTTTGTAGGCTGCAGAATTTCTACTTTTCGCGGTTAGTAGGAATAATCTATACTTTATTTTCTATACAAAATATTAAATCAGTTGTGGATAATTTAACTTCTTCTACAAAAACTAGCCATTTGAGTTTTGGGAGAGTATGACTGCACTTTTGACCCTTGACTGTACCATCCATCATAGCCTTCAGCAATCTCCTGCTGCCTCTCCAACACCATTTATATCGATTCTCGTCCAGCAACTCCCATCCAGCTGCCACTTTGCGAAGATCATCGCTCCACCTTGCCTAAGGGTGGGGCCCTCCAAGTTTTCCGATACGCGGTCTCCACCCAAGAACACGTCTACCCGAACAGTCATCGATTCTACGGCTAATAGTGCAGCGGCCATAGCCACTTCAGCTTGTTTATTCTGTGAGCTGCTCGTATGTCGACAATTTTGGTTCTCTGCCAGATCACCTGGCTCCGAAATCGATCAGAGCGACTCCAAGCATAGCCTTTATCGATAGAACGACCGTACTAAGCGGAACAGTTCAGTTGTACAGAGTACAAATGTTTAGTAAAAATTCAATAAACACTTACGGAAATAAGACCTGCCCTAGCGGCAGCAATTACAGCAACGATCCACGCAGTATTGTTGTGTGACCATATGCCTACGGTGTCGCCTTTCTGCAGACCTTGGGCACGAAGGGCACTGCCTAGAGAGTCTGCCTGAAAGGAAGCAAGGACAGCTATGAGGAAACTCATCAAGCAAGAAACATTGGAATAAATTTCTGCCTAAGCGAGTTGCAAAATTGGGTGCACGGTTGGCGCAGTGGTTTAGCGATTGACTGCTGCGCTGCGTGTCGCGGGTTCGATTCCCGCACGGAAAACAAATATTTGTATGACCTACAGATAGTTGTTCCAGCTCTGGGTATTTGTGTATGTGAGTTTATATGTTTGTAAACGCACCCACGATACAGGAAGAAAATCCTAGTGTGGGGCAACGTTTTTTTTTTAAACAAATAAACAAAAAAAAACATGGAATAGGCTCCTGGGAAGTAGTTTACCAGCTTCCAAACTTACAGGTTCACAGTCCAATGTGTGTGTATAAAAATGTTGGACGTTATGAGGAGCCAGTTATTCCCCTTACGTAACACCAATTAGAAGACTAAAAGTAAAAAAAATTGTTATGTGGGTCTCCAACCCACTAAACCTCCACGGTGTCCTCCTGTGCTACTTATGGCGAGAACACAGGCACGCGTAAGCAATCACCGGGAACCCGCCGCAACTGAGACATCTGAGACAGACCCTCCTTTGGAGAGTAACCCCTATCTTCGGCGCACCAGAACACATTGCACGTCATGACCACCCTAGGGACTAAACTAGCACATGGACTCCATATGATCCCGTGCATGGCACCCTTGGTCCCCCTGTGACGGGTCAGGTCAGTGGTCCCGCAACCTACCACTTCTAGGCCGCTCAAGCGGCACCGCAACCTACTTGTTGGCCGCTACGTCGTCGGCTTGATCGGCAAAACCCCTAACGAGCGACCCCTCCTCGGGTTCCTCTTCGCTTCACCGTGGGTGACTAAGCCACGACTACTAAGCCGCGGCTACTGAGCCCTCCCCACCTCGACAATGCGAAACCGAGTGGGGGCCCTCTGACGATCTACTGTTTAAGTGTTGAAGACAATTGCATCACAACACCAGCATATCTATTCTGCAAAAATCTCACTGTGGTAAACTAGGTGAAGGTGAAGCAAACTGTCAACAAGCTTCAGCTAAAAGTTCACTACAAGTATTCACGATGATATGTATAGAATAGTACAATAACTACTGTTTTTCTGCCTTTCACATCCAATCTTTGGGCGCACGGATGGCGCAGTGGTTGAGCGATTGACTGCTGTGCTGCGTGTCGCGGGTTCGATTCCCGCACGGAACAAATATTTGTATGACCTACAGGTAGTTGTTCCGGCTCTGGGTGTTGTGTATGTGAGTTTATATGTTTGTAAACGCACCCACGATACAGGAAGAAATTCCTAGTGTGGGGCAACGTTTTTTTATTTAAAAAAAAAAAAAAAAAAAATCTTCACAAGACAACAAATATATTCTTTAGAATACCAAAAGTCAGAGGTGACAATAAGTATAACGGTTTTCGGAGTAAAAGTCGCTGCATACGTTACGTGTTTTTTTAGGGTTCCGTACCCAAAGGGTAAAAACGGGACCATATTACTGAGACTCCGCGGTCCGTCTGTCTGTCTGTCTGTCTGTCACCAGGCTTTATCTCATGAACCGTGATAGCTAGACAGTTGAAATTTTCACAGGTAATGTATATCTGTTGCCGCTACAACAACAAATACTAAAAACAAAATAAAATAAATATTTAAGGGGGGCTCCCATACAACAAACGTGATTTTTTTGCCGTTTTTTACGAAAATGGTACGGAACCCTTCGTGCGCGAGTCCGACTCGCACTTGGCCGGTTTTTTTTCCGGACGGGGTATTCTGTTTCGTATGACACGATAGGTATTTTAAAAACTTATCGTCCCATTCCGTCCGGAAAAAAACACGTTACGTATGCAGCGACCTAAGTCTCCAAACTCCAAACGTACGTAACATCATAATTCGAAAATTTGCTTAAAAAAAATATATAACAAAAATTAATGTACGTACATACATACACATGTACGCCAATAATTAAATTATCTAATACATAATTAAATTATCTCTACATAGAGTGATCACTAGTTGATTGTTTCTGTTTATTTAATGCTTAGGTCGCGTCGCCAACATCCGACTAAATATTCTAAGTAAAATGTCATAATTCGAGGGTTGGATCTCGCCTTTTTTCTCCCCCAATATTGGATCAATTTAAAAGATATTCCATGAACTGAAAGAGAAAGATATAAACTGTGCCCCTATGTTTTCGTTTTTGATGATACATGATCCTTAGAAGCACTAGAGCCCTCAAAAGATGCTCAAAATTGCGATGTCAACAGAGGCCTAATGTACAAATTTGACAACTACAAATGAAAAAAGGAAAATATAGGAGCACAGTATATATCTTTATTTTTCTGTTTATGGAATACCTTTTAAATTGGTCCAATATTGGGGTAGGAAATAGGCAAGAGCCAAACCTCGAATAATGACTTATTACTAAGGAAATTCAGTCGGATGTCTGCGATCGCATTTCCTCTTAAAGTTACAATAGTCGAAAATTCTTCCATACAATCGTAGTCTAGAGATATTACTCCACTGTTTGACGATGTACGTTCTAAATAAAAAATGATATCAATTTGTCGCATCATTATCTAGTCCTGTATGGAAAAAAAATGTAGAAAAATAATATATTTGAAAGTTACGAGGGTCGAAAGTTCCAAATTTCAACACTAATTTTAACGCATCTTTGGGCGGAAATAAATACCATAAGAAGAACGAATATTGCAAAACGGCCTCCATACAGGGATATATTAGTAATTCAACAATGCAAATAATGTTATTTTATAAATACACATTTAGTTGCTTTTTCATGATATCTAGACTCCCAAAGGACTGTTTATAAAATTTCGCGCGCTCGTTTTCTTCCTAAACCATCGTCCATTTCGATACAAATTTGCAAAAGTGCTAATTCGTACGCGAACTAGCTTCTCACTGCTCATCTCAACATCTATTTCTTTTGCACGTGTTGTCGGATAAGATTGCATGCATTTTAACCCCGCGCACAAAATAGTTCATGCCGTCGACTAGTTCAACCTTATCAAATTAAATCAAATCATTCTTTATTTGCTCAAACATGAGTACAGTACACACAACAAATTGTCAATATGCAAGAGATGTTAAATAGTAAAATACAGAGCGTCATGTTTGCCTTAGTTTATAATGGCATGCAAATATTAATAACAGAATATAAATCAAAATAATACAATTCAAATCAAAATAATAAAATCCAAAACAAAACAATAAAACTCAAATCAAAATCATAATTCCAAAATGACATTACAAATGTCAATATTATCATTCCAGAATGTCATATAAATTATTATTATGCATTAATGTCAAAATTTATACAAAAATAATGTTATTGTCAGAAAAAAGAAAAACCATTCAATCAATAAAAACTTTTTCAGCTGAAAATTCGGAGACACTATAATAAGCTTTTTTCGAAAGAATAGTATATTATGCAACTAGTGAATAAAAGACGGATTTAAAGCGAGGGCCATAGATGAATCACGAGCAAGTGAAGGATTCTAACGACTGAATCACGACCGTAGGGAGTGATTCATGATGATTGAATCACGAGCATAGCGAGTGATTCAAGTGTTAGAATCATGTTGCATACTATATTTTATACCATGACTTCGAGAAAAAGAAAGATTTAAGTGAAAAGCACAAGGAATATTACGAGTAATAAATAAATAAATGGTTTATTACCTTCAAAATTACATAAAATGAGAAATCCTGACCCCTGAGCTAGGTAACAGCGCCTATGTTTCAGGGGCCGGTGACCACCTCCGTTACGTTACATAATTATAATTAATTAAATACGAGTACCATTGCAATAAATAACAATCCAAATAAGTATTCAATAAATATCCTAGACTAAAATCAAATTCATTATTAAAATCCTAAATAACAAACTCAAAATTAAAATCGAAGAAGGATTTTGAAAGTCAAATATTCTCTGCACAAGAAGTTTGTATCGAGTATTTTTTGCGCAAGGAGGCGCAAGGAGGTTACATACACATAGCATTGAGATGGGCGTCTAATACATTGGTTGTTCCAAATTCAAACACCAAAACAGTGATTAAAAGTGCTTTTTATTCACTGTTTTCGGTGAATAAAATAAGCTTTTTAGAGGGGGAATGGTATAAACATTTTTAATTGCCTTATGCTAAGAAGCTCTTGGTTTGCAACCCGTTTCATGATAACGGGATGACCATTTAAGTGAAGTAAAAACCTTTACCTGTTTCAACAACTCTGCATAAGTTATGGTTATGTTTTCATGTGGCGATCTGACGGCGATCCGGTCGGGGTACTTGTTGACTGACTGCGCAATGACGTCACCGAGCGTGTCGTGTACCAAGGGTTCGGAGCCCGGGTTGTTCAAGTAGCTCTGACCAGCTGCTGCCTGAAGTTGGTGACTCCATCTGGAAGAATTTTGAGTTCATGTTTAAAATAGTTGCCTGAAAAGGTGGCCATTACCATAATATAAAAAAAGGCTTCGGTCCCTTGGCAAGTCCCACTGAAGCCGTGCATTTCGGGATTAAAGAAAAAAAAAAAAAAAACCCCGACTCAGAAACGACTAAAAAGAAAACCGGCCAGGTGCAAGTGGGACTCGCGCACGAAAGGTTCCGTACCATTATCGCAAAAAACGGTAAAAATCACGTAAACGTATGGGAGCCCCACTTAAATATTTATTTTATTATGTTTTTTATTTAATATTTATTTTACTCTGTATTTGTTGTTTCATTTATTGTTATAGCGGCAACAGAAATACATCATCTGTAAAAATTTCAACTATCTACCTATCACGGTTCAATAGATGCAGCCTGAGACAGAGAGACACACAGACAGACAGACGGACCGCGAAGTCTTAGTCCCGTTTTTACCCTTTGGGTACGGAACCCTAAAAAACATAAGCCCCGTCGGGGGACTGCCAAAATTAAGTATTTATTATTTTGGTTATTTTATTTACTTAGGGGTTATTTCATGCTTTTTGACCTCTGACGAAAAAAGGGGGTCGTTATAAGTTTAACGTGTGTTGTTGTGTATCTGTGTGTCTGTATGTGGCATCATAGCATGATTTCGTTTCGCCTAGACTCACATGGGTTGTCGCAACGGTGACCCACTGTTAACTGTTGTTTTATTTTTATAGTGTCAGTTTGTTAATATCTGTGCTACTAACACAGTTGTAAGTTTTACTAACCATCTTTTGAGTCATGGATACTCGAATAAAGATAAATTCTATTCTATTCTATAGCTCCTAAACGGATGAACCGATTTTGATTTTGTTGAATGACTTTGTCGAGAGTGTTCTTAGCTATGTTTGATGAAAATCGGTTCAACGGTTCAAGTTATTTGAATTTTACTCTTTGAGTCTGGGTTATTCCGAAAGATATTGTATCATAATTATTGTCTCTTAAGACAGGTATTTGGGTAACGTAAATTGACAACAGATGTACCATGTACAATGTACGATCAACATGTTCTACCATATATTATTATTATACTATACTTTCATAACCTTGTATATCTTGCTTGTAACTAGTATAAGTTTTGTTTTTCTCATCATCTGTACCTTTTTGATCAAAAAAACTTTTTTTTTTTATTACTTTGTTTCAATAGATTGTCGATTGAAGCGTGTCTACGACTAGGGCTTCTCTTCTGACGCTCGGTTTGGCTTTGGTGAAAGAATTTTCGAATTCAAATCAGTTTTTCCTGAGATTACTCTTTACAAACGTATAAACATAAACAATTTACGTCTTTATTGTAAGTATGAGATACGATAATATACTTACCTTACGATTATATAAGATACGTGAATGATACGATTGTTTATGATATGTAAATGGTACTATACGATTGTATAAGATCGCAAATAGATACGTAAACCTATTAGGAATTTTGTTTAAAGATATTATTTTTATATTGATTTATATAGGAATGAGGTAATAAGACAACGTTGTGGTTTAAAAGAAGATGTAGTGACTAAAATTGAAAAGAGTATGCTAAGATGGTTTGGCCATGTTGAGAGGATGAATGAAAGGCGATTAACGAAAGGTATTTACAAGGCAGACGTGAAAGGAAACGCCGCGCGGGATGGGACGCCCTAGAAAGACATATAGGTGATGTTCTTCAGAAAGGCCAAGTGCGCAGTACCCATAACCGGCGTGTGTGTATGACTAGATGTATGAATGTGTGTGAAGCAAAAGAAGTATGTAAGGATCGTAGCAGGTGGCGTTCTGTAGTTTCTGCCTACCCCCATGGGAAAAAGGCGTGAGTTTATGTATGTATGTATTTAAAGATATTTTGTTTCGCTAAGAACAAATTACAGTTCACTTAAAAAGAAACTTAACTAAACTAGCAGTAGGTAGTTGTTTATATTAATAATTACGACATTCATATATCGAAGCAACTCATAGTACAATTCATTAAATCAAGTAAAATTTCAAAATTTAGAAACCCCCGACACCTTTATCTTGCGAAAAAACCTCCGATTCAAACATTAAAACGCCCATAACTGAATGGCTGAACCGATTTTATTCAAACATAGCTAAGAACACTCTCGACAAAATCACCTTTCAAACAAAAAGAAAAATAGAAAAAAATCAAAATCGGTTCATCCTTATAGGAGCTATGATGCCACAGACAGATACACAGCAACACACGTCAAACTTATAACACCCCTCTTTTTCCGGCGGGGTTTAACAAGAATAGATGAATAAAACAAAGTGCACGACGTCACGTAGGCTGTCACAAAAAAGAGCGCCACGCGAGTGCGGTGTGGGAGCGAGATAAAACATGGTGTGCCGTGTTTTGCGGGAATTACTTTTATGTTACGTCAAGAATTCTAGCTATACGTTTTGGTTTTTGTCACATCATAATTTTGGGTGGTTTTTTTATTTTTTCATCTTACTGTATTTATTTTATGTTCTTTTTATATATTTTAACATACACAACAGATTTGGTTTCCGTACGTCACGTCCTAGGCGACCACTGAAAATCAGCGCCGTGCTGTGGGTCCCCACGGCAAAGCATTATGCTGAGTGGAAGCCTTTTTGTCACAGTCACGACATGCCTTATTCCTCACCCTATTTCTTTTATATCATAAAAAAATGTAGGTAATTATTGTTTGATTTATTTCTCGTCTTTACTAACATAATTTAACACGTTCGTTGCATTACGAGATCTATCAAATCTCTTGCAGCCTAGCGAGCATGGGCGTACCCAAGACATTTGTGACATGACATGATAAATTATCTCATATCTTACAATTTGTCTTAAATGCTAGCACGGGTCAAACATGTGACATATGTTAAAGGCGCAACATGCCTTTCTTGTTGCTGCCCGGCGAGCACGGCCTACTGTGACATGGCTTGAGTCACACATTTCATCGCAGTTTGGGCGATAACGCCATTTTGTCCTAAATAATAGCACCGGCAGCGTGAAAAAATTTCCTGACGTTTGTTTGGGACTCATCATATCAGCCGAAAGACGTCCACTGCTGGACATAGGCCTCCCCCAATGAGTCCCATGTTTGGGACTCATCGGGTCTTAATTGCTAATACGGGCGCACCCATTTTGTCACAAATGTCACATTTTGACAGATGATTTAGAAAAATGTATCACTTTCGTTCGGAGGTGGTGATAAAATTTTATAGTTGAAAAAAATATATTTGCCTTCTAATTACAGCACCAAATGGCAATAAATTCATTTTGTGTGTATGGTGAATTGGTGATCAATGCTTATTAATTAATTGAAATGTTACAGGATTATTAATTAATTTTATATTATTACTTTTTCATACTTGTATTTTTTTTAATTGTTGTTCTAATTTTAATTATGATTATTTTTTTATAATTATTTTCTTTTATACCATATTCTTCTTGCTTTCTACATTCTTAAATGTTTCTTAAATAAAATCCCCAAAAAAAAAAAAATAGGGGCCCACCGGTATTGGTCCAAGCTATTATATTTTTTAGTAATTATTAAAATTTTCACAATAAATATATCTTTCTTACACTTAATATGTTATCAAACAAACAAAAAAAAATAAAGTGTGCATAAGTCTATGGTCGTGGGTCAAATATTAATTTATTCCCAACAAAATTAAAAAGTTGTTTAGCTGTATGAACGGCATACTTTTTTACGTATTATTTTATTTGGTCGTCTATTCAAATTATGTCGCACTATGAAGTCAACAACAAGAAAAGCAAGTCACGCCTGTAAATTTGTTACATGGTTGTCCCGTGCTAGCATTTAAGACAAATTGTAAGACATGACATATTTTATCATAACTTGTCATGACCGAGTCGAAAACCAAGCAAAGTAAAAAAAAAAAAAAAACTTGTTATTCATGATGGGATGCTGCTAACATGGGGGTTGCAAAGGGGGGGGGCAAAATTTTGGTTATTTTTGGCCTAGGACATACCGTTTTCGAGATATCATTTTGGAAATATGCAAAATAAAATAAGATACGGAGGCCCATAATTCGGCAACAGTGCGTCGTAGGGCTATGCTTCTCAGAACATAAATGGTTTTTATGGCCAAGGTTAAACCGAAACTACAATAAAATTGGAAAATTTCCGAAAAAGAAAAAAATAAACGTCAAGAAGTTATGCCACAAGTCAATAAAATATCTCACGCCGCCGTGCTAGCATTTAAGACAAAATGAGTTTATCGCCCAAACTGTGATTAAAAGTGTGACTTAAGCGATGTCACAGTAGGCCATGCTCGCCGGGCAGGACTTTTGTATTGTGCGTTGAACATAATCGTGTTGTTTCACTCCTTGCGGGAGGATCTAACGTGTAAAGTTCTTTAGGTATGAGTAGGACAAATATACATATTTGCTTCCTACTTAAAGCTGAATTCAAGGACATTAAAAAAGAAATTAGTTTATGTATCCTAAAAAAATAACGATGTTGCTGTGAAAATTTGAAGACTGTATCTGATTGATTATAAAACTTGTGTGACCGACGATGGAAAGACAGAGAGACACGTGAGTGACAGAAATAGGGGTCAGTTTGGACCCTTCGGGTACGGAACCCTAAAAAGGCCTAAGGAACTTTATTATTATTATAGAAAATCAGATTTGTGAGTTTTGCTAAAACTGAAAGAAAGAAAAGAAAGAAAAAGTGTTTATTTGTCACAACACGACATACTTAAAATATAAGAACATACTTATGCTAAACCCTTAAAAATAGTATTAGTAGTACTCAACACGTTCCCTGCGCCATCGCTTTCAAAGAACTTTCAGCTGGTGCTTTGGAGACCTAAAAGATCTCGAAACTAACCTACCTTTTGGTGCGTTTGAGACCTAATCAGTCTCCTAAAGATACAGTTTTGAAAATAATTTATATCTTCCAAAAAACAATCAAATATATTTTGAAGTTTTTGTGGGTGAAAGATAGCCTATTGCTTTATATTTTGCTAGGTTCGCAGGCAGTTATGACATTTGAATAAACTACAAATACCAAAAAAAAAAATGATATCGATTGTATCTCGTACCGCAACCGAAGATAGTTCAATATGTGCAGTAAGTAGTGATGGGAATAAAATAATATCTCAGTTGTCGATTGAAAAAGTTTTTGTAGTATTCGTCATCAATAATGTGGTGTAGTATTCGTCATCAATAATGTGGTATTATTGTTACTACTTTTTGGACTGGATTTCGTATTCTGAAGCACACTAAATCGTTTTCCAGTACATGGGCTGATATATATATTATTTTCATTACTTAGCTGCGTGTGCAAAGAAAATAATGAACCTTTCTACGTTGGACGTAGAAAGGTTCATTATTTTCTTTTCAATACACTTCCTCGAAAACTAGCTCTTATTTAGATCTTTTTTGATTAGATTCGATATGCAACATATTTCGCACGCGTGCGGTAATAAGATTACAGCACGCGTGCGGTAATTCGATTAAAACATAAGAAATTAAAAAAAAAACACCACTGATTATAGAGCAGGCGTGTTTTTTTTTAATCTCGTCATTTTGATTTGCGTCTTTACAGCGTTAATATTTTTTAAATATTTAAATTGTGTTTATAAAAAGAAAAATACTAATAAACATGATTATTTTAAACAAAAATAACTTTTATGAACAAGTTAACATTTTATTTGTGTTCTTAATTAAAATATATTTGAATTTTATATTTTTCCTGTGAGGCTGTTTAACGGCTTCATACCTTTGCTTCTCCTTTAACCTGCGAACATAAAGCGCGGTAAAAAAAGGAAAGTTAGTCTTAATTATTTGAGTTATTTGTGAAAAATGTCGAATTTAAGTTTTGAAGAGAATTCTTTAGATGGTACTCCGCCGGATATTGTGATTGGGGCACAAAATGCTTGCGAAAGCCTGTTGCCATCTAAATCTAAGGTGAATTAAATGGCAGCTTTGCAAAGTTTTTTTTAGTGGAAAGTTACTAAAAAGGCGTCGTCATTTCGGGGCAAGTATTTTTGGCATATTTCAATGAACTCGCTACTAAATATAAGCCTAGCACGCTATGGTGTATATATTCCATGCTAAAAAGCACGGTTCTGCAAAATCACAGTGTTAACATAGAATATATTGCAACCTGACTGCATTTCTAAAAAGACACTCCGTCGGATATATTGGACAAAAATCAAAAGTATTGTCTCCAAATGAAGTTGAAAACTTTTTGAAAGAAGTTCCGGATAGCCAGTATTTGGCAACAAAGGTCAGTAGTTGAATCAATAACTAATCTATAAAACCTTACCTAGGCGCTACGTCCGTACACTAAACGACCTATGCTTATCTAAACTGTGTTTATTTCTTCGAAAGTGTATTGAAAAACGTCGTTTGATACACGTGGGAATTTGTTATTGCGTTTCTCGGCCCCATAACACCCTCGCCTTACGGCTCGGGTGTTCATTCGGCCTCGTACGCAATAACAAACTTTCCACACTTGTATCAAAATGTACTATTTTAGGTGCGTCAAATATTTCATAATCAGAATCACTGTCATTATTAGCCAATGGGGGGCAAATTTTAACATTTTCCAAAATTATTATTTTACTGGACGATGCAGCAGTATAATCCGGCGTTGATTTTTTGTTAGAAATCTCACCAAAATAAATAGATTTTTTACACTTTTTCTTTTAAAAGCACTCATTGTATAACAAAAATGATAATCAACACGTAGGTATATACGCGAGTGTTATTTCGCAAACGTGCGCGCGACCTCCCACGTCGATGCTAGGACAACACTAAAACGAGTCACGCAGCGCCCGAGCCGCCCACCTTCCCTCTCTTGCGTCTACGAGGCGTACGATTCCACGAGTACCGACATATCTCCTAACGCAAAGAATGAAAATAATTACAGTACTGTGCGTTAGGGACCTAATCCATCTCTAATTTCTTTTTTAATGTCCTTGAATTCAGCTTTAAGTAGGAAGCAAATATGTATATTTGTCCTAGGACATACCGTTTTCGAGATATCATTTTGGAAATATGCAAAATAAAATAAGATACGGAGGCCCATAATTCGGCAACAGTGCGTCGTAGGGCTATGCTTCTCAGAACATAAATGGTTTTTATGGCCAAGGTTAAACCGAAACTACAATAAAATTGGAAAATTTCCGAAAAAGAAAAAAATAAACGTCAAGAAGTTATGCCACAAGTCAATAAAATATCTCACGCCGCCGTGCTAGCATTTAAGACAAAATGAGTTTATCGCCCAAACTGTGATTAAAAGTGTGACTTAAGCGATGTCACAGTAGGCCATGCTCGCCGGGCAGGACTTTTGTATTGTGCGTTGAACATAATCGTGTTGTTTCACTCCTTGCGGGAGGATCTAACGTGTAAAGTTCTTTAGGTATGAGTAGGACAAATATACATATTTGCTTCCTACTTAAAGCTGAATTCAAGGACATTAAAAAAGAAATTAGAGATGGATTAGGTCCCTAACGCACAGTACTGTAATTATTTTCATTCTTTGCGTTAGGAGATATGTCGGTACTCGTGGAATCGTACGCCTCGTAGACGCAAGAGAGGGAAGGTGGGCGGCTCGGGCGCTGCGTGACTCGTTTTAGTGTTGTCCTAGCATCGACGTGGGAGGTCGCGCGCACGTTTGCGAAATAACACTCGCGTATATACCTACGTGTTGATTATCATTTTTGTTATACAATGAGTGCTTTTAAAAGAAAAAGTGTAAAAAATCTATTTATTTTGGTGAGATTTCTAACAAAAAATCAACGCCGGATTATACTGCTGCATCGTCCAGTAAAATAATAATTTTGGAAAATGTTAAAATTTGCCCCCCATTGGCTAATAATGACAGTGATTCTGATTATGAAATATTTGACGCACCTAAAATAGTACATTTTGATACAAGTGTGGAAAGTTTGTTATTGCGTACGAGGCCGAATGAACACCCGAGCCGTAAGGCGAGGGTGTTATGGGGCCGAGAAACGCAATAACAAATTCCCACGTGTATCAAACGACGTTTTTCAATACACTTTCGAAGAAATAAACACAGTTTAGATAAGCATAGGTCGTTTAGTGTACGGACGTAGCGCCTAGGTAAGGTTTTATAGATTAGTTATTGATTCAACTACTGACCTTTGTTGCCAAATACTGGCTATCCGGAACTTCTTTCAAAAAGTTTTCAACTTCATTTGGAGACAATACTTTTGATTTTTGTCCAATATATCCGACGGAGTGTCTTTTTAGAAATGCAGTCAGGTTGCAATATATTCTATGTTAACACTGTGATTTTGCAGAACCGTGCTTTTTAGCATGGAATATATACACCATAGCGTGCTAGGCTTATATTTAGTAGCGAGTTCATTGAAATATGCCAAAAATACTTGCCCCGAAATGACGACGCCTTTTTAGTAACTTTCCACTAAAAAAAACTTTGCAAAGCTGCCATTTAATTCACCTTAGATTTAGATGGCAACAGGCTTTCGCAAGCATTTTGTGCCCCAATCACAATATCCGGCGGAGTACCATCTAAAGAATTCTCTTCAAAACTTAAATTCGACATTTTTCACAAATAACTCAAATAATTAAGACTAACTTTCCTTTTTTTACCGCGCTTTATGTTCGCAGGTTAAAGGAGAAGCAAAGGTATGAAGCCGTTAAACAGCCTCACAGGAAAAATATAAAATTCAAATATATTTTAATTAAGAACACAAATAAAATGTTAACTTTGTTAACGATTTAGTGTGCTTCAGAATACGAAATCCAGTCCAAAAAGTAGTAACAATAATACCACATTATTGATGACGAATACTACACCACATTATTGATGACGAATACTACAAAAACTTTTTCAATCGACAACTGAGATATTATTTTATTCCCATCACTACTTACTACACATATTGAACTATCTTCGGTTGCGGTACGAGATACAATCGATATCATTTTTTTTTTGGTATTTGTAGTTTATTCAAATGTCATAACTGCCTGCGAACCTAGCAAAATATAAAGCAATAGGCTATCTTTCACCCACAAAAACTTCAAAATATATTTGATTGTTTTTTGGAAGATATAAATTATTTTCAAAACTGTATCTTTAGGAGACTGATTAGGTCTCAAACGCACCAAAAGGTAGGTTAGTTTCGAGATCTTTTAGGTCTCCAAAGCACCAGCTGAAAGTTCTTTGAAAGCGATGGCGCAGGGAACGTGTTAAGTACTACTAATACTATTTTTAAGGGTTTAGCATAAGTATGTTCTTATATTTTAAGTATGTCGTGTTGTGACAAATAAACACTTTTTCTTTCTTTTCTTTCTTTCAGTTTTAGCAAAACTCACAAATCTGATTTTCTATAATAATAATAAAGTTCCTTAGGCCTTTTTAGGGTTCCGTACCCGAAGGGTCCAAACTGACCCCTATTTCTGTCACTCACGTGTCTCTCTGTCTTTCCATCGTCGGTCACACAAGTTTTATAATCAATCAGATACAGTCTTCAAATTTTCACAGTAACATCGTTATTTTTTTAGGATACATAAAGGGGGGAAGAAAAAAAATTTTTTTTTGACCTATCCCTTTGAATGGGGTATCGTTATTTAGAGCTTATTGTGTAGATAAATACTGTATTATTTGTTTTAAACATACATAAAAAAAAAAAAAAAAAAAGATTCCGACGAATTAAGAACCTCCTCCTTTTTTTGAAGTCGGTTAAAAAATATTGGAAAACAAAGGAATGTGAAGCCACCAAATTCAACTTATTGTCACAAAATTTTCTTCCGAAGAATTTTTTTACTTCCCGTTGACCTATTTATTTTATTTTATTGTTGTCGGCAAACAAACAGTATTGACAACTAACAAATTTAACATCAGATTAACCAACTAGTAACCAATTACATGTTTTCGCATTTAATTCACTATAAAGAGCAAGCCTGTTAGAGAAAAATAATTAGTTACAATGATAGTATGTACTTTAAACTATAACATACAATCACAATAATACCTCGTCTTGTGGTGCAATATAAAACAGTTATTGAACCAATTCCATCCAACGTTTAGTAAGTATTCGAATGAATACATGCGGCTTAGTAGTGAACTTCAAATTTGGTGATAACGTTTATTATTTCGTATATTTTACTAACAAATACCAATATATTGATAAATCAGATTTTTACTTTGAAATTCCCTCATTTTTCCGTACCACCGACAACCAACTTGATTTTGCGGTTTGGTACGGAACCCTAAATGTGCGAAGTCCGATACGCATTTTGCCGGATTTTTACCCGACTGCCGAAGGACGGTAATGTGTTTAACAGTCTATGTATGTATGTATGTATGTTTGTTCCTATATGGCGTTCCAGAGACCAAACGCGTTGGCCGATTTTAATGATTCATACGTCAATCGATTCGTCTTAACCCTGCGAGTGTCATAGGCTACATTAAAATTGGACAATAGAAAAATGGCGAATTTTGGGTGCCAAATTGTGGGGGCCCAATTTTTTTTTTCTTCCAAACCCATCGTGTGGGGTATCAAAATAAAGGGTTTTAAGAGGTGATTTCAAAAATATACACTTATGTTTAAATGTATCTAATTCGAAAAAAAACTAACTAAAAAGTTAAAGTCATGCTGTGCAGGCGGAGGATACACCAGATTTTGGTCAGCCAGGTATCCTCCGACTGCACAGCATGATTTTTGCCCTGTTTACGACTTTTTAGTTCGCTTTTGAAGCAGTCGGGTTTTTTGATTTTTTGAATTAAGTTTTTTTTTAAATGCCGGTATACTAGTGCACTCTCTGACCAATTTTGGTAATTTATTGTATTACCGATCATATAGTTATCTAGCCGTACAAGGTTCTCACTGTTGCAATTTCTAAGTCGTCTTGTTTACGAGTATTTTCACCTGGAATCCGGATTCATCATAGAATAGAATAGAATAGAATATACTTTATTGTACACCAAAAAATTAAGTCATCATACCCCTCTTCCTTCCTCTTAATCTCTGCTTAAGGTGTCGGTGAACAAGACTTGGTGTATTTCGCCAAATATATGGCAAGGTGGTAAAATGGACTCTGCCCTCATATTAGTTACTTCAATTTTATCACCATCATTATCATTTTAGTCGACATACGTCCACTGCTGCACATTGACCATTGATTAAGTAATTATTGTAAACAACTCATTATTTTTAAAAGAGTAAGTATGGAGTTTCTTGTGCGTTCTTCTGCATAACTACTTTTCCGAATGCAAGGTAGAATCAATTTTTATTACGTGTAAATTTGACGTTCATAAGTGCCGCTAATGGCCTAGTTGAAATAAATATTTTTGACTTTGACCTTGACTTTCACCGGTCCCGTGCGTCTCATATCCAGCGGATACCAGTTCAACTTAATAGTAATTAATTTGATATCACCGATAAAAAATTCACATAGTCATGATTTTAATATTTATCTTTCACAAATACAGAAAAACGATAACAAAATAGATCCACTTATTTAGGAGCGGTTCGAAGATATTTATGTAATTATTATTGGTTTTATCTATTGTTATCTGATTAGACCGTAATTATTACTTTAATTTTTATTTCGAACTCAAAAAAATATTGTGTAATAGCTGTGAAAAGACAATCATAATCATAATCATTGGTATTAAGATTGGTAAGTGGTATCATCACATTCTGCCGTGGCGATGGCGTGCAAATTTAGTTACATACATTATAGAATATAAATTATTAGGCTATAATTAACATTATTGATTGCATAATTACAAATAAAAATACACAAAAACAATTTATTTTAACAGCAATTAGGATAACAAGGTATCATTACGCGGCAGAGTATCAAAGAGTAAGTATAAGTTACAACAATTAAATTAGAATGTCAAAGTATAAAAATATTAAAATTCAATGATGTCAAAATGTCATTCAAGTAGTAATTTAAATTATATATTACAATTCAATTAGGATGTCAAAGTATCATTCAAATAGTCATTTAATTATATATTACAATTCAATTACGATGTCAAAGTATCATTAAAGTAGTCATTTAAATTATATATTACAATTCAATTAGGATGTCAAAGTATAAAAGACTAAAATTCAATTAGTATGTCAAATTAGAAATATTAAAATTCAATTGTGTCTGAATCAGTGTTTTTTTCCCCAGCTCTATTCATTTACACCTGCTGAAAATCTCCCACCAAGACATGAGTTGCCTTGGCTAACTTGGAAGACTAAATAGATTTCAGAATCCGGACATAGGTTCTCTTATTCTTTGTCGGTACACTGTTGGCAGAAAGTTCGTGGCCCGCATGTTGCAGTGAGACACTGGGCCTCCATGATTCATCTCATGGTGCGTCCGTCTCTGTCGGCTGTGACTCGTGTGCAATCATACAGTGGACCGCCTACTACGGATTTGATCTGGTCGGTCCATCGGATGGGTAACGTACCGCGCGCTCTCGTTCCTACCACTCTATCCTGGACCACAAGCCGCTCAATAGAATCAATGCCTCGTTGGAACACGTGGCCAAAGAACTGAATAATTCGAGCCTAGACTATCGCCGATAGACGATACTTGATGCTGAGTTCTTGGAGAATGAACTCAAATCACACACACAGTATACAGGTTAGAGTAAGGAAAACTTGCATACGAGTAGGTGGAGATTTACAGCCTCCAGTGCAGATGTGGCGCTGTTTGACAAATCGATGGATCATCCTATTATAGTAGACACAGTAAAACTTTGTGTCTCTGAAGTTGACTGCAAGACCCAGCGCAGTTTCTTTTTTTTGTGCCAATATTGAAGTAGAAGATAGCATTGTATAACTGCCTCTTTCACTCGCTTACGGTCTTCGTATCGTACTATCTTGCTTACTCTTTGCAGTATACTCGACGAAAAACTATTTCTTGCTTCCCAGAGCCAACTTCAACTTCGGGCCCAAAGATCCGCTTTGACTGCTATACAATGTTATAACAAGTAAAATTTCTAAATTTAAAAAACACCCTTCTTTTTCCGGCGGGTGTTAAAAAGTGCGATTAATCTTGATAAAACTTTTTGGGTCAACTGCAATTTATACGAGAATTGCAGTAAGATATTAATTCTAGTGCTAGCTCTCTTAATGGCCTAGTTGTTGGATAAACAATTTACGTAGCTTAAAGGCATTTATGTTAACATTGCTGGATTATGAGAGTCAATAAAATTGTGTTGACTGAAATTTAACACCTAATAATAGAAGTTTATTTACAGCACAAGCAAGTACTTAAGGGTTATCATTAATTTGTTATTTTCTCCTCTGACATGCAGCAGATCCCTAACACCAGAAAACGACAATGCGACAGGCCCATTAAGAGATGGTAAAGATGAGCTGGACTTCTTCTCACAGGATTGGCAAAAATCGCAAAAGACCGGTAAAAGTAAAAGAAGGGAAGATAGGTCTTTTCCCTGAAGTGGAACAATTCAGACCTTATAATAACAATATAATTGAAAATGGAAGAGCAGTTAACGGCCCCGACTTACGTGTCGTAGGTAGTGAGTTCGAACCCAGGCAGGCGCTTTACTTTGTGTAAAATTATTTCATCACCACTACTCTTAAAACGGTCAAGGAAAACATCGTGAGGAAATAGGCACACAAGACATCCAGCAATCCGCACTGGGCCCGCGTGGTGAATTAAGGCCCATTACATCTCTCACAGAGAGGATGCCTGTGTCCCAGCAGTGGGAACATTATAAGGCTAACGATGAATTGAAAATGCTTTCTGTGCTTCTTGGCCTTTCGAGTGCCACCACTCTTATTTCTTCTAGTGGGTTGATCAGTAAAGAATCCAGGCGACTGCTGTAGTTTTCAATACGTACCGTGTATTGTTTTATATTTTATATTTTGGAAAACCGCGGAGCATACGTTCCATGGTTACTTTGACTTGGGACAATCCCACCGCACTATTCCCAAACCACTGCAACTCCTGAAAGCCAGAATCAACAGTGGCGACCACCAGAAAAGCGCCGAGGCAATGAAGCTCGACGAAGTCCCGGAGAATGAATTTACCTGTCTTGGATCCCGCAACGAAATTAATCAGAAAAGAATAACGGAGGAGTAGGAAAAATGTAAATTTCCACTTCCCTCCATATCAAGCAGGAGACAGAACAAACAAGGCCAATAGGCACAAAGGGTCATATACAACTGGGATAAGCCCAGATGCCTAGCACCACGGATAAAAAATTAGCATTAATACATATTAATGGGTCCTAACATTGTGATATTTGGTTCCAATAATAGGTATGGCAAAAACGCTTGAACGCACGGAAATTTGTTCTAGTTGCCACAAGGTCCGTATAGTAAACAACTCCTGATGCAGCCTGTACATTATTCAACATAATATTACGTTCATTCTGCCAAAGAATACACTCCCATAAGATATGATGTGCAGATTGTACATATTCGCAGTCAGATGTAGAACACTAACATAAAGGCGAGGCAACGAGCTTGAAAGAAAATAATTTACTTTTAAAGTTACCATGTCCCGTGAGAAATTGGGCAACACAGTGATCCACTTCCAGCCACGTGCTGGCCAGCCGCACGCGAACGGATGGAAAGAATTGGTGGAGGTGTCGGCCCTTGATGGAATTATCCCACCTACATTGCCATTCGGATAAAAGTTCCTCCCAGACGTCAATAGGTGGTTTAAATAATCTAGAGATTTTCTCACGGTCACTCCGCGTTAAAAAGTTCGCGTCCGCGGTCTCTCGTGCGGAATAGTACATTGCAGCATTCCATGGTTACTTGTAAACTTTTAGAATCATTGCAGTATCTCTAAATTGGAGTTCGGTAAGTAACGCTTGCCGAGGTCGGTACGTGGATGGGAGGCTCCCCATTGCATCAAGACATCTGGATTTGTGAAAGGACGTCAAAAAATTCGTAACGTTACTGGTAGCCAATTGAACGCTAGTCGGAAGACAGAAAATCTGAAACCTGAGGCTCTACACAAGTGGAATTCGATGTCAGCGAAAGCGATAGTCAACATGTTAAAATTTAAGGGATTGATCACGTGATTTTTCGATATCGCTTGTCAATCTCATACACTTTGGCCTTTTTAGCTCTGAGGCCCTAGCGCACCGACGAGACCCCTAAGCGGCTCGCACTACTGACAGCACTGCAGAAGTGCCTCAATTGTCTCGTCGGTGCGTATGTTTGTGTGGGTGTGCCGTTTCGAGCGTTTGTAGGCAGTTTCCATACTGTTTGGATATTTATTATGTGCCCTAGACAAGTGACATTCTATCATCAAAAGCGTGGCGATAGTGAAAAAAAACTTTTTCACAAAAAATAAACCGACTTCTAAAGGAAACAAGTAAAATTTCAAAATTTAAAAAACCCCCGACACATTTATCTTGCGAAAACACCCCGATTCAAACAGTAAAACGCCCATAACTTTTGAATGGCTGAACCGATTTTATTCAAACATAGCTAAGAACACTCTCAACAAAATCACCTTTCAAACAAAAAAAAACTAAATTAAAATCGGTTCATCCTTTTAGGCGCTATGATGCCACAGACAGACACACAGATACACAGCAACACACATGAAATTTATAACACGAGGGGTGTTATAAATCGGGGGTTAAAAACTAAAAAGTGCAAAAATAACTTTCGTTTCGGAAGTCGGTATCTTTGGTACCTCTTGTTTTTATCGTTTTTCAAGGCATAGTAGGCGTTTCGGCCGCTGAGTTTCGTCCGATCCGGTCGAAACAGAAATTTCACTATTATTTTAATTTTTGAGTGACGTTTCAGACGAGTGCTTTTTTAGAGGCAAAGTAACGTCAGAAACATAAAATCAGTAGAGGGTTTAAAAACATGACAAAAATATAACTGCCTTTTTGCTTTTTTAGTTAGATGTTAAACATTATACCACCCATACTACCAGGAGGCTGGAATCAGGAAGAAGTCTTAATATTTGTGGGACTGGAATTATTAACAGTAAAGACTAATTTAAGTACCAGGAGATTATAATCATGAGGAAGTATTAGCGAGGCGGGCATCATGAGCTGTAATAAAAACCGGCCAAGTGCGAGTCAGACTCGCGCACGAAGGGTTCCGTACCATTATTGTAAAAAGAGGCAAGAAAATCACGTTTGTTGTATGGGAGCCCCACTTAAATTTTTATTTTATTCTGTTTTTAGTATTTTTTGTTATAGCGGCAACAGAAATACATCATCTGTGAAAATTTCAACTGCCTAGCTATTACGGTTCATGATACAGCCTGGTGACAGACAGACAGACAGACGGAACGCGGAGTCTTAGTAATAGGGTCCCGTTTTCACCCTTTGGGTACGGAACCCTACAAATAAAAACAAAAAACCCGACTGCTTAAGGCGGTACCCCGAGCCAAACGCCACGCAAGCCGTTTTTTGTGCTGTTTTTAGGAGCTATCTACTCGTTATTTAAAAAGAAATATCATTTCATAAAAATACATTAAATTTCTACATAATATTGATTCTAAAATGGTAGATTTAGTTTTTTTTTTAATGTTGTATATATTTCACTAATCTCCTTCCAAAAAAACATAAAATGAGAATAAATTATCGATATTATGCATCTCCTCGTAAAGTGTTCATTAATTATGTTTTGTACTAACACTAATGGATAGACAATTTAATAACGAACATTTTTGTAGTTTTTTTTTTCAAAAGACCAAAATTCGATTTTATAAAGATTTTATTCTAAAATCTGGGCGCATTCACTACTGTAATTCATGCTCCATCAGTGCCGCTAGACCAATAGGAATGCTCATATCTCATGCCGATTTTTTGGTCAGCGTACCGACTTAAAAAGCAAACTAAAAAGAAATTCATGCTGTGCAGTCGGAGGATACATCTGGTTTTGGTGAGCCAGCCCGCGTATATGTTGAAAGCATGAATAGAATAAGCATGAATTTCTCTATATAGAGTATGTTCACAGCGATTTTTTCGTCAATTGTGGATCGATCTTGAAAGTTATTTTTCACATTTATAATATTAATATGGCATTATAAATGGAATAGTATGGTAAGTAAAAAAAGATATTTAGATATTCATGAAGGCACAACAATACTCTTCAAGGTAAATAGTTCAATCCGTCTGCTTGATTTGCAAGTGAATGCATTGTGCAAACGTCGAGATGCAAATATCATTTTATTTATGAGGTATATTTTATCGTTTACTGACTGCTTTACTGGTTTTATAGTCGCAGGTTCAATCCTCAGAGGCTCAGACAACTGTAATTTTGTCAACGACTAGCTGACCCCCGCGGCTTCGCTCCCGTCAGTTATAGCCTATGTTACTTGGGAACAATGTATCTTTCCATAGGTGAAAGAATTTTTTAAATCGGTCCAGTAGTTTCGGAGCCTATTCGGTACAAACAAACAAACAAAAACATCTTTCCTCTTTATAATATTGGTATAGAAAACTTATCTAGTCCCTAGTTGGGAAGTGTTTGTAGACTTTTTCATGATGAATTTCTCAGTAGCAGCTCCAATCCGGATTGGCAATGAATCCCGGTTTCTGGGGCGATAAATCAATCAACCAAGTTTCATTTTTAGAAAACGTCGTTTTATTAGGGTTCCGTACCCAATGGGTAAAAACGGGACCCTATTACTGAGACTCCGCGGTCCGTCTGTCTGTCTGTCTGTCACCAGGCTGTATCTCATGAACCGTGATAGCTAGACAGTAGAAATTTTCACAGATGATGTATTCCTGTTGCCGCTATAACAACAAATAATAAAAGCAGAATAAAATAAATATTTAAGTGGGGCTCCCATACAACAAACGTGATTTTTTCGCCGTTTTTTACGATAAAGGTACGGAACCCTTCGTGCGCGAGTCCGACTCGCACTTGGCCGGTTTCTATTTTCGCCCAAGCCCGGTCGCCCAGGTACTATTTATTATATATGTACGTGTATTTTATCTATTTTGGTAAGTTTCTTAAATTTATAAATAATGCATTTGCCGTGATACTCTTCACCACCCTTTGTTGACTGGTAGAGAATGCCTAATAATAGATGCAGTGTACAGTTAAGTAGATTTATTTTCTGTATTTATTTCTTATTACATCCCTCACCTTCGGTTTGTCGACGATATAATAAAGATAAAGATAATTTATTTGCCATAACATGGGTTTACATACCTTATGCATGCAAGATGTTTACTAATTATTTGTGGCACATACATGTTTTGCCTAACGAGGCGTGCAAATATAAATTTTACAAAATTGTTTATATTAATTAAAGTGACCTAAACATTTAAATTTAAATTTTAAAGAAAACACAATAAATTGATAGTGAGTTAATGAATCATACAAATATCATAAAAAATCAAGTTAAATTAAAATAATTAAAAAAAAATGTCAGAGAGGTATAGTAAAAAATCATAAATAATGTCAAAAAAATACTGTAAAATCATAAAATGTTATAAAACTCAGGATTGATAAAAAAATAACCCAAGATAATAAAAAGTCAAAAAATTACAATAAAATCATACAAAAATGTCCAAGAAAAATACAATAAAATTATAAAATGTCTTACAAGATCAAGATTAATATAAAAATAATGTCAAAAAAGTACAGTAAAATTATAAAATGTCATACAAACCAGGATTGTTAAAACAAACCAAAAGAATAAAATGTCAAAAAAGTACAATCATATCATAAAATAATGTCACAGAAAAATACACTACATAATGGCCATGGCTGAGACAATGGAGGATCTCATTAGAGTTTCCGAAAGAGTGGGTCTAAAAATGAAAATGGACAAAACCAAGGTTATGTTCACTGCCCATGTTGCACCCACTCCTATCAAAGTCAGAGAATCTAAACTCGAAGTTGTGAACTATTATGTCGACCGGACAAACGCTCCAGTTAGGTAGGTCCAACTTCGAGAGAGAGGTCAACCGTCGAATCCGACTCGGCTGGGCAGCGTTCGGGAAGTTGCACGGCATCTTCTCGTTCAACTTACCACAGTCTCTCAAGACGAAAGTCTATGACCAGTGTGTGTTGCCAGCGATTACTTACGGGACAGTGACGTGTTTGTTCTCAATGGGCCTCATCAGAATGCTTAAAGTCGCTCAAAGGTCAATGGAGACGGCTATGCTCGGTCGCGTGATCGAATCAGAAATGTAGAGAGAGAGAGACCAGGGTTACCCACATAGCCCGAAGAATTGCCAAACTTAAGAGAAAATACAGACCCGACTAAACATCATAAGTAAAAAGTCGTAATTCGAAGTTTGGCTCTCGTCTATTTCCCCTTCCAATATTGGACCATTTTAAAAGATATTCCATAAACTGAAAAAAAAAAATATATATGCCCTATGTTTTCTTTTTTGATGATACATTATCTTTAGAAGCACTAGAACCCTCAAAATTGCACAGTTTGCCCATATTTCCTCTTAAGTGGCAGTGGGCAGGGCACATTGCTCGCAGAACGGATCGCCGTTGGGGCAAAAATTTCTAGAGTGGCGACCGCGAACCGGAAGACGCAGCGTCAGAAGGTGGAGCGACGAACTGGTCAAGGCTGCGAGCGTCCGGTGGATGCGAAAACCACAGGACTGATCAGTGTGGCGACACTTGGGGTAGGCCTATATCTAGCAGTGGACGTCTTTCGGCTGAAATGGCGATGATTTGTTATTTTTAGCATTCCGTTCCTCAAAAGGAAAAAGGAACCCTTATAGGCTCACTTAGACATACAGACAGATGGACCGCGGAGTCATAGTAATAGGGTCCCGTTTTTACCCTGTGGGTACGGAACCCTAAAAAACATTAAAATGAATATAATAAAAAGAAACAACAATGATAATAATTGAAATAACAATTAACAATGAACAATGTTAATAATGATGATAATTGAAGGCACGCGAGCGCATTCGCAAGAAGTGTGCAGAATCATCACAGAGTTAATTTGTTGTATTCGGTTTCTCAATCAATTTATTTGTGTGTTTCTAAGTATATATTTATAAATATATTAAAATGTTATATTTACATTTCTATGCTCTATTTGTATTTTAATTTAGTTGCACCTGCCATATTTTATCTCTGCACCACCCTAATGTCGACTGGTAGAAAATGCCTAAGGCATTAAGTCCGCCTTTGTACTTGTCCATAAACTTTTATAAATAAATAATATCTGTAATTACATGGCAGTCATACGCTCATCTCACAATACTCCAGACATACAGACAAAAAATCTTTTTTACAAAAAAATACTATCGACTTCCAAGTAAAAAACTACAAAGTGAAAAATAACTCTTTCCGTACTTCGAAAGGAAAAACGGAACCCTTATAGGATCACTTTGTTGTCCGTCCGGCCGTCCGTCTATCTGTCTGTCAAGACCCTTTTTCTCAGGAACGCGTGGAGGTATCAAGCTGAAATGTATGTCAAATACTCAGGTCTACTGTCCCTTAAAGCTGTGATAAAATCAAACTTCTAAGCCAACGCAATCAAAAGATACAATACAGCCGTTTTATGCCGCAAATTTACGCAAATTTTCAACACTCGCAAGGGAATCAAAACCTACAGAGTATTTCCCGTGAACTCAGAATCTTGAAATTTGGTACGAAGCAACGTCTTATAGCAAAGATAAAGGAATAATTGCGAAAACCTTAAATTTTTAGTTACATCATATAATAAAAATATTTTTAATAATTTTAAACTTACTACGGTACCCCTTTCCTCATGAACGCGTAGAGGTGTTAAATTGAAATTCATATCAAATACTCAGGTCTATAATACCTTTATGCTGAGGTTTGTACGGAACCCTCGGTGCACGAGTCCGAATCGCACTTGGCTGGTTATTTCTCTTGTGTTACTTGTGATTAATTCTATTGTGTTATGTCTTTACCTAGTGTAATTTCTTTAAGTGCAGCACTGATAACATTGCAAGAAATACAAGCATGATTCTATGGTATTTATGGGGCCGTATGATATAACAGAGGTCAGAGGTAATTTTGCAACCATAATATTAAAAACTGGCCAAGTGCGTGTCGAACTTTGCACGTTTAGAGTTCCGTACCAAACCGAAAAATCAAGTTGGTTGTAATAGAAAGAATGAGGGAGCTGCAAACAAAAAATCTGATTTTTCAATATATTGGTATTTATTTATTAGCAAAATATACGTAATACAAAAACATACTCAAAAAATTTGAAGTTAACAGGTCAATGGGAAGTTAACAAAATCTTAGGAACATAATTTTGTAAAAAAAAAGTTAATTTAAAAACCAAAAACCCGACTGATTAAGAATCGAAACAAAAAGCTGTTAACAAGAAAAAACATATTCGCGAACTGGCTGACCACCTGATCCTCCGACTGCACAGCATGATTTTTTCTTGTTAACAGCATTTTAGTTCGATTCTTAATCAGTCGGGTTTTTGATTTTTAAATTAACTTTTTTTATTTACAACTTTATAGTTATATTTTTCTTTTTCGAATTACTTTTATACATATAAGTGATAATGTAATCACCTCTTAAAACCCTTCATTTTGATACCCCACTCGATGGATTTGGAAGGAAGAAAAAAAATTGGGGCCCGCACAATGTGGCGCCCAAAATCCGCCATGTTTGTTTTTTACCCGACTGCCGAAGGAGGATAATGTGTTTATCAGTCTATGTATGTAAGTATGTATGTATGTATGTAATTATGTATGTATGTATGTTTGTTACTATATGGCGTTCCAGAGACCAAACGCGTTGGCCGATTTTGATGATTCATACGTCAATCGATGCGTCTTAACCCTGCGAGTGTCATAGGCTACATTAAAATTGGACAAAATAATAATGGCGGCTTTTGGGTGCCATATTGTGTGGGCCCAATTTTTTTTATTCTTCCAAACCCATCGTGTGGGGTATCAAAATAAAGGGTTTTAAGATGTGATTTCAAAAATATATAATACTTATATGTTTAAATGTATCTATTTCGAAAACACACTAACTAAAAACATATAAATAAAAAAACTTAATTCAAAAAATCAAAAAACCCGACTGCTTCAAAAGCGAACTAAATTTTGAATTAAGTTTTTTTAGAACTTTACTTATCTAAGAACACTTGGACGGTCTAGACTTATCTATCGATGTCTTAATTATATGATTCGGTCAAGTGGTTTTAAAGATATGAGGTAATAAAGAATATTACATACATACATAAAAGATACGCGCGAAACACATAACCCAGTCGGGAAAAAACACTGACTTTAGTGGCTTCTCATTCCTTTGTTTTCCAATAATTAAAAAAAAGTATTTATCTACTCAACGAGTTCTAAACAACGATGGGGAAGGATAAAATTTATTTATTGCGCCCCACTTTATCTGTATGGCAGCCCCACTTAGAAACAATAAAAAAAAAATACAATTTGTATGGCTTTGAGTCAACAAGATGTGAAAATTTGAAGACAATAACTCTAACCGTTTAGCTGCAAAACCTGTGTGACAGATGACGGACAGGCAGACACGTGAGTAACAAGCAAAAAGGCACCGTTTAGGCCCTCCGCGTACGGAACGCTAAAAACCAGGCCGTTTTATTTTATTTCAAATTGCAGTGTTATCAGAAGATCGCAGTGCTTACAAGGATAACCTACACAATAACTTAGAACTTATTTAGTTCTTATTCTTTACACCCCGTGCTTTTTAATCACATCATAAATCTTACTCTGGTAAAAATTTAAACTAAACCTAATGTCTCTGATATAAGGTTGATAATACTCTATTTTCTGAATAGAAAAACGGAAAAGAACGCCGCTATTTTCCTTGGGAATAGGTACGCTACTTGGCAGAATAATCGCATTGTGTCTGCATTATTTTCTTTGATGATAAAAGTGAGGTATATTAATGTCTACCAATAAAATATTAGGTTGATCTAAATGTAATGATAATCGAGTATTTTTCGGGTATTTTAATACAGCAATAAATATTATTATTATTATGTTGCGTGAGTCTACAGATAGCAGTGGAAATAGTTATTTGTGCAACAAGAGAGCAAAGTTGGTCTTTGCCGCGAGTGTTGATTTTGAATCCCGACTAAGCGAAGGATTCTATATTTGAATCACGAGCGTAGCGAGTGATTCTAGGTTAGAATCATGAGCGCAGCGAGGGATTCAAAGACACGAGATGCAAATAACTTTGGTCTCGTGTAGCACATACAACTTTTCACTTCAGCAGCGCCCTCTGCAGCAGAAGGACAGATAAGCAAAATCCCGGAATAGCAAAATCCCAGATTAGCAGAAGGACAGATTTGCATAAAGGCAGATAATGTACTGTCGCCGTCAAAAAAGTTACAAATCCTAGTAACCTTATTATGAATTTGTGATCTGTTTGCTTTATATATCTAAAGGTCATGCATGGAGTACTGCTCTCACCTCTGGGACGGGCGGGTCTGCCAAATACCAACTTAATGCACTTTAGTCGATTGACAGACAGGCCAAGAGCTTATCGGCAACGATGCGCTGGTCGACTCAAAGCTCCAGAGCCTTGAACACTGACGAAGAGTTGCCAGCCTGTCGGTTTTCTATCGGTAACATTTCGGGGAGTGTGCGATGGAACTGCGCAATTTGATTCTCCCTAGCCCTTTCCATCATTGGACAACAAGACGTACGGTAATGCACCATCGGTACATGTTGGATATCCCACCCATACGCACAAAGTGTTTTGAAAATACTTTCATTGTGCTAACAGCTAAGGAGTGGAATTCCCCGCCGGCGCGGCGTCTTTGTTTCCTGATAGCTACAACCTAGGGGTCTTCAAGTCAAGAGTGAATAGATTACTACTAGGCAAGCGTATCACCTTCGACCACATCATCACTTAACATCGGGATCGGAGGTAGTGGTAAAACGCGAGCTTACAACGAATAAAAAAAAAACAATTGTTACTATTCAATTTAATTTTTGTTTTCTGTGTGGGTCTGTACTTCTGCCTTTATGCAAATCTGTCATTCTGCTAATCTGGGATTTTGCTATTCCGGGATTTTGCTTATCTGTCCTTCTGCTGCAGAGGGCAGCAGCGAGTAATATTTAAACCACATGTATATTTGTAAAAATTAAAAGTTAAATTATTGCAGTTTTGCAAATTAAAAGTACCTACCAGTTTTGTTTGGAACCAATGGAACCGATATTGTTGTTTTAGCAACTTCAGTTTGAGTATTCACTGATTCGCTTTTTACATACTGCTTCAATTCTTCCGGTGTCAAATTGTAGACATCATCACTGGATTCACTCATATTTATTTATTATTATTTTAATAATATCCAACGTGTATCGCACTTTGTAGCTAGCGAACAGAAGAAGAAATAAAATTTTAAAGCCCGCTATTTTTTAAAGATGCGTTCGGAAATTGCACTATTACTAAATTATTCTGTCACAATAAAGATTGTTAAAACTTTAAATAATTATGTAGATACATGATAAACTTCGTATTTTTTACTTCAACATCTCTTTATTTGATTATAAAAAAATATAATTCGATTATTAAGAGAAAAGTATAATAATTACATTTAAACCTTGATTTGAAATTTTATAGATGACGTGTTTCCGAACGTTTTATTGTTGGTTTCTTTTTTGAGCCTATTATATATGGAATTTGAAAATCGAACTTCGAATCGACTTTTTTCTATCTCTCGCTCTTTTCGTATCGAAGTGAAAGTGACAGAACAAAGTGAAGTTCAAATCTTTCGAATGTTGTGAGTAGACCCAGCACTGACTCGGCATTTTTTTTTTTTTTTTTTTTTGCCTTTTCTAGGGTTCATCAATAGGATGGACCCTACTCTTATTACAATCTAGCCTTATAAATAGACTAATAAGTAATTTAATTATAACCTAAACTATTACATTGTCTTTACTAAGAATGTGTCCAATAGCACTTTTCTTATTGTCTCTATTAAGGCGAATACACTTCGTTCTTGTGTTTATTTGGTAGCACTTTCGTACGTTACACTATTCACTAACACTAAACACTAACTCGAACGGTTTTGTTCTTTTTAGTCTTCTAACTATGTTTGTGTGGTCGAGAAGCTGGATTGCCTCGACGTTCACATGCTGATGAAGTCTCTTTTCGTGAGCTTCTGCAAATTTCTGGATCACTTTATCGATGAACTCAACTTTTAGGTCCCGATGGAGGTCATCATTTCGTATGTACCACGGTGCATTTACAATTGCCCTTAGCACTTTGTTCTGGAATCGTTGTATAATTAATATATTGCTCTGTTTGGTGCAGCCCCATAGCTGAATACCATAAGTCCAAACTGGCATCAGGACTTGTTTGTATAGCAGTAATTTGTTTTGCACAGACAGCATGGAGTTTCTTCCAAGCAGCCAATACATTCTTTTATATCGGAAGTCGAGTTCTTCTTTTTTCTTCTTGACGTGGGCTTTCCAGCGTAACTTTGCGTCAAGGGTCATACCGAGATATTTGGCTGTATTCTCGTATGGGACTTGTTTATTATTAATATAAACTGGAGAATACTGGTGTTTTTTGTTCGTAAAATCTATGTGAACAGATTTAGATTCATTTAGTTTAATCCTCCATTTTTTGGTCCAGTCATAAACTAGATTAACAGCCATTTGAACCTTTTCTACTGCTTCTACGTGGCTGTTTCCTACAGCCATTATGGCCGTATCATCAGCAAAGGTCCCAATCGTGTTTTGCTCTAATTTAGGAATATCACAAGTGTATAGTAGGTACAGGACCGGACCTAACACACTTCCTTGCGGTACACCAGCTTTTATTTGTTTCAGTTCAGAGTAGGCGTCTTCTTGTCTTATTCTAAAGACTCTGTTTAGAACATAGGACTCTAATATATCTGAAAATTGCTTCGGTAATAAGCTCTTCAATTTATGTATAAATCCTTCATGCCATACTTTGTCAAACGCTTGCGCCACGTCTAGGAATACAGTAGAACATACTTTCTTATCTTCAAGGGCGTTTTCTATAACGTTTGTGATCCGATGTACTTGATCAATAGTAGAGTGTTTTTCTCGAAAACCAAACTGGTGCTCTGGTATTATGTTCTTGCTATCTATTATAGGTTTAAGTCGTCTGAGTAACAGCTTTTCAAATAGCTTGGACATTATTGGTAGCAAGGAAATAGGCCTATAGGATGATGTTTCGTGAGCCGGTTTACCTGGCTTAGCTATCATTATTACTTCAGCCACCTTCCATAAGTCTGGTACATATTTAAGCCTTAAGGCGGCATTGATAAGGGTCGTTAATTTAACCAGACCCTTTCTCGGTAGGTTATGAAGTACTTCTCCTGTTATTAAATCGTACCCTGGTGATTTTCTTGTACTTATATTGTGTTTTATTTCTCGTGCGACTTCTCTCGGTGTTACTAATTTTATGGTAACTTCATTTTCCGATGTCACCATATTAAGCAAAGTGTGATTTTCAATGATTTCCCCGTCGTTTGGTTGAAAGATATTTTCTAGGTGTTCTGCAAAACCTTTTCGCTTTTTGCTCGTTAGTTACTGCCCATTGCCCGTTTTCACATTTGATAGGTGGTATTTGGGTAATCGGTCTTTTTAAGTGCTTAGTAGCCTTCCAAAGAGAGTAGTCTGTCTTTTGGTCGTTACTTAGGCTCTGAAGATAGGTTTTGGTTGACTCGTCTTTAAAGTCTTGGATTAGTCTTCTAACTTTTTTTGTAAGACAATTCAATTTTCGTTTGTCTTCAGGGCACCTAGATTGATGCCACGTTTTCCTCTGTTTTCTTTTCTCCATAATGAGATGCTTGATTCTGAGCGGGTAAGTATTTCCTTTCGTCCTCTTGTTGAAGTCAGGTGTATTTTCCCACGCTGCCTGCTGGATATGCATTATGAACTTTTCCACTTCGACGTTTAGATGTTCGGGTGTTTTTAGTGGAATTTTAAGGTCTATTTGATCATTCAATCTGGTCTTGAAGCTCACCCAGTCTGTACACTTATTAACAAGAGTGGGCCTGTTTTCTTTACACAAAATGGTTTCGCTAATTTCAAGATATATTGCAGAGTGATCTGAGTTCATGTCATAACTTTGTTCCGATTTTATATAACTAGTTGATAGATCCTTGGTTATAAAAAAGTCTATTAAGTCCGGAATTTTATTTTGATCTGTTGGCCAGTAGGTGGGCTTTCCAGTTGATATGACATCACATTTCAGCTCTTTTATGGCATTTAGTAGTTCTTTGCCTTTAGTAGTTGTTA
The DNA here is from genome assembly GCA_949775005.1 of Orthosia gothica. Lineage (NCBI taxonomy): Eukaryota > Metazoa > Arthropoda > Insecta > Lepidoptera > Noctuidae > Orthosia > Orthosia gothica. Next base: position 7,389,208 of record OX459056.1, on the reverse strand, counting down.
GTCTTGAGCCCCAATACGTATTTTTAGCATTGAAGTCACCTCCTAAGATAAATCGAGTTCTAAAGCGAGTTAGAAAGTTCATATAGTGGTCCTTTTTTATCATATACCGTGGTGGACTGTAGATGGCAGATACTGTTAGAGGATATTTTTTGGTTTGTAGACAAATTGCCACTGCTTGGATGTCCCTCTCTTCGTATTTAAACTCTTCAAAGTGCTGTAGGTTTTGTTTTACTATAATGGCACTACCACCTCTTGCGGAATTGTCTGGGTGAAGTGCATGGTATACTTTGTACCCTTTAAACTTAATGTGAGATTGCTTTGTGAAGTGAGTTTCTGATATCAGGCAAACATCAATCTTTTCTATATCTAATACTACTTGTAACTCGTTCTGATGTTTTTGTAACCCATTTGAGTTCCACGCCATAATTCTTAGTGTAGTATTCATTTTTGTGGCTTATTAGTAGCAGCTTTGTTGCTATTTTCAATTTTTTTCAATCTCTCGTCGAATGATGACATTAACTTTAAGATTTCATCTAACTTTTTGTCACTGTTCATATCAACCACAGGCGCCTTGGCTATGCCTCTTGTAGCTACTTGGGCATAAGATACGTTTTTAATTGTAGTGCTTTGCCTTCGTTTGTACTGGGTGGGGACTTCGGCTCTTCCACTAGGTGTATTTTGTTGAGGGGCAGTATTATTGCCTTTCGATTTTTTGTTTCTCATCTGCTGGATTTCTTTAGCTACGATACAACCTCTGTAGTTAGCTGGATGTGGCGCTCCACAGTGAACGCACTTTGGCTTCTCCTCTTTTGATTTTCTGCAATCCTTCGTGAGATGTTTGCCTGTGCACTTTACGCACCTCGGTTCTTTGGAGCAGTACTTTTGCGTATGGCCGTAAGCCTGGCATCGTTTGCACTGAGGCACCAGTTTTGTGGATTTTACCGGTTGTATTTCCACATTACATCCCAATACAGTTTTGATGTTAAAAATTTTGCTTGTTTCTTCATCGTTTGAGAATGTTAGCATGAACATATTGAGTGGCTCTTTGGTTTTCCAACTCAATTTGTTGACTGCTTCTAGGATTTTGTAGCCTTTGCCACGCAAATCTTCAACAATTCTCTCCGGAATGCATGTGAAATGCAATTTTTTTGCCATCACTCTAATTGGTCTCTCTTGCTTGTTCTCATACGAGTGCCAAAGGCAATTGTTGAGAGAGAGGGCCTTTGTAATTGCTCTGTATGAATCATCGTTTTTGGCATCGGCATTTAAAAAAAATAATTAAAAAGTTACTTTGTCTCACGCTCGCAGCAAAATCGAATTTTGCTCACTGTCTTTAAGCAGCAAAACCTGCTTGTTTGAGGTGCTGAGGTGAAAAACAAATTATACATCGATAAATTTTGGTCGTTTTAATCCCGTGGGTTGATCCGGAGCACAAAACAGTATCGATTTGTAAAGAAAAAACTGACTTCAAAATAAAAACACTATAAATTAAAAATTAACTTCAATTTCGGAAGTCGGTGTTCCTGTTTTCGTTTCTTCGATTTTTGACACCGCACCGAAATTGAAAAATAACTTCAATTTTGGAAGGCGGGCGGCTTCCGAAATTGAAATAATTTTCCACTTTATAGTGTTTATATTTGGAAGTCGGTTGTATTTTTTTTTTGTTAAAAAGGTTTTTTAGTTTTCTCTTTTTACTGGTACATAATGAGGAGCTCGTGGCTAAATAATAACAGCCGCACGGGTCGATCTTCAAGGCAACGCTTGACGAGGTCGGTCCGTGGATGGGTGACCATTTCAACATACCGAGATCCTCCGTGCCTCGGAAAGCACGTTAAGCCGTTGGTCCCGGCAGTAATTTGAAGATCTTTGACAGTCGTTACGAGTAGTCAGAAGCTTGAGATCTGACACCAGTCTAGCCAAGGGGTACTGTGTTACCCAGTTACTGGGTTGCGGAGGTAAGATAGGCAGTCGATCCATGTAAAACACTGGTACTCAGCTGAATCCGGTTAGACTGAGGAGGCCGACCCCAACATAGTTGGGAAAAGGCTAGGCAGATGATGATGACTGGTACATAATGACCAAATTCTATAGTAAGGTACCTATAATGCTCACAGTGTTGCCTGAATTGATTACCTGAATAACATGTAACTTGAACATAACCGGTTGAATGAGAGTGTACCAGGGTGAACTGTACTCATCTGCGTACCCGTTTAGAGATACTGGCGTGATGGTATGTAATGAAATGGTGTAAACAATAAACAGAGATGCGATTTGCCGTCATTTATTGAAGAGTTCTGTTGTATATCTCCGAAGTTCTTCAACAGATCTTTATCAAATTTAAATGGGGCTATTTCGGAATAAACTTCATTCGAACAAAAATAATTTTCTTATATGACAGAGTTATGCCCGAACATACATAAAAGAAAAATAAATATACATATACACATCCGAATTGAGAACCTACTCCTTTTTTGGAACTCGGTTAAAAATTTAAAAAAAGCAATAAAACTTTTTACAAAAAAATAATATGACTTCCATAGCAAAACACTAAAATAGTGCAAATATAATTTCCGTTACTGTTTCATGCACCTGATCGACCCTTCACGGGATTCAAACGACCAATACGAAATGTAACGGTGTATATTAATCACCATTTCACGGATTTAATTTCATATCAATGAGAATAGTCAGAGTTATTTAATTAAAATTTAATAGGATGCCCGCCAAGTAAAAGGGGAAAATTTACAAGTCCGTGATTAGAACTGTCGTACTGTATGGATCAGAATGTTGGGCTGTGAAAAAGAAAAATGAAAAGAGAACATGTAGCAGAGATGAGAATGTTGAAATGGATGTGCAGAGTGACGAAAATCGATAAAGTGAGAAATGGGATGGAGGAAGTTTGAACGTGGTGCCCAGTGACAGAAAAGTTGAAAGGGAACCGTTTGTCCTGGTATGGTCATGTGATGAGGATTATTGAAACGCATTTTATTAAAAGAGTTACGAATATAAATGTGGATGGAGTTGGAGTTTCTTGCCGGTTCTTCTCCATAGGAAACGACCAACCCGAACCGTGCACCTTTTGTCGACGTTTTATAAGTGCCCATGTAGGCCTATATGAAATAAAAAAATTGATTTTGATTTTGATGGATGGAGAAAGAAAGAAAAGAAAGAAAGAAAATTATTTATTTGTGACCCGCACAGGAGACACGAGAAAATAAGCATACACTTAAACAATAATAAAATAAAAACCCTGTGCGAGACCAAAAAGGCTCCTATCTCAGCATGTGCAGCGATATCCAAAAAAGGTAATAACGCTGCGCTGATATTCTGATAGGGCCCACTGTTGATGCCACGGACACACTAACAGAGGGACGGAACGGCCAAAGAAAAGATGGATGGACTGTGTGTGAAGTGATATGAAAGAAAAGGGAGTCAGTGATTGCGTGACGGGGGATAGGACGGTATGGAAGAAGAAAACGTGTTGTGCCGACCCCAAGTAAAATGGGACAAGGGCAGGCAGATGATGTAGAGAGTAATTTCGTGATATTATTGAGTTGGCCGATAAGTGACCATCCGACATTCAGCTGAGGTCACAGGTGCCTCATTCAATGGATGGTAAAAACATAATTTGCAAGACAAAGTAATTTTTTTATGTTACTATCTGACCCGGTGAACTTCCTACCAGTTAAACCCAAAGGTACGCTATTTGGAATTAAAATCACGCTTAGTCTTCAAAATTTATTTTGATGAATAAAGTTAGGTGTATAAATTGTCTTCGACAAAATAAATACATAATTTGGAAGCATAAGTATTTTCTTTTTCTTTCTAAGTTTCTGTTTTTTTTTTAGCTGACCTTGTAAACTTCGTACGATTTAATTCTGTTTTTGTTTTGGGTTCTCCAATCCTATGAACTTGCAAAGCAATTTACCAACTATGTTGGTGTAAGGTTTCTGTCTAACCGGATTCAGCTGAGTACCAGTATTTACATGGACCGACTGTATTTCTGACTTTAACAGTAACTGGGTAAACTAACTAGGCAAGATAGCCTTCTTGCCTCAAACACAAAATGCCTTTACTTTTATTTATACTTGCATTTATATTTTTGTCTTTACTTTTCTAACATATTATAATTTATGAACTAGGTACTAACACTATCGTTAAAGGTTTTAGTTTTAAAAATCTACTACCACTGTTCTTGTTCTTGTAATGTAATGTTTTATGTTGTTTTGTGGCAATTAAAACCTTTTCTTTCTTTATTCCTTTTCTTTCCTTTCTTTCTTTTCTTCTTTCTTTTCTTTTATTTTCTTTCTTTTATTTATTTTTTTGCTTTTCTATCTTTTCTTTTTTTTTCTTTTCTTTCTTTTCTTTTTCTTCTTCCTTTTCTTTTCTTTCTTCCTTTTCTATCTTTTTTTCTTTTGTCACGATTGGTGTCAGATTTTATGACGACCATAACCACTAATAAAGATCGTAAGTGACAGCCGGGATCAACGGCTTAGCATACTTGCAGAGACACGGAGGATTCTGGAAAAAGATGGTAACCCACAAACGGAACTCGGCAAGCACGTGGTAAGGCTATTACGTATTTGATAGAACCTCCACTACTTTGACATGACAATTGGCCACCCTATATAGGTAGGTACTGTCTTCATTTCCTTATTTAGATTTTTTTACAGTTGTGCTGACTCGATACAGCCGCAAAACAACGCCATACAGTCACCATATTATAGTCGCTATGCTGTCGCAGATCATATTCCATCGTCCACACACTTACGATCACTTTTTTCTATATTTCGATACAATCGCGCATTTTTATTGATAAAGTCGCGCGTGTAATGCATCGAGAGCAGTGGGGCCTAGTGGTATCGGCCGCGACCTACAAGTTGTACGTCGTGGAGTCCAGGCAGGCGCTTTACTTTGTGTAAATTATTTCTTCACCTCTCTCAAAACGGTGAAGGAAAACATCGTGAGGAAACCGGCATGTCCTAGAACCAAAAATTTGAAGACATGTGACATCCACCAAACCGCACTGGGCCCGCGTGGTGGGTTACGGCCCATTCCCTCTCACAGAGAGGAGGCCTGTGTCCCAGCAGTGGGCTGATGATGTGATGTGATGACGTGATCATGCATGATACCAGACGCGATACTAAATTGATACAGTCGCGCCCTTAGTCATTATATTTTGTCGTCTGTTAATACAAATGTGAATATTTTAAAATATCACTTTCAAAGTGTTAAAATTATTGAATGAAAAATATAAATAAAGTATATTTAAAACGCCTAAACAAAATGTTTAATAATTCATGAATTTAACAAAAAACTTCATTAAAATGCAACTATTTATAATAATGACATTTTTATTGGGTTTCATGTCAACGAACGAATCTACCGTTATAAAAAAAATTATAATATTGCACTTATGTGTTGATAAAAGTGATTGTAAAATCATTAGGTTTTATTTATTAACTACCTATTTACAAAGATATGTGCTGATAATCATAAGAACTTTGCACGTGCTAAGTTTAGGAAAAATAATAACGTGATAAATATAGGTTTCTTCTTTCTTTCCTTTCACTAAGAATCATCAAAGATTTTTACCTTGTTTTTTAGGCATGCATAACGTGTAATATGTTACATTAAAATTAATGATATTTAAATTTTAGAGTTGAACCCATTATCCGAAAAGATAGACCACAAAAGGTGCAAAGTCGAAAATATAACTTAATGTATTCCGTTGTGATCACCAAAGCATCCGTGTATTGTTTTATATAATTAATGAATTAATTTCATTGATAAGGTTAAAGATTATCTCAACATCAACATCCTTTTTTAACCCTACGTACCCTGGATACCAGCGTGATCGCTTTTCATTTACTCGCCCTGCCGATGTCCAGTGTAGATCCTACCTAAGGCATCATTATCTAAACTTCCCCTCCCACAATACAAATTTCTATTCGCACTCCTTCTCTGTTCATGCAGTACCACTGTGGAACTCACCACCTAAAATCCGTAACTCTAAAAATGTTTCGTTATTCAAGAAACAGGTCAAAGAACATTACCTCTCCACCATCTTAAAATTTTATTTATTATATGTATGTATTTTTATCTTCTATTTAATATGTAGTTAAGATATATGTGTAATTTATATATAATTAGTTAAGTTATAATAGTCTATTTTTAAGTTTTCTTATTTTTTTTCTACACACTGTGTCTTCGTCTATCATCCAACTTTCCTGTCGCAGGTCTGCTGGAAATTTCTATTGAAATAAGCAGTAACTTTGTGCTCTTCTATCTGTATTATTTTTTATATGTTAAGTGTGTACATGAATACTCGTAAATAAATAAATTATGATTGAAATCCAAATTACTTTTATACTATTTGTTTACTTAGTCTATTTGTTTTATTTAGATACTGGCGTTGTCTACATATAACCGCTATCTACTCTTACAAAAACTACAACAGCATTTTATCAATCAACTCTGCATCTATCGCAATCTACTACTGGGTATTATCATTCCCGAGCTGCGTCACAAGTCACAACACCCGGTACTCTGCCTTCCGCATCACTTTTCTAAGGACGTCTCCGTCGGTTCACAACTGGAGAGTGTCCTACGCTACCAACGCTTGCCGATAAGCGAATTGTCTGCTCCCACAGCTTTGGGCCCTTTGATAAACGTAACTTTATTTTTTTGCTTGGAGAAATCTTCATGCATACTGCTCTAATACGAGGCGATAGCGCAGTTATGTGGGACTCCAACCCACTTAAATTCCACGGTGTCCTCCTGTGCCGCTTATGGCGGGAACACGGGTACGCGTTAGCACTCGTCCGTGAACCCGCCGCGGCTGTCAGTTACCGCTGGGGAGTAGCCCCCATCATCGCCGCATCAGAACACATTGCATTGACCACTTCAGGGACTAAACCAGCACATGGGCGCCAGACGATCCCGTGTATGGCACCCTTGGTCCCCCTGTTAAACACAACCGGCCTATCACATTGCACATTTGCACAAATAAATTTTAAAAGGAACCATAATACAATCGGCCTTGAAACGACCGGTCGGAATACAAATGAATCGGCAGAGACATTTTTGTATAAATACATAATTTATCAGTAGATACTAATCCACATAAAGATACATACCTATTTCGTAGCCCTGCTATAGGTACATTTATTATTTATTAAAATAAAACAATGAAGACCTCGATCATAACCGGGCAAGTCCAATGTGACTTTTTAAAATGCATATGTACTTTCTAAGTTTATCTTGGACTTTGGTGACAACGGTGAAGGAAAACATCGTGAGGAAAACTGGACTTATCGTTCACGTGTGGTGATCAATGCTGATGCCTTCTCTGTATAAGAAGAGACCTTTGGCCTGCAGTGAGACAATTACAGCTAGGTATTATTATTATTTTATACAGTATATCTGGCTGCTTCAGACTAATTATACGATAAGAGCTACAATATGTTTTTCAACACACTTGCTCGTAAAGTGAGCCTTATTAAATCGCTTTTAGGGTCATAAACCGAGCTATAACACACACGTGCGTAATAACATTACACACTAGTGCGTAATAGAATTATCTCTACAAAGTTGAATTAGTACCTTGCCGCAAATTATATGCAAGTAAACAGAGCATTTTCAATTTAACCGAGTAATACAATTTATTTTTTGTAACAACAAAGAGGTTTTATGCCGCTCAATTTTTTTTTTGTTACCTTACACACACTATCTTCCAGGTTGAACCCAATACAATAGATTGGTTGAAACTTAATCTAAAATTATTTGTACATAAATGTATACACCTAAACTTTTTTATGGTCATAACTAAAAAAATCTTACAGTATTTAAAAAAATGCTTAACAGATGATTGATTAAATTTTGCTTTACAATATTCGAATTTTTTAATCAATTGAGAACGCCGCCCGCCGTCGAGATTTTTATAAAAAAGTGTGTATACAGTTTTTTGTCCTGGCTTGATATATTAAAATCTTTTAACAATATAATCAAACTGACTTCTAAAAAAAACTACAAAGTTAAAAAAAAAAAAACTGTAGTCGGTGTTAAAAAACAAAGGATGGTATTTAAAAGTACTTCAATTTATTCCCATTTCATTTACCTAATTTTGCCTGTATTCCACCAAATATACTGAATGTGCACCAAAATATGTTCATATAAGTCGACGTAGCCCCGTTGCGCGGGGCTCCTATTTCTGTCTGCAGGGTCAAAAGTAACCTAACATGAACGAGACGACGGGAGCTGAGTTCGCTCGCTTTGCTCGCTCACTTCATTTCCCGTCATCTCGTTCGAACCTAACCTGTCCGTGTCGGGGTGCCCTAAGTTCCCGAGCTCGCTTCGCTCGCTCTTGGACTGATTCTTTGACCATAATTTATTCGTAGATCAACTAATATTTGGTGCACGATCAGTATTTTAGATGTACCTTTAGATTTTTGGTGAACACAAAAATATTATCCAAAAACAAACACCTAGGCTAAAGATACACAAGTCAGTTTGATTTTTTTGTTAAATTGTATTTTTTTTAATTTATCTCTTTTCAGGTTTTGGTTGGTTCCTTAAATTACCATAAAAATCATGTATAGCCAAAGTACATCTCATGACGATTCCAATAAGCCCAAACACGACTAATATACATTGTTTTATTTCGGAGTTCCAGTGCCTACCTTCCAGCTTTATCATCAGACCAGTTTGATGGTACCATTTTCATAAGTACCATTTATTTATAAGTATTTGCTTCATCATAGTCGGTTAATTATTCGAGATATCTTATGCCCGTGACATACTTAGCATTTAAGAGTTCCAGTGGCCATCTGTGGTCTTCTTCATCAGTTCTACTTCACAAAATGATATTCTCTGAGTGCAAATGATTGCTTAGTTGATGAAAATTTCAAAATTGCTATATGTATAGCTATAATATTTGAGGAGTTCCCTCGATTTCCATGGGATCACATCATCAGATCCTGATCTGATGACCATCGGACCATCTGGGAAGACAAGTAAGTATACCCTTTCAAACAAAAAAAAAGATGAATTTTCTAAATCGGTCCAGGCATCTTTGAGTAATCAGGGAACATAAATAAAAATAAAAGATGCCAACGAATTGAGAACCAGCTTCCATTTTTTTAGAAAGTAATTTAAAAACCGGGCAAATGGCGAGTCGGACTCGCTCGCGAAGGGTTCCGTACCATTATCGCAAAAACGGCAAAAAAACGCGTTTGGTGTATGGGAGCTCCACTTAAATATTTATTTTATTCTGTTTTCAACTGTCTAGCTATCACGGTCCATGAGATACAGCCAGGAGTCACACATACAGACAGACGGACAGTAGAGTCTTAGTAATATAGTCCCGTTTTTACCCTTTTGGTACGGAACCCTACAAAACAACAATATTTTTGTATAGGTACATGATTTATATAGAAATATAGAGTGACTGGCTATCCAGCTCAATTTCCATGTTTACAATGGATTAAAACTAATAAAACATAAAAACAAACCTTGTATTGACGGCGCTCCTAATCCTCGTCGCGTGTATTGCACTCTTGGTCCACATTATCACGGCGCGACCACTCCGACGGAAGCACACTGACTTACTGATTAGCTGACAATCGCATACCAAATACATAACGTATAAACACTCTTATCAGTACAGAGATAGGAATATTAACATTGGATGCGCGTTAATTGTTGAACTTATTGTTTTTGGAACGTGGGACATGGTATGGAGGTCTTTGTCCTGACGTGGGATAGAACTGATTCAAATATGTAGCTTCTGGGGTAAATGTAGTTTAGATTTAGTTAGATTTGTAGATAGGGTAAAACCCGGATAGTTGCCACAATTTTCCAAATTACTTTATATCTCTGATTTTAAAATGCAAGATTATTTGTTTGTAAAATGGGTAGGAGACTCAGATTTGTAGTTTCTGGGGTAAATGGAGTATATATTTAGATAGATTTTTATAGGTTAAAACCCGGATAGTCGCCTCACTTTTTGAAATTACTTTATATCTCTCAGTACAAAAACCAAGATTCTTTATTTGTAAATAGGAAACTCAAATCTGTAGTTTCTGGGGTAAATGTAGTTTAGATTTAGATAGATTTGTAGATAAGGTAAACCGGGATAGTCGCCACACTTTTTGAAATTATTATATATCTCTCAGTGAAAAAGCAAGATTGTTTATTTGTAAAACTGGTAGGAAACTCAAATCTGTAGTTTCTGGGGTAAATGTAGTTTAGATTTAGATAGATTTGTAGATAAGGTAAACCGGGACAGTCGCCACACTTTTTGAAATTATTTTATATCTGTCAGTGAAAAAGCAAGATTCTTTATTTGTAAAACTGGTAGGAAACTCAAATCTGTAGTTTCTGGGGTAAATGTAGTTTAGATTTAGATAGATTTGTAGATAGGGTAAAACCCGGATAGTTGCACACTTTTTGAAATTACTTTATATCTCTCAGTACAAAAAGCAAGATTCTTTATTTGTAAAACGGGTAGGTACTTTATAATCTTAAAATTATGAAAGTAATAAAGATTATATTTGTTTTTATTTCCAGAGTATTGACGATTTTATTTTTTTGGTACATCTATTCCATATAGATTATAGAAGATAGTTGCCTAATCCACATAAAAGATTTGTAAGTTTTTACTCGAAAAAGTATAAGGTCAATAAAACCATTTCTGTTCGGGTAATGACCACAAGCATATCGGCAAAAAAGTATTTATGGATTCTATTGTCATTTAGTGTTGATTCAACCTGATTTGATTAAACTTACATATTAAATGATTTTTTTATAAAAAAATCATTGCGTTAACTTGTGTTAGAGTTTATCTTTTTACCTATTTTGTGTTATATATGTATTTACAAATGTCATTGCGCTATCAATTTATAGGTATGCTTCCATTTTTGTGCCGCATTTAATGCAAATAAATGGCTTTGACATTGTAATCCTGAAATCATATTAGTGAACCGCCGAAAAAAACCTTGTCGTACTCCCCTGCTATACCTTGCCGGCTGATCTTAACTGTTTGATATACCATCAAGTCTGTATTCACCGAAAGTAGTCAGAGATTTACTTATAGTACCTACGCCCACATTTTGCAGGTTATGTTTTATTTTTTATAAAACTTTGCCTTACACTAGGAATTTCTCCTGTATCGTGGGTGCGTTTCCAAAAATATAGACTCTCTTATACAAACACCCGGAGCCGGTCGTGGGTGCGTTTCCAAAAATATAGACTCTCATGCACAAACACCAGGAGCCGGAACAACTATCTGTAGGTCATACACATGTTTGTTCCGTGCGGGCATCGAACACGCAACACGCAGCGCAGCAGTCAATCACACAACTACTGCTTGCTATTGCTACTGCTTGTATCAAGCGCAAGTTCGATCATGCATGGAGTACTGTTCTCATCTCTGGGATGGATCTGCCAAATACCAGCTTGATGCACTCGAGTCGATCGAAAAGCGGGCCAAGAGGCTCATCGGCAATGAGGCACTGGTCAAGTCAAAGCTCCAGGACCTTGAACATCGTCGCCGAGTTGCAGCTTGTCGGCTTTTTATCGGTTGCATTTCGGGGAGTGTGCAATGGAATTGCATGATCTGATTCCGCCCAGCCCGTTCCATCATCGGACTACCAGACGTACGGCGATGCGTCATCGGTACAAGGTGGATATCCCGCCCATACGCACAAAACGTTTTGGGGACACTTTCATTATGCGTACAGCTAAGGAGTGGAATTCCCTGCTGGAGTCTGTGTTTCCCGATAGCTACAATCTAGGGGTCTTTAAGTCAAGAGTGAATAGGTTTTTTCTAGGCAAGCGTGCTTCACCGTCGACCACATCATCGCTTACCATCAGGTGAGATAGTGGTCAAGCGCAAGCCTATAGACGATAAAAAAATACTGCGCCAACTGGGCGCCCAAAGTTACAGTGTTTAAGTTCCATGTACATGTAACAGGGGTGAGCCTTTTCCCACAAATCAAGTATCCGAGCTGCTGCAGAGAAGGTCCAGATGGAAAGACCGAATTTTATCTTCAAACTAGCTGTCCCACGCGGCTTCACTTCCGTAAATTGGCTACCTACCTACCCTACCATACCTACCCTACATACATGAATGTTGCGTAACTTTAACCGCTTACGCAGCGCACGCAACGGAAGCTCTCAAAAAGGAATATTTTTCCCGTTTTTGCAAAAAAAAAAAAATTATACTCCGCTCCTATTGGTCATAGCGTGATGCTTTATAGCCTATAACCTTCCTCGATAAATGGACTATCCAACACAAAATAATTTTTCAATTTCAACCTGTAGTTTCTGAGATTAGCGCTTAAAACAAACACACAAACTTTTTAGCTTTATAATGTTAGTAAGTATAGATTTTAAAAGATTCTAGTCAATCTGATGCAATAAATCAACCCTGTGGTATCGGCCGCGACGATAGATCGTAAGTTCGAATCCAGACTGGCTTACTTTTTAGGGTTCCGTAGCCAAATGGCAAAAAACGGAACCCTTATAGATTCGTCATGTCTGTCTGTCTGTCTGTCTTTCCGTATGTCACAGCCACTTTTTTCCGAAACTATAAGAACTATGTTGTTGAAACTTGGTAAGTAGATGTATTCTGTGAACCGCATTAAGATTTTCACTCTAAAATAGAAAAAAAACAATAAATTTTGGGGGTCCCCATACTTGAAACTGAAACTAATTTTTTTTGTTCCATCAAACCCGTATCTATGGATAGGTTTTCAAAAATGATATTGAGGTTTCTAATATTTTTTTTTTCTAAACTGAATAGTTTGCGCGAGAGACACTTCCAAAGTGGTAAAATGTGTGTCCCCCCTCCCGTAATTGCTAAAATAAGAGAATGATAAAACGAAAAAAAATATATGATGTACATTACCATGTAAACTACCACCGAAAATTGGTTTGAACGAGATGTAGTAAGTAGTTTTTTTTTAATACGTCATAAATCGTAAACCGCAATTAACCAAGTACGGAACCCTTCGTGCGCGAGTCCGACTCGCACTTGGCCGATTTTTTTATGTGTAAACTAGCTGTGCTTTCGCATAGAATCTTAAAACCGCCATTCAGAAAATTACTTCAAATGCACAACGCCATCTATCGAATACGGAGTTCAATTGTCCGAGTGTTGTGTGACGTGTGTTGTGATAATTTTACTTCTTGACCACTTTAAATTCATCTAACTTTTGATAGAGTAAACCGATTGCGATGAAACAAAAATATGCAATACTTCAAGTTACGCACTATTTTTATGTTTACAGTTATCAACATTGGTTTCGTACATTTTACGTGATGCGTGCACAAATAAACAGACAAACAGACAAATATACTAAAAATTCTGGCAATGGGTTCTGTTTTTTTTTTGGTACAAAAACGACTTTTCTACAGATTTATTATATGTATTGAATATTTAATCAACACTGCACTCATAACCCTGAAGAAATATATCGAGAAAACGTATCATAACCGAAAATTCGAAGAAGTGATAACCACCAAACAGCACGGAGCCTTCGTTTTTATGGTACAGTATTAATGTTGGAACTTAAAAGAAATTTTCAAAAGTAATATGCCCGCAGACATCAAAACAAAAGTTATGAACTCGAGTCTCTTACCATGCCTGACTTATGGGTGCCAAAGTCAAAAGTCAAAGTCAAATATATTTATTCAATTAGGCCAATAAACGGCACTTTTGAACGTCACATAAATTAAAACTAAAAATTAAAAGTAATAAAAAAAATATTTAAAAGTAATAAAAAAAAAAAAAAACAAGTTAAAAAAAAAAAAAAAAAAAAATGATTCTACCGTGCATTCGGAAAGTAGATTGTTATGGAGAAGAACGCACAAGAAACTCCATACTTACACTTTAAAAAAAATTGGTGTTTTACAATATTAACATACGTACATCCATTAATATATGTGAGGACGATGCACCCAGAATAGCTCTACACACAGGTATGAAGTATTAAAAAGCATTAACAGGAAAATTAATTAATTTGATAAGTAGGAACATGGTTCTCACATACTTACAAATATTACAAACATAGGTAAAATACCTAATTCAACAACAACGGAACAGTGTGTGAGTCAATTTCAAAAAAAAAAAAAAAAACAAAACAATGAATACAATAACTATGAATGGGAATATAAATTAACAAATTTGATTTTGTCTACACCAAAGATTGCCCTATGGAGCAGGACCAGCATGTTTCCAAGCATTCTTATCTTGAATATAATCATCTAATTTGTAATATGCTTGTTTACAAAGGGTGCTTTTAACTAAAGTTTTAAATTTACTTTCATTTAGTTTTAATATATCACAAGGTATTTTGTTATAGAATTTAACACAGTACCCCATGAAAGATGATTGTACTTTAGCTAGTCTGTAAGAAGGCTGATCTAACTTATCTTTATTTCTGGTATTACAATTGTGTCTATCACTGACTTTACTAAAGAGATGTATATTTTTCCTTACATACATAATATTTTCATAAATAAATTGGCAAGAAACTGTCATAATATTAATATTTTTAAACAGTTCCCTAAGAGATTCACGGTGACTTAACTTATATATGGCTCTGACAGCTCTCTTTTTTATTATTCCCTTGGGTCTTTATTGATAAATAATATATACAACTGAATATTTCTAATCTTATGACTAATAACAAAACAAAATTACATACAAAGGGGAGAAGGAAAAGGGCTCATTGCGCATCAAAAAATTCGTCCACATCGATGTCAATGGGAAACGTGCCCAGAACGCTGGCAGCATTGCCACGTTGAATGGCAATGCTGATCCTCTGGCTGAAGAAAAGGCCAGCCCTCTGGTCACGTGAACAGTCGACTAACCGTTTACTTATGTCTCGAAAAACTCGGTGAGCACTCGGACCCCATGGACCTAATGTCTCAACCCCAAACGGCTCAAACATATAATTGCCAATAAAGTTGTTATATTTGCGCCGCTCTCTTTTGCAATATAAATATGGATTCAATGTCAGCCGCTCGACCCCACAGTAAAATACCGTATGACATTATGCTGTGAAAGTAACTAAAATAGACCAAACGCGCGGTTTCTACATCCGTTAACTGTCTTATCTTTCTAACAGCATAAGCGGCTGAGCTTAGCCGACCCGCAAGAGATGTTATATGAGGACCCCATTGCAATTTGTCGTCTAGAGTGATTCCCAGGAAAACTGTTTGATTTACAAAGTCCAGCTTTTCGCCATTCAATATGATATCGCATTCGGTACTTCTAACATTCGGCAATGTGAATCTAATACATTTGGTTTTTTTTTCATTTAGTACTAAATTGTTTGCCGTGAACCAATTTTGGACCTGATAAATGGAGTTATTCACGTCATCAAGATTTCGTGACCGCCGATCTATTTTAAATATCAAAGATGTGTCATCAGCAAACAACACCATCTTCGGTTGATTTTGTAGTAATTGGGGTAAATCGTTAATATAAACTAAAAAGAGGAAAGGACCCAATATCGAGCCTTGAGGCACACCCATTGTCATTTCAGACCCTAGTGAGTTTACGCCGTTTACCTGAACTTTAACTTGTCTGGCTTTTAAATATGATCTAAGTAACTCAAGGGCTGTATGTCTAATTCCATAGTGCTCGAGCTTCAACAATAGTGTCTCATGGTTAACGCAATCGAACGCCTTCGAGAAGTCGCAAAAGATTCCAATGGCGTCCTGTGCTTCCTCCCAGGCCTTAAATATGTTCTTTATTAGGGTGACACCCGCGTCAGTTGTGCAACGCCCTTTGGTAAAACCGTATTGTTGATCATAAAAGATGGAATGTTTGTTAAAATGACGCAACAATTGGTTGAGCATTAACTTTTCGAAGACCTTACTGAGAACCGGCAGAATTGACACTGGCCTATAATTATTGGCTTCTTTGCTATCCCCAGATTTAAACAATGGAACTACCTTACTGTGTTTCATGAGGTCCGGAAAAACTCCTTGCTCGACACTAGTGTTAAATATGAAAGCTAAATAGGGTGCAACAGTTTCAATGATTGGTTTACACACTTTTACAGATAGTCCCCAAAGATCTTCTGTTGATTTAATTTTAAGATCTTTAAAAGCTTTTAAAATAGCCTGGGGGTTTGTATGTTGAAACTTGAACTCCGAAGGGCACGCATTTACGTTCTTTCTAAGTAAGGCAGCAGACAATGCAGGTGAGGAGTTTAAGGCTGCTGTAGTTTTAAGTGGAATATTAACAAAAAAGTTTTCAAATTCCTGAGCTACCTCTATATCTGAGTGTGTGGGGCCATGTGCAGTCGCTAAATTAAATTCTGTATTACGCTGTTTTTTCCTACCTGTTTCATTATTTATTATTTTCCAGGTAGTTTTTATTTTATCATCTGCTGATTTTATTTTATTGCTAATATACAGCGCTTTAGCTATTTTGCATGCAATCTTAAAGGTTTTTGAATATTTTGAAACATATTTATCAAAACTTGTACTATTCATATGTTGCTTTAGGCCATAGAGTTCATAAAGTTTTTCCCTGCTTTTACGAATGCCTGGAGTCGCCCAATCGCTAAATATGAACTTGGTGTAAATACTTTTTGCTTTCAGTGGAAAAGTGTCATTGAATTGCGTCTTGAGTACTTTAAAAAACTCGGCATAGAACTCATTTGGGTCATCTATATTCATAAAGTTTTGAACACATAATTTACTAGTCAAGGTTTTATTAAATTTTTCTAAATTTTTACATGTAATTGGTCTAAATTTTATTTGCATTTTTTGCAAAGGTATGTAGGTGCTAAACGTTATTGTTTGTCCACTGTGATCAGATGTTAATTTATTTATAATTTCTTTATTTAGGTAATCACAATTACAAAAAACGTTATCTATGCAAGTCGCAGAAGAAGCTGTCACTCTAGTTGGCTCCATAAAAACATTTGCTAGATTAAATGATTTAAAAAGACCCAATAACCTGATAGTGTTAGAGTTATTTTCTAATATGTTAATGTTTAAATCGCCGCATATGACAATTGATTTACTACTAGTACAAACTTTTTTTAACACATCTTCCATTATAGAGTCAAACACAGATAGATTCTGGTAACTTGGAGGTCTGTAAAAAAAAATGTGGAACGCTTCACGATTTTGCGTGTCATCCTTGCGCAGGGTTCCAATCTATAAGGGTTCCAAACGTGGAAGTTCTCCTCTAAAGCCACAAATAAAATCAGGACCTGTCAAAGGGGGCTAGAGAGGAGTATGCTCATCATAAGGAAAATAGATAAAGTAAGACATACTAAGACATAAGAAAAAAAACCGGCCAAGTGCGAGTCGGACTCACGCACGAAGGGTTCCGTACTTGGTAAATTGCGGTTTACAATTTATGACGTATTAAAAAAACTACTGACTAGATCTCGTTCAAACCAATTTTCGGTGGTAGTTTATATGGTAATGTACATCATATTTTTTTTTTAGTTTTATCATTCTCTTATTTTAGAAGTTACAGGGGGGGGACACACATTTTACCACTTTGGAAGTATCTCGCGCGTAAACTATTTAGTTTAGATAAAAAAGGAATTAGAAACCTCAATATCATTTTTGTAGACCTATCCATAGATACCCCACACGTATGGGTTTGATGAAAAATATTTTTTTAGTTTCAGTTTCAAGTATGGGAACCCCCAAAATTTGTTGTTTTTTTTCTATTTTTCTATGAAAATCTTAATGCGGTTCACAGAATACATCTACTAACCAAGTTTCAACAGCATAGTTCTTATAGTTTCAGAAAAAAGTGGCTGTGACATACGGATGGACAGACAGACAGTCAGACATGACAAATCTATAAGGGTTCCGTTTTTTGCCATTTGGCTACGGAACCCTAAAAACCAATGCGACCGACGCTCTAACTTATGCACTAAAACTTAAATGGAAATGGGCTGGCCATGTCGCGAGATATACATACCAGAGATGGACTGCTAGAATAACATCGTGGAGCGGCCCAGCGGGCAAGAGAAGCCGAGGGAGACCACTAACTAGATGGGAAGACGACCTCAGACGGACAGCTGGCCCAAACTGGATAGACGTAGCACAGGATAGAGACGCATGGGCATCTTTGGAGGAGGCCTTTACCCAATCCGGGGTTCTTGCTAACTAAATCTACTAATATATTTTTAATAACAAAAAAAAAACACTTTGTAAAAGCAAGAAATAAATGGTTTATTTATTTATTTTATTGTTGATGCGAAGTGCAAGGCCTTAGGCAAAAGGGCGCCAGCGATATGCTATTATAAATGCTATTATCCCTATTATAAATGTGAAAGTTTGTGAGGATGGATGGATGGATGTTTGTTATTCTTCACGTAAAATCTACTGAACGGATTTTGTTGACACTTTACAGAAATATAGCTTAACACATCGGAATAACACATCCATACTATATGATAGATTATAAATGCGAAAGTAACTCTGTCTGTCTGTTACCTTTTCACGCTTTAAACGCTGAACCAATTTAGATGCAATTTGGTATGGAGATAGTTTGAGACCCTGGGAAGAACATGGGATAGTTTTTATTCCGGTAATCATCCTTTAGGGGGTGGACAAGAGGTTAGAAGTTTGTATAGTGAACTAATAATTTCACAAGTATGGCGTCCCACACACCTATAATATTAGGGCGCGATATAAAAAATAGGCTATTCAAAGTACTAATGCTAAGCAGACGAAGTCGCGGGCAACAGCTAGTAGCTAGCTTTTATATTTACAAAGATATTGAAAGAAGTACTTAATCTATGCGGGCAGTAGCTAGTTGAATATAAGACAAGCAAACAAAAAAGAATAACTTACTGCAAACACCAGAACCGGCAAGCAAGACCCCTTGATGCAAAAGGTATCGCTAGTTAACCTAATTCGAGACGTAATGGAACTCTATATATATGAGGCACTAGGCACTAGAAGCCCTACACTCACACACAGAGACACAAGTGATATTTTAACATCAAAAACCTGCCGATAGCGATTGTCAAAAAGGCAAAATTGAATTGGATTGACAAGCCATGTCTTAATCAATCCCTAGCTGCGTCTATGCTAGGCGAGCCGAGCATGAGCCGAGCACGAGCAGTGCACGAGCCGAACACAATTTGTCTAGTGTGTACCGACTTACACCGAGCATTTCGTTCGTACTCTGCTGTGCTCCGCCAATTGTCGCGAGTACACTGCGGAAAACTACGTTTGAGGGCAGTGATCGTTGTAGGTTCGTTGTACGTCCACACTTGACGCCGCGAAGACGATGCCGCGAACGGCTCCATTCGTGCTCGGCTCGTCTAGAGTAGACGCAGCTTTATATTTTGACAGTTCCACTATCGCCTTCGCTGAAATCGAATGCCACTTGTCTA